>JAOPTO010000626.1:139792-739792 GCA_033822845.1 Tetrapedia diversipes | reverse complement strand
GCCACGTATTCGGAAGGAACCGGTTCGCTCGACCGATTTATGTAACGCGAGCATCGCGGTTTCCGCGGCAACTTCCTGCGGCGATAGCTCGAATCGGTAAAAGGGGTTCGCGCGAACATCGTCTTCGAGTTGGCGACGGTGTTTTTCCGATGCGCAACAAAATCAACGCCTCGACCGACCTCTCTAACGGCCGTTGGCAAAAAGAGACCGAGTTTCTATGATACGTTTTTTGCTTTCACGGTTCGCAGGCCTCGAGCGAATCGATTGCGGCGACAGTCGACGTTTCGTTACAACTTAATTCTAGCCGTGGCAAGTTGAACCGAAACGGTTCGTCACTGTCAACGGGAAGCCGTTCATCGCTTTTTCTCTCACCTAGGAGGATTAATTCCGCGATGCTCGAACATTCAGGCATGCGTACGAGGTGGCGCGCGAAGGATAGTCGAGATTTGAGTAGAAGAGGGCCCTGTTGGCACCTGGCATGAAACTTAAATTAACCCTTTGCACTCCAAATCATTTTTTAATTTTAGTAATAATAACTCTCTAGTATTTTAGGTGCTTTATTTGAAATTTACTTAAAAGGGCAATACCTAAAGTGGTACTTATTTTTTTGATTAATTATATTAAACATAGCTCTAAAGTTTTGTTGTAACTTATATTTGCTTAATTTCGTTGACTCTTTGGTCTTCAACTTTTGTCCGCTATTGTATTTAAAATGGCACTTTGAAAATGTCGAGTGTGTCTCGACGTTAGGAGTTACTGTGATAAAAACTGACGTCGAGTCACACTCGACAAAGGAAAGCAAAGAGTTAATAACGCGCTAATCGCGCGAGCCTATCGGACGAATAAAGATAATTCGTGTTAATTTCGCAACCGACCGATAAGCGATCTCGGTTAAATTCGCGTTCTTACCGGTGCTTCGTCCAGGATAATCGACAAGTTACGAGTACCGATTCGCTTAAACGCCGTTTCCGGAGATTGAAAATGTCTTTCGTTCCGTTCGACGGAACGCAGCGACGCGAGACGGTTCGACGTTTCGTCGTTCCTATTCGTTCAGGAACGAGCACGAGGTATTACAGACGTCTTACCAATTACTGTCTTTTTTTGCGAGATATATTTTTGTATACCCTATAATGTATTTCGATCTTCTGTTATTCACTAACGGGGATTGATGGCCCGTTTAATGATTTAAATAAATTGTTGAGGTAAAGAATATTTATTTGTATCTGGAAAACTCTACATACTAAAATCGTTCAGTAAAATAATGAATTTCATCTCCCCGACTATTTCACGTCGTCTTCTTAAGGTTTAGGGACGCGACTAATACAGTAAGGTATAAATCTGCATACTGACGCCGCGCTTGAATTTTTTTTTAGTTCCCATTGTACGCCCGTCTTATAGACATTACCGACCATATCTTTCAACTAAATATATAATTATTTATACAGTCAATTTTATGCGAGATTTTTTCATCTTTACATAATCCTTCAACATAAATAATTTAAATAAATGATTATGTATTCAATGCGCCCCGTTCAGTGGTTTCTCCAAACACCTGCATCAGCAGTTAATTATAGATAACATAATCTCGCGCTACGAGTTCATTTTAGGTGTATCGAGCACGCGAGTCGATCTGGACATTTCGTTGCTCCTTGTCAACGGAGTCAGAAACGCTGTATTGCGTCACCCCGTGTCGGTTTTTCGTTCCTACAAGTTATCCTTGGCAATACGTGCTCGCGTGTTTCGAGGGAAAAGTTTCCCCTGCTTCTTGCGAACGGTGAACTGAAATATGAGTGAAACGATTCGCAATATCTCGGTTTACATTAACACGCGTATTATCTGATTGCGAAATTCTTTCGCTCCTGATGTCGCGTAAGCAACGCGATTGGTGTTAGCGTTGTTTAACAGATAAGAAGGCAAATCAGGACCGTGTATCTAAATCTTCATCATGACTTAAAGCTCCGCGGAAGTAATTTCGATGCCGCTGCGGGAGAGAGAGAGGAATCGTTTAACATAAATTTCAATCCTTATCGCGCGTTACGATGCACGCGTAGTGCCTTTACGCGATTCACCCGTTCCTCGAACGTGCCAACGGCGGGAAACGCGCCGCGGTGAAGCGAGGGTGTAATCGTAAAAGCGTTCTTCACGGTTTCGCTAAGAAACGCGATCACCGGAAAAGAAACAAAACCGAATTAATTTCGAGCGTCAAATAGACGGAGAACGAACCGGAAGGAAGCCGCGAACCCGCGTCACGGATTTACGCGACCGTTTCGCCGACCGCCTCGTAAAATATCCAATTACAAGCTCCTTTTTTCTCGCTCGCCGCAAAGCTCACCCCCCATTTCCGTCTCTCTTTCCTTAACCTGTTAAGCGCACCAGGACGAGTTACGCGGCCATTTGTTTCGCCCGTAACGAGTTAACTTGTCGCCAAAGTTTACTAATTACACCCGTTCAGAAAACATTAATGTAAGATACCGTTTGTTTCTTATCACCGTCCCCCGTCAGCTTTCGTTACGCCGGGCGATGCCTCCTTTTTTTACCTAGATCTTAACATTCCCCGGATTATACCACCAGTCGTATCTTCTTTTCAACGTCATAATACCCGTTGTAAAATATTAATGAAACTTCGTTATTTGTTAGGAAGCCTCTGTTTTCCGCCCTCTAACCCCGACCAAGCTTTTCCTCGTATAAGATAGCGCTCCGTTCGTTTATTTATCCGTAATAATATCGTTTCGTTTATTTCGGATTAAATCGGCTTGATCTCGGTTAAGTCAGTCGTTAACCTAATTTCATGCCGTCCTATACGATGAGACGTTTTCGATTTGAATCTATTTAAAAGGAATACATCTGGAATAATCAAGTTCGAACGAATTTGCATACGACGGAGGAAAGTTTTCATCGTTAACGGTTTCACGTTGATCAGAAACAACGGTTAACGAAGCATGTTCGATTTCCGTGGAACTTCTCCTGGTTTAAGCGGTATAAACCATCGACTGTTCGTTTCTTTCGATTTGCTCGTATTATTTTGATCATCCAGCCTCTCTGGCGCTCGAATAGCAGCGGTCGTAAAACAAACTGATAGCGATCGATAGTAAAGCGAACGCAGGTCGGCGTTCTTTATTCCAACTTACGTTTAACTCAGAAATTACACAGGGGAGCGATTCAACGAACGAACAACTTTCCAATTGTGATTTGAGCTAGGACACATCGAGCAGATGCAAGTAGGACGATTCGCGATTAAGCGGCGTGCATTTGTCAGAACTCCGCGCAGCTTGTGCCGCTTATTAGGCGAGTTTTCGTGCGATTAGTAAACTGAATAATCAATCGCGCGGATAGGAAGCGGTCAAGCTGGTTCTCGCTGCGACGAGTATCGTTTCAGAATATCGAGTGACCAACTTTTCGACGGATTTTTCTGTGCATAATAAACAAACTTTCCACCTGACCGATCTTTATTTGAAAAAAAAAGAAACAGAATTTCGTTTCTCTTACCGGTGACACAGTCACCGGAAACAATGTAATATGTATCAACGGGGGAAAGGCGAATTGAATTAATACACGTCGATATCGTTGAATAATTCCTGTTCGCTGGACTGAAAGTTCTTCCATTAAAGCTTCCTATTATTATATTAACTTGTTTGCATCTGAACGATGAGAAAGTACCATTAATAATAGAGCCCGCTCAGCAACGACGCGAACCCGAGTAAATCATTCAGCGAAAGCCATTTGCTTTCGTTACAGTGTTTCAGGCAGGAACGTGTGAAAATTTTAGTCTCGCGGCTCGATTGAAATTATCGCGAGCACAGAGGACCGTGCGGAATTACCGGACGAGTGTATCGGATAGGCTGCTATCATCCGCTACTCACCACCGACCACGATGAAGTCGTAATAGTATTCGGCTGGATCCACGGGCCTAACTCGCTCGCACAGCTGCGAAATTTCCTCCTTGGAGCGAATGAACGTGTCCAAAAGTGTCATGAAGGCCAGGAACTGTGATCCAGGACAGGTCTGCGCGAGGCTCGGGCCGAGATGCGGTTCTGGGCAGGCCGAGGTGATAGACAGGTTGTATGACATTCTACGGGCAACGGAACAGCGATTATTTTACGCGTCGATCGCGTAAACGGAAAGGCCGAGAGCAGCGAGACAACATAATTGGATCGATTCGAATCGGGAGCACTGCCGCGTTACGCGGCGACCAACCGCCGGGAAATGGCGAGACGAAACGAATCGAGCGAACGAAAGGTGGTAGAGTGGTGCGCCGTAAAGGATTCGTTGGTAAGCCATGCGAACGCGGACGGTGACCAGCAGCGGATCGCTGGCGCGGCGATTCGCGTGCGCTCAAAGGTATTCGTGTTTCGTCGGGACTTCGTTTTCCGTTGCCGGTTTACGTTCATATCCTGCGGCTACCTAACGAAGTCAGGGACGCATCGAAGTCGGTTGGATCGCGTGTCTTGAACTTTCGCGCGAAGAGACACGGTTCGTTTCGACCTCTGCCCCGTGTTCGTTTCGCCATTACCACGCGCGCGCGCGCGCGCGCGCGCAACGTACCATCGTTTGCACAACCGCAGGTGAATTAGGTGAATCAAAATCGCGCCGAAATAAATATTCGTATTAATTGGTTGAACTGGGGAGGATTAAATCGGACCTAGCAAACCGGCAGCGTTAATTAATTTACCTCTAATTAACGCAGCTGTATTTTCCGCGGGCATCGTTAGAATTAATAGTTGAAGAAATAAAGCGGGAAAAAAATAGGTGCGAAAATGGTAATTACTGAAACACGTTTTCGTAGAGCTTCGTAAAACGCAGCGATTATACTTTGTATCATCCAGCTGTTTCGTGAAAAGTGGCGCGCAGCTGTAATCGCGATTTAGTAACGTTTCATTGTTTACCGTTCCCGCGCGCAAGTGTTTCACCAGGGGGACCGGTTGAAAATAATCGGTGCGAATCGACCGCTGCACTTTTCGTTGCTCCCGGATTAATGAGCGGATAAACGATCGACCGATTATCGTCGATCAACAAGATCGACTAGCTACCGAGCGTTCATTTATCGTTTCACTTTTCGCTTATCGCGGGTTTTATTGCCGCTGTCACACTTGTCATACCTTAAGTCGTAAGCAGGTATAATCGATCGTCGAAGCGACTGACTGGAACTCGACGCGTAGGCACGGGTGTTCGCGCAACACCTCTCTCTCTCTTTACCGAAGATAAACGCACGAGATACGCGTGGCACAACAAAAGCTCGCACGCGCCGCTGAGCTTCGCAGTTGCATGCAAGCAAACTGTAACTGTAAAACCTCTCACCGTGGAACGTCTCTTTATAATTCATCTCCCACCCCGACGTTGTCCTTTTCCCCGGCGGAGGCACACGAATCGGCTCCGCTGGAAAATCTCAGCGATTTTTTTCGACGGCTTTTCCGATTCGACGTCGTAGCCAAGGTCAAGATCACCGTGGCAACGTAATTTCCGTGACGCGAGATCCACGAAGCGATCCGTTCGCGGGATGATCCTCGGCCCGATCAGGCAAAGCGGACGAGGATCGTTATCGCGCGCGTCAATCTCTTTTCCTTTGTACGTCCCGTTCCTCCCGTAACCGCAACGTTTTAATAGCTTTCAGCTAATTGTGGCACCTTTGATCTTTTAAATCCGAAGAGAATTACAAAACCGGCGCTCGAGGTCGCTTTGTTGGACGCGCGCTAGCTCGACGCCCTTTGTAGCACACTCGAGTTTTTACAATTAACTGTACGTTGAACACCGGTTTAATTGCTCGCGGTTATTCTAAAGATTAGTCGACAGTTTGTTTCGCTAAACAAACTCGTCGGCCGCCCGACCAGCTTGTTGGTGGTAACTCAATTTTAAACAGCGTTCGTTCCGTTTGTGCCGCGGCTATTTTTTTCGTTTTTCGCTAGCCGTCCGCTTTTCGCGAGAAGCATCGGGCGCAACGCGAGAAACATCCATGCGGAGCCTCCGCGTAGCTGTAACGTGGCCGGTTAACAGGGTCGAAACGATTCCGTGGCCGGGATGAAATTATTAACCGGCCAAACATTGTCCGGCGTAAACGACGAGCCTGCGCGCGTTCACCGTGTTAATAAACCGTGAATCGCTGGTTATTTCGTAGCAACTGCGGCTGCCAGAATATAATAATGTGACAACGCGCACGTACGAACCGATAATAGCGTTCCACTTAGCCGGCGCGCAGAACTCGGAGTCGGGGGCGGCACGACACCGGATACGCATTTTCGTCCGTGTACACCCCGGATCGAGCGGATCGGTGACCGTTCTCCTGCCCCTGTTACATCCGAGTAACGACGAAAATGGTCGTTGCCAAAGTAGCTTGCTACCGCATTCGTGTTACACGATTATTATTGCTCTCTGATCGTCGACGTGGTTCGCGTGACCCACGGAACGCGCAGGATTTGCACGGCAGGCTTTCGAAACGGTAGACGCGCGTTGTCCTTAGGGACCTGCCGATCATTTCAGACACGAACTAATTTTTCAATCACGCCTCCCGTTCGTGTCGCTTTCGTCTCCGTTTTACCTTGGCGTGTCGAATCGATCGGTTTCGCGACAAGCCGCAGTATCGTTAAACGTTTTCAATAACTTGGCGAGATCCTTGGGACGGTTTCGGATCGGTGGCCGCTAATTACGCGCGGCCAACCCTAGCCCCGTCCGCGATCGCTCGACCGGCGTCGTCCGCGGCGACAATCGGCGAACGGTTTCGGACGCTAACGAGCCGAAGAATCCTCGGACCGGTCGTGGACCCGTGAATCCGCATTGTTCGGGCGCACGTTGCGTACAGTTGGTTGAGCAAAAATCATATTCCGCGGGAAACTCGCCGCGCTGCCGGACAATGGGGCTTCCGGCTTTTTTCCGGTTGTCGCGATCTGACCGACGAACGCCTCCAATAAATTTTATCTTACGCGTTTTCGGTTGAATCGGTGCGCCGGTTCCGAGCGGAAAGAACGGACCGGGAGCAGAGCAGACCAGAACACGCTACGGTTCCTCGCGATCGCTTACCATTGCGCGTCGGTAATTCATCACCGAGTTCGCTTCGCCAACCTCGAGCTTCGCGTAACGCCAGGGCAACGTAACCGATGACACGAAGAATTGCAGGTTCATCCGCGAAGTCGTCACGGTCTTCGTAGCTGAATCACGATTTCTCGCCAATTCGTGCCGTCTTTCCGGCCGCTAGTGGTTTCTTCGCGTAATCGCGATCGTTCGACGTTTAACCTATTAACCCTTTGCACTCAGAATTATTTTTCAATTTTGTTGCCAATAACTTTTAGGTGCTTTACTTGAAATTTACTTCAACGGGAAATTCCTTGAGTGGTACTTATTTTTTTGATTATTTATATTAAACATAGCTTTAAAATTTTGTCGTAACTTATATTTATTTAATTTCGTTGACTCTTTGGTCTTCAATTTTTATCCGCTACCGTATTTAAAATGGCACTTTGAAAATGTTGGCTCTGTTTCGACACTAACAGTTACTCTGATCAGAACTGAGGTCGAGTCATATCTCGACAAAGGAGTGCCATAGGATTAATTCGGTCATTCGTTAGGCAAAACGTGGTTAACGGAAACGAATTCAAAGTCGTTGTTGAGTTAAGGAGCGAAAAGTCGACGAAAAAATAGATTGTTACACTCGTGATAAACGTAATCCATCGGGTAACGAGTTCACTCGTCATCCCCCGATTAACGGGTTAACAATTTTTCATCGCGAATTCGTTTCTTTTCGTCGTCATCTCTTAAGTGGTTCGCGCAGTCTGTTCTCCCTCGTTCCGGACGTGACGAATCCAAACGAGCCTGACGATTGCTCCTGAAAACGCTATCCAAACGCGCCTTGTCTGGTTAAGTGTATCTCGTAAGAAGGAAAAGTTTTTACGGCAACCGAAGCGAAAGAATTTCAGCCAAGTTGCCGACCATTAATACGTTCATTAATCTTGCCTCCGAAGGGACGTAATAAACGCGCGCCGGTTGCCTTGGCAACCACCACCGCTGGCCTCTCTTTCATTTTTGCAGCACACGCGGATCCTAGTTAGCAGCTACGTGTTTCACTCGATGACGCTTCTCGATGACTGCCTCCGAGCGCTCGGCTCGATGACAAACGTATTTGCGCAAGGTATTTCCGTTTTGTCAACCGGGGATACGCTCCCCATTGTGTTTTTTGTTTTCGCCGGATTGCTTGTTCGACAAACAACGTTCTATTCGCGGGAATCGATACCGTATGATTTTGCGTTTCCATTCTAACGATAATCATCGCCGCTCTCGGACTCCGTCGATGACGCATCGATGGCGAACTATGCGTCGCGATGTAATGAGTAAACTATTAATCGCGACAATAGGCTGTCGCCTATAAATCTTGGCGAATCGCGTAGCCAACCGATACGCGCGAATTTTACGATCGCCCGATGCTGGGAGTTACCAACGCGATATCCCTCTTTCTTCGATCGTTAACGCCCGACCGATCGATCATTTCCTGTATCTTTTGCACGTTAAAACGCGGAAGACGTTGGATTCGCGCTTACATAATCACGCGTTAATTAGCCGGGCATTGACTTCGAAAATTAAACTTGACTCACGATCCGTAATTATACACGTACCAATTTCGTGTGCAATCTTACCGTTATTAGCGAGAAACATGGGGAAACATTTTTGTCCGATAAAATGAAGAGTCGATCATCAGCGTTATCGTTTATAAGCGTAGCTAATTAATGTACGTTCTTCCGTTCGATAGTTCAGCGTATTCTCGCCGACGAATCGGGACCTGTTTATCTACGATGACGCGCGGTGCACGAACGGTTTATTCAGTTGTGTGTCATTATTTAAACAGTGCTGACCGATTGCCGCACCTCGATTAAATACGCGAATAGGTGTAACATATTTGACGATACTAGTCGCGTCACCTCGCCGCCCACGCTTCCCGTTCTATCCAAGGGACGACGAACGTTCGTATCTCTCGTTTTATACAAGACGGGCGTCGCGTTTATCACGAAAAGCTGTTCGATTTTCTCAGAGAAAGCGTGTGCAGCGGGTAAAATCATGAAAATTGAACCTGCGTGAAAGCGAAGAAAGGCACGCAACACGGCCCGTTGATCATGGACGAGTTCGGAAGCGTTTAACCACTTGCGCTACCAATAAACTCACGGTTGCGCGTGCTGTGCGCTATAGTATAATACGCGTCACTTTGCACTTGTTGAAACAATATTACTGAGTTTACCGTCACTTTCCATTTTACAATATGGATTGATACGACTAAAATAAAATAAATCTATTTTTCAATATGTCAGCGTTCTGACAATTCTGAAATATTTCCAAGATATTGATAGCTCTGTGCAACGCCATGCACTCTGGAACTGTAGCTCGACAACCGAACGATTTGATTGTTACCCGACGTGCAGCGAACGTCATTTTTATTTCTGCGATAAATGCCCATCGACGTGATGTATGCGTCGCTGGCGATTTTAAAACAAAAGCATTTCGACGTATGTGGCACGTCTTTCCAGCGCAAGTGGTTAAAGAAAGGTCGACGAATATCTCTTGATCGCTCGAAGTTTCGAAGCGCAATCGGTTAGCTAGCTTCGCGAAAGCGCGGTTCGCCAAGTTTTCGCATGGCAACGAGCACCAGAGTAGGCGATCGCATCCAAGGGTTGGTATAGGTAGTATCGAGCTCGCGAGTATACGCGTTTCATCCGTATTTTACACGGTGCTCGTCCGCTTTAGTGGAGCACGTTACGAGCATTAAGGCGAGTCGGTTGACGCAGCCCGGCCACTACAAATAGCTCTCGGTTTTTTCCTACCGAATATCGTCGAGCGTGCGATGCACCGGTAATGTTCCCTACGTTTATACGCGCCGCACTCGCTTTTAGTGTCGACCCCATCGCGGAAAATGGCGATGACATCATATAAAATGTTGCACAGCCGCCAACCCGCGGGTTCGACGCCGCGATCGCATCTCGTTCGCGGATAATCCGTCATCAGCGCGGCAAATTACGCTTCCGGCTATTCCGTTTTACTCGCCAATTACGTAAACCCAAGCTGCCTCTGTCTGCCGCCCATCTTCCTTCGACGTTATTTCGTTGACCAATGGAATGTTCGGTAAAAATCGCGCGTCGATACGTCGTCCGTTAATTATCGTCTAAATCGCGCGAATACACAGAATCGTAGGCTCGCGATAGCGACGCGGCCCACAGCCACTTTACAGGGCGAGGGTATTCATTTTCTATTTGCGTGCGAACGAGTCGAATAAAATTCCGGTAATCGCGCGGACGAGCGAAAAAGTGGATGATGGCTTCCTCTGCGATTCGCAGTCAGCCCCTCGTCTTGACGACGTTCTTCCTCGAAACGATTCACGGAAATTGTTATACACGGCGCGCGGAGAAGATCTCCTAACGATCGTAGTTATCGTAAAAGGATATGCTGTCGTTAAGCAAAGACAATACGCTTTTCCCTCGTTCGTCCTTCGGTAAACTAAGGAACTGTAATTTTCACGTCCTCGGATATATTAACCGCGCTCCGTTTATCTTTCCGCTGGCTTCGTTGGCTCGCGATAATGGACGAGGAGAAAAGCTCCGAGGAATTACGGAAATTCATTTTTGACCCGTAAAAAGAAGACGACCGCAGAAACGAAGGAGAACTCGCTGAGAATACGTCGCGGAGGCGCAAACTAGCGACGAACGAAACTATCGCGATCCCTGGGTCGATCGATCGCCAAAGGGTCGCGAAGTTTCGTGCACCGCGATGGGTACGGTATTTGTTTCGCGCAACTTTTCTTGTTTCAAAGTAGCCACGCCGCTTAACTAGAAACGAGAGGAAAGACGAGCAGGGAATTTCATAAAGACAACGCACCGGCGATGTCGCCTCTTTTCAAGTTTTTAATTTAGGCACGTCGACCTCGCCAAATTTATTCCGCGGGGACGATCATAACCTCCGGTAATCTCGAACCTCCCTCTAAACAGAATTAATAACTTTGAAACTTCGTTTCGGCTCAGGGATAAATTCGTGCGTTCTCGTTTCATTAAAACGTATCCGGTCGCCTACGCGCCCGTGCGATACAACAAGGAATAGGAATAACGCTCTCGTAGGGATTATAGTTCTGGTTAAGTCCTGATTCGATAAAGAGGAGCCGGCGTGCGCGCATTTCTGCACCAGCGACGATAGGATCGATACCGAACCGATGCATTTCGCGAAGTAGCGTAGCTGTATCTGCAATTTGGCGAAGGGTCAGTTTACACGATGGATACACACCGATGCTCGCACACGGGCCCGAGGATTGCGGTAGTTACAACGCGGCGTAGCTAAGTTGGAAGTTCGATCTTACGATTGGTAAACTGCAACACTCCTCGAGCCTTCCGTTCCATCTTCCTTTACTCATTTCGGTGAGTTCGAGAGCTTTGCTTAAGCCGAGCTTAAATAAGCAAACTGTCGCATAGCCCCAGCTTCGACTGACGTTTCACCGGTATCCGTTGCCTCAGCCCCTCTACGTCGCGAAACTTTTTGCCAGTCGAATTCTCTCTATCGATCGACCGACCCCCATGAAATCGCGAGGAACCACGTCCTAAACTCAGTCTCTCTATGACAGTCGGAAACGTTTCGCTCGTTTCCCGCTAAAATAAAGCTCGCCAACTTACTTTGTAGCGTTTGTTAATCTTCCGACTTTATGACTGCTAAAATATCCGTTCGTTTATGCTTATCTTTATCTACCGTAAACATCCTCGAAGTTTCCGCTGGCAAGCTGAAGACATCGCTGCGAGCTGATCGAGGCACCACCGACGGCGCGACCCGCTAAAATAAACTCGGGAGAGGCCGCGAGCCGCGAAACGTTCCTCGTCGAAGCCGAACAGAGACGATTATTCCGAGACGGCTGTTGCCTTTATCGGGATTGCCGAGCGTAAACGGGACAAACGAAAAGTGGACGACGATGATTGGGAAAACGGCGAGGAACTCGCGGACAAGCCTTGATCCGATAATCCCACGAGGCCCGAGGGGATGCAGAAGAGCTCTCGGGCGACACCGTTCGGCCATCGTGGCGGATGTGTTTCCGCGAAACCGGAAGCTCGACCCCTGCGGTAAGATTTGTACGATACTTCAGCTCGGTCTTCGACTCTAAGTGTACTTCCTTGTATACCGTAGGGCTGAGCTGACGGCATCAAGTCGTTCTGCACGCTCGCACGAACACCCTGTCAACCTCTCCACGGTACACCACACGTATCCGCGTGAACGCCGCTCGAATTATTTCTCTGGCTGCCAGGATTTGAAATATTCAGGGAGCTGTATCGCGCGAACCGGGCCAACGATGATAATAGTTTCTTCAACGGTGAAAGTGTATATTCTTGATAAATTTATTTATGGCGCCGCTCGGACGATGCCGTCTGTCATCAACAATTTTTAATGTTTCATTTTTAACGCCTCGTTTAATAACCGCCTGCTTCTCAATGGTTTTCCAACCGTTCTCGTGTGGTTATGAACACGGTGAAATGGACGAAAATCGATTTACTAAAAATATTGGCACGGTCGTCGCGGAACCCGATACGAAACACTTTATACGAATGGATCGAACGAAAGTTACTGTGTATCGCCAACTGTAATCCTATCGTCGTATTAAAATTACTCACTTGCTAACTTAATCTTTTTCAACTTATTCTCAGATAGCTTTAAGGCTGTGGCAACCGGATTGCTAAACGCTACAAATCTCTTCAGTAATAAGCATTGCAGTACTTCGCAGTCTCTTTTTGCGTTCTTATAATGTTGAACAATGTACCATTCTCCTATATAAGTTTGTACGTAATTGTGCTCCTTTTACTTTTATTTTTACTGTATTACTTCTTTATAAAGGCTTTTTACCCTTCAAATAAAGAGATAAATAAAATTTACAAATTTCTCTAATTATCTTCAAACTTGCATCGAAAATTCCAAATTGGTTTTCTTTTTCTTTTTGAGACAATTTGTAACTTTGGTATCTAGAATTTCCGTGTTGCAAACAAATAAATTTATCTGGTTAAACAGGTTATCAGGCCTCGATTCTATCGAGAAATCAGGCACAAGGCAACGGTTTCAATACTTAAGCTTCAGCCGTTCGCTAAGCCCCTTTTGTCAGGGATTACAGATTCGTTAAACGACCAGTCCAAACCATGCGCCTACGTAAAGTATCGCGCGTTCGAAATACCCTGAATTATTCAACGTGTGCGTTTGTCGGTGGCCGGTCGACGGTAACAAACAAAGCTGCATAATTAGCGGTACATCCACGGGCGAGCCTGCCCTCTGGGGTTGCGCTTTCATAGCAGTGAAATTGTTGAGGAAGAAAGCACCCGAGCAACGACGACAGCGACTACGACGACGACGACAACGACGATGAATTTCGAAAGGCATTTATCGAAGGCTGAAGAAACTTGCGCCGTAGAAATATTATCTTTGCCATCCTTATCGGACTTACAGCTAGTGACTTCGATGCTGGACTCGAGGAAACGACAGCACGCCCGCAGCTCGCGAGTTCCAATAGTAATATTTACACTTGCTGCTACGATGGTGCTGTTTCACAACTCCTGCCACACCACTCCTCGTGTTCTCACGACGTCAAGAAAAATAAGGATCGTATTCATTAGCTAGTAACGCGAACCGAAAGTCTTCCCGGGAACTCTATGCATTCAGTGATGGAAGTATAGCGAATATATTTTGGATTATGTCTGATCGAAACGAGTAACAGGTTAAGGCATGCGAGATGAAATCAATGAAATTACATTACAAGATTACTGCGACGCAAGGTCGTTGCCTCGGCAAACTAGAAACGGACGTTACACTTGACCAATCGAATGGGGAGATCTTCGATGTTTTCCTCAACAAACTCAAGACTAACTAATAACAAAAGTAAATAGAATCAATGGCAGCGCTTTGTTGGGGAAAAAATGGGAGACCTTTCTATTCGGTTGACTAAGTATTAAAACGCGGATCTCGGTATCTCGGATTCAGATCTGCAGAGTAGGAAGGTGCGATTCGAGGGTAAAAGTTATAGCTTCTGCGAGTATTTTCTCGTGGATTTTCGAGATCAACCGGGCGTTGTCCGCGGAACGGTTTCTGGTCCTGGAGTCATTAAACTCAGGCGAGAATCGTCCCGCGAGAATTCATCTAGCTACCATCTTTTTAAACGAAGTCAGATCGGATAGGACATCCGACAGAGATAGCACTCGTCGTTGATCGCTCGTGTTATAGTGCGGTCGAAAAGTTGCCCGCTTTCGGCAGAAATTTTCATTGTCCGGCGTTTTCAAAAGGATAAACCGATTACCGTGTCGCGAAGGCGTTATTGCCAAGCGTCGCGGTTCGTTGGATGCTTTCAATTTACATAGGCGAACGGCGAACGTTTCCCGTGCAAATGGGAAAACAGTAGCCCGTTGTTCGACCATCATTTCCGTTTGAGCTGCAGCCGGAACGCGCGCCGAACCCGAAGATACGCGAGCAGGATTCGATCGAACGGTGCAGGCGCGTAATTATCGTTCGAGTGGCTGTTGCCTCGTTTCCACGGGGATTCGCCTCTATTTCTGATCTGCGCAGCGTAAAACGTGTTCGGCAGTTGGTTCGGCAGTCGCTTCGCAACGAATTCCAATTCCCGAACGCGTCCATCGCACCCGATACAGCTCTTCCAGCGTTTCCGGTATTTCGCTGCAGGAACATCGGCTGCGGTTGTAGAGAGATTTCAAATTTTTGAACGCAGCTCTTAATCTGATACGCCTGAAACGCCAAAGGGAAACCGCGTTTAATCGAAACGACCTCCTCCGCTCAGAGGACACGCAAAGCTTTACGAACGACGAGGATTCTCGACGGAGAGCGGGCCAACCGTCCCTACTCGTTCCATAAAGCAAGCATGGTTCCCTCTACGACGTTGTTACGGGAAACGGGAGAGGGATAGAGAATTTGAACCGCGACGGGTCAAAGTACGACGTTTTCTACGACCTTCGTGGCGCGCGTGCGCTCGTGCGCTCGTGCAGCCGCCAGAGCACGAGGAACACGAAAGTGTTGATGACTGGAAAAGCGCGGCGTGCACTTTCTGCTTACTTGGCTACGTCTGCTTTTAGCCCCGGTATTCGGCTTTAAAGCTGTCAAAAATTTACGGCACCTTGGACTGTACACCTCCTCTTTATTACAAAATTTCTCGGTTCAGCTGTAATACGCGGCGGCATTAAAGCGGAAAGAGGGGAGGAAAAAAATTTGAAAATGCTCCAATTAGAGCGCGAAACGCGGAATAGCTCCTCAACGCGCGATCGGGCTTTCTACGACGACAGAGGAAAACAGAACAAAGCTGAGCAGCGGAGAGTACCCAACATTCCTTAAGCGTTCGTGCTGCTACCAAAAGCGTGGTTCCTGTTCCTGTAGGTAAATAATTGGAGGAGCGTGCACGCGAAGGTGTGCAATGGGAAAGCGGCTATTCGAACGGACCGCTCTTCAAGGAGAGAAATTCGACGGAGAACAGATTCAAGTCGAAGGAAGGAAAAATACCCGACTCTCTTCCGGCGGAAACTAAATAATGCCGGTTTTCTTGCGCGTCCTCCCAAAGTAGATCTCTCGAAAGTTTCCCGTGAAGAAAACACGGCGAAAAAAGCAGGCCAACGGAGAGGGTAGAAGGCCAAACTTAACCGGGTTACTAGAATCGGAGGGACGTGGTCATCGGGAAAATTATAAACTATCTGCGCTCCTTTTATTCGTGTTGGCACCCATGTTTGACGAATGGGAAAGCATTTCTCTCTCCCTTCCTCCCTCTCTCTCTCTCTCTCTCCCTCTCAGTCTCCTCGTTTAATTCTCAGCTTCGATCGTTACGCGGTTGACTTGTCCGTCGAAGGGTTGAACGGTTCCTTAGAAAATATATTCAATGCTGAAACGTGGCTTTCGAACGTCGAGGCGTAATTAGAGCATTCCAGTTCCATAGGAAGTCGCACCGCGTCCTCTTTCATTCACCCCCGCTAAACCATTCACAAGACTCGGCTCGTGCTTTGAGCTCTTGAGTCTTCCTTCCGCGATCGCTCTTACCTTCTCCTTTTCAATTCGTCTCGTACACCCTTTCGTTTCGGTTGCGATCTCGCGAATTAAATAAATTCTGTTTGCATCCGTGCTAGTTACCAAGTCCGGCCACGGTCGACTTGCAAGTTGGTGGATACCACTGTTCCTTGGTTCTATTCTAAGACTTCAACTTTCAACCAGCGGAATCCGTGATATTAAAAAATTGGCGAAGCAAGAGCCTGACCGAGAAAAATGGCGAATTGGAAACTGTTGACGAAATCGATAACCATGATATCGACCATATCAACGCAGGAGCAACGACGCCATCGGTCGATACAACATTTGAAATGTTGTTGAGTAATGATTAAAACGTGACCATATAAATCAAAAGCTACCCTGCATTCTTCTCTCACTCAATTACAACAAAAACGCTGTTTTCAACATTGTCTCTTTTCGTGAAAGAGGATCGAAAAGGCCAGTGGCTTATTAACGAGTTCCGCGTGCGGGTCGAAAACAATGGAGTTATCGCTGCCGTGGGACGTGAATCGCCAAAACGCCGTAATCAAGCATCGTCGACGTAACGAAAAAAAAGTTGATATTCTCCATCGGGAGAAACGATTACGCGATGTTAAGTAGATACCGTATTCGGTACTCGACATGTTCGAGAATTCTTAACAGGCTAATTTAGCGGGAAGCCGCTGCGCGATCTTTTTTAGCATCACCTGATTCCTTAGGGTTGAGAAAAGGTAGTCCTTTTCAGGGAACGAGATCCCGTGATTTGTCGGGAAAAAAGTAATTAGCCGTGGTTCGTTGTCGTTAGAGCGGAGCCGTCGATACGCGGATTAAAGGAAAAAAGGACACGCTCGTCCGCATTCCATTAAACCGGCCCGTTTAATGAAGAACCGTACGAGTTTCGAAATGAAAGCGAGGAGGAACAGTGTACAGCGGGTCGGTGAGGCCGCGCGATTCGCGAAGATCCAGTTAAAAGGCAGGGACGGTATCGTCGCATTTGACTCCTTTACCGGCGCGTTTCCTAGCTCGTGTTTTCCGCCAGGCCCCATCTCTCCCCCTTTGGGACTCCAGCTCCACTATTCCGACAAACAATTTTCTCTTCGACCCATGCCGTTGGTGCACCGCGCTGCCGCGCCGCTTTTCTTTCCCTCTCCGAGGCACCGACCACGTAGCCCCTCGCTTTCTCGCTCCGTGGCTCCATTCAAAGTCCATGGGCAAAACGGTTACTGGAATCGTACTTGTTGAGCCGCTTAATGGGTCTGAGAGCATCGCGAAAGTTGCTCCTGCAATTTTTCACTCGGCTAAGTCTCCGAAACTCCATTCGATTCCAGATTGCTCGACTTGTTCGAAGTTTGTCGCGCCCTTCTCTTTCTCGACCTCCGGTGCCAACCCTTGCTTGCTTTCGATGTTCGTCCTATCTTTTCCCTACTCTCTCTCTCTCTCTCTCTCTCTCTATCAATCTATCTCATTCCTCCCCTCTCTCTCACTCTCTCTCTCTCTATCTCTATCTTTCCTCTTCGTCGTTTCTGTTTCGTCCGCGTACGAATACCTGATGCGCGTTCACTGCGAAGCGCGACCTATTCGGCCGTATTATTCCCGAAGAAAGGTATATAACCTCGAGCTCGAGAGATGCTGTCGACGCTCGAGGTCTACTCCGAAGACGCGAACCCTCCCGACCGGCGTACAGGAATTTCGGTAGCGTACGACGGATCCGTGGAAAACGCGTCGTCACGAAATTGCATTCTTTCGCATTTAATCTCAGTTCGCGTTTCTATACACGAGAAACGGGGCGAAGGACGTTTATTAAGCTTCCAAGCGTATGCAGAGCGTGTTACAGACAGCGTACGCGTTTGCGAACGTTCTCACATCGAATCGGGGAACGTCTCTTTTATTTGCCGGGGCAGCGACTGGGCTGGCTAACGGAAATCTCTAAGTTCGAGTAACTCGGCAAACAGGCAAGATGTAGGAAGGGCGACAGAGAGAACGACCGTGCGAGTATCTCGTGAAATTGCCTTCCTCCGTGTTTGAATCCATCGCTTTAAGCGAGTTGATTTTATCGTTGATATTTTATGTAAATATCGCGGAGGAGAATCGGCCAGTCGCGACGGAGAATCAAGCAGCTTACTACTCCGGTCCTTTCCGGAAATTACTAAGCCCCGATAAAACCTAGTACGGCTCGCGGGGTGTCTAATAGGCGAACCGAGACAAAATTATCGAACCGGCCGGATTTCACGGTAAATTGAAGTAACAAATTTTAACCAGCGATCGTTCTCGAGAAACGCCGGTCGCGTGGTGGTGAAACCCGACCGGTACATCCCGGCAAATAAACTGGTCGCGCGGCACTGGAAGGTAATCCGTTCGGAGTCGCGTCGCGGAAACGGTAAGCAAATCAAAACGTGGCTCGCGGACGATGCGGCGTGCACGCCGGTTCGAGTTGTTAATTTCGCCAGCCAACTTCCCGGCAAATATCGTCGTCGCGGATCCCCCGAACACGGTAAAACGCGTTCGTCGCAGTCGCACCGCGGTCTAGCAGAGCGCGACGTATCGAATTCACCGGTAATGAAGCTTGGAACGCCGAGTCCCGTGCACACCGGTGGCTTTTGAATTCGGTCCTCTCTCTAATCGGAGACGAGAGAACCGACCGTATTCCGTTTACGCGTCGGAGATTCGCAGCAAGCAACCCAGCCGGCTCCCACGCTATGCGCGCGGCCCGCAAAAACCATCCACTGCGAGCAGCCAGCTCTGATACCGACTAACAGCGAGCATGTTGAAAGCATTAGGAAGTTTCTTGCCGGCCTGCCCGCCAGAAATTAGAGGCAATCATTCTCGGTTTAACCTATGCGCGATTCGAACGGTTTTGCCTCGGTCCCGCCCTTCCGCCGAGTCGAGCCGACCCATCTAATAACCCTAACGTCCTACGATCGCTTATCGAGCGGTCCGTCGACCGGAAATCGATCGCTCGTCGAATCGCTCGCAAACCTCTTGCCCTGAGAATTACTTTGGAAATGTATCGAGCTGACGATCGAACGAGAACCGTATTTTTATGAAAATTTTATGAAAATCGAATAAAATAATTTTTCTCTCCGATGCCAAAGAACTTATGTCCGTTAATAAAGCATTATGTCGCTTATGCATACCCCTCAGGTGTAGATAGAATGATCATTAATGTTAACACCTATCCTAGGTGTAGATCTATTCAGCCAATCTGTTCACTCCATAAAACAGCTACTACACTGCTCTCTCTGTCAAATTTTCTGATCCTCATACGACTGCTCTTCCATTTCTATATTTTTACATTTCTCTGTTACCATTTATTATATCTTTATACCTCACTCTAATAATTTCCTTGTAATTCTCTAATGAGTTAATTCGCTTACATTTCAAGACACATCGAATAGAAATCGCAATTTTCTACAGATTCTTTTCATTCGAATATTCCCTGAGCAACGATCGCGAGGACTGTATGACAACGATCGAGGAGAAGAAACTCGATAAGAAATGATAAATAGAGCCGCGGTGCATGTTAATGGTCTGAATATAAATATACAAGGACAGCAGTCAGTGTTTTCCTGACAACAACTGATACGATAAACGAAACGTCTCGGGCGCCGCGAATTATCGTTCGAACGCTCGCGACAAAACAATAGCACCGATGTATGGATGGGGGTATATAAGAGGACGATACTGGTCTCTCAGGCAAGTAACGTAACGTCGTTGCGGCAGCGATGAGGTAACGAGAAAGACACCGGACCGAACGAGCCGGAAATAAAGGCCGGGCGTTACAGCTCGTCACTGGGGCTGATTATTACGAGGCGGATCGAGCGAGCTGGAACGAAAAGAGCCTCGACGACTCGCCTCTAGAAACGTGGAAAGCGTGAAAGATCGTTTTCCTGCGCGAGAGTACTTTCCGTTTAATCACAAAGTGCTCCTGCCGCCCTGCCGCCCCTCCGAGGCGTGGCGTCGCGCCGCTGCAACCGGCGTCGCCGGAGGCGCTCCGCTGCTAATTCAATGAGAAAATGAAATTAACTATTTTGTCTTCGAACGCGACCTTACGTAACGCGCAATTACGCCAGACATACTGCTTCCTTTTCCTTTTCTTCGTTTCTTTCTTTCCGGCGCGCCGAACGGCCCCGAGCGGGATCGTTTATATTCTCCTTCGGATCCACGTCGTCGGAAGAGCTTTGGTAAATTACGTAGGTTTCCCGTCCGAGCCACGGTCTGCTAGTTTTACGAATATGCAGTCGGGTTACATTCGAATAACGGGTGATTCGAGGGAAACGAGCCTTTGTTCATTTTCAAATGAAAATACCGACTCCATTCTTGAGATTAGTTTCCGAGGTGGAAACGTTTCGCCGATAGGGGTTCGTTTGTCAGCTCGTCATTTTAACGAGTAAAAAGGCGTTAACGCAACTTCATCTATTTTTACCGAATTACAAGGACGTATTGTTAGGGATCGATAATTATTTATACGTATTATGGAAATCGGTTCTGTATTATAACCCCGCGGTCTGGGCCTGACCATCGCGAATCCCCTGGGTCAGAGCCTAACCCACCTGGGCGATCATCACCCTTCTGCCAGTAAATTCCCTTTCCCGAATTTTTCCCTCTACCTTTAAATTATCCACTTCCTTCTTCCACTTCCTATTTTCCGAACCCTTAAAAGGCGCTCGGCCTTCGCCCACTACCAGGAGCAAAAAGAAGAAAAACGAAGAAGTATACTGGTAAAACACGAAGCGCGTCACCTGGGTAGTAAGAGTCAAGGTGATTGTCAAGGAAGGGGCACCAACGCAAGAGCTGGGATAATACGTAACCTTAGAAATTAAGAGACGTTGTTGCGGTCGATATTACGTATAGAGGGTCTCTCTTTTGGCTACTCCCACTACTACCATCCTCCCCTTCTGTTTTCGTTCTCCGGCTCTTCGTAATTACGTTAAAAATTTTATCAGAGTTGCTGAGCTTCGCTGTCCGTAGAATCGGCCACGAAGCTCTCCGGTGCACTCTGACTTCTCGTAAAAACACTATCCCATCTTCGCTCCTCGGTTTCGCAATTATTAGCAGCGACTCAACCGATCCCTCCCCCCACACAGGTTGGCGCGGGCGCCCGCGCGACTACGACTCTATTTACTTTTAATTACAATGATTCGTCTAATATTCCCAACGATTCAGGTTGGTCGACGATCGCAGGCTTCTCGACGCTTTTCCAACCTCCGGGAACGCTGACGATATCGTGGCTGGAATAAAATTATGCCCGCAAGAGGCTTTCTACGTGACTCAATTAGAACCGCGTAAATAACCGCCGCGTTGACGCTCTACATAGCTACGCCAAGACGAGCGGTCCCCAATTTACCGAAATTCCGCGCGACGGTCGTGGATTTCCTCCGAATCGCTTTCGATTCCGATTGAACTTTTCGCCGAACAAATCGAGCGCGCTGCTCGACACTTCAAACGTAAATTGTGCGCGTCGCGACGCATTTATCGAGCAAGTATATCCTCGTTTGTCACGATCGAAAATTAATTTCCGAACAGGGGGCGGCTCGCAACGCGCGATTTCAGCATGTCGCGTCTCATTGGCGATCGATCGAAGCAGCTCGTTACGTTATCGCGAAATTATCGACGCGTCTCTGAAAGGAGGGTCGCGACCGGTTAGCCCGGGAACGCGTCGATGCTCCCAGCTGACGCGGAACCGTTCGCTCGATGCACGCGCGAGAGGATTGGCCGTGCGACGATTCGCGTTACCTCCGTCGACGCTGACGCGTTTAGCGACGAACACCGGTTAGTCGCGACGCGAGCGCTTGCGCTCCCTTTGCTCTTCGCTGTTCACCATTTTTATGTCGCTGCCGTTCGATTCCAGTCCCGAATACCTCTATTTCCGCCTGCAGCTGCCAATCTACGCGCGCTCACCTCGCCTCTTCCTCGCGCGTTCATTCGCTTTCACATTGCAGCCGTTCCCGATCGTTCCATTTCTTTTGCACTCGCCGGTCTATCGAGTCACGAATGTCCCTTCTCTTGGAAACCGACGGGAGCGAGCTCGTCCGTGCGAGGCCGATGCCTCCTAGATTCGCTATAGAGCGTACCACCGCCGTTCCTTTCGGTCGTCGAACTTAACGTCGGCTGAAAACTCGTTGGATGCGATAGAGCATCTCCTCTTCCGTGCACGATCGAACGAGCGCGCATTGTCTTTCTGGCATTCAAGCAAAAGTCAGAACTTGTACTTTCGAAACGCGCAGCTGCTCCGTGCGTCGTTCAAAGGACGCGACTCGAAATCAGATTTGAAACGCACGTGATGATCCCTCGCGCGCCCGTATTTAATCCGGAATATCACGGTCGACGTCCTTCGCCTGGCTGGAAATTAGTTTTTCGTAATTCATCTTCCGTTCAAAGCTCGTGAAAAAGTGAATACCGTTCTCGTAACGGGCGTATTCAGTATATATCAATTAAGATGTGTCAGCGGAAAAAATATTTTTATGCAAATACGCGGTATCCTCGGGAACGTCGCGCAGGATGTCCCCTTGTTGTAAAATCCACCGGTTTGACGCGGCGTGTACGGTGACAATGATTTAGAAGACATTCCAATTATTTTCGTTGTACGTGCCGAAGATGTGACACCGACCGTGAAACTTTGTTGAGGAAGACAATTTCACCGTGGTTGTTCAGTTTGTAGGTAATAAGCCTTAGAATAGACGCAAGCCGAGGTCCAACCACCAAATGTTTTATCGCTTTTAAGACTGTTAGTCGTTTACGGTTAACGAGGCATTTCCCCGAGTACCGTTTACTTTTTCGACAACACACACACACTCACAAATACGAATTTCTTAACCCTACTACCGGCAACACCCTTCACATTTTGTCCCAGCTCTGATTTTTCCTACTCCTCAGAACTTACTCAGCAAGCATTCGAATAAAACAGAACTCACCCGCAAGCATTTGAACGCAACGCGATTCTCTTAATCGAAATTAAATTAAGTACAAAAGTAAAGCGTCGTTAATCATTTGACCCAGCGAAGCTTAGAAAGATACAAGTTGCTTTGGGCATCGTTACGCCCAAATGACTAGTATGCGATCATTTTCGCAATATGAATTCCAACCGCGCTTCGCCGATCCCGTCGGGGAATTTTCTCTGCGGTGCCCGGCCGACTGACAGACCGGTTAAACGGTCGTATTAGTTTATGGAAATAACAAGCGCGGACTCAGTCGATACGTAGGGAAATCGCACGATATACGAACGGCGTGACGTCGTGTCAGGAATATCGGGCGCCGGATAAAGCCAGCGTGTGCGCGGCGTGTGGTAGACGACGCGGCGAGAGAAGGCGCGCGCGTGTCACGGCCACGCGAACGCGCGAATCTACTCAGCCGTTCGCGTTACGTCTGCACAGAATGATTCGTGACGTTATCACCGGTGATGGAATTAATTATTGGGAACCGGCGAACGGTCAATTATTTATGATTTTAATACGTTGAATGCCACGCCAGTTTCACAGGGTTTGCCCGTGGCTCCAAGATCAATTTTCTACTATACGATACATATTTGGATGTGAGGAAATAACGAGACGAATAACCGGGTTTCACGTTGAAACTTTATCCTATGCGTATGTCGCAACTTGCCGTATCGTTTACAGAGTCCGAATGACTCCTCTTTTTCCGATCCTTCATCCTATACCCTCCCAAAAACGGGGAACATCTCCGTGACAAAGGGAGAGGTTTGAGTTGTCGTGCTAGTGTGTCGCCGAAGGGTAAGTGTCGCTACGCGAAAGAAAAATCACATGTCTTTTGCACTATGTCGAACCTTTTCGACTCCGATGGTCGAATTCTTAGGGACTGTGAAATCTCTCCTGTCGCCACACATATAACGTTCAAATATTACCTACAACAATAAGTTACAATGTGTAACTATTGCTAGATGTTTTATACCGCAATAATTTCTTTGCGCCATTTCATAAACGACGGTAATAATTAAATAACAATGAAATAAGTATTGACATTTGTCCAAATGATGTATTTCCACCAACTTGGGCGCGACGGTCACCGGTGACCCCCACGGCTCCAGCGCCAAGTTGAGTGTCCCGGTCACCAGTGACCCCCGTGTCATTCAACCTGTTAATTGACACATCGTCGAGATGGAGTCTTCCATCTCTGCCATCACTCGATCGAACTTGTCGTTTCCAAACGCTCCGTCAATCTGGTCCCCTAACCCCCGCCCACCCCCAGCGATAGAAAGACTTCCGGCGCGCGTGCACGCGGCGCGTCGCATTAACGTGATTTCGCCGATGGAGTTTGGACGTCCCGCGCTTATTTTTCCTTCCGTTCGAATCGTTTCGTTAGCACTGGATAAACGGAGCCGCAAATGCGAGCGCTCGTACGGTTCGCTGGCACGGGATCGACTTCCGTCGGAACTCGACAGGCAGCCGCAGCTGTGCGCGTACACGCGGAGTCAAAAGGTAGGCGCGATAGTCGCGCGTCGAATCGCGTCCACGCGCGCGATGTCGCCGTTCGAGCGTTCATCGAAACCGAGAGGTCACCGCGCGACCAAACTCGTCCGCGTTTCCACGTTTTTTCGAAGCGGCTGAAAACCGGCGGAGCACGGCAAAGGACGCGTGAATCCCGATACCGTCGCGAACGGAAACGGTCATTGTTCCGAATTCGAATGAAATCGATCGCGAAATAGCGTTTTCGCGCTATTTACAGCTCGCTTTATTCCCGATTGTTCCGCGCTTGTAGCTTCTATCGGAGGAAAGAACCACTCCATCGAATATGGGTTCTCACAAAATTTCATGACGTCGTTTGCTTACTTATACCGCGAACAGCTGTAGCGCTCGTAAATTAAATCACATTGCCGGTTGAAAGTCTCTTACAGTTTCAAAACCTTTCGAGCGATGAGTTGTGGAATTGATATCGCGGTTCCTGCTGTTGGAAACGATAGTATTGCACGCGAAGATTTGACATTGGCTAGGTACGATGTACGCACGATAGATTCGGCTTACCGTGAAAGTAGCTTTAGCTTAAATTTTTTAAATATAAATACGTGGTCGCACGATTTACGTATGTCTATGTATATCGTAAAGTTCAAAATATCGACAGAATTTTCTTTACCGCGCCATTTGACGCGATTCAACAAGTAAATAACGATGATCGACGATTACGATGTCAACTTCGATGAAACAACGCGATAAAAATAATTAAATAATAGTTATGTACCCGGCTTAAATAATTGAATATTCTAGTAAAAAAACAAGCAAAATCGCATTGACATCGACGGTCTTGAAAAACGTGTATGATCCTAAAATATGAAAATAAATAGAGGAAGGCAAGCTAACGCAATTCTACTAATCGTCAGAATATAATCTTCCTCCGGAACGTTGGATTATTTCTCGACTTGAAAACTCGATTCGCGTTCACCACGAATCCAGAATCCGGCTTTCTTATACGAATTACTTTGGCTGTAGTTTACAAACATTATTTAAAGTTTTCTAAGAACATTCGCGAGAGAGAAGTCTATCCGTTCGCTGGCTGGTCTCGTCCCATCCGGTCCCCTTCGTTTTCCCTTCCGCCCGGAATTCTTGCTCGGCTCCCGTTTCCTTTGCTCTTACCCTGCCCTGCGCGCCATTTCTTAATTCAGGATTAATTCAATTTCACGCTGTCGAGCGACGTCCACGTTTATTTCGCCATTGATTCCGCTTGGAACTTGCGCCAGCGTCGCGAGTGAAATACGAATGCGGCCTGGCCTGCTCGCGGGTTTCGTTCTCCGGAATCCTTCTTTTCTTTTCTCTCCGCCGTTTAAACCGACGAACTTTCGCCTGGCCCTGCTTCTCTTCTTGCTCCTCCTCTTCCTTTTCTTCGTCTCCTCCCCGGCAACCTTTCCACAACGGTGGGAAACGGGCGACGATCCCCCGATGATTTCTTCGTCGCTAGCAATAAATGAAACGACGTCGAGGGAAAAAGCGTCTTTAATACGTTCGTTAACGAGCAACGATCAAAGTTTCGGTGGAAGTACGTTGATTAAGCATACTTTAAACAGCGGCCTCGTTTGAAATTCTGATCCGGAACTCGGTCGGTATTCAAATGATCAATCCTGCGCGTCTTTTTTCGGCCGATCGTTGCCACTGGCGGCAGCCGAATTCCCGAGCTCCGGCGAAACTTTGTACCGCGCCGAGTCGACCGAGTTCCTTTTTTTCTATGCGCGCGCGATCGTCAAAGCTACTCGAAACGATCGAACGGTTTTCACGGAACTTCATTAAACCAGCAAGAGCAGGTGGCTGTTCTGTTCCATCATAATTGCAGGCAAATTTACATGCAATCGATAAGGTCCCGACTACGCAAACAGATCGATCATATCGCGGACCGCAGAGAAACAAAAATTCGGATCAAATCGCTCTGGGTCGCGTGGTGTTTACCAGGATTCCATTTTAACGCAGTTGTTCACGCCATTTGCAAAACCTCGCACGGCTCGTTGGATGGGTAAACTCTCGCGACACCGACGAAAAATGGCATCCGGTTATGAAACGAACGGTGGCACGAGCTCGGTGCGCGTTCAAATTCCGATGATTGGAAAGGTCGCGAACCGTCGGTTTCGTCGGTAAGCGATGGACACGGTGGCGACGTCACAGGGGAAATTTCATTAAGCGCGAAATCCCTGCGATCGGATTCGTCCCTTAAAGGACTGCGGCTGGCCAGGATAATGCGAGGTCGGACGTTCGAGAGGGAGCGACCGCTTTGATCCTCGGTCAAAGGCCAACGTCTCCGAAGGGAGAGCGACGTTACGTGGTTCCCTTGGCCTATTGTGGCTCCCATTGTTGCGCAAACTGCATTACAACCGGAAGTGGTCGCGACCTCCCTTCCGTGGCTCGTAACTCAGTGTCTCGCGGCCGGGTGCCGGCTTTGCACAATACAACGGCAACTGCACAGCCTGTAACACCGGCGTCAGACATTCACGCTACGACACTGCGCGACGTAACGTTACGTTGCATCGCGGGACAGGCTGTACGTCCTGTCCAACGACTGCCGAGGACTGCCCCGCCCATAATCTTAACCCCCTTGGAAACTCAGCCAGCTTCTTAATTCTTGTGCCCGAGACGAAAGCACGATCGCGACGCGAAGTCTAGTCGGTCGAGGGTGCATTACTGGCTTATTTTGCTGTGGAGTCGGATCGAAGGGGCAAGAAGCAATGGAATATTTAACACACTTGAGCGACGGTCATTAAATTAATAGGATCTCGTTGTATTTCATGCACGACGGAGGATCAGGTGCGCGTCTTAATCCGATTAGCCTCTGCGTGAAGTACCTACCTATCCATCGACTGAAGCGTTAAACATGATAATGAATACGCAGGATGAAAGTTCAAACAACGAAGGCTTCGTATTGTTTTGCCAGACAACTTAAAGCTGAGATTAACAGGAATACAATCGAGCCGAGAATTTTCGGAAATAGAGTTTACGAAATTTCAGCTGGAATTTCTGTCGGCCTTTATCCCTTAGCCAAACAATAACTTAATAACACAACTCGAGACCTGAGTGGCCTAGCTTCAACGCGATTAGTGGCCCTTCGTCGGACTCGGTAGCGTTGAGTCGTGAAACTGCGCGCATTAATATCCTGCAGCCGTGCCGAAATTTCAGCCCGTTTAACGTTCGTATCGATTTCCCGCGATCGTGGCCGATGTCCCTCTATCTTGGCCGTGCAGTTATTGTAGGAATGCGATTGAGTGGGTACGATTCTGGGAAAATATGAAGAGTGCTTGAGGTGAACGATAACCGTGTGAACGTAAAATATTTGGACTAGAGCGTTTCTGAGGCGTGAAAGATAAGCACTTGAGACAACGTCGTGGCAGAGGAATTTTGGGTGAACGTGACCGAATGCATCGAATGATTAAGGTTGACAATTACAAAGAAAGGAAACGAGTGTTTGGAAGAATATATGACGGAGAAAATGCGAGCTCGAGGTAGAAAGGAGTGTGATTGTGAAAGAAGCAAGAACGTTGAAGTTGTTTTAAGTCAAAAAAATTGTATACGATTAAAGTTGTTACTATTAAACTATCTTAAATATATATATATATATAAACTTAATTTTGATTTACCTACACCTGAACCCTACCGTTTCTCACTAAATAAGGAGTAAGAAATTTTCTATGTTATTTTTAAACAAAGACGACACCGCTTCCGCCCGACAGTGAATCGCAACGAACACAGTTGTGTAAATCGCTGTGACGTTCGCGCTCCCCTGCGAGCTGTGCGTTTTGTTCTCCCCTCGGAGGTCTGTACACCCATCGCGAGAGCCTCGCGCGCTATCGACACCGACAGTCGTCACCCACTAGACGACGCTGAGAGGGACTAGCTCCTCGGACAACAATGGTACTCCGGAGGGATAAGGCGCTATTAATAATTCCGAAGCGTCGTTGTTACGCTTGAAGCGCGGCAGCGCTGCCCGAGGGTGAATCTCGAAGGGGAGGAAACGGAAGCGGGGTGAGCTAAGCTATTCGTTCTGTTCTCCAGAGGCCGACATCTCAATTAGCCCGCTGCTTGCCGGCAAACTACGATTCCTCCCGCGACGATCCCTGTTCGCGATTCTCGTTCTCGGTTTTCATAGGCTTCCCTCTCGTTCGTACGACCGCTCGGCGAACACTCCGATTTCCTTCAACGACCGCGAGAAATTGACCTTTTACGACCGTTTCAAAATTCCTCGGTCGACAACGTTTAACGTTCCTAGTCGACGACATCAGGTGTGCGCGAGCATGTATTATTTTTTTTTTAAACGCGATAGACGAAGCCTGACACAGGGTCCCAGACGGGGTTGGTTGGTCAATCTAGTCTCGCGTCGAATTTTACGAGGCTCTTGCCGGGACGTAAATGGTGTTCGAACCGGGACGCTCGTAAACGTCCTAATTAATTTAACGTAGTTTGGTTTTACGGGGCAGCAGCGAGAATCGCTGTTTCCCAGCTGCCTTCCACAGCTTACCCACGTCTCTGATCTGCCCTTGATACCGGGATCTTCCGGATCGTTCCGAGTTTAATCCCCACGTCGCGAAATCCGAGCAAACTTCGATTCCTGATCTTCGTACCACCCGGAAACGTTCTGTTCCGTTCTATCGAGACCAAGAAACGGCCGACGAGTTTCCTCGATTTCCTTCGTGTTCGAGTTCCTCAAAAATCTGGAACGGTACTTAGTCTCGATCGCAATTATAGAACACGTTGGATTCGTTTGACGGTGGATGGAACCGATAAAATTTCGATTCGCTCGATTTCCCGGATTTCTCCGTCTTTCTGCAAGATGTCCATCTCGTTGAAACGATACGCTCGGAAAACAGGGGAGGGCGCGAGTAACTCGCACTCGAGCCGAGCCACCGGCGAGAGGGAAATCTTTGTCGCGGAAATTCAAAGGTATAAAGTGCCGACGAAGCGTCCTGGGAACGGCATCGCGCCGACCCTTGTAAAGACGTTGAATTTTATGAAACGTCGAGGGGATTCGGCGAAAATATGTAAATACGCAATAAAGCGTAAGCCTCCGGATCCTGCCTCTGTCGTCCCTGCGCCGCCTCTGTTCGTTCTTCTTAAACGATGGGCCTCTCCGCTGCTAGGATAACGCAAAATTTCAACACGGCCCGACCCAAGCGTCTGATTCCACCGAATCTCCCCTGACATTGACGACAAAGACGAGCTCCGCCGCTATGGTTTATGAACTCACCACTCCACCCTTCTTTCTCTTCGTTCTACCCTTATACCGCGGTAAATCGATCCAGCTCATTGGTGACGTTTACAAAATTGCTTATTACGTTCTCGCAAGCCCACCTTTTTGAGCGCAGCTATAGCAATATTTATGCAGGATTATAATAGCAATAATTATGGCGGGGAAAACACTGCCATACAGTAGCGAACAAAAGTTTAAGATCGAAGACTCGACGAAAATAAATTAATCTACTAGAAATAGCACGATAAACAAAATTTGTATACTATACTATTCTATACTATTTGTAAACCATAAAACTATGTTTTACATTGTCCTCTCGACTAAAATTTTTGCCGCCACTGTATTATTAAACAATAGCAAAAATACAAACGGAGCGAGATTCCGGCTTGCCTAGTCAAGGGCTGTAAGTCCAAATACCACATGAATTTCTTATCTTCTTCTTCTCAACTTTTATATTACATTTGAATCACATAGTACCCCACGATGGAGAGAGCAAAGGTTACCGCATCTGTTTCTGTCTCACCTTATATGCCAGCATTTCAGCTTTTCGTGGTGGGTACAAAACAATAGAGAATTCACAACGCTTACAAAAAGATCGAGGAACTGCTTAACGCGCATAAAGCAGCTCGAGTGAGCGCCAAGTAAAACAGAGTTACAATTGAAAGGGACGGAGGGCGACAATAAACGCAGACAATGTCGTTTAACGTGGGGAAACTGGTCAGCCAGGTTGAAGGACTCTGTCCTTGTAAACGGTGAAAGGGGCACCAAGCGCACTCGACTCTCGGTAAATAACGGACTCATCGTTTTCTCCTACATATCTATTTTGTCCCATCCTCTAATGAGTCCATCCGTACGCATGATTGCCAGTATAATGGTGGCTAACGACCGGTCGGTCGTCCGACTCCAGTTAATTTGCAAACAAGACGCTTTGACGATCGCAACGTTTGCCTTGTTAAAACGGACCCCATTATCCCTACGGTGTCGCGACACCTCGCCTCTCTCGCCGACTCCTACTTGTGAAAACGTTTCAGGATGAATGGTCCTCGGGTGAGCATGTGTCGCGCTCGAATCATCGATCTTGCACCACCGTGGCATCGCGCAGTTAATGCGTGTGACAAATGCTTCTTAGAAACTTTCGTCCCCTCCTTGCCTTTTACACCGCTCTCTACTAGAGCGAGTAAACCGTATATCGGAGGCAGTTGACAAAACAGTTGACAAAAGGAAGTCAATTTTAGTGATCAACCCAGCAATCACCTCGTGCATTAATTTCACTACTCCATCAACAAATACTAAATTACCTCTTCTGTTCAGGTCATCCTATTATTTGTCTAATTTTAAGGATTGTGATCCCTTTCGTCGCATTGGTATATTTACGAACAATATTTGCACATCAATTGACTCTTTCGCAATTGACATAAACGTATTCGGATCCGCAAGTATGCAAATGCTTATCCTTATAATTTGATTTCTTTTTTAAATCTTATTTATTTATTTGACGAGTAAACGCCCTTTATAAAGAAGTAATACAGTAAGATTAAAAATAAAATAAAAAGTAAGAATACAAATTTTACTATGTTTATACGCTACAACTGTCTTTTTTTCTTTTTAATACTTCTGTCTTTCTATCGCTGTTATTTTGTTCGCTTTTCTCTGTTTGTATGTTACCTTATAATGGGCATTGCTCGTAAATAAATAAAATAAAATAAAAATAAAAAATTTATCCACCGTTTGTCACATATTCTAGTGAGTTTCTAGTTGATACATGTTACGTATTTGGTGCTCGAATGTTCGAGAACATATACCGTCAACATGGAAAAGCGTGTGTATCAAGTGCCCGAATAAAAGCAAACGGGAAGTTTACGATAGAAACTCGCTGTCTTTTCTCTATTACGGTTACACTCGTCGAAAACAGGTTCAGTAATTGCAGTTAGGCGACACGACGGACCTCGGCGATGAAAATATCGTGAAAGCATAACCCGCCCTCCCCACCCTGAACGCATGCAATCAAACCAGAGGATTTCGAAACGCATACCAAAGTCGTCGTTTACAGGTTCGATTTGACCGCGTGAAAGCCGAGCGCGGCTCGCATCGGTTCGATGGAATTTGCATCGATATCGGGCAGCTCGAGTTCGAATTGACGCGCGATAGTCGTGCGCGACGGTTCGCGAGCGATTAGAACGTAATCGTTGCGTCACGGATCGACCAGACGCGATCAATCTGCGTCACGGGGAAGATTTATGAAAATACTTGGTCCCGTTGTCGCGGCGCGGTGATCAACGTTGACGCGCGACCCTAAGTTTTCGGACGAGTTCGATCGGAAAAGTTGGACGCGAAACTTGACAGAGTTCGAGGTTCACGGGAAAAAGTTTTGCTTTTTCCCGTGACTTCGAGAACTTTGCTCGATGTTCCGTGCAGCATGTGCGTCGGTTGGTCTGTAATGGAAAAGAGGAGCCCGGCGGGCGGCATCGCATTTTCCACACGGTTGAATTCCAAATGTTTCGCGACGCGACGTTCGCCTGGTCGGTCTGATCGATCGGGACGAGGGCACCGTCGATGGCCGAGCCAAAGGAATTTACGCGATTTTAATTAAGTCGTCGTTGATCGTCGAAGGTCGACGGATCGGTCGCGCGTATCCGGTTGTTTCGTCGGACGAAGAACCCCGGGATCGCGACGAAGGAAGGAGTGCCGACAATTCCGGCAATGCAAATTCGAAGTTTGTCGTGTCGCGTCCTCGTCCGGCAGTCCGTAACACGGAGCCAAACGGGTTGATTCCGGTCGATAACGAATTCATTAAATGCGTTTCGAATGCGACACGAGCACCCGCTCCGCCATTAGCACGCCGCTGGACGTTTCGACCAGCGCCTCGGGTCTTTGAGGGTTAATTGCGGGCGTGTTGCGGAATTCCATTAATCGAAACGGCTTTCAAGGCTTCCCTGGTATTTAAACTGCAAGCCAACGCGCGTGCTATTCGCGGCTGATCGATGGCCGCGGCGCGGCTCAGCGTGGTCGCTTTCGTGTCCAGCGACGTAGAAACGCCGCGTAAATAAGTAAAATTGGCCGAAGTAAACTGCCGCTATTGCATTCGGGAGCATCTCTTTGGGTAGCACGGGAAAGTCCCTTCCGCAATCATGTTCGTTGTTGAAAATTCGCTGGCACGGCGTTTCGTTAATTACAGGAAAGTCGTTTGGCTGAATGTTATCGACCGCAACAAGCTATCTTATTGTAAAAGGCTATGTATTATTCTGGTTCTTGTAGATGATGCCCCTTCCTTGACGATTATTTTGACTAATTAATATCTGGGTGTGGGACTTGGGTATTCCGATGTTGTTCTGTTTATTCTTTCGCGTCTTTTATCTGCCACTGACTGAATACCGAGCACCTTTTAAGGGTTCAGAAAAGTGAGAGGTGGAAGAGGGAAGTGTACGATTTGAAGGTGGTGGCCACCCGGGTGAGTTAGGCTCTAACCTAGAGGATTTGCGATGGCCAGGCTAAGACCCAGTGGCTGCATACCAAAACCGGTTTCCGCAATAAATATAAATTGTTGTAATTGAGTGAAAATCTTACTCGATCCTGTCTCGTACTTTACTGACTGACAGGAAAACGTTCTAGTCGTTACGCCTTCCGTAAAGAAAAAAGAGTTAAAATATCACAACTTCAAATATCATACCAATTGATGGCGCCGTTCCTGCGTTGATATCTTAGTTACCGACTTCGCCAGCATAAATGATTATCAGTCCGTAATACCGAGTCCTGATAGTGTTTCGCTTAATTCCGCGGGTGCCGATGCGCCAGCAACGCGCGTCTGCGTCCGCGACGGAAGCAACGCCGAGACGCTAATCTAATTACGCGGCTTACGCGGGGAAGAAACGCGTGACGGTTATGAAAAATTCCGAGCGGCGGAATCGCGGGTGCACCCGGCGCTAAAAGCGAACGTTAAATCGCCGGCGAACCCTGCAAATACCGGCATGAAATTATAACGAATCCGAGAAGGATCTTCTCGGGGGTTGTTGCTTTCCACGCGGAAACCTCCAACCTAGTCGGCGGCGGACGCGCTACCAGCCGTGGGGCGGTAACTGCAGCTTGTTGCGCGTACCTAGAGCCCGTTACGACATGGAAAAACCGAGAATTCAAATGAGCACCGTTGCTCCGGGGCGTTTATATGATAAACAGCCGCCCTAAGCGATATTTATGTCCGGAGCCGCGAAATAAATACAGAGCGGTCGCTAATCCCTCTGGTTCAGATTTTCAAGAGTGGCGGTCGGAGTTTAAGGAAGGGGGGACGATCGTTTAGTCGGGGATTTATGGTTGATAAATTTCTCGCGCGTCGCGGTCGATAAGCGACAGCGCGAAAGGAGATTTTACGATCGCGACAAATCGCATCTGGCGAACCGAGACTCGAAGTCTCTCTTTCGTTCGGATAGCTTGAGGAGAAAAAGGTAGGCGAGTCTCTCGGACGGACGTGGCGCTCGGTAGTTCCCCGGGTTCGATTCTTGTTTCGGTCGTCCAACGCGGACGAAACGAAAGCAGCGAACCGAATCGAATGGAAACTCGTTTCTACGAAATAGCCTACCGGAAATTCCCGAAGGAATCGCCCCTTTCCTTGCGATCGGCACCGGAGCTCTCCACTTACCCACTCGGAGGATCATCTTCCGCAAGTACGATGCGGCGGCTGGTTTACTGGTATCGGTCGGGAGTAGCCGAATTTCATAAGCGGATCTCTTAATCCCATACAGAGTACGCTTTACATATCGCTACCCGGCATCGTCCTCGTTCGATTGTGCCTGCATCGAAATTCCTGGATTTCCGCTATCGAAGAACGCTACTCGGAGTATTTCGACGATTTTCTCGGTCTTCTCCCTCCTGCGGTTACGCTGGTCAACGAAATCGCCTTGTTTAACCCTTTTGCTATGTCAGTCCAGTCCGCCGAAGTACCGTCACTGAACGACAACTCGCGTCAGAAATATGCACAGCGCTCGTGGTTTCTGTATTACATACATTTTTCTAAGTCTTAAATAACAACTATGCTGAATAAAACAATCATTACTCTAAGTATGTTTAGATTTTTAACATGAAAAGACTTACAAAATTATTAAAATACGTATTGAAAAAAACGCTTACAGAGTTTGAGGTAGCTGAATGTGGTGTCACAGTCACGAGGAGTACGCATCAAACAACGAAACAAAAGAATGGGAAAAGTTACCTTCTAGAGGAGCAAAATAAAAAGAACATGTAACGCATATGCCGCCTCCGCGTTAAATTCAAAAATACAGTTGGGTGCCGCATATAGAAAGGGTTAATTTGATCGCAAGTTCCGAAGTCGAGCGAACTTGTAAAACGAAAAACAGGAAAAGAGCGACGACGTTTTTGTAACGTAAACTTCGACGTTTTTGCTTGCAGTACCATTGGTCAACATCAGCGTCGTAGAAGGAAAGCCAGCGGAACTGCCATGCGACATTACTCCACCCGGAGAGGACACCCTGCATATGGTTTTCTGGTTCAAGGACGAGGCCGGAGTACCTCTTTACACGTGAGTTGACACTTACTTGGTAATTAACATCGTTTAATGTGTAGCGCAGCGGTTAATTTATGCAATCTGGCAAAGGGAACAGACGCGTTCTCGATCGGGTTCGCCAAGGATACCGGAAATGGAAATCCGTGCCGTGTCTCGACGATCATCCGATTCGGTTGGTTGCGGCAACGAAAAATCCGTGGCGCTTCAGGAATCCGTGGCTCGCGCTACTAATATACGGTAAACGGTGTGTCTGTTCGCTCTCGCGCTCTCTTTCCCATTACATTGCCTGTACACCGTGAGACGGTTGAGAATACTGGGGCAGTTCGCGTTATTAAACGTACGTCACTGTTCGTTGCTCGCTCGCGTCTTGCCACTCGAACTCGAAATTCCTTTCTGCATTCCACATCGCGAACGCGATGCCAGGATGTTCGCCCATTTCGGAGCTGGCCGCAATAACGCCGCCGCGAAGCCTTCATAAAGGGTTTCTCCTCCCAGAGGAGCCGGGGGAGCCCTTTTCCTTGCCCGCGACAAATTTTCGCGCGCGGCCGTTTACAAACGTCGCCAGCGCCGCGTCGAGTCGCTAAACGACCGGATGCTTCTTAATTGAAACGCTTATTAATTAAGAGCTTCCCGCGGCGCCTCTTTCAAGCACAAGGATCGATGAAACACGAAACGTTTTAATTGACAATTATTTCGCTCGATCGCGCCTCTATAATTTTCCTTAATGAACCTGAAAATTAAGAGGAGATCGGCTGCCGTGGGCGCGGGCGTATTTAAATGCAGTTACACCGCTCGGTATAATTTTTCGAGCAAAAAAAGGGAACGAGGTATAAGAGGAAAGGAAGGAGAGATAGAGAGGAGAAGAAATAAAAGAAGAATACGTGCCGCACAATAGGTCGGGACGAGGTCTAAAAGGTATTTCCTTCGAGATACAATCGGATGAAACGCGACTCCCTCTGAATTGACAATTATCTCGACCGATTACTCGTTATGATTTTTCTTAACGAACCGTGAAGCGTGCTCGGCTCCGTTTAAATTGGACTTGGTACGTTTCACGCAACCTGTCTCTTTAGAAGGGGGAGGAGCGCGTATAAAGCGCAACGTCTTTGGAGAACCTCTCACGCCGGGAACAGCGACAATTCGCATGAATAAAACGGATGTAGGGCGTGTATTGAAAACGTCCCAGTTTCCGTTCTCTTCACAGATTTTCGAATCGGTTAATAGACGGGTGCCTCGTAACCAACGATTACCCCGTGTTTCGAACCCGTTCGATACGCTCGACGGGATTCGTGCGCTAAAGACAAACATTACGTTCGCCGACGGAGCACGAATAAAAGTCGAAAACGCTTATCCCCGTTCGCGATCTCTGTATCGTGCAATGCCCAGCTGCAGAATCGCGCACGGCTGTGCTTTTTCATCCCTTTTTCGGTGGTCTTTGCCCCTTCTGTCCGCCGTTGCGCAACCCCTCTTCCCGTCTCCGCTCTTTGATTGCTCCCGGTATACGGATACGCGCTCGTTCCTGTCCGCGAGATAGCTCGGCCAACGGAACGGCGAACGCGCGGATAAAAATAAAACACCGGCCGAACTGGACGGACACAGCCACGATATTACAGACGTTTTTCGATATTTTCCGTAATTTGCAATAGCTCGGGAAGTTTTGCAATTAAACTTGCACGCCTAGCGCGGCTGCTTTTCTTCGTTCGCTCGCTCCAGGATTCGGTGGCGAGATGCTGCTGCATCATTTTTCAAGCGGCCAGCTGCCAGAATTTTCCCGCAACGCTGGATGCCCGAGAAAACAAGCGTTTTCCACCGCTTAATACATCGTCGGGCTTCTTTCTTTTCCCGACTCCCTTCCGCGCAGCTGTTTCTCAAAGTTTCGCGGACGTTTCAAAGAAACAGCGGTAATTGACGTGGTTGGATTTCGCCGCGCTGTTGTTTTGTCTTTATCCTCCTTTTTGCGGTTCGGTTCTCCGATATTTCCAGCATGAGCTTGCCCGAATATATTTGTATGAATTTGTTCAGTGCGTCGGTAGAGAGGCTTAGGATAGCGGTAATATTGTAAACAAACGATCTCAACATGGTCCCATAGCCAAATGTTTTATTGGCTTTAAGACCCTTAGTCATTCACGGTTAAAGAAGTATTTCTCCGAGTATCCTTCCTTTCACCCTTCACATTTTATCCCGACTGTGAATTTTCCTGCTCCTTACAATTCATACAATAAGCATTCGAACAAGACAGAACTCATCCTGCAAGCAATCGAACAACACTCACCTGCAAGCATTTGAACGCAACACGATTCGCTTAGTCGAAATTAAATTAAGTACAAAAGTAAGGTCGTTTGATCCAGCCAAACTTAGAGAGATACGAGTTGCGTTGGGTATCGTTACGCCCAAACAATTCGTTATCCAACAGAATTTTCAACGACGGTCCGTTGAAAGCAGCGGTCTGTCGTCCGAATATTCGAACGCCCGAAACAGCTCGATGGCAAATTCGCGATCGCGTGGCGAACGCCAACGAGAGATTAAAAGGAGAGCCGGCGCGACAACGCGTCCGTCAGGATTCTCCATAACGGTTAGGCGTAAACGCCTAATGAGGATCGAGGCGACGCACAATCAACTTCGTGGCACGTAATTATAGCGTGTCAATAAATTTAAATCGGCGGCTGAAGGGATACACCGCTGGCGTTGGTTAAGCGAGAGCAGATTTCGGCTGGCAGCTTTATCGGCGAATAATTGATAACCGTCGCGACGCCTCTCTGCTGCACCCTGCACCGATGTAACCCGCGCCGTTAGAAGATCCGCGTGAACTTCTACGTGACGCGTGATTAATCGATACACCCTCGATACGTGGCCGCTATTATTGGCATCAATCGGTTCCGTTTACGAGATGCCTTTCCAGCTAGACGCTGCGCTAGCACGATTCCAGGAAGCCTCGAAACCGGAGCGAGGCGCGCACCTACGCGACGACCTGCGCGATGACATTTAACGGCCCTTTTCCTGCCGCTTTCACCAGCTCGCGGTTCGCAAACCGTTCGCGGTAACGGTTATTACGAGAAAAACTGGAAAAAGACCGTGACTGTCCCCCGGTGCGCTTTGACCCACCCCCTTTTATTCATCCCTCGACAGCCATCTCGAGATCTTCGCCATTCGTGGCTTCGCTTCTGACGCCTATCGCTGCTACGCGTAGAGGGTTATCGGTGTTGAAGTAACAAATATTTATTTGTACCTGGATAACTCTACATACTAAAATGAGGAATAATAAGGGAGGAGAATAATAATAGATTCCTTCTCCTCGACTATTTTACGTCGTTCTTAGGGTTTCGGAACACGGCTAATACAGCCTGGTAGAAATGTGCATGCTGTCGCCGCGTTTGCAGTTTCTTTTCAATTCCTACTGCACGCTCTTCTTATAAACACCACCGACAGTACCTTTCCTCTAAATATATAATTATTTATGCAGTCATTTTTACACGAGTTTTTTTATTTTTACATAACCCTTTGATAAACGGTAATCGTGTTCTCGCTTGCGAATGAAAGGAAACAGTGCCGGTGTTACGGCACACAACGCGAGAAAAAAAGTGAAAGGAAAACATGACTTGACGTTTAGATCCGCAGGGGGTACGAGACCGAGTTTATTAATCGACTGGCAATTAATAATTCTGGCATGGAACTCGAATTTGATAAGCGGAAGAGCCGTCCATGTTGCATTTGCAACGATACCCACGGCCGCCTCGCCGCATTAATTGCTTACTTATGAAAATTTAAATTGCCCGGCAATAATCGGATTTCCGAATGCAAATCACCGCAACGGCGGTTCGAGTTTCTTACACCCCGCGGTCGGAGATCAAACGCGGTCGACCCCATCGAGAAGGAAGTGGCTGGATAAGCAATTTCTGGTGAAATACGAGCGGTTCAGTTTCAAGCGGAAATATTTATCGAGGCACGGTGTTGCGTTTCATTTTTCTGGCCTCGGCTGAAACCTTTGACGCAATTTCACCGACAACGATCGACCCGATCCGAACCGTCTAGCAAGCATTTTCGTTGATTGGAGGTCGTTAGGGAATAGTGGGAAGGGGGGCAGATTGAAGGGGCACGCGAACACTTAACCCGTTGTTTACGAAGCCATCTCATTAAGGAAGTATTCGGAAGCTCGTGGACATATCAATGTTGCGTGTGCTCGCTAGAGCACTAATTATAACATACCATGGGCGGAAGGCTCGGTATGCGAACTATGCGCACAGCTAAACACACACGCCATGCCCTTCTGTCCCGGTAAACACCGCTTTCTATCGCGCCGTGTTATCAAACATTTATGCGTGCCCTCTTAGCTAACGAAGCGGAACCTTTGTTCGAATAAATCTGACGCGTCCCTCGAAATAGAGATCCGCGATTGTTCGCCACTTTAGAGCCTGCTCCGCGTGCCGGAAGTTGACGCACTTGATGCAATAAACTGTCCACGGAACCGTCGTCGCGGACACTCGGCATTATTATGCAACCAGTTCATCTGCGATCAAAGCTAGGATACGCGATCCGTTTAACGCAAATTTGTCCCTCGAGTGGATAATTATGGTGATCGCGAGGCTGGGGGGAGGGGATGGAGGCGGGAACGAATCAATAAACGACAAGCGTCGCATTACTTACAAGAGATGTACGATCGAGACAGGAAGCAAGAATCGAGATCGCGCATCCCATAAACGCGAGGTTGTTTGTTACTTGGGAAAAATTGGCGCGGCGTCGCGCGTAATCGAACGATACCGTAAATTTCGAAGAACAGCTTGAGTGCCAATATTCGTGGTAACTACGATCTGTTATTATTTAACCTTTTGACTGCTGTGGACGCATATATGCGTCTAACGGAAGCTACTGGTGTGAACTACGAGTGCGTATATGCGTCTCTGGCAAAAGTAGGATTGATCAACGCGAATCAGTGGTAGGCATCGCGTCGTGTCCGAACTATACCTACCGTGTCAACGCAAAATTAAATCATTGTCGGCGAACGGATTTGTCTTATAGCTCGCGATATGGGTAAACGCTTCTAATTGACTTACGAAACAAATGACCGAACAAGCAGCTTACTAGCATGGTTGAGTCACGGAACGGATCGATCCGTATCCTACTGGCTAGTCGATTCCTCTCCATGTATTTTCGTGTATTTAATCGATTCTCCGGACAGCTTCATACAGGAACTATGTGTTTAGACGGACATAATTTATAGGGTAGATGTATAGACCTAGGTCGGGTTTCGCAAGGTGACCCCTGGAGATCCTAATCCCCACCTCGACCCGAGATCACCTTCCTGACCCCGTTTGCACCGGGCGTCTCGGCGTGCTCTCGATTCTGCTGAAGTATAGGCTCCGGCGAAACCACCGATCTCCCAGCTTACTCCGGACAACTCTCGCGTTCACCGCTCGCGGGTCTCTTTCAACGGGACCGAGGTTCCTTCGCGAAAAATCGGCTAGCAGCCCGTTCCCGCGTGATCAACAAATCTACATCGATACACACATACTCTCTCTCTCTCTCTCTCTCTCTCTCTCTATGTCTTACCGTGCACGCAGCCACGGGGTAACAAATTTACGACGGAATCGGTTGTCCTGGGAGAAGAAACAAGTTGGAAGTTCGAAAGAGAAAAGTTTGCGCAGGGCAAGGAGGCGAGGAGAAGCGCGAGAAGTTGCGAGCACGCGATCCCTGCTGTAACGCGATCGTTAAACGGCGAAGATAGAGTGGTCGGCAAACAGAGTAAAATTTCTGGTGGCGGATTCCGTAGCCGGGGAAAGAGGCGAGCCGTAGCTCGGTTAGGTGTAGAATCGGTTAGGAAAGGTCGAACGGTCGACGGAGGTTTTCCGACGAAACCAGATCGTTGATCTTGGGGATTCGTCCCTGGATTACGTGCCGGGTCGAAACTGGCTGGGGATCTCTGGCCTCGGTCTTGGCCCCGGATTCGTAGGTCGGAACCTATTGCTTCGCCGAGAACTCCATTTCAAAATCTCGATCGAATACCGGCGAATCCTGCATCGCGCGGAAACGACCTCTAAACTGAACATAAATTTCATTTCGCTGGCTATATCCCTTTTCGTTTTCGCAGCGCCCCCGCCCCGATTTCAACTCGCCATCCCGTTCGCCACAATTATCGCGACCTTCCGATTTCTTCGTTTTCGTCCGTTTTAATTGCGTTTAATATTTACACGCTACATAAATAATTGAAGCCTGGGTTAAAAGAAAAAACGCTATTCATTGAAACACACAAAGTCAGAGGAAAGATACGAGCGATAAATTCGAAAGCTAGGGAAGCGCAACTACTAGCTTCGATCGTCCCCAAACTACTATCTTATCCGTATCAAAATGTAACGCTTCGCAATTACAATATTTTGAGACGAAAGAGTCATAAACCGTTTGAACGACAACGCAGGCCCAGGCTTGTCAAATGTCAGAAAACATCGTACCAAGTATGCGTCGTCGCACTCTCTCACTAGATGAGGCGCAGATCATTATAAATGGAAAACTAAAGCTTAAGCTAATAAACAGACTTCTTGGATTTAAAATACTATGACCATCGCAGGAACGAACTTCAACAAATTGCCGCGCGGCACCAACTCGATTGTGGTCCATGTTTTAGAAAAATCACGGCCGGTCTCCTTTAAAATTCTACAGCGCGGAACTGTCTATCGTTTCAAGGAGGATCGAAGAACCGAGGTGACAAATTTTATTTGTAAATGTGCAGCAGGGTGTTCGGTTGCAGCTGTTGAATTATAGAGGCGGACACGCTCCGGAAAAGACAAGAAGCCAGAACAAACTCGTACGGTAAGCTATTCACGGTTCTTCGTGCAGACGTCAGGATTTTTCAGCGTTATTCCGGTTAGCATCGAGAATTCAGCGAGGTCGCTGTGGTAAACATTAGCGGCGTTGAATTTGATCAACAATGGGGCGTCGCAAGTTTGCGCTGCGTTCGCACAATAATTTGTACTCGGTCAGAATCGGGGTTAGTGCGTTTACAGAGATTTAACCATTATTATACCTATGTACCCAGATCTAATCAGATTTATAGTTAACGCGCATAAATCTGATTAATTGCGATTACCGTAATTATCGGCGTTCCATAGTTCATACACGTATAAATCACTTGGGAGGGCGTTTACTCGGATCCGAGCACCGGGCACGAGAAGGGGTGATGGAAAAATTGATGTTACCGCGCGCCGGGCAGCGCTGAAATCGCGCTGCCGTGACTGCATTGCCAACCGATGCACTCGATCTCGCGTGAACCAGTCTCCGAAACGTCTTTCCGTTCACGTAACCCACGTGGAAATCGAATCCTGTCTTTTTTCTCTTTTCTTTCTATTCCATCCAAAGCAGTGATCGGAATAGCTTTTGCAAATCGTCGAGCAAAATTTTTACCGTTACAATTGTTGTATAGCTGGCTATTATACTCGCATCTACTCAAACAAACCTGCTTATCACAATAGTCATCCTCTCAACAGTCATCTCTTTCCAAATATTTTGCCGCTTACTAATAATTCATATTTATCTAACCCAGCAGCAACGGAGTACGGTCAGCCGCGAATCGAGATGGCGTTGCATGCCATCGGGAGTATCCACTCTTCCCATCTCCTTTACGGAGCCCATAAATCAGGTGTGCCGTGTCGTCGTTCATCCCCGATGCTCTATTTCCCCTCTTCCATTTGCTCTTGCTCGCTTATTCCTCGCCACGTTACACTCCGGGGCTCCTCGCCCGTGTCTCTCTCTCGTCAGCGGGGCAGCGTTTACATCGCGGAGCAAATAAGCGGTTACGACGAGGCACGGCCTGTCCCTCTCAGCATCACCGCCGGCGCGTGCAACGATAATCGCGAACGTTAGAAGACCCGCGTGTACGATCGCACGGGACTGTCTGTTCGCTACCTCGCTCGCCCGTGCGTCTCTCTGTACGCGCGCGCGCGTGCGTGTGCAAGAGTGCAAGAGGGTTCGCGAACCCGATACGGGAGGGTGCCTATCGGTGGGTGGTGGCGTGCAAGCCGAACGAGCCTCCGGTCGGCATGCAACCGACCCTAACCGCCGTTGCCGACACTATCATCCTGTTGAATAGATTATAGAATAATACCGAGATTCGAATCGCATAACGCCCGCAAAAGCTGCGAGGCTCGCTCTATCAGAATCGTCGATCCCCACCTCTGACGGAGCCACGCGTGCCCCGTTTCGCTACGAAACCACACGATCCCTCCCCGTATCTGGATATCTCTGAATCCGATCGAGCCTCGATTGTACGATTTTCCTGCAAGCCGCCGCCGCCACCCAGATTCTCCTCGAGATTGGAAAGTTCTCATCGGGACCGGTCGTAGCTGCGAGTAATCGTAAGCCTTGGAAGCGATGTCGGGTTGTAAAACGGCTGCTTTTTAATTCACCGCGAATTCAATCGGTAATTCGAGGCTAGCAAGGACCGCTGAGCGAGCGGCTATTAATTTCTGTCGGCGCGATCGCTTCGTTTACAACCCGATATTCCGCGCGTCGTAAAGCGTCGCGAGAGTTTCACCGGAGCCGACCCGTGACGGGGGTGAGGGCTGTAAACGAAAATTCCACGGGCCCCAGAAATATGGATTCGACGGGCGGACGTATGACGCGTGACCGCGAGGTTCGCCACGTATCGCGAGGAGCGCGTAAATCGGCGATATCCGTGCCGACGCGAGCCACCCGTGTAACAATGCTCGTATCCGTGGATTCCGCGGAACCGCGATTCCGCTTGCGCTTCTGTAATTGTAACGCGGGGGGATTGTTTTAACGCGGCCGCGTTGTTTGCACGGGCCGCTCGTAAAACGTTTTAGTACGTTCCCTGTTTCCTGTGGACCGCGAAACAACGCGAAAGATCGTTGACACTGCGTAAACCGGTGGTCTCCTGCCGCCCACGGAACAGCGTGCAAGGCATTCCCCTTTTATACCTTTTACTCCGTGTATCGAACAAACGGATCCGTTTGTTCAACCGGCTAATGATCGGCTAACTTTTTCCGATCTTCCTATCCGTTCCGCGTTACCTCGAACTTCCAACGCTCGCGATCGCACCACTTTTCGCAAGAATTTCCTCGAGACGATAGGCGATCGTGCTTCAAACGAACTACCAGGAAACTACATTACTCTGCTACATTATTCATAAATTTTAACAGCGTCCCGACGCGTATTCAGGCGCTGGGATCGCGTCTCGCGCACGCTAGCCGGCATCCTTTCACGGGGGCGGCCGCCGTCCCTCGAGTGCCGTGCAACCCTTTGGTACACGCACGCGTACGTGTCGCGTCGAGATGAACCGAGTATCTCGGAGTCTCTGGAAGAGAACTCCGTAAATAATTACCGGCGACGATAGCCGGTGCACGGGACTCGGCGAAATCGCCGAACGTGCTTTCGCGCGTTATCACGTCCGATGTCTGTTCGACGACGATCTCGCATAGGGAAAGAAGACAGCCGCGGAGCCGACTAAAAGCTCGGCAACGTTGTTACCGTTACAAGTTCGTGACCATTACGCGTTGGCCGCTTTGTAATAATACTAGCGATAACGGTACACTCCCGCAAACGTTTGTCGTCGTTACAAGGCAGCCGTTAAGGTTTCACATCGCACAGGTGTGGAGCGACGCGACCCGCTTGTGTTCGATACAATTTTCAACGGTGGCTATCAACCCTGGTTGCCATCTCGCGCGTGTTGTTCATCCTCGATTTTAATTCCAACGACCGGACTGTTAGAGATTGATAATCATTTATATTTATCGTGAAAACTGGATTTGGTTTATAGCCACTGGGTCTGGGCCTGACCATCGCGAATCTCCTGGATCAGAGTCTAACCCACCCGGGGGACTCCTACCCTTCTGCTAATAACTTCCCTTTGCCGAAATTTTCCCACCACCTTCAAATTGTCCACTTCCCTCTCCCACCTCCCATTTTTCCGATCCCTTAACAAAACGCGACATCCGGGTATTAACACTTAGCCAACCGAATGGGGAGATCTCCCATTCTTCCCCCTGCCATTGATACAATTCACGTTTGTTATTAGTTAGTCTTGAACTAGTGTTGAATTTATTAAAGTTTGTGTTTTGGAAAAACAGAAAATGCATTTGATTAACCGTGAACAACGCTAGTTTAAGATTGATTAATAACAAAAGTAAATAGAATGAATGGCAGAGAAAAGAATGGGAGACCTCCCCATTTGGTTGGTTAAGCGTTAATAGCCAAAGTAATCGTGAAGGAAGGGACATTATCTCAATCGTCGAGACAATGCATAGCCTTGTGAATTAAGATACGTTGTTGCGGTCGATAACACGGGCTATTATCGAGCGGGTCGTGGCATTTGCCCGGATCGCCCCGGATTTGTTTCGTTGTACGTTAATGCGAAAGCTCAGCAGCGGAATAACTGTTGCGATGGAACGCGCCGGAACGCGAACGGGTATACAGGCAATAGGTTCGTTAGCGAAGTGGTGAAAAATATCCGTGTGCCGACAACGCGGCACGCACAGCAGCGGTACCCCGTGCATTATTTTTCCGTGATTTCATTGCGCCGGCTTTCCGCGGCGTTCATCATGCCAGGTTGACTGCAATAATATCGGGCTACGCGCAGGTATAGCAACAATAACGGCCGCATAACATCGAATCAGATATCAAATTCCAGTTTCCCGCGGCAAGACGGAATCGATAAATCCGATGCGTAAAAATATAGGCGAGCACTGAAATGAACGTCTACGAGACCGAACCGCGATTAATCAGGACTGATCGACAAATAGAGTATATGCCTTTGAATTCGATTTCTAAAAATTAAAGCGATATAATATAGGAATTTATTTTAGTTAAAGGGATAGTAGGGTTCAGGTGTAGGTGAAATAAAGTTCTTAGAATATATACACATTTCAAATAATTTAATGGTAACGTATAAACGACTTTTCAACTTAACAACTTTGACGTTTTTACTTCTATTACAAATAGAAACGCTCTTTCTGCCTCGCGCTGACATTTTTCCTGTCACCCGTTTCCTTTCTTTCTAATTGTAAACCTTTCTCGCTCGATACATTCGGTCACGTTCACCCAAAATTCTTCAGTCGCGACGTTGTCTCAAGCGCTCATCTTTCGTACTTCAGAAACACTCTAGTCCAAATATTCTACGTTCACACGGATATCGCTCAACTCATGCACCCTTCACGCTTTCCTACAATCATACCCGCTCGATCGCATTCCTAGATTAATATTAATTTAAAAATCGTGTATCAAACATTGCTAAACATTGCTAGTTTTCTAAAACTAATATGCGAAGGAAGTACTTGGAGGGCGTCCAAAAGCGTCCAATTTGGTGTCCAATTATCCGCAAGAGGCGCGAAATTTCGCGAACAGCAACCCAATCGCATTCCTACAACAATTAAAATACTAGAATTGCTATACTCTGAATACATTTTTGTTTTTAAGGAGACGCTTTGGCGTCCTGTTTGTTGCAGCTGTCCATCGCATCGGGAACTTTCGACGTTCGGTTAGAGTTTCTCGTGTCGGGTCAAGGTATATCCGCGCTGAAACATGGTCGAATTATATCGGCGACCTTTTCACTCGTTCTACCGTCACCTACAATGTCCGCAGTTGTAAACGGGAAAGCGTAACGAGCGCTGACTGTGCGGACGTAAGTTGTTTCAAAGCGTTCCTGGAGAATAGTAAAACCGTATTCCAATCAAAAGTTATACCGCGCCGGTATGAACGGCTCTAAAGACGGCCATGAATTCAGTAATACTTTGGTCGGTCCATGCTGCAATAACCTTGGAAACTGCCGGTTCTAGTGACCAGAAATATTGGTTCGGCGGAATAAAAGGCGCAGATTGCTTGGCGTAACGCGTTTCCGAAAGTAACTCGGTCTCGTCCGAATCTATTGCACGATTCGCGCCTGACGTTTCTCTTCCTAACATCTTTCCCATTGCAACGATATATGTAGAACTGGTACGCGTAATCACAAGGGAATGCATCAGGTTTGCTAAATATTTACACGGTACATAAATAATTCGAACAGGGTTAAGAGGAAAACGCTATTTATTGAAACACACAAAATCAGAGAAAAGATATAAGTGATAATTCGAGAGCTAAGTAGGCGCAACTACTCGTTTCGATCGTCCCCAGACTACTAACTACTCGTGTCAGAATGCAACGCTATGCAGCTACAATATTTTGAGACAAAAGAGTCATAAGCCGCTTGAACGGTAACGCAGTACCGATAGAAAATGGGAAGGGACAACGCAGGCTCAAACTTGTCAATTGTCAGGAAATATCGTACCAAGTAAACGTCGTCGCACTTTCTCACCAGATGAAACGTAGACCATCATAAATGGAAAACTACGATTTAAGCTAATAAACAGACTTCCTGGAGGTAAAATACTACGATTGTCGCAAGGACAAACTTCAACAAGGTTTCATCATTCGGAGGAGAAAAAAAAAGGATCGCGCGGTTCTCGTAACGCAGCGAATTTACGTCGATCCTTAAAATTCGCGTCGCGCATGCTGGATCGACGTGACCGAGGAAAATTGCGGCAAATTTCGACAAATTTCAACCGGTGTCGCGTTACGCCGCGGAAAAGAGCAATGACGCTCGAAAATTGCAATCGCGCTGGTACGCTCGAGTGCTATTCCGATTCGCGGAATTAATGCGCGATAAGCGACGGAGAATCGAACGTTCGAAAACAAGGATCGTCGCTGGCTGGCTCGTCGATATTCTAAGCGTCCTTGCCAACGAGGCGCGCACAGCGGAAATAAACGTGGCAAGTGCCGTTTGAAACATTCATAACGATCGGCGAGAGGATTTTCGAAAGCTGCTCGCCGTTGGATGCCCTCGTACGCGTACACCGAACGAAGGAAGTGACGTTCGACCGACAACGAGACGTCTCTGGGGAATCGGAGAATTCGATGGCAGACGAATCGATCTTTCTCGAATTCTGTCGCAGCATTTCAAATTAATCGTCGTTCTTAGGCTGCGGAGGGATCGTCTTGGCCAGCAGGAAGTGGATGCACCGGAGCTGTCCAGGATTGATAATTACCAGTTCGGCTAGAATTCATTAAGCGAAAGGCAACCGGTCGCGAGTTTAGATGACGGACAGGTGTAAAATTGGACTGCGGTAAATCTTAGGCTGGTGTCAGGCATAGCAGGACCGGTGAAACGTGGATTAATTACGCAGCCTGACAGAGCTGCGGTCGGCCGGTCGCTGCGACCGCCGGTTGACACCGGGGGCAAGCGGAGATCCTCCTGATTGCGAATCTCTTCCTCGTCCTTTCCCGGCTCGAATCGCGTGGAAACGGTCCCATCAGCGTCCGTGATAATTTTCGAGCTGCGCCGAGGAGATAGAATTTTGGATGAGGTCTCGGTTCATGGAGTTCGTTAACGTCGTGGGCGCCGTTCCTTTACAGGGGAACTTCGTTGCGCCCGATCTTCGCTACTTTTCAGCGCTGCAATTTCCCGCGATTCGCGAAAGTTCTCGCTTCAAAGTGTGCAACGCGAAGTAGACAGTATTCGAAATATTCCTTATGGAAATAAGGAAATCTAGCTGCGCATGGTAGACGCGAAACAAAAGAATAGGTCAGATGCGCCGAGCGAAAAATTACAAAAGCAGCTTGAAACGATTTAAGTCCTGGTCGCCGTGACTATCGAAAACGTTCGCTTGTAAGCGTTACAAAGGGAGGTAAATTTAGTTGGAAACTTCGCGTTCGACCGCAGACACTAGTTCAAAAATCGCGGATCAGTGCTACCGGAAACGCTAAACCCGAATGATAGGTTAACCAGCAGCTCCGCTGCATGTAGATACTTTCGCCGGTCTTCCTATTGATTGCATGGTAATTAATTGGCGATTCATTATCCATCGAATGATAATAGACGTTTATAAATGTAGATACGCGCAAAGTGTTTGATTTGAATACCAAAGGCGGGCCTCTATTGATTGAACTATTTGCCTCTCGTTCACGCGTACAATGCTGCTCTACCGCGCGCCTATGTACGTATAATACAAACATCGTTAACAGTGCAAACCGCCGGGACGAATTGTAATAATTTGCCGACTGAAATTACGTAATAAAGCGGGTATATAGACGCATCCACTCGTACAATGAACTGCACACGGCGCATTGTAATTTACCGGCTGGATGACGAATATTCCGCGTACGCTCTGCTCCGCGTAACGTAATACTTTCCTGTTCGATTGCGCGAAATTCGGCTCGACGAAATCCCATACGTGTGTTCGATGCGGTCGATTGAAAGGAAAAAAAAGAAAAAAAATTTATTATCACCGACGAGCAAAGCGTTCGTTACGCGTAGACGGGAAAAAAAGAATTAAATAATTTGTACGCCGCTATCAGAAAAACGGTCGCGTAGACGATGTTTAACCCCTTGACATACAATGACGTCTGGAAAACGTCATTCATTTCATGCATCGTTGTACACTTTGACGTCTCTGAGACTTCAAGATTTTTTGAAATGTTTCATACTTTACAGACCTACTAACTTGTTATTCTACAATATTACTTAATTATCGTTCATTGACATTAAATATCATTATTTGATTAAATGTTATATAGCGATGCAAATTTCAAAATAAAATGTTCTGTTTCTAAGCTTGCGCGTAACCGATCAGTTGAGCCCAATTAAATAGTATTTTTCGGACGCATCAAAATTCCGTTTTATTTGTACGTCAAGGGGTTAAATACTGAAATAAAAGAGGTTTCGATTCCGCCTTGCTTCGAGGTGAACGCTTTGCTAGAGCCAGCTATGGTGTCGCAAAGGGTTGTTACGTCCAACTAGAGTGCGGGAGAGTCGTTGCAACCTGTCGAGTCGGTATAAAGACGCGGAATAGAGAGAAATTGAGAGATCGGGGGAAGAAGGAGACTCTAACGAAGAGAGAAAAAAAAGTAGGTGTCGCGAGTGGAAAGAAAGCGAGCGGAACACAGGAGGGACGGTGAAAGAAACAAAGAGGGCGAAGGAAAACGAGCGCGCTGGCGCGGAGGGTGTGGCGAAGCTGGTCCACAACAGGCAATGGTCTCCCGTTCATCTCCATTTAAATCGCGTTGCTTGGCGATACTTAACTTTAAAAATGGGGCCTCTATATTACCCGCTCGAAACGTCCCCTCCGCATCTTCCTCCCAGTCCCTCGCGTTCTGTGGCTTACTCTGCCTTCCGCCGTGGTCCTGAAGCAACCCTTAAACTCTCCCACTGCGGCGGCAAGCCCGGCGCGGAGCCAGAGAGTGCATCGTTTACGCGGCAATAAGGGAAACTTATTGCCGGCTGACTAATAACGAACGATTCCCACGTGGGATATCCCTGCTCTTTATTTTCCCCGGCAACGGAAACTTTACGGCGCACAGCCTTCCCCGCTCCTTCTATCCGTGCATCGCAAGACCTGCTGCCCACCTGCTGGATGCCGCATGTGGGTCCCACTTCCGATGATGCCGCAACAAATTCACCTGCGATCTGGAAAATTTACTCGCGTTTCGGTGCCGTAAACATTCCCGGGCGCACGTAAAACGAAATTAAGCTATCGTGGAATTTATTTTTGTACACCGAATCGAGATCGTCGTCATCCCAAGAGGGGTATCGTTGAAACTTATTTAGAGATTGTTGGATACTAATTGTTTGGGCGTAACGATGCCCAACGCAACTTCTACCTTTCTAAGGTTAGCTTGGTCAAGTGTCTGACGACACTTTACTTCGTACTTAATTTAATTTGGACAAAGTGAATCGTGTTGTGTTCAAAAGTTTGCGGGTGAGCTTTAAAGAGCAGAAAAAATCACAGCCGGGACAAAATGTAAAGGGTGGTAGATAGGTGTTGTCAATAGTGAGGATAAGAAATTCGTATTTGTGTGTGTATCCTCAAAAAAATAAATAGTACTCGGGAAAATACTTCGTTAACAGTAAATGACCAAGGGTCTTAAAGGCTATAAAACATTTTGCGATCGGACCTCGTTGAAACCCTTGGTTTACAATATTGCAGCTATCCTAAGTCTACGGACTGAACAGAGATTGTTCGAAAGTCGGTGGTTGACATTTTAAATTGTTTAAAATTCATACGCATTTTGTGTCGAAGTTTGAACGTTTATTGCAGCATCTTTCAGAAGCAGGGAAACGATGTTGGATTAAAAAAAAAATGGAGGAAGGTCAATGACCCATTCGAATTCCTGTCTCGCTTTTATGCGTACCTTGTTCACCGATCGCGGTTACTTGGCGCGACCGCGAACAACCAGCTGGACAATTTACAATTGATACACAGGCCACTATCGCCCGTTACCATAATATACGATGCGGTTATACGAGAATTATAATTGCGAAAGTTCGGGGCATAAACTATCAGCTAGAATTTGTGGATATACGACCTAGCGTGTGCATGTGAGTGCAGCGGGAAGAGCAAGCAGTTGCATGTAACTCGGTCGGGTTTACGCGGTGTTTCGTTGGCTGTTAATACCGGCAGCTAATAACGAACGATTCCCCGATGAAATCTCGAATCTTTGCGCGCTCGTAACCTCGTATTTACGAAGCGACGCCGTCTCCAACTGCGAAAGCAACGGGTATCGCGTTTCGAATTCGAACAACCTGGGCGCAACGGTGCGGGTGCGCTCGCGAGGGACCGCCAACGTAAATAACATATGTATGTATTTGAGCGAAAATATTTGCTACGGCCAACAGGTTGTTCCGTGGACCGATCGATATGCAATAAGAATAAAAGATTTCGGTCGCACGAGGAGGAACACAGCGGAAGCCCTGCGGTCTCGCGAACGCGCAGAACCGCGCGCGTGGTTGCTCGATTTTTCGTTAAGGGATCGCATCGCCCAAGCCCGGTGTAATCACGGCTGATTCCCCCGTGAAATCTCGGTCTTTACGCGCTCGTAACCCGATATTTACGAAGCACGCCGGCTCGGCCTACGCGACACTCGACCTGCCCGTTTGGGGATACGAGGCTTCTAATGCCGCGATATCGGTTGCCCTTTGTCAAAGAGCACCAGACACCACCTTCCTCCTGGCCTCCTAGGCGTCCTCGTCATCGTCGTCGTTGCTTCTTCCAGCCAACGCGCCCTTCGATCCTCTTGCTCCCTCTTCCCGACTCCCGTTTCAGACGCGTCGACGATAAATAGAATCGTACGTCGAAGCCGTACACATAGACTGCACGCGTCAGCCAGAGTGCACAGAACGGAAGGTATAGAGGAAAGTATACGAATGACGGGATGCATAGCTCAGCGTTACCCTAGCGATTCCTTTGAGAATAAGGGTCTGAATGTCGAGTTACGTTCGCGCTGCTACAGATTTGTTCGCGGCCCCGAGCGGAGCAGGAAGCCAACGACTCCGTGAGCGCTGCGATCGATATCGTCGTGTTTATATAGGGCAGCGCGTTGAAAAATTGATCGTACAGGTTACAACGGTGACGATTTCTGGCCGGTTAACAAGTTTCGCAGCATCTGCGGCCGCTTCGGGGAATGTTCGTCTCCGTGGGAATATCGGGGGCGGGCCGGCGTCGCAATAACGGCGATACGTCGGAAGACGCGGAAGCGGAGGAAAAGAGACGAGAGAAGAACGTGCGGCGAAGCCAGAAGAGGAAGAGGCAATTACGTATTCAGGGAATCGACCGAATTGCCCTCGACCGAGGAGTTATGGATCTCCGCATTGCCGAGATGCAGGTGCGAAGAGGGCCATTCCGTTCTTGGTTACATTTTCCATTGGCACGGACGAGGGTTGGCAGAAAAGAAGGGACAGCAGCCGCGACGGGAGGACGAGGACGGAAGTACGGTGGCCAAATAAACGGCGCGATGCGAACGAAATTAAACGAGTCCGAGGAATGTATCTGTAGCGCGGGGGGGGACGTTTCGAGTGCGTCAGAAAGATGTATGGCGGCGGCGTGCTCGCGATAAACGCCTTCGGCATAAATGAACGGGGGACCGTTCAACGATGCTCGATGGGATGTTCCTCTAAAGAATGATTAAAACTGTCGACCGAAGAAATCTGCCTGTGCGAGCATCCGCATGAATCAGAATAACTGCCGCGACCGTCTACGATGCCTCTTTTTACGAGCGCGTTAACAGGATATATGTCGACCGATAAATTCGGATTTTCATAATTGACAGATCTCCTCTCTCGTCGAACGCATGCGCCGGGTATCTTCCTTAAACCTAACCTTCGCTGGCGTACGTGGATAAACGTAGACCTTCGGTCCACTAGCGCAGCAGCCACTTTCCGGTGAGTGATTAAGCTTCTGTGGCGCAGCAACTTCGAAACAGTGACTGCCATTAACGGGCGATAGAGAACGGCACGCTTAAGTACATTTACTCTTATCGGGAACTTCCTTCCCTTCCTGTCGGGCACGGCCGACATAAGCCACAGGATAACCGGGAACGGTGGAAGGAGGATAGCGGTCGTTGTCAGACGTCGATTATCGCGTCGGTGTTCGGTTTTTCTTGCTACCTATCTCCTCCAGCTAGCCGCTGAAAAAGTTTCTCTGCGAACGATGGCGGTCAGTGTATCGGATCGCTGGTAATTATTTTCAACGATACCGTGATCCCTCTTACCGGCCCGATCGTTCGACCTCGTCTAGCTTTATTGCCGGCTGTCGCGAGCCACGCTCCTGCAGAGGTGCTCATCCCACGTTAATCTCCGCGTCGTCGATCTTTTTCCTCGCTTCCAAGCTTCACGGGTTGCCTGCAAGGACAGCTATTCCGAACGTTGCCCGGAAGGCGGTCGGAGTATCGTGGCGAAGGCTCGAAATTCAAGACAGTTATTTGATGGAATTTATAGAGTAAACGGTGGCAAGCTTTTTCCCTCATGCCGGATTTTACGCAGCACGAGGGTGAAATCGCTGCGGGCCCTTCCGAGAACGCGTATAAACTTTTTTGTCGGCCAAACTCGCGAGATTACTTCTTTTTATTCCCAGCACGATAACAGCGGTTCTCTCTCTCTCTCTCCCCCTCGCATCGTCTATTTCTCCCTTTCTGCAAACAATACCCGACGACGTCGAGGACGAGGACATTTCTTTACTTACGAGGAAGGAGATCGATGAAACGAGCCCGTAGCAGTTTTCCGGCTACCGATAAGGGTCGATCTCGGGGCGAAAGTAAACGTAACCTTTCCAGTTTTCCAAGGGAACGAACGTATTTTAAAGACTGCTCTCTCGCTGAGAAAGACGGCAGCCAGCCTTCGCGGCTATACCTTCCTCGTCGCTTTCGATGTTCGGTTTCGCCTGGTAACCGGAAACCGGAGAACCTGCAAAGGGTCTTCGATTCAGTTTCCATTCGCTTGCTTTCCGCGGCCGGTCCAGTCCGACTCTTTCCAGCGACCAAGGGTTAAAAGACGGCCAGAGGACGACTTGCTCGCTTTTCAAGTCGTTTTTAATGTCGGAAAAACCTTCCTCGAGTCGTTTTCATTCCAACGGTCTCCCTTCGCTGTATCCAGCAGCAGCCATGTTTCCTTTAAATATGTATCGATGTATCCCCTTATTTGAGTATAAAGGTTGTTAACGGCAACGTCTTGTTAAAACTGCCGACTCGGGGATCCATGAGAGAAATTGATCTCTCCACTGAAGCTTGTGTCGTCACAGACGATCTCTCGGTGCTCGCCGTGTAACGGGAATCTCAAAGCATGGGATCCCGGAAAGGTTAGGTCACGTTTCAGCGCAGCGCGGATTGATGTACGACGAAAGAGAGGGTTGGTAGGTACGTAACGGAGCGCCTGGACAGAGGCTGCTACTACTACATTTTAATCGATCTCCCCTAAAGGGATTTGCCGGACTCCGGTAGAATGTATAAACGAAGAGGAAAAGATTGCAACGGGTCCGGAAGAATGGAAGCACGTCCTTATCCCCGTGTCCGATCACGATTACGTTGGTGGGGCGGCGAAGGCGGGGCAAAGGGGAGGGTCGTCGGGCTCGTCCTTGGAGACGTCTCGATGCGTGTCACTTGGTTAGGACGAGCCAGTGGGCAGAACGTAATCGGATTCTCGTTGGCCCTTCGCGGGTTGTTTAGGCAAACGTTGCGTGCAGAATACATTGGCGGCGCCCTTTTTCACGACGACCCTGCCGCTGGCCCGCTGCTACTCAATCCGCCCCCCTTATTCAACGTGAACGGATCCCGCTCGACCGTTCGCTCGCTGGCTGGCTGACTCGTTTCTCCTACGGCCAGTAGCAGTCTCCGACCCTTCAGTGCCGCTTCGAGCCACTTCCTTTGATCTTAACCCCGACGAGGCAGGCCTCTTTTCAACCGTTTCACACAGCCGCTTCGTAATAGGTACCCTTCGCGAAAAACCGAGCCACCAAGAGAATAATCATCCGGAAATCGTCGCGCCGCCCTGGAACGGCCAACCTCGAGAGCGTCTTCTACCTTCTACCCTCCTTCCCGCTCTTTCGTCCGCGCTGTTTTCATCCTCTTCTTACTGTCCCCGCCCCAGCGCTTTCTTACTTCCTCTTTTTACATTTCGTTTCTCTCCGGATCGTCATCGTCGTCCTCGAGGAGAGTATCCGAGTCACGAGGGAGGCAAGATTGCGTGGCGTGCTCGCTTTCTACTCCTCTCCTCCATTCGTTTCGCTTCTCTTTCTTCCCCGTTCGATTATCGTAGCTTGGAACTCGCCGAGCGCCGATTCCGTACTATAGCGGTGCGTGCAATCGTCGACCGAAAGGTGCGGAAGGTTCGAAAGATCTGAAAGATCGTTCTCTCAGATTTTCGTGTCGTTGAACACCTCGAGATTTCCATCGTTTTCGACTCCTCTCCCCTCGGAAATTAATTCCATTCGCCGCTTCCCGCGTTTGCACCCCGACGAAATTATTACCAACTTGTTCGGCGACGCAACGACCAATTTTCTCGCACCGAACATTCAAGTCGACGAGCTTTTCTGTCCCAATTAACGCCTCGTCTAATCTTCCGTCGTCGTGTCCCGAAGCGATCGATTCGCCGAAAATTACGACGCTTCCGCTGGATCGTTTGGAACGTCCTCAACGACAAATGGAACATCTCGTATCTTCGTTCGGGGTCGAGATAGATCGAAGACGCGCAGCGATTTGCCCGCGGGAACGTGCCCGTTGATCGATCGTCACTGTTTCAGTCGGTGGTGCGAATTGTCTCGGGTTCTTTCAACACATCGAGAACTGCGCCCGGTCCGACGAACCAGTTTCGCTGTGAACGGCTCGTTTTATCCATTGAAGGTGTCTAACGCGTTTTATGAATTATACCTGGGGTGCGACTACTCGCGGACAGGACGAGCGCGTTTCACGACTGGGCGACTCCTCCGAAAACGCCGCGAAACGCGTCTGATGTTCGAAACAATATCAAAATAGGTGCAGAGGATAGGCGTGAAGAGTGTGCCTGCCACCGTTGGAAAGAACAATAGGAGGAGGGAGAGAAGCAGCGGTGATTTCTCGACGATTTTCACGCTGCACCGATCCTAGCTGGGAAACTCTCCCGCGACGGCAGATTTACCTCTATTCGCTCGTACGTCGGACCGTTGAAACGCGCGGCCTCGCTCGATAGATTTATGAGACTCGTATGGATTCCAATATAAAAGTGTTATATAGACGCTGTTCCGTCAGACTTGTCGTTCGCCCGATCTCTCGCTCCCGGTGAGGATTTCGGGTCCGCGAAAAAAAGAAGGAAGGAAAAAGGAAACGTTGCCCGGAGCAGCCAGTGAAAAAGCGGACAGCATGACGGACGAGCTTGTCCGTCGATCGTGATCGAACCGCCAGCGATTCTCCGCCGAGATTTCGCGACGAAACTGGTCGAGAGAGATACCCGTGCTACGCGATACCGGGGGCGTCCTCGTTTTTCTCCGCTCGTGGTTGTACACTTACGAACAAATCGCAATCCCCAGCAACGGGTCGAGGAACCTCGTTCCCGTGCGCCGTAAGTGATAACCTGTTTTCGACGTCTATAGATCGGGCTTACGAGTCGTGTCACGGAATTGAATCCCGAGGGGCGCGCGCACACCCAGTACCCGTTCCCGTTTCCGTTCGAATTTAATGGGAGAGAGAAGCGAATTCGATGCCCCTTTCGTCGCGACAACGTGAACGGTCGCTTAACAAGCAAGAAGTCGGTAATGGGAAATGTCGAAAAAACTGGGCAACTACGTGAAATAGAAAGTAACGCCGGACACAACATGGCGCGTATGCGGCGAAACTCTGAAGCTCGTGGATCGAGGCCACGGTTAACGTTATCCGGAAGCGAATAAATGATTTAAACGAGAGCAACCTGTTTTCCAGCACTTGTTCCTCCTAACAAGGCCGACTCGCGTTTTCGGTATCCGGTTGGACGCGTTACCCTCGCTGCGGCTCGAGTGCCGGCTGGAATTCATTACGAAGAGGGAGCACGTAAACGCGGAACGTCTACCCCTGCTTGCGAGCTACGAGATTTCGACGAAGCGGATTCGCGACTGTTCGGATAAAGACGTCGCCTTACCCCCCTCTCTCTCCCTCTCCCGCCATGCTTCGCCTCGTCTCGCGTTGTGAAACATTTTTTAATTCCGTGACAGACGAAAGGAGAAAAAGAAACCGGGAGTGCTCGGGCCCCTTACCCTCAGCCTCGAACTTGTCGCTGGCAAGATCAAAGGCCAGCGAACAAGATGGAAAGCATGACGCGGAAAAGTTTGAAATTCTGCGAAACCCTTGTCATAGACGCGGACGAGGCCATAGTCGTTCGACTCGAGAAAAACCGCCACGCTAAATACTCGTTTCGTTGCAAAGAACGAGAAATTTGTAATTACCGGGTAGCAACAGCAGCGAATGTTCGATCTCCTGGCTAATGGTTTATAAATTAGTTAGTTTAACTTCGTTGACTGTTTGGTCTTAAACTTTTGCTCGCTATTATATCATTCTCTGCCGGAACCGTTAGTCGGCACGCTAAAGGACCGGAGTCGCTAATTTCCGCGGGAGGTCGGTAAAAAGGCGGCTAATTAATTTTGTGTTCGCCGAGGAAAACGTAAGCGCGAACAGGGAACGGGGAACACGAACGCAAGGAGCGATAGCGCGCTCGAGCGCTGTAGGCCACTTGGCTGGATTTAACCTGTGCACGTCTACACACGCGCGTGACGACACGTACGAAAGGCGGACGCGCGAGCGGATTCAAGCAGAGGTGAGTTCGCGGCGTTTATGCAAATTCGAGCATGTGCTCGCGGAAAGTTCTTAATTCAATTCGGTTTCGCGTACACGCTGGTTACTTAGCCGCCACCCCTGTATCGTTGCTACGCGCGAAATTCATCGCCTCCGAGCCCCCACCAACCCTCTCAACTGTCTTTCCAGCGACTTTCTCGTTACCCTGCCACTGTTTTCATTCTCCCTGCAACCGGATGGGAACGCGTGCTGGACCCGCCCAGCTAGCTTCTCTCCAAAGCCATCTACGTGTAGCCAACGTCTGCCTAATTAAAAGTGGAAAAAAGTTGAAGCGTAAACACCTTCGTTTTACTTTCCCTACCACGGAAACGAACGCAACTGTGAACGATAATTGCGGGGCATTGTTGAAATACGCGAACCGTCGCTTCTCGGGACAAGAAAAAGCTACGAGCACACGCGAGACGACGACCTTTTTCTCGGGAACGCCGACGCTGCGCCGTGAACCAGATTTGCGCGAGAGCAATAACAAGATTTCGCGAAAAGTTAGCTCTCGTTTGCCCGTCTTAATTGCGTTACGCGAATCCGCCGGCTCCGGCGAAGATTTAGTCGCGTACACACCGAGGACGGGCGGAGTAAAAGTTACGAAATTCTCGGTGAGGGAGTCGGTGTTTGAAAGGTGTATTAACGCTACGAGCAGTCGAAGGTCGGCTTTGTAGTACGTGGCAGCTCCGACAGAACTGTTATCGGCTGCGACAACGTATCTTATTGCGAAAGTCCAGTGTAAGCAAAATAAGTCAAAGCCGAACATCCTCGATTAGGATAGTATACTCGTATACTTACTGGCAGAAGGGTGGTGGTTACCCGGGTGGGTCGGGGCTCTGACCCCAGAGATTTGTGATGGTCAGACCCAGACCCGGTAGTCATAAAGCAAAGCCTCGGTTTCCACGATAAATGTAAATGATTATCAAACTCCGACTGTTACGAAAGGAAGGAAAGGAAGAGAGAGAAGGAAGAGGAAAACGGTGTTTCGTCTGAGGCCTCCTAGTTGGACTCATCAGTAAGGCTAACTGTGCTTTAGACACAGGAATAGGAAGGGGCAGGTAGAAACTCGTATATATAGAAATCGTGATGGACTCAAGCACTTGCGAGAAATGTCATCGATTGATCCCTCCTAGTGACGAGGGCAGGAAGGTCACCACAAATCCCTAACAAGAACGCGGGTCCGAAAATTGTGCCAGAATATTTTGCAGTTTGACGGTGTCGAACGACACGACGTTTAATCGATGTTATCGTCTGGCGCGAAGGCGGCTCTCTTTTGACACCACTGCGGCGGCAGCGGAGGTGACGACGACGACAATCACGACTATGACTGCGATTCATAAATATGCATCGTTGACGTAGGAAGCACGGTTCTAACTAAAGCTTTCACGTCAAACTCGGCGCGTATGCCTTCGCCAGCTTCAGCTTCGACGCGTTCGAGAAATCGTCCCGATGATTCACCGTGCAATTCCATCTCGTATTCCCGAAATACCGCAGTGATCGAGACCTCTGGCTCTCCTACGTAGCTGCTTCAATTCCCTGTACACGAGAATCGCAATAAAGCTCGTTTTAAACACACTCAAAGCAAAGGAGCGTGCGAGCAATAGCGTTTGTCGAAGTAAACAGAAGAAAAAAACAGGGTCGCAACAGGAGCTTTCGCAAGATGAGGGATCTTCGAGCAGACATTGTTGTTTAACAAGCAACGAGGTCGCGTAAATATGTACAAAGACGCGCGTTCCACTCTGATCTTGTGCAAAGAAAAATCGGAGAGAAACGAGCGGCGCGTAAGAAAATCTCGAGACGGTAGCGAAACTGTGTGTACACGCGCCCGACAGATACGATTCATCCTCCGGTTTAAGAGTAAACGAACACGTGCTCGACGGGTCCACTGATAGAGAGCGATAATAGTAGCTCGACCTACTTACCTTTCGACAAAAGGAGTGGAACGATGTATTTTCATTCTGTCCGGGGCAACAGCGCGGGGTAGAAAGTGTCCAAAGGCTGGCAAAGGTTAGAGGGTTGCGATGCAAAAGGCAGAGTAAAGGGTAGTCGAAGCGATAAAAGCGAAGCGAGACACCAGCTCAACGTTGGAAGGATAAATAATTCTGTTTCGTTCGGAAAATCACCCGTTCTCGTTGTCCTCGTCGTTGTCTTTCCATCCACCTTAACTTTTTCTCGTTCCTTTTGATTTTTAGAGTATACAAAGTATGACGAAACAATGGTGATGTCTGCACAGAGTGCGCGTAAAAGATCGTTGTTTTTTTTTCGTGTCACATAGTCGATCGAATCCCTCGATGCGAAGCGAAGCCCAGATTGTTGCGGCTCGGTGACGCGAGGGTTGTTGGCAAGAGTTGTCCGTGGGATTGGTCACGCATTAGTAATTGGCAATTTCCATCGTCCCGAAACCAACGTAAACTGGCGTCGTGTTGTCGCAAGGGAATAGGCTACGTCGGACACCGCGCTCGTTGTTGCAAACACGCGAAATTCTAGATCGAATAACCCGGATGAATTCAATTTCTCCGTCATTATTCGGTGAAAACCGATTTCCGGCGTGCACCAGCTCCTCCTCCGGCGAACTCGCGTCGGAAATTCGAGAGGTATTCTCGAAAATATGAAAAACGTCGGAAGCGTCAGGCAGTTTTCGTTATTCGCGACCGTCGGGTGGGTTACAGCGCCGAAATTTAATTCGTTCGGTTTTGTCCGTGCGTTTTCCTGTCATTTTCGCGTTTCGGTAGTTGATCTTGTCGCGGTTGGCTTCTGCGAGCAGCGACGATGGCGGCAGCTTAATTGACGTTTCACGGCTGTGAAATATTCGTCGCCAAAATGACGTCCGTCGTGTCCGTTTAATAACGAGCAATCTCGTATTGTTACGCGCAGATTAGAGCGTCGTTTACACGATTTTGCCTCTGTTTGCACAACGCCGGCTCTAATCTCGGACCGCATCGACAAATGGATTCTCGTAATTCTCCGGTCGATTTACGGAATTCCGATTAACTCGAACAGAACGAGCCGTGAACCATAAAGTGGAGTGCGCGTTCGTTTTCAGTGGGAACCTCGCGAAACACCGAGACCTTTTGTTCGGTTCGTAGGTAGTAAGACTTAGGGTAGCGGCAATATTGTAAACCAAGGATTTCAACGAGCTTCGATCGCCAAATGTTTTATCACTTTTAAGACCGTTGGTCATTTACGGTTAACGAGGTTAGTCATTTGATCCAGCCAACCTTAGAAAGATACAAGTTGCGTTGGGCATCGTGATACCTAAACAATTAGTATCCAACGCCTTCTTGTCGCGCGCCCTACCTCCAGCCGCAATTATTTTTATTCTTTTCGCCCTTACATACGACAAACCGAAGCGATTTATAAAAACTACGTTGCTGCATCGCTGCTACGGATTCTGGATCCAAAGTTGGTCGAATGAGCTCTCTTTTCATCTAGAACATTTTATTTCAAGTTTGATCGCGAACGACCCGGACGCGATTCCCCTGCGGCGCGGCGCGGCCCGGGTGTGTGAATATTTATCGACCAAGCTGCATTAAATAGTTTCCGCCGGTGATAATGGGGGAACATTTTTTTCCCGTATTTTTTTCTGTTTTCCTTTTGAAAAATTCAACAGATCCTGCGGGGCTGCTCGTTTGCCATTTTTCGACTGTAGCCCCTCGGTTGGCTAGACTCTGTTAGCCCGGAAATTTCGAGGTGTACACCGCTTGGAGCGGATTACGGTTTCAGCGTGTTCGATAGGCGTTCGCGTGCACGGTGTTTTTGAAGAACGAGCGATAGAAAAGCGAGGGTGCCGCGCATTCGAGGAATTATCGCGGATAGATGTACGCGGTGTTGCGCTACGGCTCGGTACAATGCCTTCGATGTGCGGCATTCATCCGAGGGGTGGGCTCTCTCGTCGTTCCTCTGCCATTTTGCTAATTGCAAAAAACCGGCTCCTGCCGCTTCTCCGATATTCTCGGACTCGAACTCGGACTCGGACTCGGATTCGTCCTGAATCCGGCTTCGAACTAGCTCCCCCCCCCCCCCCTCCGCTACCGGAAACGCAGGAACCATCCATTTGCGTCTCCCGATGCGTCCCCGCGCTCCTCACTCTCGACCTATCGCGCTTTCATATCCCGTTCGGTTCGAACGATCTCTCTCGAAAATTGTGTTCGTTGGTACTCTTGCTTCTTTTCACGAAAAAATTCATCTATCTGGAATAAAAGGGGTTTATCGGCTCGCCCGTTTGCAAGAGATTTTTTCCTAAATTTGTTTCTCGCTAACTCTTAGGGATTGACAATCATTTATATTTATTGTGAAATCCGGTTTTGGTTTGTAGCCGCTGAGCCTGACCATCGCAAATCCCCTGGGGCAGAGCCTAACCCATCCAGGTTACCGCCTTTCTGTCAATAAGTTTCTTTTTCCAAACTTTTCCCTCCACCTACAAATTGTCCACTTCCCTCCTCCATCTCCCATCGTTCCGATCCTTTAAATGGCGCTCTGTTTCTACCTACTGGTAAAAGAAAAACGCCGAAAAATACTAACAGAACACCCAATAACGACACCTGGGTATTAAGGGGCATCGTCTCAAACACCGAGACAATACATAACCTTGTGAATTAAGATACGTTGTTGCAGCCGATAACGCTAAGTCACATTCTACATTCGCGTACGACAGACACCGCGTTCGGTGGATCTCGCGATAAACGTTAACCGCAAACAATGCGAGCAACTAACGGCACAGAGGCGTGAAGTCGGCAAAAAATTGTTCGGCCATCGATACCACGCCTCAATCGATAGGCATTCTTTTGATTCGATCAAATATCCGGTTGTAACGGCGGGACATCCGGCAGTCCACGCTCTAATCGAAATTTCACGAACGTCTGACAAAGTAGTTGCTTCGAATAACCGGCTAATGGTCGCGAAGGCTGCGCGCAGACGGCGATATAGAATCGCACCGGGAGCATTTCGCAATGGTATCGCGGCCAACAAAAGGGAAACCCTTTTTCACTAATGAACCACGAAACGCGGCAACCTCATAGAAATACTTTGAAAGGGGAGCCGCGGCGCTCGCTCTTTTGTTGCCTTCCTCCCACTCTTTCTTTCTCCTTTCCCTCTCCCTCTCCCTCTACGCTTTCTCACCCCCACAGTTTTACCCCCCTGTCCATTCCACCCACGCCCACCATCTTCATCTTCCGCTCCCTTTTTCCACCACCCCGCGAAGCCACCTCGTGCCATCGTTTCGTTCCGTTCCAACTTCGGGGCTCTCACGGTCCTGGTTCGATCTACCTACAGATCTACTCGCCGTCCCGAGACTTCTCCGCGAATCCGTTCGATTGCTCGGTATCCTTTGAATTCCACCGTTACTCCGAACCAACCAGCGCTTTACGCGCAGCTTCTTCGGCTTAGCCGTCCGACTTAAGAAGGAATTTTCTGGTTCTTCGACTGGTTCGACTAGGCTTGGATTTGCCTGGGAGAATCCAGTTCACCGGAAGGATCAACGAAAGGCCGGTCGGGACGACGTTCTTGAGAAATCACGAGCAAAGTAACAAGGAGGAACCGACTTGGATCGCCAGTAATAAGCAGATATGCCGTTCGGGCTGCGCCATAAAACGTCTATTAACCAGAAACGAGTGGATAAGCGCAAGGTTAACCGAGTCAGGGGAGTGCGAGAAGTGCAGACAGTACGATTGACCCGGGCCAGTAGTTGGTGAAATTTATCGTAAAAAATAGCCCCTGGAGTCCTCTGACGGCTTTCAGGCCCTTCTCGAGTTGTTCGCCCGGAAAGGATTCGCCGACCCTAATTCCCGAGCGTCGAACGGAAAAGGATGAAAGTCGACGACCCGTTTTACGCTTTAAGAACCGAATCGATATCCCGGTGGCTCGTATCCAGGCGGGCGCGATCAGTTTCACCTGGGTTTTCGTTTCGCTTTCTCTCGCGTAGTCGTCCCTCTTCGAACGTCTCTCGTCTTCGTGGCTCGCCCCTCTTGTTAAAACCGTATTAATGCTGTGGGGGATTAATCGAGGTGAAAGGGGGAAGGAACGGGGACGATGTCGTAACACGGCAGGGGGGAGTTACGTGGGACGGCAGGGTGCTTCCCGCCCTTATTTACCAGAGGGAACACTCGAAGAGATTGCGATACTCCGGAATCGTAAGCGGCGCGACGTTGCCTGGGAATAAATTGACGTGATTCGACTGTTGTTTTAGCCGAGAACCGGGCTAATAATTTCTCGGCGCCGCAGCCGCTAACGATACCGCGGAATTATGCAACAAGACGGAAACTGAAAAAAGTGGAACGACACGGATAACCTCCGAACGATTTTAGAACAATCCCGAACGGACGATGAACCAGGCGAATTCTATAATTTCGCGGTGCACGTCCACGAAGCTACATCATGAATATGTAAAGCGATTGCGGTCTGTCACGTCATTGCGCCACCAACCCCGCCGGCCTTTCGGCGGCCCCTCTCTGCCCCGCTACCGAATCGTCCCGGATTATCCGAACCCGCCGAACGTTCTAAATTATATCGTCCCGGGTAAACAAATTACTCGTTAGCGACGATAATAACAATTCGGCCCCGTCGAGTGACGTTCGACTACCGGCTCGAGGCTGTGCTTAATTAAAACGAGGCGGCGTAACGTCTTGCCGGTTCGCTTTGAAATCGTGAGCCCCTCTCCGTCCATGTAATAGTAAATTGTATATCGCTCGCGATACCGCAATTTAAATTCGGTAACGACCGTTTTACCATTTTTTACCATTTATTAAAAATTGTACTTTCGGAAAGTAGGAAATGCATTTGACCAACTGAGTAACAATTGAATTGCTCATAATTTGGTTAATTCGGTATGTATTCTTAATGTAGAATAGAATAGTGATTTTGAAGAATACAGTCGATTCTTTTCTGTGAACAAAACTAGTCCAAGACCAAGTAATAGCAAAAATAAATAGAATCAACGACAGCGTTTTGTTGAGGAAAAAAATGAGAGATCTCCCCATTCGGTTGGCTAAGTGTTAAGGGGTATATCACGATTCACCTGGGCTTCGATCGTTTTCGGCTGTACGAACTCGCATTTGCGCATCGCGTTTGTCTTCGCCGAATTCTAGCACCGGCGCGAATCGCCACTCCGCTCGATCTTTAATTCATAAAGCGCGGAGCCGACGGTTACGGTCTTCAAGATGCGCCGTAGATTTTCTCGAACGCGCGGCAGATCTTGAGGGAATCCTCTTGTGTTACAGAGGAGGAGTCTCGCTCTGGCGAGCATCCATTGTGCGAGTCGTATAATGGCGTCGCTCAAGGCAAATCATACATATCAAAGATGAATGCGCGTACCCGAAACCATAACAAAGAGCAATCGCGTTTATATGCTCTTTGACTTATTCGGGGATTCGATCCGTAGCCAGTTAAGCGGCGGTACACAGCACCGGTCGTTTAACGTTCGCATCGCTCGCGTTCCGTTCTCCTTGATTTGTTTCCAGCTCGATCGGCCGGATCGTCTGCTCGTAAATAATTTTCCGTGGACCGGCCCGGAGGATTTCAAGAGCACCCAGTCGATTTTCAAAAGGACCGCGGCAGTACATTCTAGAAGCCATAATGTCTAAGCGGTGTCTACCAAAGGATAAACTATCCTCGCGCCGACTCTTCCGGACTATATATAATATCCGGATCCGTGTGCATTTCGTTCCTGGCGAAAGTTGTCACATAAATTTATACCACCGAGTGGCGCCACACGAAGAGGCTAGGCCGCGGAAAAATCGTAACTTTCAGCTCTCACCTGCAATTTTTTGCCCTTCGCCGGTCGTACACGTAGTTACAGGGAGTCGACTTCAGTCTTACAGCCATTTTCTACCAGCCATCTCCGCCTTTTCTTCTCCCTCTCTCTCTTTCTGTTCTTCTCTGCCTCTCCTTTTTTCTCTTATCTTGTAGAAATTCCATTCGTAAAATATTGCACGACTAGGTAGACGCACCTTGACCGACACAACCGACGGAACAAAAATTGAAGTAACGTCTTGAGCCGAGGAAAAGTAGCGGGCAGAGGGGCCCTGAATTAAGCCTTAATTAAACATCTTTCTCGGCTCGTTCGTTTCGATGTCTTCGAGATAAAAAAAGTTCTCGAATAATGTTCCGGCGCCGTAAAAAATTCGGCCGGAATTTTGCATTCCAGGGAAAGTTTGTCGCCGGTCGTAACTCCGGCGGGGCGCGCGGAGACCGTGACGCGAGCGATTATTATTTTTTCGCGGCCAGAGTTGGCGGGAGTAATTAGAGGATGAATTGTCTTTAAGGATCCGGGGCGCGAGGCATCGTGGTTCCACCGGATTGAAGTACATCCAGGAGTTCGATAACTGCAGCCGCAAACTCGAAACTCGGAACAATGCTCGACGCGCGAACTCGCAAGCGTCGTCGCTTTAATTCATGACCGGGAGCGCGCGGCTTCGTGACACGCGGCACAGAGTTCATCAGGATTTGACAAATGGCCAGGCAAGAGGAAGTAAACGCGACCCTTCGACCTTGAATAATTATTTTCCCGTAGTTGAACCACGGTGACCGGTTTCCTTGTTGTTTCGTAACATCTTCCAATTAGAAGGACGGTCAAAGCAACAGCGGCACCAGTCATTGCGCCTGTCGCTCGGGGGCCGAGTACGGACGAGGTAGGAGATTAATATCGGCGGGACAATCGATTTCCTAGCTCTCGCAACTTCTGCTCTCTGCACGAGTCTCTTGGCGTCGCGTCGGCCTCGAGGCTCACACTCTCCGACCTTTGACGGACGCATTACGTTAATGAGACCCGGCATCGATTTCAAGCAGCTTTGCCCATCGAATCGCCGATCTTTTTCCGCTAAAAGGCCTCTCTGTTGCGAACGATTCTCTTTGAGACACCTATAATTGTCGCATCGCATTTGAAAATCGGATACACGGCTTAGTCGAAGCACGAATTTTCTCGGATTCTTCTAATTTTCTCCAAGTGGCTGCTCCTAACTAGCCACGGATCGGCTGTTGCAATAGCAGTTGCGATCATACTCCGGGACGACAAATTACAAGGAAACGGGAACGGGTATACTGAAATCGGAAACATCCGGATAGACGCGCGACAGGAGTACGTATTTTCGCTGTTCTCTGTCGTTTTCCAGTCGGTTCGTTTCATTCTTCCTTCCCCCTGCCTCTCCCTCTCGCCCCTCGCGTTCTTGCCCCACCAACTTCCCACTCAGCCGCGCTGGCACGTATACGTCGAGTCTCGTTTCCTTTTTCATTTCTTGGTAGCACATGATATCGGTCTCCGGAGAGGCCCTGATAGGGTCGATACTTCGCAAGACACGGGGTATTATTGCCATTTCTATTTACCCCGTTTAAACAGGAGCAACGATACCGTGGTACGTTTGTTCCCGTACATGCATGTACATGGGGTAGGTATACGATACACGGGGCGCAGGTTACCCGGCCCAGAGTGTATACCCGGAGACAGAAACTTCTTTAAAAGCCAAACGTTCCGGTAATTTCGACGCTCGGGACGATAGTGTACACGGTGTCTACTCGGAAGCGATTGCTTACAGGAACTTCCGCCTGTTGAAATTAAATTTCGATGTTCGATGTTCGGGACAGCGTCTTACTGTTTCCCGGACGATAAACAGGTTACTCCGGCTCGACGATTATTTTCGAGACAAACATTCGGTATTTGCGGAGTTCCGTCAACAAACGATGCCCGACTCGATCCTATCTTGTCAGCTATCCACGAAATATCCTTCGTTATTTATACACGAAAGGATCCCCGTGAGATCGCCGACCCGAAATCAATGATCCGCGCTCGCCGACCATTCTGCTTGACTCGAGAATTACGTTACCCGGACGAAAATTCCGACTGGATTTTCCTGCACGAATTTTTGTAAGCGCGCGCATCAGGCGGAGGACAGCGGTGAAAGAGCGAAAGGAGATCATTAGTGGCTGGGACGAGGGGCGAAACGAGATCGCTCGGCGAAAAGAGGCAAAAGTTGGCAGAGCTGGGATGTTTCGCGACGCGTTGCTCCGCGGAGGATGCGAACGCGGTTGGTTGGTCGCGCGCGCATACGTGCGATGCACGCGGAACGCGACGCCGCCGCCCGGAGCCGAGTAATACGTTGCGGCAGCAAATCACAAAATAAAATAAAAACGCGACGGCGGAACGCATTACCCATAAAATAAGCGGTAGCTGGCTCCGAGCTATTGCTCGCTTTGAATATGGCGACCCCGGCCGCCGCAGCCCCTCTCCGCAGACCGCGCGCTGCGCTGCGCCCCGGCTCAACCTTATATTCTTTGCGCCCGACCGACCGCTCGTTGCACCGCGTTCCTGAAACATTCGAAGGAGGAAAAAAAGAAAATACCCACTCGTAAACCCGTCCGTTTGAAATACGTTGCTTCCCGCTCTCTTCGACTCTCTCCTACTGTATCGCATCTTGGTCGTAACATCGGGACGCGTAAAATGTTACGTTCGACGGGGGAGCAAGTTGACGAAGATCGAGACATTCCGAGGGGAAAAGCATGGCTTCCGAACGGCTTTGTACGCGTGTCGTGGAAATTACCTGGTACGATCGAACGGCCGCTTAATCGATCGCGACGAACGATAAAGTGGCCGCGTCGGATCGAGTCTGAATTAATTCGCTGACAGAGCGGAGGAGCTATTTGCGGCAAGCGATGCAACGAAGGCAATTTGCGCGACCGTCGCGCGGCGGGAAACTACAATTATTTAAGTATTTGTGTATGAAACGATTACGAGGACATAATTTCAGTCGGCGTCTGGCGAACGTTCATAGCCGCTGCGATGAAATTAGATTTTTAATTACGTTCCACCATGCGGCGGACTGACTGGCTTTAATAACGTTCGCTTTCTCGCCCAGCTTGCGCCGGCCCTTCAATTATTCTTGAGTTTCCCGCCGCTTTGTTATATTTTAACTTGCCCTTTCTCGTTACATCGGCTAGTTGTTCTTTTTATTCCCCTCTAGCACGCGTTATTAGAACGCCGCATCGCTGCAAGAACGTTCGTTGTTCTCGCTCCCGATTCTCTGTGGTATTTCCTTCTAGCCATCGAAACATGAAAACTTCGATATGCTTTTCAAGTCATCCACACCTTCTCGTGGGAACAAATTTATGCCAATATATTATACTTCAATATTATACAGCTCCAATCACGCTTGTGGTTCATTTCTCACATGTTCAAAAACTAATCTTCAGTAATCTCAATTATATATTAATAAATAATATTGATATAATAATAATAAAATATAATAAAAATATGTATTCAATTTGCTCTCTGTAGCGAACCAAAGTAAAGTTATCCGGCACGTTCACTGTTTTCTTCCTAATTGCCGTGACGTATAATACCGTATCATATACTATACCACCATATGCTAATTGCCGTATCTCGTTTCCACGAATCCGAATATTTCCGTAGACAGCGAGTGTGCACGACTGCTTCTCTAGGCTAGATACGACTTCCGGTTCCATCGAGCAACGTCGACGCGGTGGCGGCACGGTTGAGCAAGGTGGCAAGCAACTGTTCAGACTGACTGGGATTTCGCCGCTTACGGCTGACCCGTTTCACACTCGTACCACTTACCGCACAGCAGCCTGCCCGGCCGGTGGCAGTTCACGTTGCTACACGCTGGACACCGACGCTGGGTGGTACCGCTCGGCTGGTTCATCGCGCCGGAAGGGCTGGAGAAGCGGAAGAACGGAGGCCGGCGAGAGCGGTGGTCGAGAAGCAGGTCCGTGAAGGGCTGCGGGACCATCGCCGGATTATATTCGGGCCAATTCTACCGAAACGTATCTATGCTCGCGCAAGGGTATGCACATGCTCGAGTACGTGTGTGTGACACCGTGTACGTTTCTATTCGCCTCTGCCGCGCCCGGCTAGTTATGCAGTATATTCTTGCACGACGGTACACTCTATTTGAATTTGGCAACGCCAGCGACCCCGGATAGTCACCATCGACACCGTTTGCTCCTCGTTTCTCGTGCCCGTGTAAAATCTTCCCTTTCGGTTTTGGCGTTATCAAGGTGCTACAGAGCACCGTCTATCTATATTTATTTATTTGTACGGGATTAACCCATGAGAGAATTACAAGGAAATTATTACAGCGAGGTATGAAAATATAATAATGGTAACAGAGAAAAATAAAAATATACAAATGGAAGAAAAGTGTATAAAGATAGGAAAATTTGACAGAGAAGAGCGGTGTAGTAGCTGTTTTATAGAGTGAAGAGATTGACTCAATAAATCTACACCTCGGATAGGTGTTAACATTAATGATCATTTTATTGATGCCTAAGTGGTTTTATGTGGCTATCAGAGAAATTTATAAGTCCATTGAACACTTTATAAACAAAAAGAATATCAAAGATTTTTCTCCTTTTTTTTAATGTTGTTAAATGAAATGATAATAGTATGGATTCATAGTTACGGTAGGTAACTGATATAGGCTGTCCAAATATCATGGAGCTAAACTTAAAAACTGATACTGTACTTTTTCTAAAAAGCTAATTTGCGATTTAGAATAAGGTGCCCTGGTTATGCTATCGTATTTCAGTATTGGCCTCATTAAGGAACAATATGACAGTTTTAGAGTATTTGTCTTTCGGAAAAATTTGGTAGCTTTTTGGATAAGTCCGAGAGATCTGTAGCTGCGAGATCTATTTTTGCAGTACAAGTCGAAATTTATCGTCGAAAATGTTGAGCTTCGAAAATAGTATCGACAGAAAATACGTTTCGAGTACCTCTGGGAAGTTTACTTTGAAACGGTTGTGGACCTTGTCAAGATTAACAAGGTAATCGCTGATGCCATGAAAATAGTAAATGTTCTGCAACAAAGTGCTTTCCCCATTATCACTGCTTCCCGGTAGAAACCAATGCAGACTTCTGCCGAGCGTGTATAGTACCATGAATTTTCTATTACGACAGAATAATTTGTCGATCAAGCAACGAAACATCGGTACGGTGGCGTGTAAACGATAGGCCCGACGTGACGTTCGGGTTCCTCGCGAACGTGTACAGCCAATTCCACTGTACGAGGAACTGAAATATTCATCGGCTAGTTCTCTTGTCCACTTTCTCGTCCCTTTCTCGTCGTTTATCGATCCCACCGGCACATGTCGCGGATGCGTCAGTCCGATCGTAGTTTGTAGCCGATCGCGGTGTACTTTACGCAAATTTCTTTAGACATTTATAACTCTTTTGCTTCGAGTCCTGTCCAAGTTTGTCGTGAAATCCACGCGAAACACAGGTAAGACGGACAAGCTGTATTCCGTGGAGGTTCGACGAAGCAGGAAAGGCGGAACGTAACACAGAGCGACCGAATCCCTGGCAAACTTGTCCAGCTGAATAATTGAACGGAGGTCGCCGTTATTCAGCGCATTAAATAGAACCCGAACCTGCGACATGCATACTGTCCCGTCGCTTCCGTCTCGAAACGAGGAGACGTTTCCCTGTTTGCAGTCGCGTCCAGAGGTAACTCGAACGAAATCGAGCACGATCGGCGTCGTTCATGCTATACGAATCGAGAGGGAAAGAGAGAAACGAAGAGACAGAAAGAGAGAGAGAGAGCGAGAGAGAGAGAGAGAGCTTCGTTCGAAGATACATAATGCATACGCGGCCGATATTATTTTTCCGCTAGTAGTATATCACGCGAGGAAATTACAAGACCGCTTCAATAAGTAATAAATAACCTTCCGAACAAAGTGGTGGGTGTGGAGGCCATCCCCGTAACACGGACGGCTGCCTCCTCTCGCGCCTACTACTCCCCCCGTTTCCCCTTCCTCTCGCAATCCACCCGTTCTTCGATTCTCCCCTACTGTTTTTCGCTTGCTCGTTCTCCCGCTCTTTCCGTCTCTCCCTTTCTCTCTCGTATTGTTAGCGCGATGATACATTGGATACCCCAACGTTCGGGAGTAGTCCCTTCGGATATACAAGCTCGCTCACCAACACGGCGGCTCGGGAACTTGTTCTCACGGATACGCGAGGTGGCAGGAAACGCCGGCGACCACCACGCCGCGCACTTTCGTGTTCTCGAATTTTACCCCGGAGGAAAGCAGACGATTTTTCCTGTCTCCCTCTCTCTCCTTCTCCCGCCTCTTCTTCACAGTTCCTCATTCACCTACCGCCTTCCTTCGTCCTTTATCGCCCGTTTTCCGCGCGCTGTTTTCGCGCTCGAGAGATTTCCTCGATACGGCGGACCGTTTGAGCAAGTTTCAGCTCGCGCATCCCTGATAACTTTCGATTAATTATTAAACTATATCGACCAAGGAAACTTCCGAAGCGAGCGACGCGAGGTTTCCAAAGAGACGAGGTGAAAGAAAGAAGCCGGAAGGACGAACTGTCGCGCTCGTTTCGCGATTTAAATCTCGTAAGCGCGTGATTTATCGTTAAAGCACGCCGCAGCAACGTTACGCGGCGGGAAACTTTCCTTTCCCTTGCTTTTGTTTCGCCTGCGGTGAGCAACTTGATATAACTGGTTGCATCCTCGAAACCGGAGGTGTTGCAGACAGCCAGTTCAATTTCGTCTCGCATCCACCGCAGCCTATCGCGCGCGATCCTCCCGTTCTCTCCTCCTCCTACTCGTTTCTTCCCCCCACATCCGTTGGTCCTGCCCTCTTTTTCCTCCGCCTACATCCTTTGAAAACTTTTCTACTTGACGTCTCCGAAACTTTCAAATCACTCCCCCGTCTCCCTGGAGCTTTTTAAAAATTCATCCCCTCGCCGATGCCCCCCCCCCCCCCTGGTAAAAGGAAGGATCGCGGAATCGATCGAGCTCTCCATCCCAGTCGTCCATCGGAACCGTTGGAAGCGGGATGAACGCTTAATTTGTAATTGAAATGCCAAGAAATCGTTCGGCTCCGGATCTCTTCGGCGAGACGAAATGGACGAAGCGAAAGATGGGGCTCTTCCATCGAAAAGAATTAATATTTCTGACGGGAGAGGGAGAGAAAAGGGGCCAAGGAGGGAGGAACCGGGCGCGGATATAATGAATTCCATGGAGCCGAACCATTACCGGCTCTCGCGATGCCTTCGTTCGAGTGTTATTGATTCGATTCATTATCAGGCTTTAATTACGCCATAAGAGAGGGCACGCGAGAATTATAACCGGCGTTATTAACCTCTCTTAGCAGTCGTTTATAATTTCAATTGGACCACCGGCTTTGCCGATATTAACACCTCGCTGCCGCTATTCCTCTTTTTACGAGCTCTCGTAGAAATTCATCGATACCGCGATACTCGAAACGGACAATATTCGTTCGCCGTTTCGTTTTTTCCCCTCCAACCCTTCCTCCCTCCGTCCAACTGACCCTCTCTTCACCGCACCGTGTCTGTTCTCGCTCGCGTTTCGAAAGCGCGTAACTGGATAATCGAGCAGGCGACCGAGCATAACGCGCCGCACCACGACATCGATCTACCGCGGCGGGAGCGCGCGATCAATTATCGATCGTCTCGTTAACTTCCCCCGCGCCGTTTTCTACGATCCCTCCTCCTCCTCCTCCTCCTCCGCCACGTTCGGCCGCGTTAAAATCTGGATTTCTGATTATAGTAGCCGGCGATTCGTTCGATTTTTCCGGCGTACCGAACGGCGCTCGACGCGTTTATTCCTCGTCGAAACTCTTTGTTCCGCTGCAGGGGAGCGGAACGTTTTTCAATTTTGCGAACGGCGATAGTTCCGAGCGGCAACGTAACCCAGTAATATTTGATGCTACATCGCGCCCGCTGCACCGAGCGGCAGTCTACGAGCTTCGGCAGGAAATAAAATAGCGCGATAATTGTTGGAAAAAACCGTGCTAGGAAAATGTATACGCGTTCCAGTGTTTATGTACGTAATCTGTTTGCACTGTAACGTGACCGCGTACGCTGAAATCGCCAGAACATACAGTAGCGGACAAAAGTTTAGGACAACCGGACGATGTAAAACATAATTTTATGGTTCGCAAATATTGTTTATCTATTCATTTTTATTACCATTATGGTATAACACTATTTATTGATTAGCATAGAATACAAATTTTATTTATACCGTTATTTCTTATCAATTAATTTATTTATTTCCCTTTACGCTTTGGTCTTAAACTTTTGTTCGCTACTGTAGCACGCGTATGAAAACAACGTAACGCATTGCCTGTTTCATTGTCCCGACACGGCGTGCAGCAGCCAACAGATCGCGTTCCGATAAATTTTACTTCCTCCCGTTCGACGCGTGGAACGAAGCCTGTAAATAGGAACAATGCAACGATTAACCGTGAAATAAACCACCTCGAAGGAACAGCGCGCGTGCAAAGTGCTTTAACATCCTGTTTACGCGCTGCGTAATGTTCCGCCTCGTTTCCACGGGTAAGCTCACGCGATCGCGCTACTTCAGGGTGCAGGTTGCGTTGTGAGTTCTAAAATGAAGATAGCTCGGATGTGTCCGTATGAGATTCATTTAATTACATGACACGTGTATTATGACTTCGCACGACTCGTCTAGACTCTAGACTGTCTTTTTTTAGAGACGCCACCAGTAATTATAGTCTGGTTCACATGCCTTAAAGTCTCGTTCATTTGCTATATTCATAGGACTTTTACCTTTTATTTCGAGAGATAGTAGGATTCAGGTGTAGGTAAATCAAAGTAAAATTCTTAGATCTTGTTTATTTTTGCGATACTAATCCATTAGCGAATTACAAGGAAATTATTACAACGAGGTATGAAAATATAATAAAATAGTTATATATCTATAATTATATATTTAAAATAATTTAATAGTGATAACTTTAATAGTACACAGTTTAATGGTATAAACAACTTTTCGATTTAACAACTTCAACGTTGTTGCTTCCTTCACAGTCAAACTCTTTCTGTCTCGCGCTCGCATTCTCCCATCATGTATTCTTACAAACCCTCGTTTCCTTTCTTTTTAATACTGAACTTTTCTCACTCGATGCATTCGGTCACGTTTATCCAAAATTCCTCAGTCGCGACGATGTCTGTAATGCTCATCTTTCGCGCCTCCGAAACATTCTAGTCCAAATATTCTAGTCCAAATATTCTACGTTCACACGATTATCGCTCAACTCGAGTACTCTTCACATTTGCCCAGAATCGTTCCTACATATTTACCACACAGGTATACGTGATTCGTTACTTCTCGATAGGAATAAGACGTCAAAAACCGTGTCTAATCAACCGAAGTCGCGAACTTGTCTTCCGAGCGGGTTGTCCATGTTACGAATCAGGCCAAAACCGTCGGCGGGACAAATTAATGCGTCGGTGGGCTCGTAAACCAACTCGAAACGACTGACCGGGCGACCGAGTTGAATATGAAGCTTCCTCGTGTTTCATTCCAGAATTTCATTGTACCAATAGTCGTCTGCCCCGCCATGGCCACGATGTTCTATGAAGCAGCTTATGAATGCGTTCCATCTAGGCACATCCTGCACTATTCTTGTTCACGGCTTCCTTCGGTAGATGGCCTCGTTGCGCACAGACCCCCGTAAGATTTGCAAATCGTGCTTTTGTCAGACAATTAAACGCTAACCTTCCCCTGTCACTTCGAATCGATACGGTTAAACTGCGAATGCTTATCTATACACGTGTGACAAATTTAAACGTGCACGAGAAATCAAACCTTTTTGTTTGCATCATATTTCTTTAACGGTGTTTATAGAAGTATGAATTTGTCGCGTCGGTCTCACGCTGCGTGCCTGTACGTATAATTTGATTAAAAAGTGACGCCGTTGCTAGATAAAAGAGTCGTGAAATCTATCGTGCATAATACGCGCTTGGCACCAGGAGAAGCCGTACGATCGAGTTAACCCTTTCGAGCGACGCGGCGCGCTCGTTGCAGCGGTTAGTCGCGCCTGCAACAATCGTTTATTGAAAACTCCGGCTCGCTTTAATTTCCCTCGAATCAGGTTGGCCTAGTTTCGCGCGATGAAACTTGGAAACTGATCGAGCGTCAGCTCCAGCCCCCAGTCGCGTTCGACGTGGACAGTTACAATTAGAGGAGGAGCACCAGCAAGAGAGAAGCGAAAGACAGAGGAAGAAGATAAAAACGAACGGTGCCAGGTTTCTCTCGTATTTCCGATGATCGTTACCGATCTCCTATCTGCGTTTCTCAATAAAATTTGTCTTCCGCGCGGCCTGATTCGCGCAGATCAGTTTTCATCTAATCCGGGATCTGTTTTGTCGCGTCGACCGATAGCCGGTTGTATCGCGAGATCCATGGAATCTAGGATACGTTAGGTTACAAACCGTGTGCAGGGAGGAACGCGACGGGCTGACAGCGGTAAAGCCCGCGTTTAGTTGGAGCACGAGCAACGAGGGAACCCCATCGGGGCACGAGCGCAGCTCGCACCGAGAGAACGATCGGTGAACGGCCGAAGAGTCAAGGCCCGGCTTAAACGGAGAATCGATCGTGCGTCTATCTCGCCGATATCCCAATGTCGGAATTCCGGTGTCCTTTGGCTCCGGCTTAACGATGCCTGAAACGGAATTTAATCGTGGATTAAGCGCGATCGACCGGCGTTTCGATGCGATTAGAAAAAGTCGGGGAGAATCGTCAACCGTCTTGCAGCCCTTTCAATTCGAATCTCGCCTCGTTTTCTATCGTTATTTCTGTTAAATAAATGCGACCACTGTTTTCTTTATATATATGGTTTTAATCAAGACAATAGCAGAATTTATAATAAAACAATTAAATTATATCACGCACGTGGGTTTCCTTTATACAACCGTTTACTTCCGCATCGTTACTCCATCCTATTGCTTGCTTACACCAGGGGCCGACACTCTCATGCAGCGTCATAATATAAATGTATTTCTCACTCTCTCTCTCTCTCTCTTTCTTTCTTTCATTTAATAATTTCCTTTTTTTCGAACAAGTTCCATCTTCGAGTTTCATCTCGAAATGGTAACTCTGTACTTGTGGTTTCTTAAGATCTCTCGATTTCTCGCTAACCCCGATATATTGGCTTCTCGAAGACTCGAAGTAATTGTTGAGAAGGAAAATTGTTACCGTCCTTCTGCGTATACTTCGATAGATACGTACAATAACCTGTGGCATTCGTAGAAGGTCCTTTGTTCGAGGGATTGAATAGTTTTCGGGGGTAGTGTCGAAGATAGCCTCGTTTCGGTAGGTATACCGTTGCAGATGGATAAAAATTACCGTCCAATGAAAGAGCGACGGTAGGAAGGATTCCTTTCTTTCGCGAATAATAATCTCGGCGGTGATCTCGTTCCCTTTTCTTGAACTGCGAGTCCTCGACTATGACTGCCGTCGACTCGCGACAAAATTAATACGCCTCGTTCGTGAAAGGTATCCAGCGTCGGTGGCTTCTTTGAAAGGAGTTTCAAAAGGACACGAATTCCTCAAAGACGTTCGCCACAATAGCCGGAGAATCTGCTCTGGCCTCTGTTCCGGCTTTATTACAAAATACCCGTCCATCGAACGAACAAATCTTGCCGATGGAAAATATTTATCTTTGCTCTCGCCGGCGTGAAATAATCAGCTAATGAATTACCATTCTCTCTTTCTCTCGTTCGAGGTGGCGGTATTCGGTTAAGCCGTCAGGGGATGAATCGTAAAATAAATTTGTCACGGCGAGATAATTTGATGGAATTACGCGTGCAACCCGCCGGACGAGAAAATAATCGATAAATAAGTACGACGAGTTTGAGTTGAAAGTTTCGGTGGGTGTTCCGCTATAAGACGAGATCGAGTAACTCGTTAGAAAACTGGGCTAAAGATAAATCACCTATTTTATACGCGAGCCCAGACTTAGCAGGCTGCGAATATACAGACGAAGTTTCAGCAATCGATGAACGCACTCGTAACTCTTCGCCCCTAACGTAACACTTGAAATTTATTAAAACGTTGGCAAATTTTACGAGCAGGGTAGAGCAGCCGAACATACTCTTTTCGCGAACGGTCCATCATAATTTTACGCGGATACGATTCCAATTTATTGAATGTGTACCGAATAGCTAAATCTTTTGCAGATTCCGCTCGACTATCCGCTTATACACTCTCCCTCCCTCTTTCTATCCCCTTCTCGTCGTTTCCTTGCTATCCCCATTGCTCGACTCTGCCCCCCCCCCTTTGTCTATTTCCGGGGAAAAATTTTCGTATCGTCGAAAATCTCGTAAAACCCACACCTGATACGCACTTGCCGCGCAACGAAATTCCCTCCACTTTCTCGATTAAATTCCCGATACAAATGGATAGAGATATTTCCCAAAGGTAACGCTAGTTAGGTTAAAAGCGAACAAGAATCCCTCGGTCTAAATCGTGGGTCGAACGATAGGTGTGTCAGGAAGAGGAGCGAGGGTAAGGCGAAAACGATCGAAATCGCGAAATAATCAGACAGCCGTCAAAACACGAGCACACAAGGGCCCCGGCGTCGATTAAATATTGAATTAATACGAGTCACGAAGCGTCACAGAAGTGTTTAGACACGGTCGACCCGGTTCCGCGTTAAACTCTTCGTAAAATCCGTTTATCGATTTCGCGCGTTCCAGTGAAAATTCGATTTTCTCGAAACCGAGGCGAACCGGTACGGAACTAGTTGGCTCGAGGTTCCCGCCACTTACCTTATTTTTCCACAAGAGCTTTCGGCTTTGAGTCACCGCTTCTGTGAAATCATTTTCTATCCAACTTCCAAATATAAACGTATCTACTTTCCTTTGACGGCAACGGTGGTCTTGGAAATATCTGAGAGACCAGCCCCGATACAAACGCAACACAAACACTGCCGCAGCTTGAAATCGCTGGTCCTCGAATCAAAATTACTTTGTTAATCGATTTTCAATCGACCTCGCGGTACGTAGGAATGATACAATTTTCTTTCGACCATCTATCCATTTTATAAGGAAAAGGAGAACGACGTCGAGACGTCTTCTTGCATCGATGATTTCCGCAAACTGCTGTAGCGCAAACAAGCGGCAATGGATAATCGTCGGAGACCAGTGAATGGTTAAAATCGGCGCCGGAATCGGAGAAAGACGAAAGAGGTTCGAAGGCAAGGAAGAAATGTTCGCGCTGGACAATTACGGGCTACAATCTGTGTTATTTCAACGCGTTCGCGACGAACGAGAAGCGGTTCGATATTGGATTCGAGTGTCGCGCGAATCCCCGGGCCGCGGTTCGATGTATAAGCCCGCACGCAGTCAGCCTCGCAAAGGGGAAAGCAGATAGTTACTCGGATACTCCGGCGCCATTAGGCATTCAGGCTCGTTCGTGCAGACGGCTCGGGGCTCTCTTTATCTAAGAATATTTGTTCAGGCGAACTCGTTGAAATTGAAACGGCCAGATTCGCGTTGCACCCGATTCCCTCTGGGGCTCGTTTCCCTGAAAACTAACCAACCCCGCGACCGACCTTCTTATTTATTTCCCGCGTCCAATTAAAGGTTTCGCTGGAAGATACACCCTAGCCGAGGCCGCAAATTAACATGGATCGCGTTAATTGTCCTCGCGCGCGGCCCGTCGAACAACGAGCTTCCATCGCTTTTCCCCGAGTAATTACGATGAAATCGTCTCCGCGGTGAATCTCTTTTCACGCACACAACACCCGCCAACCCCTCCGGGTCGCGCCCCGTGGTGCTAAGCTGAGACACACGGAAAGCCCTGGCCTAGATTCGGTTTCGTTCGCTTATGCGTCGCCTCCGCTTCCGTTTAACTTCGTCGCGCAACCGACCCTCCTCCCCCCCGGCTCGCGAGTTAGCCAACCCGCGAAACCTTATTACGAATTTCACGCATCTCGAGTAAAGGGACTCGTTTCTCCGGCCGCGTCGCGACTTGTTTCCGGGAGAGAGGGGCTGCTTTTTCGTAACGTTCCCCGCTCCAGGTTTTACCTGTTTCTCCGTGCGCGAGCTTATTTGCAGAGAGCCTGTAAAAGGAGAACGACCGCCCGCCTGCCCACGAATAATACCGCGACTCCCAGTGTGGCTGGAATTAAGCGACCTTTGCATTTTTAATTGCACCGTGGAAACGTCGTCGCGCTGCGCTGGCTACTTGATCGCCGCTCGTCGTCCGCTTCTCCGCAAAGCGTTCTCGCGAGTCCCTCCATGAGAGCTATATCTCCCGTTCGTTCTCGTTCACGTGTACAGGCGTTCCATAAAAATGGTTAAAGATCCACTCACGAAAACGGTTCGTTGGCGCTCAAGCGCCAGAGCCATCGATATGCCTTACGAGCGAGCGGTGCTCGATCGAAAATTGCTGCAGGGATTGGTTCGGAGGCTGGCGAGGCGATCGGCCACGTTCCAGTACGCGCACGTACCTCCCGAAATCCCTGATTTACCGCTCGAGGACCGCGCTCGCTATTCTCCCTAAGCGAAACGTGGCCACGCACACATCGGCCAGCTGATAATACGTGCGCCATTGAACGCGTCCGTATAGGCGCGTGTCTACTTATGCACGCGTGCACCGTTTGTCCGCGCGCGCATCCCTCTGCGCTTACCAAGGGGACTGCGAGGACGCGCAGGGGGTGGCCAGCCCCGTTTACGTATTTCTCCTACGAACAGATACAAGCGTGTGCGCATGCCACCGCCCTCTCTCACTCTCTCTCTCTCTCTCTCTCTCTCTCCCTCCCTCTCTCTTTCTCTCCTTCTCTGTCACACGCGCTCGCTGTCTATGTGTTAGAACCTCCTATCTGTTTACCGGCCGACTCCCGCATTCAGGCCGATGTTTACACGTATTCCCCCGTCTCCCTTTGGTTTACCGTCTACAGGACTATTCTAAAGCGGATGATCAAACTTGGAACGTATCATGGCCGCCAAGTTGCTCCCTTTCCTTCTCCGTCGTCGCGCTACAGATTCATTCGCTGACCATGCACGTACGCACGCATTTGAGGACAGCCGTGAAGTTTCTTAGGCTGAACATGAAAAAACCGCACGGTAGAAAGAGTAGCTAAAATACTTGTTAAAGTCGCGTTTCCGCAGACGAGGGTCATTCAATGATCGAGCCCGATCGTCAAGATTGCATTGTAAGCTGCATTAATCGAATAATGCGAACAATGCCAATAAGTTTTGCGGACGAATAGACTTTTTCTCCTCTTATCCTACTTTTATGCGGAATCTAGATAATACTATAAGATTACGACGCTTACACAAATTTCATATGTTTTCATAACTAAGGTATACTTTCTGTTATATTTAGCTGTAATTAGTCACCTCGGTATTCGTTCATTGTTATATAGCTTACAATTTATAGTTTATAAGATACTATATATACATATGTATGCATTTTTGTTTTATACTTATGCCTCCCATGTTTTTACTTGTATACAAGGAGATTCATACCCGTAAATAAATAAATAAATAAACAAATAAGTAAGTGCTCGAAGGTGATAAAATACGCGCTGTAAAATCATGGAACGTTTGCAACGCGTTAGCCGCATACGTCGAGCGACCAAATCCTCCCAGTGGCTCTCCCACTGTTGGCCACCCATTTTAGAAACCGGTATAGCCATACGCGGTCGCACAAACGGAGTTACGTGCGAATGGGTTAGAATCGTGGAGGCAATGGGTGTAGAAACAAGGGCCAAAGCACGTAATATCATTTACACTTGTCGAAACACGCGCTCGGCCACGAGTTGACGCCCGTCGATGCATTTAGTAGCAGAGCCAACCTACGAACGATTCAGTCCGTTCGTGTGCCGAACGATTCGCGTTGGCAGCCTGTCACGCGACGATCCTCGCTTCCGGTCTCGTAGGCGCGACGATACGGGAAATTAAGAATTGCAGCGTTTGCATGGCGCAGACGAGGGGAAGGGGATGCCTCTCGGGAGCTCGGTGTCCGCGTAATTAACGTTGAATTTAAAGAGGCACTTGGCACAAAGATTTTCTTCTACGCTGCTACATGCACGACCGGCCGGAGAATCTCTATCCTCGCTTTTCATTCCCTGTCCTCTACGTAGCGCACCACCCCTTTCGCGAAGAACTCCTTAAATTTTACAAAACACCGACGTCGGTCGTGGCAAACGTACGGACGGACGAATCTACGCTTTCCCTTCTTTCTTCCCTCGTCTCTCTTTCCTCGACGTTTCGCTCCCGCGCCGATCTTACCCCGTTCTACCTCGTTCCCGCCAACGAATTCTCCGTTTCCCCACCGTACGCTTCTCTCTCCGACCAGGTTTAAAGCTGAGGCATTGTCACCGCTTCTCCCCACCGTAACGACCTTTCTGTTCCCCCCTACCTTGAACCGCTTCTCCTCGCAGCCTGTCTGTCTGTTGCGCAGCCCTGGTATCTCCGCCTCGTTCAGCCCTCTTGACTCTCGCCTTCTTTTTCATCCCTCTTCCCTTTCTTTCTCCTTCCACTTTCTGAAGATCGGCTCGAGTGGCTCGGCGTTTTGCGTGTCCCGACAATTATCCCTTGCACTCGTTAATCTCTCCCACCCACCGTGCGAGCCCTCCCCCGTTCTCTCTCTCCCGGCCTCCATTTTTTAACCGTCCTCGTCTCTGTTGCCGGCGTCCTTGCTCGAGCTACTCCGGACGTAAATGCACGCGCGTTCCGTCAACCTCGTTGTCTCGCGTGAGAGCACTCCGAGTATATACTTTTGCCTCCTGGTCTCCTCCCCTCTTTTGTCCCCAGCCCGGTGCGCGAGTGTGCGTTCAACGTACCAGTGCGGCGACTCGAATATTTTAGGAGCTTCGCCGAGGCGGATTTCGCGCCTGCACCTCGAACCTAGTTTCCGTGCGAGCGAATTTTTGCTCGACACCCGAACGTTTCCGAGTTCCTTCGTCCCGCTGAAAGTTTTAACAGTTCCGACGCTTTAAATTCGCCTACGTCTTCGATGTTCGTTATTTAGATGTCTTATACTGCATTAATTTTTTCACGCCATTGCATTAACGATGGTAATAATGAAAAATGAAATATTCACATTTGCGGCATTCGACGTGTTAATACTCCCAGGTATAAATGTTCACACTGTGGCTGTGTTCGCAGTTTTGTCAATTCCTATTGTGCGCCCGTCTTCTACACTTCACCGAGATTATCATTTTTTACGAAATATATATAATTATTTACACGAGTTCCTTTTCATTCCACATAACCCCCTACCTCTTTCAACAGTTATTTAGCGATGCTTGGTTGAAAGTAAACTCAAAAACTCGTTCCTCCCCGTTTAGTACGAGTCCAGAGAATAACTGAAACGAACGGACGTAAAGGGTATAACTTAAGAAGACTGTAACGCGTCACGTCCGTATAATTTGAGGTCTCGTGCCGCCATTTAAGTCGCACGTGCCCTTAGTCCAGCTCTGAACGCGAACATTATTACGGAGCTTAAGGCTCGCGTGCCTTGTAATCTTGAGCACCGGGAATCGTGTAATGCGGCAATTGCCAGCTCGTTCCAGTGCGTCCTCTCGCCTTCACCCCTTCGTGCCGCCACGCCGCCGCTTTTTTTTTCGCGACGCGACGCTTTGATCGGCGACAGTCACCGGGCACAGATTGGATCACGCATCGTTTCAAAGAACATCGCGAGCGCTGGGTTTTCGATCCACTCCGATTCCGTCCGGACGGCTCTCTCGTTTCGATCCGCCATAAAAGTTGAAAGAAGCCACGGGGAACACGATCGAAAGTCGTTTACGTCGTCTCGATGAACACAACCGAGGAGCGGGTAAATTGAAAGAACACTCTCCGACGGGGAGAGAGCAATTTTCGGTAAATTATTTCGCATCGCGAGTTCCCTTGGTCGATGGTCGACGTTTACATGGCAGAAAAATAATCGGCCACGAAAACCACGGACAACCTGCTGCGGGGCAAAGGCAGAATCTAAACGGACCGCGGTCAGCCGGAACCGATTATCGATTTTCACCGATATTCTCTCACCTTTGAACTTTCTGTTTAGAATACAAAGTGGCCGCTGTATAGCTGGGGTAATTGTTTCCGCGACGGCGACGCGTTTCCATACAACTTCCCTCGTATGATTTTTAATATTCAATCGGCTGCTATCGAATGCTTTTCACAGCGGGTCAAATTCGCCCCCTCCCCTCTAGGAAACTTTTGAAAAACACTGGTTCGCCGCTTAATTATTCCAAATTCCTCTGGCTGACGTAATCAATCTATTCAGGATTCGTAGAAACGTCCGCGAGGTTCGGTTAGGTATCCCGTCTTCCCTTTTTGAAAAATCGCTCCCTCTGTTTCCCGGATCGTCGCGAAAGGAACGCGAGCGATCCTGTTTTGTCGTGACGGCAGTCGTTTTCGGGTTCTGCCCCTTCGAGATTCTGCTTTGCACACGTAGCACGTTTCTTGACGGGGGCAGGCGTGTCTCCCTCCCTGCCCCCGTTTTCTCGGCCACTTTATACATTTTTCCTATCGCATTCGCATTTCACGTGTCCGTGCCAGCGACCGAATCTCGCGTCGCCCTTTAAATCTGGCCGCGTGATGTATCGTCCAGCCGCGCCGCTTGTTTGCCAGCTCGCTCGACAGCACGAGGAAAAAGGAAGGCCTAAGGAGGATGACGGCTTTCCAGAAAATATCGCTCGTCCCGTGTATCCTCCGGGATTGCACAAAAGAAAATAACGAAACGGCGCGAGCGCGCGCTATTCGTCTTCGTTACGAACGATTACGTTCGATCCGACGTCTTAGATTTTCCCGTAGTCGAATTATTTTTCCGGCGATCTGTAAAACGTCTTTCACGGGACTCCAATGTAACGCGAGGCATCGACGCGACGTCGCAGCCGCCTTTTTATTCTTTTAAGCATCTCCGCGAACGCTGCTCGCATCGATAATTCAGCGTCCAATGGAACTGCTTTGGGACACCGTCGCCTCTCAAGAATCTCTCCGCGCGTCGCTTTTCAATCTTGAATCCGGAATTCCAATACGTGCCGGACCTGTGAACGTTCTCCTTCAGTTCGCAGACGACGCAAACACCGCCATTGAAAATCGTTTTGTGATTACACAGCCCGACGTTTACTTGTTATGCTGCCTGACAGTTTCTCATTATAGATTACGTTCACCGACAGTCGTCGGTATTAGCGCGAAAAACGTCTCCTCGCTCTTTCTTTCTCTCATCCTCGTCGCGATTCGCCATTCAACCGGTGCATCGCCGGTCCATTCTTGTGCATCCAAAGAAAACTGCTTTTTCGTTTGACGTCCGTCGTTCGGGAAAAAACAAAGAGAGAGAGAAAGAAAAAATGGAGAACACAGAAAAAAGAATCGAGAGAGAGGAAGGGAAAGCATTCGACGGCCGCCGACAGAAAAATAACAGCGGTTATGCAAATACCGGTGTTTGCTGTAAGTATTCATGCCGTGACAGAAAAATATTATCGCGTTACGATCACGCGTACCGCACGCGAACAGTGTGTTGGTGTCCGTTCGCGTTTCGTCAAGGAAAACGAAACAGAATGGAACAAAACATTGGGACCGATGACGTCGATCGCCAACCTGGATCTTCGCGTTTACGTGTTAGCGACCGCATATTTTTGGGTGGTCGTCAGAAATACTTGGACCGTAACTTTGGCTACTGAACGTTTTATGACTGAGCATTAGGTGTGTCTGGTTAGAAAGTACGTTAGAAAGTATGAATGGAAGGCGCCACTTGACGGCTAGTGTCCCAAAGACACGTAGCTATCGGGCGCCGAGGGATATATTATCTATAGTAGGCGTGAGAAAGCCTAGGCATAGCGAGCAATCCGACGTTGCGTCGTCTAAAAGATAGGACCTTTGTCCTGAAGGACCTGGCCACGAAGTGAGGAAGGCTACGTAGCCTTCTGGAAAGAGGGCAGAGGTTAACCCCGCTGCACTTACCCCAGAACCTCGAACGGAAAAAGGCGTTTTTTTTTTTAACTGTCTTTAACATGCGGAACCAGGTTCGGTTTCTCTATAGATCCATTACGCACGGAAAAATTCGATTAGAATAGGGGAAGATGATTGGTTGGCGGTCGCAAATATTATCTTGACCGAAAATTAGCGAACGGCTCGCGTGCCATCCATTATACAAATCCAAGAGTAACTCGGTCTGCTGCGGGTTCCGTTTAATTACAAATTAACAGGTTTAATCAGGAAACTTGCCAGCTCTAGAGTAGCCCCGTATTTTCGCGTCAGCCAACACCAGCCACCGTTCCCGCAATATTATCACCATCGGCGCAGCGCAAACACAACCTATAGGCAACCGCATCGTTCATCGCCACCTTATTGGCTAAACTTGCTAACTAATTTTATTAAAACGCCTCCCCCTTCTCGAGTTTTGTCCGGGGGATGCGTTCGATACCTCTCACCGACTGATCGCGAGCTGAGCGGGAAAAGGGAACCGAGAGGCACGCAGGCTGCTTTCGTTCTCGTCTCCAAAAACATTGAGCTCATCCATAAATTCTCTTTCAAATGGTTTTTTGTGTTCTTTAAAAATTAACGCTTTTCGTCGTCGATCAGGGTGTGCTCGTATTCACGTATGTGTTCTGTTTCGCTTGGAAACAGCGGGGAGAAACAACGCGAAGCGTTCTCCCCCGACATAAAGGGGACAAAGCGAAGAAAGCTTTGAGGGGGAAAGAAAAAAGGTTGACTAAGAAGCGAGAAAGAGCGGGAATACGTGGGTAAAAAGTTGGGGTGGTGGAATACCGGTTCGATGTTTATTTACTTTCACGCTCTCCCCCGGCTGCGAGAGTTCATAGAGGTCTTGGTTACCGCGTACTGCTACGGGGCACGGAATACAGTAGTAAATTACAGTGTTTGGGACGTTTATAGCTCCGTTGTTTTGCCGATAACGATCCGTTCGCTGGAAAATATTTCGCCGTATCTTTCCCCTCGCGCATGAATCCATCCCCCGCAAATCACTCATCCTAGACAACGCGTGTCGTGCCCTATCCCCTGGCCCGTCTCCGAAACGTAGATAGGCATGTAATCGAGTGTAGGGAAAAAATAAATAAAACTGATGCGCACAGAAAACTACGACATTTATTCTTAAAAAGCTACAACATAGTGACATGGCAAGGTTTAACAAAGGACTAAAGAATATGACGAAAAAATATGACGGTGTCAACCATGCCGCTCCTCCATGACGTGATTTCTGTGATCCATATTTGCCTAAGTCGTTGCATTCCAACACTGAGGAATAATAAAAACCGATCGAATTTCGAGCCGGCCAAATCTCGCCGAGATGATTTCGCGCCACCGCCAGGCGTTCGCCGGGCAATAATAATCCAGGGCCATAACAGAAACAACCATTAGCGTCCGTACACTCGATTCGACACTGCCGCTACTTTTATTGAAATCGTAAATTTATGGAGAAAACACATCTGCGTAATAAAGAGCGGGTCATTAATTTTTCTGCCGCGGCAGCCGTTAGCGGAACGGGGGTAATATTTTCGCGGGCGTTTTACCTCCGGCCGCGTCTACCTCTCGGCCTGCGTTCACCGTTCGCCACCACTTAATGTTCCGCTGCACCGGGAGAAACATTTAAATCGTGGCTCAGTTTGGCTCCGTTCTTTTAACGACGCACCTTTTTTCCCTTTCTTTCCCTTTATTTCTCTTCCCTCCCCGTCGTGTCGCGTCATAGCGCGACATTTCACAGTATTAAATGACAAAATTATGTCTTCTGAATTCCTATCTTTGTATAGTCTGATAATACGTAGACCAGCTTCCAGAACACGTAACATCCTCTTCCGTCAAGAGGCTTGTGGGGTACGCATAAATGTCCTAAGAATTAGGATAGTCATCTGCGTACCGACCATTTATTGCCAGCACTGTACTAGGTCGTCGGGCCGACAAACCGAAGTGGTCCCGGGATTTTTTTCCGATTTCCCCCAGTTTCCGTATTTTATAATTTTTTTGGCAATGGCCAAAAAGCGGACACCCGAAGATAGTTAGCAGCTAGCTGCCTTGACGGGCACTCCTGCGGTTCTCATCGTGTAATCGGAATCATATCTAAGAGAAGTTTTGTTTTCCTCCCTAGTAATAAATATAGTTTACCTTTTGTTAGTATTAGTGTTTTAATGCCAGTTCACAAACGCATCCCTAAATCCTAAAAGCTCACCATACTATCCAAGGAATGCAAAATTGTATTAATCGCACAATAATGCATGCCAACAACCATTTTCGATCGATTAGACTTCTTCTCGCCGTATGTCACCTTTTTAATCCATTTCGATTCAGTGTTAATTCAATTACTGTAAACCACATAACGTATACAAAGGGGAACAAAACCCTTGAAATAGACAATAAACGGTAAACAAATTTCTCGACATTTCGCTCTTTCCTGAGAAATCTTCTGTACCCGAAGCGTTTCACTGGAACGGGAGTCGTAAAGGGAGAAAGAAAAGAACTTTACATCCTTACTACAACGAGGCCCTCGAAATTCGTTTGTTTCGATCAACGAAAGAGTTCAAAGTTTGGCAACGATCCACTTACGCGACCGTGTCTGTCCGCGATAGGAACGCTCTACTTGCCCCTTGAGCACGTCACCGAGAAAGAGCACGAGGGCTCGCGTAGTAGCCCGAACAGTAGCTATTCCGCACCTCTGTCGAGAACTGTTACTCCGCTTGAACTCGACAATTTTGTCCGAAGGACATCCAACGATCTCGATCGCGAGTGCATCAGATTTTGCTGGTCCGCCGTGCTGGCAGGATATCGAGCCTCGCGGAGCCATTGCTACAACATCAACACGCCCGACCATGATCAGGTTCCTGGCGTTAAGCCATCGACGCCGAAAAACAACCGCGCTACACGGCAAATCGATATACACGGCGGCCGATCGCGAAACAAATTACGCGTTCGATAAATTGTAACCGCTTGACGGGAATCCGGCCGGGAAAGCTTTAAAAATCATTACGAGCCCGCGTTCCCCGGCCGTTATTTAATTATTCGTCGAACGGAACGCGTAATTAACAGCAAAGAACACGGGCGCAGACAAAATCGATACGTTTGTACATTGCTAATATTTATCGCGGGCAAGTTGATTTTACAAGATTCATTTTTCAATTCCTCGTCTACGTTGGCAAGCTTTGGGTATTGAAAAAAAAAAGGAAAAGCGCGGAAGAAGGGCGCGGACAGGTTATGGGGGAAATAAACGGCAGCCCGCTTATACCGGAAAGTTGACACGAACCGTCCGATATTGTAAAATCAAGCGCAACCCGATATTGACTTGCCGTTAATAAAATGGCAATATTAAATTATCGATAACACAATATTACGTCGATATCGGGTAAATGTTTAATATGCAGATACCCGGGTAATCGATACGGAACAAATAAAAATGTAATTCCGCTCAGTTGTGTTTTACCATCGATGCACCGCAGCGTATCGGGTTATACACGTCCACGTTAATCAATGCGCGCTCCCTGCTCGCCTAAATTTATTATTCTAAGTTACGAAACGTCGCCGTGGACCCGCAGACAGGAACGCTCTGCTCCGCTCCACCCCGGCTCCTCTCTGTTTCTTTATCCCATTTTTTTTTCTCTCCTCGAATTCAATCCGTAGGTAGTAAGACTTAGGATAGCGGAAATATTGTAAACCAAGGATCTCAACGAGATCCGATCGCCAAAAGTTTTATTACCTTTAAGATCCTTGGTCATTTATGGTTAACGAGATATTTCCCCGAGTATCGTTTATTTTTTCGACGGCACACACACAAATACCGAATTTCTTATCCCCACTACTGACGACACCACCCTCCACATTTTGTTCCGGCTGTGATTTTCACTGCTCCACAGGACTCATCCTCCAAACATTCGAACAGGACTCACCCGCAAGCATTTGAACACAACACGATTCACTTAGTCAAAATTAAATTAAGTACAAAAGTAAAGTCATTTGACTCAGCCAACCTTAGAAAGATACAAGTTGAGTTGGGTGTCATTATGCCCAAACAATTATCCAATGCTATACTTTTCGAAGGCGTTGATGTATCGCTATGTGTCAGGCGCACTCGACCCCGACGACGCTCTTACGACGCGACGAGACGCGCCTCTGGATTTAGTCTTAGCGAGGGTTCACCACGGCCGCGCTTCTGTTAAATGTATGAGCTTATCGTGGCGAGAAGGGATCAAGGTGACGCGACGGGGAAGAGGTTCGAGAAGACGAATTTCATCAAAGTTGTCGGCCGAAGGGGAGACTATCTGGATGTTGTTTTTCTTCGCCGGCAAATGTTTCCACCGCTGTCCCATTTCGGTGACAAATGTTTTCGGAGGGGACAGTAGGACATGGAGGAATCAACCAGCAAAATTAAAATCCTTGTTTATTCTATTCCGTTTCGATTTCTTCGGGGGAGCCGTGAAAGGGGAAAAGCTTTTTCGTTATTACACCACCGCGTGTGTACAGTGAAGGACAAAAGTTTAAGACGACAGGAGAATGTAAAACATAATTTTATGGTTCGCAGATACTGTTTACCTGTTCATTTTTATTGTCATTATGGGAGAACACTATTTATTCATTAATATAGAATACAAATTTTATTTACACTGTTATTTCTTATTAAATAATTAATTTATTTTCTTTGACCCCTTGGTTTTAACACATTGCATGCGGGAAACATACTTTTACGTTTTCTACGGTGTCACTGGAGCGCGGGTCACGTAAAAGTACGTATTTAGTAGACTTGTGCTGGAAAGTGGATATCGACATAAAAACGATAAAAAAGGTACTATTCAAAAAGATATGGCTTTTTCTTAAATAATCATAGAGCATATATTTAAGTATAAAATGAAGAAAAATTCGTTGAGAAAAACGAAGTAGTTTTCGATTTATTGCGATTTTACCAAATGACAAAACTCCTGCGAAATTCACGAAAATACGCTCGTTACACGCGTAAACCCGAGACCAAATATACCCGCATGCAATGTATTAAAGTTTTGTCCACTACTGTACATTCGGCAAGCAAAAATCTAGACGGACAGCGCCCATTGTCTCCGCCTTTTCGACTATGTCTTCTTTTTTTGCCGATTTCCCTCTTCCTCGGTTAGCGCCAGACCGCGGTCGGACATCGGCGTCCAGCGGTTGCTAATGAACTCCATTGAAATGAATCGTCGAACCGATAATAATTAGCGTTCTACCGTGGTTCTCTGGCTGAACGATCTTTTACTCGGGCAGTCTCACGTCTCTCTGTCTCCTTTTCTCTCTCTCTCTCTCTCTTTCTCTCTATCTATCTCTCTTGCTCCCTTTTTCTCTCTTGCGCGCCCGCGGAAACGGTGGATCGTAATTACAAAGCGGCGAGTCCCCGACGAGAAACATAGGTGGTGGTCGGTCGGTTTTCGGAAAAGGGCGAGCGAAGGCCTCGACCGGCTTTGCCAGTGACAGGTAGATGAAAAGCCTCGTTAAAATGTCTGCGATTCCGGGGTGAGCGTGGGTGGGTCGTGGGACGTAACCGGGAACACGATGGGAGTTATGTCAGGGGAGCTAGAGCAGCGGACTAAGCATCAGGACTAAGTTACTGCTCCGCAGACGAGCTTGATGCACGAACTAATTAAACAGAAATTTAATACGTAGGATTAATCCGCCCGATATTCCGGTCCCTCTGCAAATGGATTCTCAGGACGACTTCGAGCACCTTCGACTTGCGCAGCGGGTGTTCGGGAAACGTGAAGCATTCCTGATCGCTTACACATTTCCGTGCACGTTCGCGACCAGCCGCGAACATTCGTTTCGCTACAGACATTTGGAATACTGCTTTCGCGTACCGGGACATCGATAGATTTTGTCGAGAATCCACGATTTATGGCAACGTCGCCATCTACCCATTTTCTATTGTAACCGTTGAGATATGCGTGATTTTGTGTTACGCGAGAGAGGGAGAGTGAGGTTCCACGTTGAATTTGCCGCGGAGCAGAATGTATGATGAATGGGACCCTGCGTTACGTATTATTTTTTTTCTAAATGGTTCCCTTTTTCCTTTTTTGTTCTCTGCTGTGTTCTCCTGCGGCACGTGCTCTCTCTTCTTACTTCTTTATTATTAAACTTTTCACTACAATAACGCAAAAATTATTATTATCCAGTGTGCCTATTTTATAAGGACCTGTTCAATAAACATTATTTCTAAACTCTATAGGTGATTTTTCAACGGTAACAATGATGACTATGGTGGGGGAAGCGAAAACCGTTGTTCACTTGAATTTTTAAGATACTTTGTCTCTGCCTGTAAACGTAAAAACGACTACAACTAACATATACATTACGCGCCACATAAAGAAAAGATCATTTGCGACCATATCCTACCTCCACTAAATACTTAACAGATTTTAAAAGCGATGCCCCGCTGACCGTATAATATAACATATCCCGGCGATCCGTTATTTATGCGTACCAGAAGTACTAATTAGTGATCGGATGAAATTCAGTGCATCAACGTAGTCGTGAACAGTCGCGCGAGCAGGAATCCAGTGTATTTAACATCAGGATCCATTACACGAATTACGCGATCCTGATGATCCGATGACGAGACGGAAAAATGTGTCGGCGGAACAGCAAAGCTTTACGGCTTAATTACGAGCGCGTCACGTGGCTCGTTATACCAATTACGAATATTGCCGATATTTGAATAAACTCCGTTTTCCAGTCCGATAAATAGTCCGCCGAATATTTCCGGGCCGCTCCGTGTATACATACGCGCGTGTCTATGCTAACGAAGTTTATTTGCTCGGACACACCGATGATCTTTAATAAACAACGCCCGGGAACAGGAGTGGCGGCCGAGCATTCCAGAAATTAAACGAAAACTCGATCGGCTCGCTTTTTAAATCTCCCTCGACCTTTCCGATCCGTCGGCGTACCTTTGCTTGCAACATTTTCCATCGAGTCGCGAAGCAACTTAATCTCTAAACGATAGCCCTTACCCACTGATTCATTCCCAGCGACACAGCCTAGTCGCCACACGATATCCGTTGTCTACTGAATCGTTCCCTATTACTAATAATTTCGTGACTAAAACCACGTAGGGCCCCCATTTTCTGTGTACAAAAACCCATGAGTCCAATAAAGATCAGTCGGTCTGCTACAAGAAGACAAAAGTTACACTTCGTGTTCGTACCCTTAACATTTTACAGGATCTAAAGGCAGGAGTTTAAAGAAAAGAAATCTTATTTTTCTTTCTTTCATAGATAATTATCTCGTGACAGAATTAGACGTGTCGCGAGTTATTTACCACACGAGTCGACGGATATTCGTCTACCACGGGCCCTGCCACTTCGTATATACATATTTTCGCAAGAACGAAACCAGTCTGGCAAGTTTCCGTCCGTGTCTTGTATGCAAGTCTTGCACGCTTGTTGACTCGACCGCGAACCGAATCCGGTCTACCGGTATCCGTAACCGTTCAAACTTCCAAATTCGCCGGGACAGTCGAGGAAGCGTAATACGGAAATGGAATGTGATGCGCGTAAAACTCGAGACAAAGTTTGCTGTCGCAACATCGTTTTGCGTCGGACGACCACGGAGAATAGAAGTAACATTGACGCGCGAACTTGGTTTCTCCGTAGGGAATGGGAGACCGAACGGTTTCACAGTTTGCGAAAAACCTTTCGATCGCGCGATCCCTTCCGCAAAGGACATGCGTCGGCCAGATATGTTCTTGTCTGACGGAGTTTGTTACGTCTCGAGAACAGTATACGTACTGTTGGGAAACGAAAAGATGACCGACTACCCGCTAGCTAAAAGACGCGAGACGTAAGGGGAATGTCCCACACATTTCTTCACTTTTTAGGTTTCAGACGGTTGGACTGCGTAGAAATAGGATTTCCTGATATCAAAGCATAATGCAGAAATTTAGAAAAAAGAAAATATAAACATAGGATTGTCTCACAGAACGATATGAAACTTTACTTTAATTTGTACCATGATTGTTGCACAATTTGTAAAATATATCAAATGTAAAATATTTAATAAGACTCGCTCACATTGAACTTCATTTGGTTTAGTTAAGCAATACGCTAAAATTCACTTATTACGACTATTTAATCCCTTGAGTTTGAAAATTTGTAAAATTGTCATTTGGTGACTGACAGCCACCTTTCGAGTGCAAAGAGTTAATATTCTAAGTTTATGTCTACGCCAGTGCCATTTGGTTTGGCTGTATCTCACTCTGTCGCATTTTGTTTCGTTCGCTTTCTACGTTTCGCGATGAGCAGAAGAGGTGCCAAACTTTGCCAATAATAAGCAAGAATCTGGTAACTGAAGTGAATTAGGTGGAGCGGACCACCGATTCCCCTTGCGTGTCGCGTCTTTTAACTCGTGCGTAGTCGGTCATCTTTTCGTTTCCCGATAGAACGTGTACGGGCAGAGAAAAAGAGAGGCAAAAGTTGGGTGTGGGTGACAGGATAGCGAGAAGGAGAAAGACACGCAAAGGGGTTAGGTACGGTGTGCTCGAACGCGGTTCGTTACAAACGCGACCCGTGTTTCGCCGGCGGTGGCCGAAAGTGTAGCTTTGCCGCGAGACGGAAAGAGAGAGGAAGAGAGAGAGAGAGAGGAAGACGAAACAGGAGAGAGGTCACTCGCAAGCTTATACAAAGACAGTCGTACACACGAGGGCCACGAGCGGCTGCATGAACGATGACGGAGCGTAGACGACAGCCAAAACCCGCGAGCGTTTTAATCTACCGGCCCGGCAAAGCTATTACTCGCTACCGGTGGAAGTCATTTCGAGATGGTACACGTTCGTCCAACTTCCCCTCTGCGGGTTCCGCCGCGAGAAACAATGGAAATTAGGACTTTGCCCGGCCGGCTCGCGAGTCCGACTCCGGTGAAATCTATACGTTATCGCTTTATTCGGGCTAATCATCCCTCTCGCGCTCTCCCTTTGAATCGCGGCCACGCTTTCATCAAGATAAATCTAGCCAACTAAAAGTTTCGCGTGGTCGAGCCGCGCGTTTCGTAATTAACGGATACACGAACGGAGCGCCTTGTGGGGGAATAAAAAGCTCGGTCTTGGCAGGGGAGGGGTTATCTACTTATTGGAATCGGTACACGTCCATTTACGAACGAGATAATTTGTGCGCCATTTGGCAGCTGTTTCTTCGCCCCTGTCTCGATTCCCTCGATAATTAACGGTTTCCTCTACCATGGACGACCCGACCCAACTTTTTTACCTCGCCGCTCCCTCCCGCGGCCTGGTGTCGATCGACGAGAGCGTTAATCTCAATCTTCGACGTTCCAGCGGACGCTGAGATCATATCCTCGATAGGGTATCGCGTTGCCATCCATTCCCTTAATCGCGCCCCCTGGAAACTTTTAACGCTTTCACCCCGATGAAAGCTAAATATTGATTTTCCCTGTATCATTATCGCGTTCCATCGTTCACCTGACCGAGTAAAAGGCTTTACCCGAAGAATCGAAATCGTACGGAGCACCTCGGTCGGTCCAACTAATGATGTACAATCGGGCGTGGTGACCTGCTATAAATCTTTCCAACTCCGAAATCAAGTAGATATTAGAGAAACTTATGGGGTGCAGTTCAAAATATTCGACAGTTTAAGCTACTTTAAGAAGGCAGCGCGGGTTCTCGGAGGTTTCGGCTGACGGATTTATGGACGACGCAACGAAGAAGAGGGAAGGCGAGAGAGAAAGGTGGAAGACACGGGAGGAGAGGAGAGCGAGCTCGTCCGGGAACGCGTGTATGATTTACCGCTTTATTTAAAGGCCACTAGCGGTTAACGAGGAGGTTGACATATCCACTTTTCCACCGCGAGAACAATTTAGTAGCAGCTTGCACGCCAGCCCCGCCTCCGTTCCCCTCCCCTATGAGTTATCATCCTTTGAAAACGGTTGTACATCTTCCGAAACATTAATCTTACAGGAATCCCTGCACGTTGCGCGCCGCGCACGGGTACATGACAGCACGAAATAAAGCCCTTCTCGTATTTGTAAACGAGCAGTCGGCCGGTCGCCCAGTTCGTCGAATCGTTAAAGCTTAACGCCGGCCACTTTGAGGCACGCTCCAACTTCCAATCGGCCTAATTTCGACGCGCAAGACGATCGATCGAACGAGAGGGCTAACGTCGGAAAAAAGGCGCGAAAGCTCGCCGTCTGCTACCCCAGGGTCAGGCTGTAGCTTTGGTCGATGAAAATTTTTAGGATTTTTCCAGAGACGCGAGACTAAGGGTAATCAAAAGTAAAAAGTCGCTGATTTCACAGAAGCACGCGGTCGAGCGTCTCGAAATTTTTGGGTGTACAGAAATCACGAAACGAATATCCGAGTTTCACGTTGAAACTTTATTTTATGCGCACGTCGCACCTTGCCGTGTCTTATATAGAACCCGAATGAATCCTCTCTTTTCGATCCTTTGATCTATATCCTTCAAAAATCAGGGAACATCTCTGGGACGAAGAGGGAGGTTTGAATCGTCGCACCAATGTGTCGCCGGAGGAAAAGTGTCGCTACGCGAGAGAAAAATCACACACCCTTTGAACTATGTCGAACCTTTTCGACTCCGGTGGTTGAATTCTTAGGGACTAAGATCTCTTAGGGACAAAATCTCTCGCGTCACCATAAATTACTCAGAGCAGAAGAAAAACCAGTTACTAATGAATGAAACAATTTTCGAGGCGATTCGACTTCATTCGAACCAACTTCTCCTCGCAAAAGTATCCAACAACGGAATGAATTGCACGCAGCGGAACTGTTTACCGATTTAACCGTTCTATAAATCCTCCCTGCCAGTTGAATGGAGATTGTACTTGAAGTCGAAGGAAACAGGCTGAGTCTATTCATTGGCGTAGAAATTTATCGCTTCATTTAACGGAAGCGTGCGACAGGAGCAGAAGGCTACGTCTATGACGCACGTTCAAGTTTGCGTACCGAGCCAAGTATTTGCCGTACTCGCGAACGCCAGTCATTCTACGCTGCTGCCCGGTGCTTATCCCGCCTTGTAGCAGTCGAAGAAAAGGGTCTTCGTCGAGCAACCCTTTCTCCAATGAAATATTTACACGGCCGATGGTGCGCGACCCCGAGGACGGCCTAATAATAGCGTGTACTAACGGAGCTGCGACGAACGTAATTGTCTCCTCTCGTCAAGCGTCGCGAAATTTTCGTTGCTCGCTCTCGTCCCGCTGACAAGGCGAAAAAATTTCACAACAAATACGGAAGGGAAATAGGAAAGCCTGATAGTTCGATACGAAGGTGTTTCGATACCCTACTATGATAGATAATGTTTATTATAATATTCCGAGACCACCGATAAGATCTCCACTAATATTTCGACCTGAATGTCCGGTTTCGAGATTTACTAACATTGACTCTATTAATCGAATTCTATCTGTAGCAAATTATCATACTGCTGTGATTGACCTTTTTATTCATGTTTTCATTTTCTTACCCTTGTGGCATTGTCGTACTATACTATAATCCGAAGAACAAAGAAGAATAAATAATAATAACAATAAATGAAGGTAATAAAAAAAGTTTAATATGTATGTCTTTTGATATTTCTTTCATCTTTTCTTTTTCTTTGTATACATATTACATAAAAGGCTTCGGTCTGTTTATAAATAAATTAAAATAATCCATTATTTATAATTCTATGTACTTCAAGAGCCTTGGCCCGTTCATTGTTAAATAAATAAATAAATAAATGAATGAATGAAGGTGTAACTATTACACGTAAGAACGATGGGTCACAACCGCGAGCCCAGCGGCGAAGACGAAGGTTGTGTCGTTACGAGCCCCCCGGCAGTAAAACTGACCACAGTGGCTCGATATCGTGGCTCACGCGGGAACATATCGTTTCTTAACGCGCGATTTTTCCGCAGCCGATGCTCCGGCGAATCGCCAAACTTTGTACGCGGCTTTTACGAGCTCGTGGACGCGGTGGTAAAAAGTGCCGTCGCTAACAGCGTGGAATCGCGAGTGGATGAAAGGGAATCGATGATAAAGTCCCCTTTAATATCGCTTCGTACGGTATCGCAGAAATTCAGCCATTATTATCAACGACGACGATTCTGAATAATATTCCAACTTTTCATTTAAGACGATACAACTTTCTTCGAATAAAGCCACATAAAACCGCTTTTGCATACCTCTCAAGTATCAATAGAATGATCATTAATGTTAACAACACCTATCCTACCATAGATCTATTCAGCCAATCTCTTTGCTCTATAAAACAGCTACTACACCGCTCTTTATACACTTCTCTTCCATTTGTATATTTTTACTTTTTTCTCTGTTACCATTATTATATTTCCATACCTCACTGTAATAATTTCCTTGCAATTCTGTAATGGGTTAATCCCGTATAAATAAATAAATAAATAAATAATGGAATCATTGTCGTCGCGGTTGGAGGTGCAATAAAACGCGAAACTCGTGCAAGAAGATAGATCGATGGACGGGGTCGGTCGAATCGAAGAGGGGAACCTGGGAGAGGTCCTTCCTCCGCGAATCAATTCCTATATTCCGAAGCGGAATTAAGATAAAGCCGAAACGTCGGGAAGGATCGTCGAAACGTTTGAATTTCCGGCTGGCGAGCGACTGCAATTTTCTAATGTAACCGATTCGACTCGATCGATACACTTCGACGAATACTGCTCGAGATGGAGAAGAGCGAAGGATCGGGAGCGGGCGTATCTCGTTTTCGGTTTTATTTCCGCGTTGTCGATCGAAATCGGAGCGTGGAGCGGTGTTGTCGGCGAGAATAGGGTGGAAGGATTTAAAGCGACCGATCGAAAAACACGCCTGCCTCGCGACCCGCGTCCAGACCAATTTCGCTCGACCATAATCCAGACGCATAAACGTCCTAGATAAAAAAAACACCTGCCAACGGAATCACCGGTCATCTCGGTCCTCCTTTCGTGCCGCGTATGCTATCCCGTCCATTTCGACCGGATCGCAATAAATAACCGGGTTTAGAGTCGGCTCCGGATACTTCCTTCCGATTGTCTGACCTGCTCTTACTTTTACTACTGCCGTTAACGACCCTCGTCGAACGGTCTTTGTTGCTTCCCCTAGGTCTCTCTCTCTCTCTCTCTCTCTCTCTCGCTCGCTCGCTCTCGCTCTCCGTTATCTCGCGCACGCGTGCGCGTGTTCGCGTGCGAGTACTAGTGAAATTTTATTGAAACGTACCTACCTGTTCCCCTTTTATGAACGAGCGACCGTATCGCTTTCCACGGCAACAAAACCTCTCGTGCATTTAGGAATACTCATTTCGCTTGCCAACTATACGCACTCGAAAACCTTTATTATGATATACATACATATATGTATGATATATATATAAAATATATATATAAATAATCGCGCATAAAGTTCGAGCGTTTTGTCGCGCTGTAACGAATCACGAGAGCACTCTGCTATTTGATCCGCGAGACGTTGTTCGGATTTATTAAAGCCACGGTATAATCAGCCGTCCTTGAAAGACGGCAAAACGCGTACGACTTTTCTTCGGTGCATGATCGATCAAAAGAAGGAATATCTCGTGACACATGTAAGAGAAGCTTCGTCAAGCTTCCGTTGGTCCAAATATTGTACACACACATATACACAGGCGCGCGAAGCTTTTCCCCCATCTTTTCTCAACTCGTCCACCTTTTCCACCTTCCCTCCTTTCGCGTCTTCTCCTTTCCTCCCCTCGATCCTTGCCCGAGTCACCCCTTTCTCCTCGACCTCCGTGCTCGTGGAAAAGCTCTCTTTGAGTGACCGTGTGCTGCGACTACATTTTTGTCCGGGGAGAACCCTTTTCATGCCAGCAATTCATCGACAAAGAAGAACGGAAAGCGGCGCGCAGTCGGTAAATGTCACGCGAACGTAATTTATTTATGATTCGAAGGAGCAACGGATGCGCGACCGCTTGCCCGATGCAAGAAATATTATGGGACCGATCGATTTTATCGAGTCGTCCTCTGTACAGCTCACCACCGTCTGGCCTCGGAAAATTTAATAGTCGCGCACCAAAAATACACAGGGGTGGCGATACTTCGAGCAAGAATGATCCGATCGGGCGTGAACGAGAGTGTCAACCCAGCCGATGAAGTTGCTCATCGTGCCGAACCACCGATAACACTGAGTCCAGCCGACAAATTTACCGAACCTTCAAACTCTGATAACCCTACTTCTCGTCACCAATTCTTTGTATCATCGAAAACTCCCCAGTTCTAGCTAAGAGTGTATATAAAAACCCAAATTTGTAAGAATAAATCGGTGTTCAGAACTCCACTAAAACCGTGTCGTAATTGTCTAAATCCTAAAAAACTGCGGTATTCCCTCGAAAACGTCTATATTTATTGCGCGACTGTGAACCGTGACAAGAGCATGGAAAATGTTACGGCGTAAACGTTCGTTCCGAACCGAAGCGGCGACTCGTCTTCGCCACACTCGGCTCGTCCCCTGTTCGTCGCGAGGGCAAACTTCTTTTCCGCTTTATTTCTATATCAACAGCAGCGACTGTCAAACAATAAACGCGAGGCAAGTTTTATTTCCGTTCTTAGTCACCTCTGGTGCGTCCCGGCCCGCGGCATAATAAAACCTTTTATATCGGACTTCGGCGTTGGCCTGGTTTCTCCCCGCGAAACGAGCAGAACCACTGGAACCATCCTTTGCGGCTTTTGTCGATGCCTCGCGGTATATCTCCCGTTCATACCACTCGCGTGACTCTGACCCGGGCATAATAAAACCCTCTGATCCGTCCCTAATCCTCGACCACGACGGCTCCTCCATTACCGCGCTTTCCTTCAGCTGGACACGTTCCTTTAAGAGTCTTGCGACCTTCTCGGGCACAATGGACAGCTCTCGCAAGGTTGCTCGTTTCTCCGGTGATCACGGACATCCTCTCGCCGATCCCATGAGCACGTCTGGTCGCGAGGGCAGAGCCGGTAACGAGTTGCGCGGTCGCTGCTTGCACCTACAGGGTCTAATGGATCCGCGTCACCGAGGAAATACCATCCAACTTGTTGTGTCTGCAGCAACCCACCGTCTCGGTCGTCACGGGATCAAGGCCTCCGTCGTTTCGGCGAGCAATCCGTTTCGCTAATTGAAACGCTGTATCCCCGACGTCGGGATTCATCGTCGACGAGCTCAGCTTGGTTTAATTTCGTCTGGTCGCCAGAAACTCTAATTGATTTTTCGTGCTCGTCGAATCACGATTTAAAAACGAGGCTCGAACGATCGACAGAATTTTTGCGAGAACCGCTCCGAGAGCATCTCGAGAAACGATCGGTGGGGAGGGAGGAGTGCGACGAGACGAAAAGCCAAGCATGCGACGGCAAATTGGAAGGAACGAGGCAAGAGCGAGGACGGACCACGACGCGGCGCCGTCTAATGATCTCGTATTATACGCGGTGGAAAACCCGCCTTAATTAAAGATTATAACGCGTGAAATGAATCCGAATGGGACAAACGAATCCTCGGTTTTCGTTTCTTGGTCCCTGGAAACCGTTGAACGGGACGAGGACAGAGGGAGCCACGTAGACAGAGGTAAACAGACAGAGGCGGAAGAACACCTCGCGCTGTGGAATTCAAGGTGATACACGGAAAACGATACGCCAGCTGCCGAGATTCCGAACGAGCGTCGTTCCTGCCGTATCTCGACCGCGCTTTCGTAGCAATTCTAGCTCCGTCGTGATTTTTTGTTCTTTTTGATTGGACATCGAGAAACAAGAAGTTAAGTGTCCCTGACGAGAAACTCCCTCGTCGAGGGACCCTCCTTTGTGCTCGTAAATGCGACTGACCCGACCTCAACGAGCAATTTCCTAGCTGGAGCAACTCGTTCGAGTGGAAGTCCGGATTTCGGGCCGGAAACGAGGAATCTCTGGAAAAATCGATATCGACGAGAAGCCAGAGCGGGACAGGCGCGCGTTTGCTCTCGCGGTGCATGCGAAACGCACGGGTCACCCGCCGTCGTACGTTCGTTAAACCAACGGGCAGACTCTAAATGCACGGCCAACTGAAATTAAAGCGGACGAAAATATGTCCCCGGGACGGGAATAAATTCGGCGTTACAGTTACTTCTGACGAAGCGGCGGTGCGGCGAGCTTTTTCGTCGGGCCGCGATATACGGAGCAGCGGGGAAACTTTTTCAACGCGAAATCTCTGCAACACGTGTGCCGTTTATTCTCTACGGGACATCCGGCAGTTCCGCTCCCACGGTCGAACCAGACCTTTATAATAATGTTACCGCGCGTACGACAAAACGAAGCCGGATCCGGCTCGTTACCGTTACGATTATTGGCCGCCGTCTACCTCCGCGTCTCGCATTCGCGTCCGTCCGCTTCTTCCGCCCTCTTCTTCTCGCCCTACGAAAACGCGAGGTGAATTCAACCCGCCCGACTCGATGTCTCCGCTATTATTCGAATCCAGTTCGGCATGGTTACGGAAACGCGATTTCGACGTGCTCCCGACGAAAATTCTTCGTTCCGCGCGGTACTTCCCTACGTTTCGACCGCCTCGAGTATCTTTTAACGACGACTTTCCTCCGCCTCGAATAACAACCAACGAAAGCAGGAATTTACGTTTGAACGAGTCGGCCTCGACGATCCTCAAAGGGACATTTTCATTCCGAACGCGCCCTCGAATATCTTTTTATCTCGGGGCACCGTTCCGCTGACTGGCGAATTCCTTCGCGAGCGTTCGGGAACGCGCCGCGACGTTTCCTTTCCGGAAACGGAAACTTTGATCCCCCTGGCGCACGAAACGGGGCTGGTAATTGTCGCGACCGGAATGGAAATTCTGGCCTGGCAGACATAATGGTCGCTTTGCGCACCGGTACTTACCGTCCATTCGTTGCGCTCTGTCCATAGCGACGGCATTAGCGGTGTCGCGCAACTATTCAGAGGATCGGAATTTACTTACCCCAAGCAACTCGAACGATCCAGCTGCCTGGACGAGAGGCGGCGATGATGATTGTGGTGTTGATAGCGGTGGTGGTGGCGGTTGTCGTTGCCGAGCGTAAACACCGGCCGCAATGGTATCGAGGAGACAAAGACGAGCCCGATTACCGTAGAGGATAGCCGCGTATCGAGAGTCGTCGACCCGATGGGGCATTAAAGTTGAAAATTTCCCAACGCGGAGTGTTTTCAAGAAACGTATACACAGGGGTGAGCAGATTAAAAGGTTCTGTCGCGGGAGTAGGAAGTGTCTCATTAAGTTTTCACGAGTCGTACGATAGGCGTACGATGCGTTACCGTCGACGAAGCGACTTATACTATTGTGTATACTACAAGGGGATGCCGTCATCGAGTCGCATCCTACTCGTGCGATCTTCCGGAGCGTGCTAACGCGATCGTCTGGACGGTAATTGTTCTATAGCGTGCAAATAATTTTGCCGTTGTCAAAGAAAACTGATGGGATTTACTAATTTGGAAGCCCTCTAGTTGAGCTTAACAAATATATAATATATATTTCGTTAATAACTTTAATATACAGAGCGATCCGTGTGTGTTTTGATCAACTGTCGCAACGAGAATGAGGATCGAGCACGTGTCGCGTGAAACGTTAAAACAAAAATACGCTGACCTAGTTAGCATGTGCTACGCGGTGATTAATATGTCTAATAGGTTTCGCGATTAGTACTGTTCTGACAAAAACGAAAAGCGAAATGAAAGGAAAAGAAAAAAAGCGAAACGATGCGACGACGATGGAGGAGCGTTCGTGGAGAGGAAGGAAGCGAAACGTGCAAAGATTGGTGAACGGCCGCGAAAAGGGGAGCAGATTCCCCGGACGTCGGGAAGGACTCTCCAATTTCCTCGCATTCACGGACGGACAGTTCGGAACATGGTTGTTCGCCGCGCGGCCTCCTAACTTCCAATTTTCAATTCATCGTCCGTCCGCGCTGCACCGGCCGTTCTCGGCGTGCAACTTCGCCAGAAATATTTAACGCCGCAGAGCTACCGCTTTTGCGACGTGATTCGCCCTTGTTCGCGATTCCATCGAGTCTAAAATATGTTGCACACGGTTTGCCCCGCCACGCTTCTCAGCGCAGACCGTATTTCCGACGTAACGACCGGTTTGCTCGTTTCAAAATCCACGACAAATTACGTAAACCGAATAAATCCAGCGACGTATCCGATGCACTCCGCCGCTGTCTCCGCGTTATCGCGATATACGCACGGTACGTGTGCGAACGTCCTAACGGAATATCGTCTCTCACACGAGTTCCACGTCACGCTCCTTTGACCGTTCACCCTGGAACGCTAGCGTTATGCGTCCTTTTACACCCAGCCACCAGGTTTTTCTTTCGTTTCTCCCTGGTCCGGAAGTCTAGCGATACCACTGAAGATGTTGTTGCATCGTTCTTCACCATCAACCAAGTATCCGTAAACGTCAGTGTTCAGTTCGTAGGTAGTAGGACTTAGAATAGCGACAATATTGTAAACCAAGTGTCTCAACGAGGTCCGATCGCCAAATGTTTATCGCTTATAAAACCGTTAGTCATTTATGGTTAACGAGGTATTTTCACGAGTACCGTTGACTTTTTCGACAACATACATACACTTGTGCGCATACAAGAGTTCCGAATTTCTTATCCCCACTACTGACAACAGCTATCCATCAGCCTTCACATCTTGTCCTGGCTGTAATTTTTCCTGCTGCACAGCACTCACCCTGGAAGCATTTGAACGTAACACGATTCAATTAGTTCAAATTAAATTAATTACAATGGTAAAGAGTCGTTAATCATTTGACTCAGCCAACCTTAGAGAGATACAAGTTGCGTAAGGCATCATTAGTCCCAAACAATTAATATCCAACCGTCAACAGTCACCGTGGAGATCGGCAAAATTGCAGAGGAATATCAACGAAACTTGGCGACGCAAAGTTACGATAATCAAAACTGTCGTTAATTCGAATCGAACATCCCGAAAAATGTCGCTTCGGCGGATTGTCTGATCGATGAACGCGTTTTATCGAGACGTTTATTGTATTATTATTTATCAGTCGTTTGAGCGCTCCACGCCATAGCGCTTTCTCGTCTCGAGCACGTGCTCGCAAAACGATGGAATCGCATTGTATCTCCACTCCTCCGGGGGGGGGGGGGCAATACAAATAACGTTTGGGCCGTGAAATTTTCGATGCGATCCGGAGAAATAGCGGGTACGTGGGCTGAAATTCAGGAATGATCAACGTTCAGCCGGCTATCGGCGTTCCATCTGGATACGGGGAAACAATCGGAATAGAGATACAGCGAGTGAAATAGCCGGTGCTTATCGCCGATGCGATACAGAGCGGCCGGGCATCGATTAAAAGTAACTGCGTTCCGGCTATTCAGCGTGAATTATCAGCGCGGGTTAATTGATTCCTAATCACTGGGAACGCGCACCCGGACTCGTTTATTGAATCATACGTTCCCCGTGCACCTCTCCGCGCCGATTTACGTTTCCGCGGGAGTGAAACTGAAACTAGCCCCGCGTCGAACAACGGAATTCCAAAAACGGAAGGGCTATGTCCGTTAAGTACTACGCATTACGCCACATGGAGCAACCAGGAAGAAACCACATTACGCTGTAAGGGGATATTCGGGAGACAATCATCGAGAGATAATTCTGTCCTTAATCACACGACTCTCGATCATATGGAACGCTCCCGAAAAACAGTCAACAGAGACACTGTGCCATCAGGAGATAAACCCCACTCCTGATCACACCTGACATATAAAACCAGGCCAGATCAACGGACGCGAGAGGCGGTTATTCAACTCAAGAAGGTTCAAGGAGTCAACGATCCAAGAATAACGCAAGAATAATTTAAGAATGAATCCAGAATCAAAGTCTGTACCATTGTGAATTAAATATTCTTTTTAAAAATTCCTCGAACACGTCTTGGCCGTAACAAAATAAATTCGAGTCGGCTAAATATATTTTTTTCCAATTTTTCGAATCTCGTCCTTGGCCGCCTCGAACGGTCAGCCCCGTTGTTTTTCCTGTCACGCTACAACCTAATTTCCAGATCCTGACGTCAGCAGCAGCTGTCAAGAGGAGGTGTCAAACGGGTATTCCGAGCGGAGTCGCGGCCTCGTTAATATTCCACGTACATTTAATTCAGCGGCATAATTAATTTCGTTGAACGAGGGCAGCTGAAAAGTAACATCGGCTTTTCTTTGTGTCCGCCGAAGCCTCGAGGAACTTTCATCGGATGGAAAGCGCGCGAACACATTGAATCCGTGTTCAGTCGGGCTCGAAACGTGTAAAGGCAGCGTGTCAGAGGGGTAGGGCGGTCGAGGGGCGGGAGAGGGGCAGAGCAGTTCGTCGGTGGGCATTCATAAGCCGGCGCGGCGTTCACGAGGAAAACGCTTTCCGATTGAATCGAGTTATGTAAAGGACGACGTGAATTTTGCGCTCGATGCCGCGGTTTCAGGCGCGTCGAGAGAGGAACCGAGGCCGAGTTGAATGTCGCGCCGCGAAACCACCTTCGACCATCTTTCTCCCCGAATATCTTTGCAATGGTTCGGCAGGCGCGTGCTCAGCTACCACCTCGACTGTCACCTGAGGACGCTAAGACGTCGCGACGAGTCGCGTCGCGCCTGCACGAGCTGGCTGACCTGATTCGCAGCGTATGCGCGGCCTGATTAAATACCATCAGCAGTTCAAAGGAAAAACATGCAGTCGAGTTTTCCTTTCTACCATGAAATCCTTGTTTCATTTCATTTACAAAACGTACATACACACACATTTCCAAACTATGAGATCGTTCTCTCCTCAAATTGGGAAACTTTCGAGTTTTTTCCAAAGTCATGTATGTACAATGCTTTCTCTAAGATCGGGAAATTCCAGAGTTTCTCTAAAGGCCGAGTGCTCTGTCAACTTATTCCTTCCACCAGGGGTAGCCCTTGTGGGAGGAGCCGAGGTAAGGCGGGTAGGTCAGTTGGGCAGAAGACTCAGACAGAAGCGTACCAAAAATAAAGAAAGCTTCGTATTACGTGCGCGGCCTACTACCTTTAGTCCAATAGTTGTATATATTTAGGGTTGAATAAAACATGGTTGAGACTCCGATTCAACTTATAACCTTTCGTAATCAGTTTATTTTTGTAATAAGAGATAAGCATCTTACGATACAAGTTTTAAAAATTAGTTGTAAAACAGCAATCGTAACGACCGAGAACGCTTTTACTCAAAGGCACGTGTGGCTTTGCAGAGCGTTGCGAAATGAATTAGCGAAAATGAAAAATTCCTCCCTCACAATATCAACCGTGACGGTGGTTGGACAAGCGCGCGTGTATTGCGTTTACCGAGCCAATTACATTTGTTTCTTTGTCTCCCTGTCCCAACGTTAATCGCCCATCCGTTTCCGACATTCTTCGACGCCCCGACAACAGCAACGGTTGTTTTCGCACTCGAAATTCGCGTCCCGTTTGTTCCTTCCGTTGCATCGGCGAGGGCGCAGCGAGATCGCAATTAAATCGACAATCTCGTAAGCAATGTACGCGTAAGCGAGGTTTTCTTCCCACGGCTGTGCGGCACACGCGGCGCGTTGTTCCCCGACCGCGTTTCCCGGCCGCGGTACGCCGCGTCGTTTCGAAAACAAAGGGGACAAGGGGAAATATGCTCGGCACGAGCTTCGCGACGAGCCTTCCCCGTCATTGTCGTTTCCCGGCGAGGTGCTCGTCGTCGCGGCGAGATAAAAACTTTCGCGGGATTGGTCGACTTTGTCGTCGCCCGAGATATTCCGGCCACCGATCGATATTAAACTAGGAAGCACGCGTGCTTTCTCTAGCGACCGTTTCAGTTCCAGCTCGAACGCGATAAAGCGAGCAGGGAGAAAGCTATCAAACGAACAGAATAAAAAGGTACCGCGAGTTGATGTAGCGGCAATTAAAAGCCCGACGCGTTAACCCTTTGCACTCCGAATTATTTTTCAATTTCGATGCCAATAACTTCCTACCGTTTTAGCTGTTTTATTGGAAATTCGCTTCAAAAGACAATTCCTTGAATGGTACTTATTTTAAACAATGTTTTTTACTAATTACATTAAATTGTGGTGAACTTCCTGCCCTCAAGGAGGGATCTACCGTCTACCTTTCTCGCAACTGCTCGAGTTCGTTACGATTTTTTTAGACCCATGTCTAAGGCATGGGTCTGCTAGATAAGCCTTGCCGATAATGAGTCCACTAGTAGGCCCCGGACGAAACACCGCTTTTCCCATTCCTTTTCCTTCTCTTTCTTTTCTTCCTAACAGCCATAAAACATAGCTTTCAAACTTCGTTGTAATTTATATTTATTATCTTCTAAATTTTTTAACTAAAAAAAAAAAATACAACATCCATGTTTAAACTGGCGCTGTAAAAATATCGAGTTTAACTCGACATAGGAGTTACTGTGATACAAGCTGATTTTTGTTAAAAGCATCGAGTTTTCGGCGACAGTAGAAATAAATAGATTACCAGAACGGTGTCTCCAAGAAAAAGACGCGCGAAACCGATAAAACTTCTTAAAACGGAAACGTGTGTTATTTACTAATTGCTTAACGAAATCGACAGACTGTCTGCAATATTCATTCTGTGCTGAAATAGAAAGCAAAGAACACGGTATCTGTTTCCTAAAAAGGTCATAAACCGTTCGCTGAAAAATTAAAATGGAAAAGCTGGTCGATTGCGCGCAGCTCGTGAGATCACGTGATAAAAATGTTTAGAGGGTGGAACGTATAGGTAGTCGGTACGGTAATCAATAATATTCGTGGTTGTGGCTCGCACGGATGCATGATCGTTGGAAATTCAGCCGGCTTCGGGGATAGGAAGCGAGTCAAGAAGCGATTTACGCGATTCGACGACGCGGAATATCGTCGATTCCCGTTCGGATTACGCGCACGTCGAGCACGTGGAAAACGCCCGTCGACGGCTAATGAAATTCTACGGGAAGACGGTTATTGACCGAGACGTCCGACCAGAATCTGGAATACGCCACGAAAATTAAGAGCGGACGTTCTCGTCGAACGCTCCGTAGACTAATTTCTTGACCGAGAAATCGCTCAACGCCAAGGAAACGCCGGGAAAATATGTGGTGGTATGATTATCACAGAGTATGGGGTACGAAAGAGAATAATGTTTGTATGGAAGGATGAGCGTAGCGAGCGCGTATCATAAACTATGAGTAGACATTAAGCTTCGTGTTATGGAATGAGTGTAGCGAAGTGTGATCTGTGTGATTTGTATATTTACGGTATGGATACAGAGAGTAGCGATAAAAAATACAGTCAGTGTGACAATAACGATCACAGCAACGAGAGATATTGATATAGAGAGTGTGTGCGTCGCAGAACGAAGCAATTTTCAGTGTGTTTAATTTTTATGTTATATTTCGTTGTGTTCTACTGTTAATAGTTGTATAAATAAATTGCATTTATTATTATTACGCGTTTACTCGCAAAATATTAGTTAACGACCGAGCGTCCTTGTTTACTTCTGTATCAGTAGTAATTGGTTAAGTAACCGAAGTGGACCTTCCATTCCAGCCGCCGACCGTAGAAAGAAACAGCTGACGCGACTCCGCTCGGATTTCGTTCGAGACTCGATCGCTTCTGGTTTCTTCGATTACTCGTTCCCCGCTTCTATTACCACTGTTTCCACTCCAGCCGCTGTGTTCTCTATTTTCCCCTCCTTTTTCACCCTCTCCGTTCAACGGAGGAGCACCGCGCGGCTTCGATCGACACGGATCGAACGCCGTTTCGGCGCTCGAAGCTCGAGAGACGAGCAATTACCGATCGACTTCACCCCGTTCCAGCTGGAGTGCTCCTTTCTGCGCGAGAAAAAGAATATCTCGATTCGAAGGCTCGTGCCGTACCGCGTCGAATAACGATCCGTTAAAATCTGAATTACGTATGCTCGCGCGGCAGTCCGTTTCACGGCGGTTTCGTATTCAAAGGCGTGGAAGGGTTCGGCGATAACGAGCACGCAAACGTCGCGGCAAGCACGCGGCATAGGTCGCTGAGGCAACATTTAGGAATCGTTCGCGAAACTGCCGCCTTTGTCGGGCTGCGCGTGCTACGGCCGTGGAACAGGGGTGTATCCAGCGGCGAAACGAACGGTACACGCTTAAACAACGGAAACGTTCCCCCTACGACCGTTTAACGAAATTACTTTGAAACGCGAAGAAGTACACCCGCCCGATGCTGCGCGCACTTCCATGGATGGCACGTCTTCTTTCTCTTGCCTACCCCAGTTTCATCCTTTCCTAAACGTCGGCCTCGCTCGCGCGAAAGCTGCCTTCCGCGGCTCTCCTTCCTTCAACCCGTTCCCATTTCCCTTCCCTTCCCCTCCGTTTCCCTGTTTTTTGTCCCGGTCCCGCCGTCTTCCTCCATATCCGCCGATTCCCTCGGTCGACGAGCTTTAAAAACGACTCTCTTAAACCCGTTACAATTACACCGGTCCTTTCCTTTTTCTCTCCTTCCGTGCCTCTTCTTTCATCTCCTACCTCCTTTCCCTTTTTTGCTCCCAAACCACTGACTTTCTCCTCTCTTTTTTTCCTTTGCAAACCGTCCCCTCTTTTCCCTTTGTCACACCTCAGCCGTTTGGTCCCCTCCCCGATTCCTGTGCTTTCCACGGGATAAACACAGACCTCGAATAGCTCGCTGATGCTACGTAATTATCGCTACGTGGGCGGAGAGGGCTTATCAGGTTAGACGACGCTCGTCTACACGAGAGAAAGTAAAAGCCTTCCAAGAGCCTTCTTCCAACGAATGACGCTCGTCCGCGTCGCGTCGTTGGGAAAGTCGTGCGAAACTGGGAAATATATCGACGCGCTGCTCGCGTTTCCTTCTACGAAACACCGACGACTGCTGGGAAAATTCGGAGGGACGTTTTACGACGGTCAGCAAATCTGTCTGACTCGCCTCTTAATTGCCAATACTAACGTAGTCGAACCAACGTACCGATGTTTTGTTGATACACGCGCGGTGTTCGCAGTTTTCTGTCATTGGTAATTAAGTAGTACGAGTCAACGATTTCCGTTCGCCTCCTTCTGTTCGCGGCAGAAACAGCTTCCAACAAGTGATAACGAATAAATGGAGGTGTTCGTAAGCATTTAACACGACAAAATAGCAATGAGAGATTAACCAAAACTCCTTTCGCAAACAGATGTTATAGTTCCTGTTTACCAATCGAAGAACGCGAGGTAACAAGCCCTTGAGGTATAATATTAGCGGAGAAAAGAAGGAAACAATCATATATATCTTTATAAATTATTAAAGTTAAGGTACGCAACAGACATTGTTTGAAAGTTTGTGTCTACCCGAATTCCTCGTTTTACATTAGTCTCTGCGCAAGTAACACACAAAAGTTTAAGACTTCAGGACAATGTAAAACATAGGTTTATAGTATGCAAATATTGTACATATACTTATTTTTATCGTCACTATGGTAAAACACTATTTATTGATTAACATAGAATACGATTCCTATTTATCGTGCTGTATCTTATTAATTAATTTATTTGTTTTCCTTAACCGTTTGGTCTTCAACTTTTGTCTGCTACTGTAGATCCGCATCTAGACGATGTTTCAACCTACTTTCTTTCCATGGACGTCCTCTAAATTAAGAAGCAACCCCCGTGAACCCAAGAGGCACGACCTGCGAAAGCTCGCGGCTCGTTCACGCGAACTTGTTGCGTGTCGCGTGCGATTAGAATTCCGTGCGGTCCGCGGTCCATCCGATAGCAAAGGAAAAACAACGGGGGTAAGAACGGACGGTATCGCGAGCGGAATTGAAATACGTAAAAGCATACATTCGTCGTCGGGCTGAACGCGTTCCGCGGACTCGCGAAAGCGTTGCGCGGCTGCGGGGGAGCGCGCGATTCTTAGCCGGAACGCCCGTCACGCGTTCGAAGCGCGTCGGGGTTATTCCGAATTAAATAAAAGCCGTAATGGTGCACGGAACTTATGAATAATTCAGTTATCGAGCGCGGCCACACTCTACCGGCATACCTTTCCCTTCCAGCGGCAAAAAGTATAGCCGGAAGCACGGTTCGAAGGAGGGAACGGAGCGAGGCGGAGAGACGAAACGAGGGAGTGGAGGAAAGGGAGACAAACGATGGGGTACCTGTGCTTTAACGAGGAAACGAAGAATAAGTGTTGTTCCACGAACCGGACCGAACGAGGCTGCCCGGTCACGGGGTGGAAGCGTTTAAAGGGGAGAGTTTCCACGAAATGATTCGACCGCGCGGAGGATCCGTTGGTAGGTAAACCGGGATAGTCTGCGAGCTCGGAAACGATAAATTCGAGGCTGGCCGCACGAAAGGACCGTCCTGCGGCGCCGATATTATTAGTTTACGAGAGCAGTGACTAAACTATAGACGGCCACTAAAATGGACGGGGATAGTTGGTTAGGTAAAACGGTGTGCAGAGGGTGGCAGGGGCTGTCGGGGATGGTGGTTAGGACGCGAGGTCGAGCAGCTAGCACCCTGGTTGTTTATGCCTCATTAGCCGCAGTAGTTACGTCAGTGCCCTTAACTACCCTACGAATTGAACGCCGCAGCCTGCTGGGCCACCTTTGCCCCCCCCCCCCTCCCGTACCCTACAGCGCGCAATAACCTCTCTGCGATCTGTAACGCATCCAGCCGTTCGAGTTTCAACGACGAGCTCGTCATTCCATGTGTTCCAACTGACAGAGAACGCATCGTTTCGCGAAACCGTTCGCCGTCGAAGCTTGCTCCTCTATTTATTGCTAACACGTGGAAACGCGACGAAAGCTTAGTCAACGGGGTTACTCGTGGGACGATCATGTAGCAACTGTATTTTCACACCCATACCTCTGCTTCTATTTCTTAGTCAATATACAGAAGCGGACAAATGTTTAAGAGAGTCAACAAAAATAAAGTAATTAATATATGAGAAATAGTGTAGTAATCAAATTTCATGTTCTGTTTTAATCAATATTTATAAATCATGGTACTATATTTTACCAGCTGTTGCTTGCGTTTTTTTTTTCATAGCGCTTGTTTCAAAATCGGCAGTTTTTCAAACAACCATTCGACCCCTATTTAACCCCCTTAGAGATGGAATATCACAAAATCCTTCCTTAGTGGGTGCATACGTCATAAAAAAAACCCATTGTCCAAATTTCAGTAGTTTAGATTCATCTGCGATGATGAATCAGTCAGTCAGTCAGGACACATCTTTTTATATTTATATATAGATATTGTTTTCTCGTCTTAAACTTCTATCCACTATTATAACTCCGCTATTCGCCGATACATACCATACACGATAGAATCGCGATGCGCAACGAACGATTATCGCTTGGAAGGAGGTCTCAAGAATCACTACACGCTGCCGATAAAGCGAAATCTGCTTCCCTCCCGGCTATCGAGTGGCTCTTATCCGAATTTGTGCGCCCGATAACGATAAAGGACCGGTCCACCGGCGATGGTAATAAAGGAGGAGTCGCGCATCGAGGAGAAACGGCGCTGCATGTACACGAGTAACGAACGCGCATAATGGCTCGTCCGGTAGTCGCGGTGGTGAGCACGGAAACGTTGTCGCGCTTCCGGTGGGATCCGTCCGTGCAAACAGGACCGGGTACCTGTTAACGGAACGACGCAGTTATCTGTTCCTGTGCAGCGTCCGTAATCGGCCACTTTTCGAATACGCCGGCCAGAAACTTGCTCGTCGTTGGCGCGTCGCCCGCTGCGACATCACCGAGCTTACCGTTGTCCACCGAAGTGCGTCGTGCGCGTGTTCGCGCGCTGCGCTGCCACTGTTTCCAGTTCCGTGCGTCTCGCCAACTTCCACGGCCCTCGAACAATGCCGCCTCTCCACGAGTAACGACACCCTGGTGTCTTTCTGCTATGTTCGTTAACTATAGGATATAGACACCTGAGTAATGTAAGATAACAAATAGGAGCCATGGGTAAACTTAATTAACCCCTTGGCGTACAAATAAAATGGAATTTGATGCGTCCGAAAAATACTATTTAATTTGGCTCAACTGAACGGTTACGTGCAAGCTTAGAAGCGGAACATTTTATTTTGAAATTCTTTTTAAAAGGGGGGGGGGAGAGGGGAGCATCTTGAATATTCTAAACAAAACAGAATCGACGCACCAGTGAAATAATTGAATAATCTAACTACATACTGCACGGCGTTCGCTGAAAACAGCTCTTGACGGATCATACTTATCAAAGCGTACTGTGGCACATGAAATAAATGACGACCCTAACTCGTCATTGTATGTGAAAAAGTTAAGAGTTTATTACAATAAGTACTTATTATACATATGTACTCAGATTCGCGTATACACAGAGAGTGATATGTCGCGACATCGCAGCGCCACGTTTGCTCGGTGTTCGTTGCTCGACGCTCGCGTCACGTTATCCGTTCTTGTACATTACACTTTCCATCGGCCGCAGATCGAGACGCGCTGCCGGAGATAAAGGCGGTAACGAAGCGACTCGTTGCCACGCCGAGCCTCTCCGCTTGAACTCGGACGCGGAATCCGGGCCGCTTTAAATTTTTTAATTGGAACGATTGGAATCCATCGCGATCCGGAAGCGAAACGAGGCTGGGGTGCAAAATAAATCGAAGCCGATCCGGATCGCTAAATCGATGGTATAATGGAAGCTGGCACGGGGGATCGGATAAATTGATACCGGTCGAGGAAAGAGCAATCGATTTCTGATTTACGAAACGGTGGGCAGTCTTTGAAAACAGTTGCAAATTCCAATCCTCTTTCAACCTGCCGCTCGCTTCTCCGGCCGTCCACTTCTGCCGTCGATTTTTCTCTTTTTCTTCCTCCTTTTTTTACCGTTCTTTTCCCCCTTTTTTCTCTGTTCCCGCTCTCCTCGCCGCCGCTTTCGAGCGTTGTTTACCGGCAAAACCCACGGCAAAGCTTTCGCACGGGCCAAAGCGAGCACCGTCCGCGTTTTACGGCCGTTTCGTACTAATGGAGTTTCAGCTTAACACCTAGCGAAGTTCGCTGAAAAGCTGCCGCGGATACGTTAAACGATGACGCGGGTATCCGATCAAAGTTCGCTCGGCCGATATTGCGAACAGGCGCCCCTTTTTCAGCGCCGAAATTTGTCGGCCTCGCGAATACCTACCCGGGACTCGCGAACAACAGCGAACGAAACGGTGCGCCACTAACGAAGCAACTTAACCCACAAAATGGCTGTTGGTTATCGGTCGCTCGATAAATCGAGAGGCGCGAATAAAGCCGCGAAGCCGTGCACCTTTTTAATCGACACGTTCACGCGAAACGCTAGTTCCCGGTTAGCAGCTCCTCCTACTTCTTAACCCTCCGAGTATTGTGACTCGCAGAACCGTGCCGGAGTCATTTCTGACTCTCACCGATATTGTACAAGGTATTATAAGAAGCTGACCTGTGTCGTCTGTTTCGACACCTCTTATTGTGGATTTATGAAGTGTGCGTGTTTATCAAGGCGATCGTCACTTTGCGACTAACACAAATAACGTCATTGTATGCGTTACCACAAAATATTGGTGACTTCGGCATAGTATACGGAGGGTTAATCGTTCGAATATATATTTTTTTTTCTTTGCAAATTCTCAAGTCGAAGCACCGTCCTTACAGCAAAGCTTTCACGCCTTCGACGAGCGTACGGGGGAGGGGGGCGAGGTAGAATTTTCGCGAGATTGAAAGCAGGCGGGTCTGTAGTCGAGCGTCGGTTTTAATTTGGGTCGACGCGGAAAACAGCGATACATACCGATGCCGAAGCTCGATCGATCCCGTGAAATTAAACAAATTTGGAAAGCTGACGATGCTGCGAGCCTCGTATTTCGACCGTGAGCCATCGAATCCCGTCAACGATCCCGTGTCGCCCCGCGCCGCTGCCCATTTTCTTCCGCTTGTTCCCGCGCATAACGACATCAACGTTGTTACCCGCAATGCCACGATGGATAACAACGCGAACGTTCCCTCTGATTCGTTTTGCCCATCCTCGGACTGGATTCGATAGGACAGAAAAGTTTTGTAGGGTGGGTAATCTGTCATATTTGTAGCGTAGATTAGATAGGATATGCAGCAGTGGACAAAAATTTAAGACGAGAGGACAATGTAGAACATAGTTTTGTGGCCTGCAAATATTGTCTACAGATTCATATTTATTGTTATTATGGTAGAACGCTGTTTATTGATTAACACAGAATGCAAATTTTATTTACTCCTTATAAATTAGTTAGCCTAATTTGGTTGACTCTTTGGTCTTAAACTTTTTTTCTGCTATTGTATGCGGTAGGAAATTGTAGAGCGAGATCAACGAATAATTCAAATTCAAAAAAATTCACAATTAATATTCCAACTTTTTATTTAAAACGATACAACTTCCTTCATATACAACCACATAAAACCGGTTTTGCATACCACTCAGGTATCGATAGAATGATCATTAATGTTAACAATACCTATCCCACCCTAGATCTATTCAGTCAATCTCTTTACTCTATAAAACAGCTACTAAATAATTCTTATATTTTACGCTATTCATAACTAAACGATGAATAATAAAGCTGTACACGTGGTAGTATTAGATATTTCTTCCCTCGTTCTTTGACTCGAATCGAAACGTGACATTATAGTATACCCGTGTCACTGTTCAAATTCATGGAAATCCTAACCGAAACGTTCCATAAACCGTCGAAGCTAACCGCACGCTGCGCCTGTTCCGATTAGATCGGCTGAAGTTGCGTTGTCTACGAGACAGCGGAAAAAACATGGTTTTACGCGCCTGCGAGCAAGAAAAATAATGAATCCGCGTGATTACAACTACGTCAAAGGGTGGCAAGGGGAGGTGGCTATGGAACGGGGCGGATACTACGAATATTTTGTAATTAAACAGGAATAGAGTCCACGAGCCGTTGATTCATCGCCTCGTATTGTGGCGGAAATGTTTCGCAATTAAACGAGGTTGCATCACCGAGCGGCAACGAGACATCGGCAGAGCGAGAAAGACGAGAGCCACGGAAACAGAGAGAACAAGAGAGCGTGCAAGTGTGTACACGCGTGTGTGTCTGCGTTTGTTCCGCGCGCGCGTGCGTTGAACGGCGTGGAAAAAAAAAAAGAGAAACGCCACGGCAAAATTCGCGGCGCGGATCCCGCGGGACGTTGTTACGAGGCACGTGATTATTAATGGTAACGGCCGATAATGATTTCAGGTGAAAAAATCTCGCGATCGTGGGCACGCACACACACACACATACGCACGCACGCGAGTTTACGCGCATTTCTCTCGTCAAATATACGTAGCAACAGGAGCGGGAAACGGCCGTTTCCCTGGGGAGCTTAACGACGATTCGAAGTGGCTCTTCGGTGGCCCGAAAAAACCTGAAACGCCCCGCTACGGCTGCGACGATTCTATCCATCGGTAATTTTTTGAAACGCAACCCAGTAATCACTTGAAATGCATGCAAACGTATATATACGCGACCGATAAATCTGGATTGCTTTCAGCCGCAAAACGACGAAACGTTTCCCTCCTCCATGTGTCTCCGTAACAAAAAAATATCTCTGCCTGCCAAATGAATGGAAAGAACGACGTCGAATCGGGATCGTTTGAATTAGCGTTCCGCGAAACGGGATCGCGCTAGTCACGGTTTTCCATGTATTCGCAATGTTCAAGTCGAACACGAGCGAAGAACAACGCTCGCGGCGGCATCGTTGTGTAGAACACTATTTTCCCGGGCGCACTGTGCGCGACTCGACTCGACGCTGACTGCTGTGCGCGGTGGCTGTGAGCCTCGCCTCGTTTCTACCTGAAAGCCACACGTATACATGTATATTTAAAAAGGTATCACGGGCCGCGTGTATGTAACGCGCGGGTGGCATAAGTATGCATTCGACCCGGTTCACCGAGTATGCAAGAAAATGCATGGCGAGGAGGAACGACGAAAAATGTGACCGAGACGGAATAAAGAGACGCGACCAGGTGAGGGCGACCGACGGAAGAAACGGAGCCGAAACGCGGCAGTTGGGTGAAGTTTGGGGAAACAATCGGGGGTTATACTATTGGGAAACGAAAAGATGACCGACTACCCACAAGCTAAAAAACGCGAGACGCAAGGAGAAAATCGGTGGCTCGCTCCACCTAATCCCTTCCACTTCCCAGATTCTTGCTTATCATTAGCGAAGTCTAGCACCTTTTCTGCTCATCGCGTAACGAAGAAAGCGAACGAAAGAAAACGCAATAAAGTGAGATACAGCACGCGTGAATGGCACTGGCGTAGACGTAAACTTAGGGTATTAACCCTTTGCACTCGAAAGGTGACTGTCGGTCAATGATAATTTTGCAAATTTTCAAACTCAAAAGATTAAATAGTCGTAATAAGTAAATTTTAGTATATTGCTTAACTAAACGAAATGAAATTCAATATGAGCGAGTTCGTCGGTATTAGAAATTTCCTAAATAAAATAATAAATTTTCCTTGTTTCATAACGTTTAATATTGTGTGATAATCATGTTACAAATTAAAATAAAGTTTTATATCGTTCTATTCGAATCTCTGTATTAAAGATATTTACAATTTTATTAAACATCGTTACATTTTATTAATACAGTGAGACAATCCTATGTCTATAATTTTCTGCGTCTTCTAAATCCCTACATTATCCTCTGATATCTGAAAATCCTATTCATATGCCGTCCATTCGCCCGACACCTAAGAAGTGTGGAGAATGAGTGGAACAAATGGCCGATTCCCCGTGTTTCATCTTTTCGTTTCCTAATGGTAAATTCGATCGAGCCAGTAGGTATACGCGTGCGAGAAGAAATTGAAAAAAGGATCGCACATGAAGAGTGCAGGGTTCCCGAAGTGACGCGTTGGAGAGCGAACGAGACAAGGGCGAGCAGAAAATACGAGAGGAAGACGAGAGGAGGTGTGGCGGGGGTAGCGGATAGGGGAGGATTACCCGCGCTGGAAAGAGGCGAAAGCGCGAGGAAATAAGGGGTCGCGGGAGCTCGTGAAACGCCACTTTCTTCGAAACTCTTTTCCCTTCTCTGGGGGACCACGTGTTTCGTTGGAAGGAAGAAACACAATGGCCGCGGAAGTGGAACGGCGGAAACGAATTAGGCGGCCGTTAAAAAGCCGCTCGACGAAACGTCGTAAAGCAGCGGGACTGAGTCGCGTGGAGAGAATTTGAAATTATTCCGGGGTTTATCGCGCCGCACAGGTTCAAAGAACCGGCTCGTGTTTCTTGTAACGACCGGTGACGATTTTGCGCGTCGACCTCCGCGGAATTCCGGCGAAACTGATTGCGAGACCGAGTTATTCGCGTTCGCGACCTCGCAGGAAACGCACGGTAATAAACTTGGCCAACGTGTCTGCCTGTTATCGTCGATATTTTGGCGTGTTGGCATTTAAATTAACCGTTAAACGACCGTATAATCGCCCCCGTCGTAATCTTTCTTCGTTTCTTAGTCGGTTGATCGCTGGCAAGCGTGGAAAAGGAATTCGCTGGCTGGCAGATATGTTCAGCCGAACTCGAGACTGGGTCGTAATGAGATTTTGAGGCGACCGGCGTCGCCGACGATATTAGTTGCACTCCTTAGCGTAGGAAAGTTTCGTAATCAATCAATTTCTCGTTTACGCTGCGTACGTCAACGTCAGCCGGCGTTCCGAAGTTCCCTCGGTGTTCGAGGCCCACCAAGACTTCGACCCGGTACGCTTTCCAGACGAAATCCCGCTATCGACCGACGCGACGTTCGTTCCTTTGCTTCTGACAATCGTCGCTTCCTCGTTCATTCTGGGGAAAACGTCGGTAATGAATCGGCGATCCTACGATTAACGAAAACGGTATTCGACAAGACAGCAATAGCTGTATCAGTCGGTAGCTTCTCAACTTTAACCTCTTAATACTTTAATCCGATTACGACATCGCCAGATTTTACGTACCCGCCGGGATTACCTCGTACACGTCGCTTTAATCATACCACTTTATTCGGGTTCCATCCTTTAATTTCGCCTTTCAATTATCTCCGCGACATCTTTGTCGCTCTCGCGTTTAGTACTCGCTGGGAGGAAAGATTTGGAACGGTATCCTAAGCGTTGGACAGTGGACAAAGAGAGCAGCAGACTGATTAGTCATAATGCCTAAGCGGAGATGTCGCGATTTGGACAATTTCTCTAACACTAAGTAACCCGAGTTCAACCTTTCATAAGAAAGAATAAACGAGTCGTCCAACGATCTTGTTCGCCTTGAAAACGGTGATAGAGTAAACGCGTTAGAAAGGGTAGACTCGTTTACGCACCGATACGTGGCACGCCCCGACTTGGCTTCGATAGAACTGGACGCTTCTGATTGTGTTCGGAGCGATATTTACGGACCGTGGCTAGCAATAAAGGTGAACGTGCTATTAACTTTTTCGCGGAAAAAAAGGATGGCCAACGAAACACACGGGAACGTACTGGAGCGGTATTAAAACTCATCCGTCGAAATGACTGTTGAGCAACGATTTAACGCGGCGATTCGAACGAGAGGAGGGAAGACGAATGCATCCGGTGTCGCACATTTTTCCAGGTCGGACTTCGGGCAGGGAGAATCGCGTAATGACTGGTTAACGCGGACAAAGCGACGAGGCCGCCTCAAAAGAGCCGCCAGCCCGAGTATCGCGCGCATTTAACGAGCGTGTGCTCTACCTTATCTATTTTCTCGCATTTTTTTCTTCTTCCCTCTCTGTTCCCGTTGGCTAGCGACGCGAAACCGAGCGCGCTCGCATGCAGGTCCATACCAACTCGAAACTCGGAATCGAAATCCACGAGCCGGAGCTGTCGCGGCTCTGAAATTACGAGGGGCACGAACACGCTGCCCGTTAAATTAATAGTAATTAGTTAAGCGGACGTTCCGAGCAGGGAGCGGCGGTGAAAAATTGTAACGGCCGGTGATAATAACCGGCGGCAGTTCGGGACGATTTATAAATAACGCGACAGCGTCGAAGAGAATTACGCTCGCGTTCCGAGCGTATCAGATATCCGCGGTCGCACGCGACACCGGACGCCTGTTTGCTCGAAAATCGACCGTTCCACCCCTCGCCGCAGACCTACCAACCCTTTCGCCGTTTCTCCCCTTCGCCTCTCGCAGCCGCTTACCCGACCCGCACTTAACTCTATCGTGCACGGGGTACGTGTTTGCGCACGGGCGCGGGTAGAGGTATGCGCGCGCGATCATTCGGGGCTGGTTGTTGCATCGGCACCGGTGTCCGGAAGTAACCCGTGCCACGCTACTATTACTGTAAATATACCGAGTGCATTTCGTCCTCCCGTAAGCGGCCGGAAGTTCACGCGACGGGGCTGCAATGAAAACTTGCAGTCCGGTTTTACGAAATCGACCCTGCTCCCCCCATCCCCGCGGCAGCCGGGTTGTTACCAATTACGAATTATTACACGAGCCAAACGAACCGTTTGCTCGAGTACCTTTTTATCGCGTAAAAGTTCCAGCAGCCAATAATAATGCCGTCTCGAACTCTCGCACTTTTCCGCTTTGTTACCAGTTTCGACGCGTCTTAAGCAGCTTCTCGCGGAGGTAGTAAAGATAAAGGAAAATTTTCGTTTTACATCGCGACTACGTTTCACGACACATTTTTAAATTACCCTCGCGTTATTAAGTTATCGTAGTTAAAAAGGGTATGCCGCGAGATAAGCCGTACGAACGTTATAGCTTGACTTGACACGAACGAAGGTGTTGTTTCCCTGTAATTACAGCGACCCGTGACTGTGTAGAAGTCACAAAGTTGGTTCGCTGCTTAAACCTTGCGTTTTGCACAAAGAAGCTTGCACACAATTAGCTTCGGCTGACGGACGACACGCCCTCGACCCAATGGCGCGGAGATTAACATTGCCGAAGAGAGTTCGTTCAGCCGCGCGTCGTCGAGTTTGAGTCCACGATAGCGATACGCAATCTGCGTCGTTACGGTGATAATTTGCAGCCGCTTCGAAGCAGTTAACTCGCAGCCGGCGCTTGGAAATTCATATCACTTTCTCGGTTGTAAATTTTAACGGGATGCGACGCGACGCCCGGCCTTTGTCGTTCACCGTGACTTTCGGCTAGAGGGAATACGCGCGTAGGAAGGTGCACACGCACGGAACATGGTGCACTCGAGAAAATTTCCGCTAGTAACAACGGCGCCCGGTCTAACCGTTGTCGCGTGTCGCTCGAATTCTTCGCGGGTTCTTCGTGAGCGCGAAATAACGAGCACCACCCCTTCAGCTCCCCTTTTTTCGAATTACCTTCGACAGTGGGGCCGTTTTTGTTGAATATTTACACGCTATGGAAATAAAACGCTATTTATTGAAATACACGAAGTTAAATGACAATTTGTTGTAGATTTAAGGTTAAAAAACACAGTTTAGACGTATTTAGTAAAATAGTAATTTAATTAAAGATAGAAAATAAGAAAACGTAATACAATTATAAAGCGAATGCGTTCTGTCCGAAGTTTGGAACGAGACTGAAAACACGAGAATCAAATAAGAAGACGTTTAGCTCGTTTCAGCTTTCAATTGTTTATATTGACCTCATTATCGTCAGGGTTGCATACATCGAAGATCCAATACGACAGTGTATATCGTCTTTCAACACGATTCGAGAGCTAGGCGCAGCTAATCGCTGCGATCGTCCACATACTAGTGACGTCGATCGTCGGAAATGCTACGCCTTCCAGGTACAGCACTTTAGACGACAAAGCGCCCCAAACCGTTTGAACGGCAACGCAGTGTCGACAAACTGTGATACTTAATAACTCACAGGTTGTTAGATAAAAGAGTTTATTTAAAAAAAGGACAAATTATTATATATGTGTGTGTATGTAAATCGAAGATGTAGAGAAGTTAGAGGAGCCTGAGCACACGCCGTTACTCTCATCGGATAAAGGCTCTATTGCCACTAACTACCCGCCGAAACGAAACAAAACACTCGGGTGGCCGTTAGTGTTCTGCATCCAGGCAGCATGAAAAAAACTAGCAAAGCACACACCTGCATACTGGACCATTGAAAAATAAAACAAAAGCTAAGATGCTCTTTACTATACACAGACAATGGGTGGAGGCAACGCAGGCCCAGACCCTTAACTGTCAGCTAACCTCGCGCCAAGCAAGTGTCGTCGCACCGTATCCAGTAGAGTCGCAGACCATTATAAATAAAAAAAAATGGGGCCCGAGCCAACAAACAGATCTCCGGATATAAAGTACCACGACCATCGCAGGGACGCTTCAATAATTCTCCTCGGAAATTCGAACCTTCGTGCAAAAAGGGTCACTTTTTAAATAGAAAAATACTGAAAGATCGGACAAGCTCCTGAATGAAACGAATCTCGAGAGGAATAAATATCACGGAGTATGGAAATAGATTTTCCGCGGCCGCGCGTTCAATGGCCAGATTAATTTATTAAACGTGCCATCGTGTCCGAAAGAAAAAGGTCACAGTGGAACGTACGATTTTATGGCAAACCAGCGCGCGCACATACATCGTTTCGAGAAGTAGGAATTTCCGGGAATAGATATGCCCTTTGCGAACCTTTTAATTAATACCTTTCGAGCGAGAGGTAACTTTGGGGACAGCGACGGAGGAAACTGGACCAGGAAAATGAGCGAGAGCGAGCGTGTCGCGTTGATAATTTATTAAATTTCAACTTTGCGCTCGTTAAACTTCGCCCTGCGACCGGGGCTCCCAGGTTATATTGTGCTCTCGTACAATGAAACGTCGATATCGAATTTCATTCGAGCCTGCGGAAAATCAAAATTTCATGCCCGACGCGGTGCGCGCGCTCCGATAAAACATGAAACGCGTTACAGCGATTAGATTCCGGTCGTCGTCAATCACTACGCGATTACCGTATCACTGTCATACAGGTAATAACTGTCGTTATTTCCTGTCGCGACGCGTGTTTTGCCGATTCCAATTCCAGGCTATAGTCCGCCGTGCTCTACTCGCGCGTCGTCTATGTACCGTACGGGCGGACCGAAATAAATTTCACCCTCGTTTACCTGTCCCCTTTAATCCCGGCGTCGACGTGCCCATAACGCGGCGCGAGGGTGAAAGGGGAAGACAGGAAACTGCATCGGCGTTATTGAAAGCCTGACTCGGTACTCAGCGGTAAAGAAGGAACAACCCGGGGAATCGTGAGAGAAAGGACGGTAGGGAAAGGAAGAGGAAGGAAGAAGAAGGATGTCGCGCGTCCGAGGTTCGGGAAACGTCAGGAAAGCGGTGCGTCAGCTCGCGTCTTGACTGGGTTTACGAGGCACCATAGTCGCGAGTGTATTTGCTCGTCGAAATCCGCAGGACGCCGGTTTACGGGTGACGTAAACGGGCTCTAGCAGTCGGCCGCCGCTCGACCCGTCCTTCTGCCCCGGCCTCTGGTGGTTTATGGTCTGGTTATTCGGTTGACGCGACCCTCGCCACTTTACAGGATCCGTGCAAAACCGGGCTAGAGTTCCAGAGAAACGCATAATAAGGTTTCCCCAGGGTACGGAGGTCGGATCGTTCGTTGCGACCTCGTTCGAGAAAACCTCCCCCTGCGAGTAGGACCGCGGACACATCGCCGTCGTTGTCGCGATCTTTCTGCCGTGGATCGAATAAAGAACCCCTTCATTTATATTTTATACATAATTGTATGCCTTTGTTTAATATATATCCTCAACATTCTACCTTACGTCCCCTCCCCCTCCCACTTTCTCGTACTTCATACTTAAGGCGGATCTCAAAAATTAATGGGTAACTCACGTCATGACAACTCTAACACTTTCTTCGTTTCGCCTCTGCCTCGCCTCCATGGCCGGTAATCGGTGGCGGGACGAGGAAGCGAAGGACCCGAATCGAAAAGATCCCGATCGAAGATCAGCGCACTGGCTGGATTATTTATGCGGCTACCAGCGATACAGTTTTGGCAATTTGCCCCTCGCCGGAAAATAAATCTCTCGCTGGCGCGGCCCAATAAATCGCGCATAAATTTTCTACAGAGGGCCGAGTCATTGTTCGTAATCATTGTTCGCGGGCCACGGTGTTGTTCCGCTCGACGAGACCCGGTCGACGTTCGCAACGAATTATGGAAAACGGAGAAGACACGACCATAGGTAACAGAGAGGAAGGTGGTCGAGGTACACCGACGAGGGAGTTATTATCATGCCGAGTGGGTATGCTCGATCCGGTCTTACGTGCTGAATTTGTAAGTTCGTAAGGAGTAATGAGTAGTCGCGAAGAAGGACAGGTGGAATCACAGCAGGAAATACTCGTAACTCGGAGAAAGTTCGAAAGTTCTGCCTACCTTTCCCTATTTCCTTAATGCAAAACTCTACTTCCCGTCATTGTTCGATATCTTTGCCTCGCGAGGTGAAGAAACAACTCCGACGTCGTCGCCCGTAACCAGGAACCGTCGGTGAGAGCTTTACGATTTGTCGTTGAAGTTCTCGCCGTGCGATTAAAGATCGTGCGAAGGAAAGGACGGAGAAACCAGCGACGAGGAGGAACAGATGAATCGTGGCGTACCGTTCGTTTTATTTGAGTTCGCGGAAAATACGGAATACATGGAGAAATGTTTCGCAAAAATTAGTGAGTTTCCGAAAATTGTACCAATTTAATGAACGAGAACAGACCAGCAAACACGATCGAACGTTTCGTGGGAGGGTGTCCCGTTAAACCGTGAATTGTATTCGGCATAGAAACAAACTAGAGAGGGTATAGAGGTGAATTCGGTGGTAGAGAACCGAAGCGGAGGTTGTACGTGTCCCGGCCTCGTAATCGTTGATTATTTCTTTGTTGAGAAAATTTGGATAGTTGAACGTAGTCGGGGTAGCGAGGAAGTTTCGAAGCACACCGTTGTAACAGGCTTCGACTTACAATTCGAGCCGCAACTCCGGGCCGCTCTCTTCCGCGGTACATCGAAGCAGAAATCGCAGCTTTCCCCTGCCCCGACGTTTCGGGAAGCATCCTGGCAACTTCTAACCACCGTTATACACATCCTAGTTCACTCGGGGGACCAAACAATTCCCCGCTATCTCTCCCGACCGGCGCTCGAGTTTCGAGCTAGTTTCAGGCCTGGCGAGATAAGATGTATCTAGGAAGTAGTAAGAAGCGGCGAGAAGAATATCGAAGTAACCGCTTTCCGCCGACGAGCGAGAATCTGTGAGCGAGCATCTCGGATATGCGTCGAACGAAAACGTAGAGAACATAGCGGGCGATAGATTGGGAAACGCGTAAACCTTACGACGAAAGTTCGTTGAAATTTCGCGAACGCGTAAGTTGTGCTAGAAGGGCCCGTAGCTTTGGAAACATTGAAAAGGAGAAAGAATTAGGTTTGTCCGGCGATTCTAGACGACGAAGGGCTTTAGAGACGTCGACAACGATTTCGTTATCGCGAGGCACCGGTCGAGACCGAGGACTCCTTTGAGAGACGTTACCTCGTAGGAAGTTCACAGGTCGCACCTTAACAAGCCCGGGACCGGGGAAAAAGAGAAGCGAAAGAAACGGGCGGGCGGAAGCGAGGAAAACGAATGTCGCTTAATCAACGCTTTTTACACGGTGAATTTTAAAGGAACGTCGCAGAATTTCCGCGAGCTCGATCGGCTTGTCTATCACGGAGAGGATAGACGAGCGCGAGAGCCCGGTATGGAAATCAGCAGGAACACGTTTTCGAAACGTACGCATCAGCCGAAAAAGAAGTCCGAGTTGGCGCGTTTCCGGGACGAAGTTGCGATTCTCCGTCGACGACGCCTCGAACTGTTATACCGACGTTCGAATTCAAAGTTTGTTCGGATGCCGATGAAAATATTTCCGGGGGAAATTTCGTAAACTCAATTTACTCGCTCCGTACGAGGAACTCCGTTTCGGGACGGGGAACGTTCTTGCAGGAATATTTCTCGAAGCGGGAGAATAGATAACGCTAGTCAACGGAAGGAAGGAGAGAAGCGAACCGCGTCGACGATGGAACGCTTTGTTCGGTGATCGGCGTCGGGCCGGTCGACTCGCCCGTTGCTCGAAGAATAAAGAGAAACCTTACTGGCCTGTACAATCGGAAAACCCCATAGTTCGTGTTCACGGGGACGTGTCTAAAGCGCGTGACCATTTATCGTCCACCGGGAGATCGCCGAGCGCCAGCCATCTCCAGGGACAATATCTATCTTTCCAGCTTTTATCGACTAGCCGATCGATTCTAGCTTGATTGCGACACCGTCTTTGTCATACGTGACGCTTCGTCGATAGAGTTCGCGTACGATACGATTATAGCAGACCACGTTCCAGGCGGCCAACCGTTTTTATCGCGTATAAGAGTGTTCGGTTCATAGGTAGTAAGACTTAGGATAACGGCAATTGCAAACCAAGGGTCTTAACGAGGTCCGATCGTCAAATGTTTTATTACTTTTAAAACCCTTGGTCATTTACGGTTAACGAAGTATTTTTCCGAGTACCATTTATTTTTCCGACGACGCATGCACACATACGCACATACAAGAGTTTCGAATTTCTTACCTCTACTACTGACAACACCTATATACAACCTTTAACATTGTGGCTCAGCTGTGATTTTTCCTGCTCCTCAGAGCTCACTCGGCAAGCATTTGAACGCAACACGATTCAATTGGTTCAAATTAAATTAAGTGCAAAAGTAGAGTGTAAAAAAAAGTAAATTTGCATCATTGCGCCCAAACAACTAGTATCCAACAGAGAAGTTTCGTTCAGATCGCGCGGAACTATCATATGACGTTTGAGAAGGAAATCTGGAACCTGCGGTTTGGCAGGGGTTCGACAGAAGTCGGAAAAGTGATCCGGCGGATGATGCTCTAACGTCGGAATAAGATCTAGTATCGCGTACCTATCACCGGGTTCGTTTTAATACCGTTCGGCCATTCGACGTCGGAGGTTCGTTCTCCATGGAAGCTGGACGTGGTCCAGCCCCGAGCAGGACGTCCACTAGGGGCGGACGTGCCTCGCCGTAATTCAAGCGGATAAGAGAGAAGGTGGTCCCGGGTCTTGGTCCGGGCTCCAAAGTCCACAAGGAGCCGGGTACACAGAGGACGCGAATGAGAAAGCCGTGTAAAAAGGATCCCGGGGATTAAGATGACAGAGGCCGCGATGGAGCACGGTCGGCCATGAACGTGATTCCTACTGGAGTCGATGGGTATACTTCTTGGAAGAACCGGTAGCCACTTAACTCCTTCGAGATCGATCCTTCTCAAGGTAAACTGTATGCCGGACGTGACGTACTTCGTTCGAGCCCACTTTCCTTTGCCCGCGTTACCATTTCTATCTTTCCCCGATTCCGATCCCGCTCTGAAACAGCCTCACCCCAAACGATGTTCGGATGAAACGAAGCCGGATGGAAATTCCAAGCTCCGAGTTATCCGTCGGACATCTAGGAGATAAAAAGATAATAGCCGGGAGCGGTTGATCGGTATGCGGTCGTCGCTTGAGAACTCTGACGAAATCCAGCTATTATTCTTAACGGGTTTCAGCTAGACGATGGCAGTGGAAGGAAAACACGGGTTCGACTGTTTAAATTGAATTCACTTCGGTTCGTAAAGCTTCGTTGCCGCGCCCACTCTGGTTGGTCGCACGGCCGATTTTCACGCGCAGAGGCAGCGGCTCGTCGTGGCACAAAGGGCCCGGCAAAGAAGGAATTCCGGTGGAACGGGGGCTGGAGGTGGCACGCCGGCGATTTCGGTTTTCCCGCACGCTCTCCGGGAACGCGAAGCCGATGAAACTCGTGGATAGCGTGCTTAATTAGGACGCAGGCTCGCACGATCGTAACAAGAATTCCAGGCCGGGCGTAGGTTCGAAGCAGCAGGTATCGGACGATAAGCCGACTCGTTGGATTGGCCGGCGGCCGGGGCGGGGTAAATCGAATCGAGAGTAAGAGAGAGGGAGGGAAGGTGGGAGGGCGCGCAGGGTGGAATAGCTGCTGGCAATTATAACGTTGTACGAGGGCCGAGCAGTAAATAATGGGTTTTGGGCTTGTCCGGTATTCAGCCAGAGCGTCAATCACCCTCAATCAGTTAGCGGGCTGGCTGCGACCTAAATCAGAGGGTGCGAGAGGGAGGCTGACGAACGAGAATACGGCCGAGAGGTGGAGATAAACGGAGAAGGGACAGAGGGACGGACGAAGAGCTTGATATCGGAGCCGGTGAGTGTCAGCCGATAAAGCCGGAATGACAAAGAGGGAAAAGCGGCGAGAAGACAGCTCGGAGGATGATTGAAAGGACGTGCTGGTCGAGGAAAAGGGCTGGCAGGGGGAGGGGGAGACGAGCATCAGGCACCTACTCGGGATATATCGGTAGCGCGATCCGCTATCGCGCACGCCTGCGCCTCTCGATCCGCCACCTCCGCCTCCTCCTCGAATATTCAACTGCGTCGCGTCGCACGGTCGACGTGTCTACGGAAAATTACATTGGCCCCGAACCAGACGGGAGCCGGGCTAATAAATTTTACGCATTGAAAATCCGACAATGGAAGGTCGACCGGTTAATTGCAAGTTCGAAGCCGACTAATCAATTAGCGAGAATCGGCCTCGCTTCTCGTGAAGCTCGACGTTTCATCGTCGCAGCTCCCTGTCCCACTCCTCCCTCCCGTCTAATCTCTACCGAGCGAAATTGTATGAGCTACGAGGTGATCGCATCTGGCAAACGGGACCGTTCGAATTGAACCTCCGTCGACCTTGTCGAGCTATCGTGCCCGCATTATCGTTGCTCCGGCCGTATTGAATTCGAGAGCGAACCAACCTGCCGTATATATGCGACAATCGAGAAAGTTGTCCTGTCGCCGCTGCCATCGCGCCGTGCCGCGCCGCGCCGCGCCGCGCCGTCCCGAGTCCTGTTCCCTCGCACAATGCTCGTTATCGATGACGCAGCCTCTGTCCCGAAAATGGAAGACGTCGATGAATATATTGCAACGCCCGAGGAATACACCGGAGCCGTTCTACTCCCCAAACAGGCGCAAACATTCTCGATTCGTTGTCAGCTTGGGAACGTTTACGCAAATTACTCGTGACACGAGCGGATTCCGCGTAGAACAGAGCTGGCGAACCTGCGGTTCACGAACCAAATGTGGCTCTTCCCCCACTTGTCTGCTTCTTAGCTATTCCCCACTATTTCACGTTAGAAATCACTCGTACGCGTGATTCATAAAACATGAAGAAAGAGTCAAGTTGTTTCAGTACTCTACGCTAATAGATTTATACCCGTAAAATAAATAAATAAATAAAAATTTGTGTTGTAACAAAATGCATGAAGTGGGGAATGAGTGAACGCATGATGAGAACATGTGGCTCGCGACCGAAAGACGTTAGCCAGCCCTGAAGTAGAACAACGAGGACGACTCGCGCAAAGGGAAAGCTGTTCGGGTTTCGCGCGAACGTCGCGGGATGCCGAATCTCGTATAAATAGTTTGAAAAGCGATTCGAGTTCGTAATAGCGAATCGATGCCCGGCAAACGCGATACACTTTATACCTTCCGTGATTCGGCTAGATTCGACTCAAAGCGAAACAAGGTGGATCGCGTTCCTACTCGGTCTTCTTTAAAGCTCCCGCTGGAGGCAACCTGTTTATACCGTTCCTTTTTCCCAGCGGGAATAGTTGTTTCGTTGGTAGATTGCCAGAAACTTCCTTCCGCGAGCTTTCGTCCGCGCGATTTTTCTTCCCCGCGACGACTTCGCGATGATAATATGCCACGGGTTCGTTTGCTCGTCGAGTTTTCACCCTTTTCCAACGCGCGAGGCGGACACAGCATGTACGATTAACCGTTTCGAACGTAAAATCCGATCGCTCATCGTACCCGTCGACCCGCTCTTTCGTCTCGATTCGTCGTAATAATTTAATCTCTGTCGGTGATATTCGATTTCCGGGAACGTCGCTCAGGCCCTCGCGGCGTCGTACGCCCGACGAAAAGGTACATTAAGGACCGAATTATTCCGCGTAAAACAGCAGAATGTAAAAACGTTCTGAACGACCGAGACCAGCTGGGCGGAGCTTTTAAAAGCTCTCTTTAATCCCGGAGTCTCGACTGACCCCGCTCCATCGATTCCCATCGACTTTTACGCGCGCGTTCCCGTCCTCTCCTAACAGCCTTCGTCTCTCGCAACTCGATCAATCCATGCAGAAATCCAATTGCTCGTGCCCGTACACATCGATCGGTCGTCGGAATAAATTCATTTCATCCTTTGATACGCAGCAAAGTATTTTGCTATCCGTCCCTCTTGCCGCGCGCTAGCTTTTAATTACGGGGAAAGTTGGAATTTACTTCGAATATCATCCGCCTCGATGTCTTTCCGATCGATACCGCAACTTTTGTGTCGGCGGGAGATCGGCAGATACTGAAACGAATCGCGTAATCGGTTTTTTCCCCGGTGAAACCAACCGGCAGTCTCGAATTATAAATTACGCCTTCGAGTGATACGTACCCGGTCTCTATCGTATGTATGTTTCCGTTGCCGTACACCGTACAACGTTCCGCTTCAAACGGTTTATCTTACGAACGAAAATGAATTATAAATTTGTAGGTTGGCAGGAAAAGAGAGGAGAGCTAGTTTTCCACGGTAAAAGCGACTAGGAGAGTGCCTGGAAGCGCAAACGCCGCGTTTCTTCTCGAAATTACGTCTCCAAGTTTGTACTCGTATAGTTGGCAACTAACGAGCGTTAAACGAACAAAAATTGACCGGGGGTCAGTCTGCTTCAGCCAATTAACCAGCGTGTCGGTTCTGTAGCGACTCGTTTTACCGTGGAAACGCAGCGAGGTACTCCAGAGCGGTAGCGTATTCAGAACTATCCGACGGGGGTTTTAAAAAACAAAACGGATCGCAAAGTCAAACGTGATCCCGTTCCCAGACATCGTTGCTCAATCTACCTGTTCCCAGGCCGGAACCGTGTTCCGGGTTATTGGATGACCGACTGATAGAAGTCAAAACCGAGATGGAATCCCCGTCCGAGGCACGGTTTCGTTCGAGTCCCATTATCGATTCTCGTTACCGTGCGTTCTCGGTGCACCTGTTTCGTTTCCATCCGCGTTGAATTTTCCCCTCGCCTTTTCCCAGGTCTTCCACCTTCCTTCCAACCAAAACCCTCTGACTTCCCGTAAGAAACAGCCGGCATCGCGGCTGGCATTTTTACATTTGCATGTAAATAAGCGAGGATCGCGGAATCTATGTGCAACCGGGCAACCGGAGCGCCGGTGAATGCACAGGGGCCAGTGTAGTACGTTCGATTCGCAAGGAAACGCGGCTGCATCTTGTAATCTCGAAAAATTCTCTACGAAACGTAAGATTAGCGTCGTAAGTTTAGCCAACATGACATCCCTCGCTGTTGCGGCTAATCTATGCATATAAAAGGACATACTCTGACTGACTGACCGATTCATCATCGCAGAGCATAAACTACTGAAGCTAGAAAATTGAAATTTGGACTAAGGAAGGATTTTTTGACATTCCACCCCTAAGGCAACTAAATAGGGGTTGAAAGGTTGTTTGAAAATCCGCAGATTTTGAAGCAAGAGCTATAAAAATGAGTAAATATTTAAGTTTGTCGTTAAAATTAAAGTTAAAGGCTTGCAAAATTGGTGATTTTACGTGTACGAGGTTTTTTCAAAACTCATCTCCAAGTGGATCATATAGTAGACGTAAGTTTGTGTGGGAAATAGTTAAAATTGAAATCAAAGTAGTTCCCCGCGGGCAACAACTAGTACGCGAATAAATCCGTCGAAGGGGACAAGATAATGCGCGCAACTGCGACAATTCGTGTAACGCAGCGGGTGAAGGCATTTGGGTGTTCATCGATTGACAAGGAACGCTGCACGGTCAAACGTCTCTGTTATCACGCTTCCAGACCCCCCATCGACCTACCTATCTACTAGGCGGCCCCTTTAATCGAGCTCCGGGCAAACTCGAGAACTTTCCACGCATTGTCGTTGTGCTTGCAACTCTCTCTTCGCTCGCCGTCCTCGAGAGTAAGTAAGTTTCCGGGAGAACAACGACGATACCGTTTCACGAGCAAAGCGCGCCTGTGAGATAGAGAATTTTTCGCGATTCGTCGCTAGATCGTCTGCTTGCTGGTGAAACGGCGTGGCACACGACGACCCCTCGAAGGCGCGTCGCTGGTAATAGGATAATACCGGACGTAAACGCCGGATGGCACACGTCGAGGAGGCGCGTCCCCGAATTTAGCGTCTCTGTTATCGTGGTGTGTAGCTGTGCTCCTCCTGAATTACGCCCACGGTCCCTTTAATCGAGCGCGACGCGAGTTGCTGCACGAGTCCACCGTGTCTTCGCTGCGTCCTCTTACGTTAGCCGAGGCCAAACGACCGTTTGTCTCCGGATAGAGATCGGCTCGTCGAGCTCGTTAATCGTCCCGCGAGCAAACATCGCTTTACGGAAGAAACTTTAAATCGCTTTCGGAGAGCTACCATTTTTCTCCGCGAACAAACGCGTAAGAACCGCGCCGCGCGAGATAACTGCCCCTTGTGGAGCTCGTGGACAAGGTGAATTCGAAGCGGCAATTTGCGCGCGTAGGGTGTGAAATTCTCGTCGACTAGGGATACGTGACGAGCGTGGATGTAACGTTGTCGGAACACAATTTAAGTGGATTGGTCCTCAACCCTGAACCCGCCTCCACCCGCATGTAAATAGGTTTTAATATACTAACACATCGTAGCTGTATAGGTACCAGCGCTCAGGTTCCCGACGAGTAATTTCGAGCGTTTAACCTCCAAGAGGGTTTGAATCGTTGAAAGGGTTCCTGCTTGGTAAAAGGGACAAGAGAGAGAGAGAGAGAGAGATAGGGAGACTGAGAGGGAAGGCAGCCAGGGAGCAGCGTAAAATTTAAAGTCTTCAGAAAACAACGAGCCGAGCGGAGCCGGTGCGGCGTTATTTGCGTTAATCAAACGCCTCTCGAGCCGCTATTAGCACGGCGTATCTAATCAGAGAAGAACGGCTGGAAAATTCGATTACGGATTCGAGCAGCACGCTTTTCCGCTAAATTAACCAAAGAGAGAGGTAGGAAGAGGGAAAGAAGGGGCACGCTTGCACGTACATTTCTGCCGACTTTGCTTCTTGTCCCTCTCGTCCGATGCGATTTTTATTAAAATTTTTCGCGTTACCTTTCCGCCCGTGAGTTACCGTTGGCTCGAAATGCTAATGAACATAAGGCAGTTTGTAGTAAATAAATTAAACCGAGCACCCACCGAACAGGGACATAAAAAGACGACCGCGGTGGTCGGTGAACAGGGTGCAACGGAGGGTGTGGCCCTTTTTTTCTATTTCTTTTTCCCCTTTTTATTCCTTCTTTTTTTTCTGAAGCGACTGTAGAAAACGGCCAAAGGGATGTTCAACGTATTCCGTGAGAAATTACGAAAAATAATCCTCGAAAATTATCATGAGAATAGCTTCATGGGTGCGCGCGGAGGTCTACCCGAACAACAATGCCGTCTGGTCCCATCTGCATAACAATGTTTAGCCGTGAAAACAAAGCTCCGTGACGTACCCGGACCAGCGCCGGGAAAAAAGTGATATATTAACTAGACCGTGCTCTTCGACAGCCTCGTCGAATTTAAATTCGAGCCCGTTCGGTAATTGTTCGAGTCCCCCTCGGAGAGGCTGATCCGTTCCACGTGGCTGAGCTCCCCGATCGGTTCCGAAGATGATCGAACAATCGGTTGTGACGTACCTTGTTCGAGAGCTGCGACGGGGATGCATGTTGCGCTCGAATGGCGTGCTCGCGAACGCTAACCCTAAATATTAACACGAGGTTAGCGTCTTGGGCGAATTGCATGGCATTACCATCGCCACCCTGGTTAGTCGTTACAGTGAAAATATTGAATTTCTTTATCGACCTGGTGCTATCGGATCGACTTGCCCCTTAGGACAAGCATTATCGAATCACCTGGTAGGTAGTCAGCGAGTTTCGAAAGCGATCGAGAAACACAAAGATCGCGTTTAAAATCAAAGAATTTGGAAGCTTCTTCCGACGATTTCCTTTAATACTTTGCACTCCTTTGTCGAGTGTAACTCAACGTCAGTTTTGATCACAGTAACTTCTATGTCGAGTCACGCATGACATTTTTAAAGTGTTATTTTAAATACAGTAGCAGACAGAAGGTTAAGACCAAAAAGTCAACGAAACTAAACAAATTTAAGTTAGAACGAAGCTTAAGAGCTATGTTTAATATAATTGATAAAAATAATAAGTATCACTCAAGGAATTGTCCTTTGAAGTAAATTTCAAATAAAGCACCTAAATTACTAGGGAGCTATTGGCAACAAAATTGAAAAATAATTCGAAGTGCAAAGGGTTAACACTCGGTATACGGGACCCGTCAAATTAACGGGTTTCGGACTTCTTGAGTAAAATTTGCAAAAGTAATTACTATTACTCCTAGCAGTTTTTTCTAAGTTTTATCGTTGGATCGATGCAAATATACCCAAATCTATTTCCCTTTCAGCTCTGCAATTTCAAATTCTTTTTGATGTATACCTATTCCTTAATATATGAATATTAGAAATAAATATACAAGAAATGTCCGTAAATCTAGTGTTAACGTCGGACAAACAGAATTTTTTACGATTGCTCTCAAGCCTCGAAGAACGCGAGAAAGCACGATAGAACGTTCGTTTCTTGTTCTTGAAACAAAGACGTCGAGTAGTTGAATACAAAGAGTCGTAGCAGCGTCTCGCAGCAATACCAGGACAAGCGCGAGATGAAATATCATAATAAGAGGAACGATTACCCGATGAAATTTCACAGGCACAAGGGAATCGCGCGTTCTTATCGACTCGCTCTTCAAAGGACCGCCTCGTGCATGCCGTAAAGATGTAGCTTTCCAACGACGCCTTCTGCCGAGAAAGCAACCTGTTCAAGATTCAATTTACAAGCTTTTCTTCTTGGAGATGCGCATCCGGCGAGGGGGACGGTTTTTCGTTTAATGGAAGACTCGTATCGCGAGCGTTCGACTCGAGACGCACCGGAATTTCTCGAAAGACGGAACGACGCGTCGCGTCGAAATTACGAAGGGCCTGCGTGGAGGATGGTTCTGGAGGGAAGCTATGGTGAAATCGCAATGATGCGTCGCGATATCGTAATTAACGAGCACGCGTTCGCGTATTGTTATTCCCCCTGGCATCGTTAGCAGCTAGCTTAGGTACTCGTGGTGGATCGCAATTCTGCGCGCGATACGGCGACGCTACTCGCTCGGCTGTATTTGTCGTAAACGCGGAACTTCTGTCAGCGAATAGAGACCGAGAAGTTGTCTTAATTACACGCTTAAAAGCGAACGCGTCCCACAATCGCGTTCGACGTATGCTTTCGAGCCAATACCTTACGCATTCCACGTATGAACGGGTTGTCGCCGGAGCCTTGACGAACCTCTGCCGCCTCTTTGTTCGAACAGCGAACACGTAATACGCCATTCGAGGTAATTAGAGGAGCGCTCGTTCGAGCGACTTCCATTGCTCCCTCTAATATTCGTCTTAATAATTCCTGGAAACGCTCGCGCCTCGAAGTTGCACCGTTCCGGTGAAATGATTTTCGTGACATCTATCATTCCTACTGGTGAAACCGCTTATAGAGTTTAAAAATAATTTTTATTGAACAGATTCTTATAAAGTAGTCACATTGAATAATAATAATCTTTGCGTTATTGATAGTGAAAAGTTTGATAATAAAGACCGAAGAAGAGAAAGCACGTGTCGTAGGCGCGGGAGAACGCAGCACAGAACAAAAAGACGGAAGAAGGAAGCTTCTAGAAGAATAAAAACAAAAGAAAACGTAACGCAAGGCTCCCAACACACTCAACCCACATTCCGACTTCGCGGCAAATTCAACGCCAAACCTCGCTCTCCCTCTCTCACGTAATACAAAATCACGCATATCTCAACAATTCCGAAACGATAAACCGGCGCTGATCTAGGCGGGTGGGAGTAGCTGCGTGGTTGAATCGAATGAAAAAGGGAAACACGGGATAGGAGAAAAAGAAGGCGGACTCCCAGAGGGCGGAGAAAAGGAAGGAGAAAGAGAGAGAAAGAGCAGTGACGCGGATCAGCGCAGGGAGCACTCGGCCGGCAGTAGTACGTCACGATAGCGTCAGTCGCAACTACGTGTCCCGTTCCGATATGTCTGACTGCATGTCGTTATTTCTACTGAAATCCGTCGCGCCGCCCGTGGACAGGGCTACGTGGCCACGCGCACACGTGTACGTATACGCGGAACCCGGAAATATTCACCGAAACCAACTTCCATTTCGACGAGACTCATTGTCGGCGACAGCACGGACGTGAAAACAAATAGCAATCGTTGGAATACGAGTTATCGTATACAAACGTTCTCGTCATTCCTGCCTCGACGAAACGCTCTTTTCGACTCTGCTACCACTACTGGCCTCGTATTCCACGCGGATGCGGCAACGAAACGGAATAAAAACAATGGCGGGGGGTGGTGGGTTCGAACTCCCTCCTGAGTTTGAATTAATCAACGTCGTGCGTTATTTTACAAATTTTAGCGAGACTTTTTTTTTTCTTTTATTTATTAATGATCACACTTAACAAGGATCGCATTTAAAATTCATTCGAAGCTGCTGCTTCGCGCGACTCGACGCAAGTTTGGCTCGACTGGGCGGTCGTGACGCGTGGCACGAGCAAAACTGGACAAGGGCGGTCAAAATGAGTAAAGTGACTCGGTTTCCGCTGGTTATACTTGACGGTCTCGTAACAGCTAGCTGGGGACGATAGCGACACAACCGCATGACGAGTGTGTACTGTCTCTATTCCGTTGTTATTTACCCTTTGCTCGCGGGCCGTTTATCATTTTTACGGCACCGGTTTGAGGATAAAAAATGAAAGCGCGATGCCAAACGGGAAAAACCGTGTGCCGCGCGGCTAACGGACTGGAAATCACTGGCAGCATTTTTAATCGTCCTGCTCTAATCATTTTTGCATTTTTTAACGGACCGTAAAGGATTTACTTTTTAATCCGTTCTCTCTCTGCGACCGCTCCTGCGGCACTTGCTTCTCTCTCTCTCTCTCTCTCTCTCTTTCTTCCTTTCTAAGAAGAAAGTATTCCGATGGTTCTTGCACGTCCGCAACGCGTGTACAGGTTGGAATAGAAAAATGCTGGTCGTAAAATGAAGGGAAAAGACGAGAGACGGAACAAAGACGGAAGAGGAGCAGAAACGTTCCGAGACGACTGGGTAAATGTATAAATTTATAAAGCTCGAAGACGTCTGAAGGACAAAGAACGTTCTCCGCGAGGTAAAACAGCCCCACGAAAATGTCGCGAAATTAGCACGTCAATAAATAAACGGGTATACAATATTCTTGAAGGAAACGTAAGGGAACTAGGTAAATGGTGGATGGTCTCCATTCATTTCGCCGCTATTTATCCTTCGCCCGGAGGACATGCATCATTTTTACGAGGAAAGCGCGAACCGCGGAGTGCCGCGCGGAAAGAAGGAACGCTGGTAAAGCTTGCGGTAAAAAGCAATGTAAATGGGGCGAAATTCTGAAAAAAAGGACAGTTCCGCGTTTCCTTCGTAATTACGCGGATCGTTGTGGTTCCCTGTGCTACTCGAGCGATCTAAATCAACGTCGAGAAATACATACAGAAGCGGACAAAAGTTTAAGACCAAAGAATCAACGAAATCAAACTAATCTATAAGGAATAGCATGGTAAACAAAATTTGCATTCTGTGCTAATCAATAAATAGCGTTCTATCATAATAATAGTAAAAAGGAATGCACAGACAATATTTGCAGACCATAAAACTATGTTGTACATTGTCCTCTCGTTTTAAACTTTTGTCCGCTACAGTACTTCGCGTCTTATTTAATTTCAATCCTCTCGAACAACGAGTCGCGTCGAAATTAACGAGCCGAATAACAGCATCGTTATCGTACGTTTGGCTATCGCAAACTAGGCACGGTTATCGAGGTTACTCATCGGCTACGAAGCCGAAGAGCTTAATTAACAGGGAAATCCTTGGAGGAAAGGGTTGTAAAAGTGGACGCGGACCGCGAACCAAGACCTGTATATTTATGCCGGCGCTATTTACCCTTCGCCCGGAGGGCGTGTATCATTTTTACGAGACGAGGGGCTAGCAGAAGGGTAGCTGGATCGTAACAGCGAACTGGAAGAAAAAGGAGGAGGAGGAGGAGGAGGAGGAGGAGGAGAAGAAGAAGAACGGGAAGTAGGACGGGCGAATCGAGCAGGGTCGAGAACGAAAAGGTCGCGAAGGTGGCGGAGCGAGAATGGGGCGAAATATTGGAAAACGGGCTGCGCGGCGAGATAAAACGTTTCATAAAACAGACATCGATCCCGTATTACTCGGTGGCGCGTCGACGTGAATCGAGCAGCCCACCGCGGCCCTCCTCGGGACGAGTGACTGAAAAGCCCGACCAGAGTACACGCCAAACAGAGAGAGAAAGAGATGCTTCTGTCCTGCATCTAACCGTATTGCCTCGTCCAACACCATAGACTTTACTCGCCACCCTCTTATTCCCGCTATTTCTCGCCCTTTTCTTCAACCTCCTACCTATCTGTAGCATCTAAGCCGCCGAGGAATTTCTGGCGAAGAGAAAAATGGACCGCAGAGCGTTGACGTGTTCCGTAAGATATATTTGAAAGCCAAACGCTCGTTCGACCAATAGTATTTAGGTTGAAGATTCATCGATTCCAAGCGGAATGATATTTTATAAAAAAAACACCGGCCAACGTGCTGTAAAAATATCACGAGAAATCCGTGTAATAATTTTCCAACTTCAGCATCGCTGTGTTTGAAAGAAGATTAATAACAACAGGATATTCTGTCGATCCTGTATTTGAACGATCGACGATACGTTTGTCATGAAGCTCGATCAAAGCGCTGTTGGCGATTAACGAACATGGTCGAATTTAATTCCACGATTTAACGTGGAAGTTTTGCAAATTCGAAGTTTCTCGAATGAAGGAAGGTTCGTTTCCGAATCTGTTACATAGAATAAAGGCTGATCGGCGCTTTCGATTGTTTCTTCAAGAAACTTGAAAACCGTAGGTCACGCGCAGATTAGCTCTTGAAGGATACTAATTGTTTGGGCGTAATGATGCCCAACGCAACTGAATCAAATGATTAACGACACTTTATCTTTATACTTCATTTAATTTTGACTAAGTGAATCGTGTTGTGTTGAAATGCTTGGGAGTGAGTGCTGTTCGATTGTTTGCAGGGTAAGTTCTGAGGAGCAGGAAAAATCACAGCCGGGACAAAATGTGAAGGGTAGTGGATAGATGTTGTCAGTAGTGGGGATAAGAAATTGGGTATTTGTGTGGGTGACATCGAAAAAATAAATGATACTCGAGGAAATACCACGTTAACCCTAAATGACCAAGGGTTTTAAAGGTAATAAAACGTTTGGCGATCGGACCCCGTTGAGACCCTTGGTGTTTACAATATGGCCGCTATCCTAAGTCTTACTACCTACGGACCGAACAGCTGTCTGTCCCCCTTTCATCGATCATCGATTTGAAAGTTAAAAGAACAAATCTCCAAACTTTGTCAGCCTAATTTTATGAACCGCCTAGGCGGGCTGCGTCGTAAATACGAAAAATCACGGGAACCCGTAATTACGGCACGGTGCGTTATACGGCACCGGCTAATGCTACATAATTATGGCACATTAAACTTTCGTTCCATAACAGTATTTCACTTGACGCTCCTTTTTTCCTTTTCACTTTTTATCGCCCCGCTATAACACAGCCACCGAACCAGACGTTTTTAGCGGCCGGTATTCGTTAATGAATATCGCAAAGCAAAATGTATGGGCCGCGTTTTTAATGTCCGCCGCGCCCAAGTGTTTGAAAATTTTATTGAATTTCCAAGACAAAACTTTACCGCCGGTAATTAACCGGGTCGAAATTACCGGATTTCGAGAGGGGATCGAAACAGCTCGATAGACTTCGCGAATAAAAACGGGTTTATGAGATTTTACCTAAAAACGAAAACAGACCGACTCGCGGTGGCTGGTCCCGTTTTATCGCTTTATCTCGGTTGTTATTTTAGTACAATCGTATCGCTCCCTTTTGTACGTTTCCCGTGAAAAGCGATTAACGGTGTAGGTATTTATCTAAAAGCACGTACGCATTATTTCGTTCCACGTGCTCGGGAATTGCGCCCGATGCGTGCGAATAAAACGCGTGAAACAGAATTTCCTGAACGATGGGCTGCTTTATAAATCAGGGTACAGGGCGGTGCGTTCGCGCGTCCCGACGAGTGTATAAATATCCAAAGACCGTTCACCGTATGATTCCGCGCGTCGATCATCGAAAAATTTCGTAATCGAAACGATACGGTTTTCTGAGAACCCGTGCGGAACGATGTAACTCGTGAATGTTAAGGATAATATAGTAGAGCCGTACTTTTATATTATTTTTTTCTTTTTCTACACGAGAAAGTAACTAAGAAAAGGAATGAAGTCTTTATACGTGACCTACACAGTTTTACTTATACAAGAGACAGAGTATATATATAAAAAGACATATCCTGATTGTCTAACTGATTCATTATCGCAGAATCTAAACTACTGAAGCTAGAAACATAAAGCTTGGACTAAGGAAGAATTTTTTGATATTCGACCCCTAAGGCGGCTAAATAGGGGTTGAAAGGTTGTTTGAAAATCCACCAATTTTGAAGCTAGCACTATAAAAAGAAAACGCGGGCAACAGCTAGTATATATATATAGCGTTTCTTCTATCTTCGCCTAATTGGATTACCTGTTCACTCGCAAAGTGTCATCATCGCTGACAGCTGACATTATTTTTGGGGATTTACAATTACCTGTATTATCATTAGTTCTAACAGTAAAACCTTTCGCCATATTTTAATCCGTTCACGACACACCACAACCGGGGGTTCATCAATCTCCGCCGTTTTAACCGTCGCCCTATCCCACCGTCTTTCATCTCCAATCATTTATTTTGCGACTCGCTTCCGCCTTGTGTGCACAACTGTCATCCAGAAACGTCCACTCTGCCGGAAAAATGTTATCAGGCAACGTCTGCTCGACGCGGCATACTTAAACACGATGCTCGCTAGACATTTGCCGTGTCGACGAGTACATTAGCGGCGGTTTTATCTCTCTATCCGGCGCGATCCTCGATTTCTCTATCGTTGCATAACGCGCGGAAGAAAAATGAAGCTCCGCAGAGAAGTTCGCCGAGCGTAAGGGTACCCTGATCGCGCTGATTAAACGTAACGCGATTCGAAATCCCGAATCTTCGAACGACGCGCGATCGTGCAAACATTCGGAGCACGTAAACAATTACAGGCGCGCAATAGACAGCAATGCAGCAGGGAATGGGGTCGGCCATAAACCATCGGGAAAGCGCGGTGACGAAGTGACGGTTAACACTAGAACTACCGACGATTGGGGTATATACTTCTTGGAGACAAAGAAATCAAATTGACAACTGTACGAAAAAAATACCTAATGTAAAAGAAATAAATTTTAACAATTTCAGTAAAAATCATAGTAAATTTTCAAATGCGTAGGCTGTTGGCGTACAACGATTATGGATTTCCTTAGGTGCCCAAGAATGTTACCACTTCTCAGTAGTGATTCTGGGAACCTTTTTTTGTTTGCCATACTTGCGTCACACTATGCGTTCCCCAGTCGAACGTAGTCTTTTGAAGAGCTTAAAGTACTCTAAAAACCACGTGTAGTCTTTCAGAATAAAAAATCTTTCATATTATTCCCTGGATACGCGGTAGTTTATTTGTTTATTTACAACATATCCACTACAGTAAGTTTGCCACGTTTTCATGAAAAATTACAGATTCGGTCACTTTAACTCCCTTGGTAACTCTAGTGTTAAACGAACAAAGAATCGAACGGTCCTCGAGCAAGGAATCGAAAGTGTTGTCGTAGTCGCTCGATGTCGTTATTATCGTTAGGCAGAGGACCTTGGCTGGGAATAAAATTGACTCTAGCCGGTCAGGCGTTCAATTGACGCACGTCTCGCGTGGTAGTAGTGTTACGAGAAAAGTTACGAGGCGTTTTCGTGTCCCGTTCTAAAAGAACATCGTTCAAGAGTGCGAGCTTCCCCGACAATGGATAATAACTCGTAATTGTTTTCTCGACGATGGCAACCGTCCGCACAAGGGTGGTAACGCTACACTCTGCTGCTATTCCAGCAGAATCGATATACCCTGAACGACGAACGGGGGAGAATTTTTCACACGGAAATAGCTACTCCGGTGAAAGACTCTCGATGCTGGGAAAACGGATAGCCGAGTATTCGTCGTGTTTCAATGCGCATCGTTGAAAGCAACCGGCTGGAACTGTTTGAGTTCGCTCTAAGGCCGTGCAGTTTTTCATCGACCGGACACGTGCACGCCTGGCGGTAGTACGAAAACCGGAAATCGGAAACGAGCTGGATCCGTGAGCGCAAAATATCGGATAATGCGGGAGCGGTTTAATTGCGTTATCTCTGGCCGGCCGCGCGTTGTATTCTCGGCCAACGATAATTATTCCATCGATTTGAAATAATTATATTCTCTAGTAGGCGAGCAATAATGGCCGCGGCTGCCGGGCTGGCCGCCTCGATGAATCGTAATGAAAGAGACTTTTTGGAGTGGCTCGAGCCGCGCTTCCTACCACCCTCCCCGACCCTCTCTCTGCTCGTTCGCCCGCTCTCTGTGCCAGCCCCTTACAATGAAACCTCTACGCTCCACTCGAATTTCATTGGCCGGAAATTGCGATCGTTTCCTACATACATATCGAATACCGCGGGCCGTTCCACGAATTCTTGGCATTCCGTGTTCAAGTCGAGCGTCCCGGCGAAGAAAAAACGGGACGGCCAACAGGGAACGCGGGAACAGAAGGAGGGTGAAATGGTAGCGGTGGTGGTGGTGGGGGGGATTGACGAGAAGCGGAAACGACAAAGACAAAGCGGGCAGGCAAGAAGTTTCCACGGTTCCATGCGAAAGTCTTCGGGAATGCGAACAATGGTTTCGAGTATCTCTTTTCGTTCTCCAGGCCGGTTTCCATCAAACGCGCCTCTATCGACGAACCGTGCCAGCGAGAAGGGAAACGGAGTTCCGTGCTCGATTAAAGGGTGAACTTTTCGTCGGTTTCTTCCTCTATATATTTCTATTAGCCAACGGTTCCGGACGAAAGTCGATCCGTTTTCGTCGTGACTCGAAAAACGCATCCGAATTCCCGAGACGCGGTCGATCGCGACTGATCACGACCGGATGCACGGGCGTAACAACGATTGTTACGCTTTCAAACGCCCCAGCCACTTATCCAGTGTGGCTGTTGTAAAGGAGAGAGCGAAGAAAAAGGAAACGGAAGCCGGTGTTTCGTCCGGGACCTGGTTAGTGGGACTCATCGGTAAAAGGCTTGCCTAGCAGGCCCGTGCCTTAGGAAAAGACAATTCGGAACTCATATAGAAACTATAATGTACGAGAACAGCTTCGTGCTGACGTCACGCGAGCGCCGAGCGACGAACGCTGAGTGAGCACATCGCTCTCTGTGCATACGCGAATCTAAGTACTTATTATAATAAAGTCTTAATTAAGTTTACCTACTCCTCCTGGCTCCTATTTATTATCTTACCTTACTCACGTACCTATATCCTATAGCTAACACTACGTTTACGGGACTCGACAATTTGACGGATTTCGAACTTTACGAGCAAAATTTGAAAAAACAATTGCTATTGCTCCTAGCAATTTTTCCTAAGTTTTATCGATAGAGGGTTACAAATATACCCAAATCTATTTCCTTCGCAGTTTTACAATTTCAAATTCTGTTCGATGTATACCTTATTCCGTAGTATATGTATATTGTAAATAGATATACAAAAAATGAAAATCTGGTGTTAAAAAACAGCAGAAACCGTGACGGAGTCGAGTACTTGCGAGAAAGGTAGTCGGTTGATCCCTTCTAGTGACGAGGGCAGGAAAGTCGCCACACGGGTATTACCGATCCACGTTGCCGAGCTTTAATAAGCGATTAAAAATAAATAAATGTTTAATCACATTTATAGTACGTTAACCGGTTACGAAATAACGTTTCAATAAATTTCATTGTCGTTTCCTGTCCGGCAGCGGCGGCGGCGCAATTCGCCATTGTTTGGAACGGCGGTGATTACGTCGGCTGGACGGTAAACAAGCTGACTGGGGCCTCGTTATTGACCTCGGGGGATCTTTTTGTTTCCCGTTCCAGGATCGATGCCCGGGAGAAGCCGGTGGCCAAAGCGCTGCACTCCTCGGATTCAGGCGTGTTCGGGCCGCGAGCCTATTTCCGGACGGCGTTCCCGAGTCCTGCGGTCCTCGTGATCGAGGACATCAAGAGGCACGACGCGGCCACCTACAGGTGCAGGGTCGACTTCAGAAAGGGGCAGACACGCAGCTTCCGCTACAACCTCACCGTGATCGGTAAGTGCTGGATTCGTTTAAACGGCGTGCCTCGATTCGTTGATAACACTAGGTAAGCGAAACGGGGCGCGCTCACCTCTGTTGCCAAAAGCGGCGGGCGAGCGGCGAAAGAGTTTAACCAAGATCAAAGAGACGCTCTCGCGAGGCGGTGAATAGCGCGCCGTAATTTCTCGCGTCAAACAAATTTAGCAGCTCGTTGAAGAGGACCCCGCGCGAAGTGTCAGCCACTTTCGAAGGTGGAGCAGAAAGGGCAACGCGTTGAAAGGAATCGATGAACCTGAGGGTGGGCTCGCGCGCATTCCACGGTCGAGGTATGCATGTATCTTCAGTTTCCATAGAGAGAACGTCGGTTAAGCATTCGAATGGCAGAAGGTCGATCGAAAATCGAGAATCGGGCGCAAGATTGCAGCTAACGCGTTAACGTCGTTCTTTTCTTTCTTCTTCTTCTTCTTCTTCTTCTTTTTCTTCCTGTTCCTCTTGGCATTCTCGCATTTCCATGGTATACGCGGACAAACACACGGCCTGCTTGCCAGACTGCGCGCAGCCCTGTCGCTCTCGACATCGAGCGAAAAGTGCAGTTCTCAGCGGGCTCTAAGTCTGATCAAACAAATGGCGACTGTTGAAAAATGCATGAGCCAATCGAAGACGCGCAGCCCTTGCCACGACCCTGTCTCTTAAACCGTGCCGCGGCTCCATCGTCAGCCACGTGGATCTTCCATTGGCAATCTCTGCTGTTTACGCTTCCTCCCTTAATCCTGGAAACGTGATCGCGAGTTAAAAACTGCACGATTTCTTGAAACTCTGTCCAATTACGGAAACTTCATCAGCTGATGATGCGGGTTGAAAAATTTAGGTGTAACCGTATTCCTTTGCACGTTTGGTGAAAATGATACCTAAAATTTGTCAGATTACCGTCAATTCGTTTCACACCCGTCAATCTCGTTCCTCTCTGACTTTACGACAACATTATCGATGTTAAAACTTAAAAAATCATTACGTCGTAGCTTAAAAACGTACAATCGTATCCGTATATACCGCACGCGAAAGTGTAGTTTTTATGAATGCTCCTGAAAATAGTCTGTAGTGAAGTATATACGTTCGAATCCTGAAATATCCCGTATAGCCTGCGGCGCGAATATAACCTGAGAAATCCTGGCCCTCGATCCTTCGATACCGGAATCCATCTTTTGCGGCAATACCCGTACCTCCTTCCTAACCCCATCGATTGAAGGTTAGAAAGCAAGCGAACGAAAGCGAACGAAAGCGAGAGAAAGAAAGAGGAAGAAAGAGGATAGAGATAGGTGAAAGGAAGCAGCTAGAAAGGAAGGAGGGATAACGATGGAAAGAGGCAGAAAAAGGCGAGCAGGGAGTGAGAAACGGCATAAATGTCGCAGTGCAGATTCCAGAAAGACCTTCGGGCTAACGTGGAATTGCTCGATCTTTATCCGTTCAGCCCCGCAAGCCTTTGCGCGGTACGTTCAACTAACAGTAGCAGCAGCAGCAGCATCTTTGCGAGTAATAAATGTTACGCGACTTTTTCGGATACTTTGCCCAAGCGTATCGTTGAATTCGAAGGGATCCGGTCGTGTCGGAAGGTAGCCACGTATCTACACGTACCTACGTAGGTACAGAGAGAGAGATCACGGTACATTCGAGGCAGGTCGCGGAAAATCGCCGAAGGTGCACGGTTGCACGCGATATTCCAAAAAAGAGTCACGGAAGAAATTGGCCCGGCTAGAAAACCGTCCGCTTTGAGCGAGGTATTTTCATCAGAGGAGATTGGTTCCCAAGAGTTCCTAGATTGCGTCCGTCCACTGGATTTTCCCTCGTAACCGGCGTCCTTCCGCCGTCCCTGCCACGCCGGCCGACCTTTTTATCGGTCATTTCCCTTTCTTTCATATCCCGCCCTCCCGCTCTGTCTCTCTCTCTCTCTCTTTCGCCCCATCACCGATGATACTCGCCGCTGATACGCGTATCCTGGTGCTCCTTCTACGACCTCCGAGTTCTCTCCCGGTCGGAGGGAGACGCGGAAGCCTGGTTGCCGGACTGGATCGAATTTCCCTCTGGCCTGCGGCGTTGTTTCTCCTCGGAAAGGGAACCGTCCTCGCGCGGAGGATTGAACGGCGGCGCATCACCGCTCCCGTTCGGGGCTGCGAATCGAGTGGCGGCTCGCCTTTCTCCGGCGCGTTCGTTCTAGGAAACGGGGGGGATAAAAAAGAGGAATAACGTACGCAGAACGAGGGAGGTGAAGGGGCGGCCGGCACGATCGCGGGAGAGTTTAATGAGTCTCTGGGAACAAATTCCCGGCACGTAAATGACGCGCGATATTAGTTTCGTGATTGTCACGAGCCGTGCCGCGTATCATTTTATTTGCTGTTAGAATTTGAATACAGAAATATTACGAAGCAAAAATTAATCGAAAATCAGCTTTCTCTTAGCTTACTGAAGGGTTTCTTCCAAGAACCTATTATAGAAACTTCCTTTACCTAGGTTCTAGGGTAAGTGCCGTGGGGTCAACAACAGTCCTCTTCCCGGAAGATTACATAGCCTTTCCCACTCCGTAGCTAGATCCTTCAGGACAAAGGTCTTATTTTTTAGGTGACGCAACGTCGGATTTTTTGCCATTCCTAGACCTTCCACGCATACTATAAACAATACATTTCTCAATGTCCGATGGCTGCGTGTCTTCGGGATGCTACTTGTCAGGAAGCGCCTCACAAACCCAAGCCACCCCTGGCAATTTAGAAAATAAGGAAACGTTAATATACAGAGCAAAGTGGCTAAAGAACCCGGACAAGATCGTAGGAATTTCGACCACTCCATTTGCCAGTCTCACGACAAAGCTCGTGAAATTCGGTTGGAGTCGCACGTTCCTCGTATTATATGTATAATAAAGTATTAAAGTATTATAAATAAGAGTGTATTTGATTTAGTAATATTAAAACCCCATTTCCAATATTTGCCATTTTACATCCCGGCTGTAAACGTCACCGAGGCTGAACGCACACAACTACCTGCAGATTTGATCCTGCGAAGTCGTGACCGTGTTCCCAGTCATGTGCGAGGCGCGACGAGAGTTCTGGGGAGGTCGGAGTTTGAAAAGCGTGCAGCGCAGCGTACGGCGCGACGACGTCGGTTCGTGGTAATTTACGAACAAAGACAAGAACTACGCTAATTCGCTAGCAACGGAAGCGTGGTCTTTTTCACCACCGCGCCAAAGCTAGAAAAAGGAGCCGGAACGGTGACAATGGCCGCGAGAGGGTGCAACTTGGTCTGCAAATTGGATCGCAACGTTGTAAGCAGCCGCTATTAAGAATACGTTCGAGGAGAATGTGCTCGCGTTGCGCGCAATTCGCCATTAAACTGGACGAGGCGCCGCGAGCCGAGTTACCGTGTATAAATGCGTTTTCGGACGAGCGACAAAGAAAGCTGTTTGGAATCGCAAACGGTTCTAAGCGAGCTGGTTAAGAGGGCAGCGTTTCCGTGGGACAACAAGTGGAAAGAGCGTCGTGCATCTTTTAAAATGCTATTGACGGCGGCACTTGCGGTCGACTTCAATTACTGCTCCAGCAGCTCTGTTCCCCTACAGACTAGATGGGCGCACGGAAATTAAACGAACGGCTAAGTAAGCGGAGACCGCGAGGATTGTCGTGACGCGAACGCTATCGGTCGATTAAAATCGAAGAGAGGGAAAAGAGGCAAACGGAACGAGGTGAGAAAGGAGTTACGCAAAACACGGTTAATCCTCGAAGAAAACGACCTGTCTTGGAACAGCGAAGTAAAATCGGTCGAGCGTACGCGATACGGGCGGGCATATTGTTTCGATGAAAAAGCGAGGAACGCAGATTCGAGCGTCATATGTGCTGGAAGGCCTCCTAGACCGCGTCGTCGCGTTTTTGCCACGGCAGAAGGGTATTTGTGGTGCTAACGGTAGATGCGACCCTAGCAGTGGTGACGGTGGAGGTGTGCCGGTGCCGGTGACAGAAGCCGCAGCGAAAGGAAGGGAGAGAGAAAGAGAAAGAAGAAGGGAAATAGAGAGGGATAAACAGACAGAGACAGAGAAAATAGCAACAAAACCAAAGGATGTCGAGCGAGAGGTGGAGCCGTGGATCTCCGAGATCTGGTCTCGCAGAAGCGAGCGCGGGGCGGAGATGGAAAATTGTAAAAGATGGAAGCGAAGCCTGCCGCTGAAGTGGTAGGAAGGAAGAATAGAGATCTGCCCTCGTTAAGGAAATAATCCGCGGCTTAATTAAATACAGCGCAATTAGTTCTGCCTCTATAGCTGGATGTTGGCCGTGTGCGCGCGGCTACGACGTACAGGGTGTCTCGAGCGACTCTCTCGGCCATCGTGAAATTCCACTCCGAGAAAGGAGGTAGGCGTGAACGAGTAGCTGCCCCCCCTCGCGCTCTCTCTACGCTCTTTCTCTGTCTTTTATTGTGCGCGCTTTTGAAAGCCTTGAGACGCGAAAAACAAAAGAGGTTCCCTCTATTTTCCCGAAAATGACACCGCTGCGGAAAACCGTTCCATTCTCTCGCGGCGAGCGCGAGGGTTTTGAAGCAGCCTGTATATACGCAGACGTATCACCGTGTCTGTCTGTCCGTTGGAGGGTACGGAGAGCATGGAAAGGTAGAAACGGGCTCTCTCTCCCTTGGCTTCCCTCGAGGTAGCGCGCGTGTCCGCGGCATCCGTGAGCTTACTAACGTTTTCCACACTCTTCTATCGTTTCCGTGTTAGCTGCGAGTCTCTGTTGCCACGACGAGAATCTCGCTTTCGCGTATTCGCGTCCGAGACGAGCTCGCGACACACCATTGCCAACATCAGAGGAAACCGAAAGATAAAGAGGGAGAGAGAGAGAGAGGAGGGGAGGGAGAGAGGGGCAGACGGACAGACAAAGAGGAATCGAGCAGATTAGAACGGTCGAATTAGAATTTCAAAAATCCACGCGAAACTTTCGACGTTAACTCGAGTCAAAGTCGGTCGAAGAAGGGCGGAGGGGAGAGAGAACTGCGCATAGAAATGGACTGGGCTGGACAAACCCCGTCGTTAAGTTTTCCCTTAATTAACCTTCCTCTCGCTCGCGCTTCTTGGTCTTCTCTTCTTCTTCGTCCCTCCCTTTCATTCTCCTCCCTACCTCAGCCTTTCCTTCTGCCTGATTCTCCCTTTCTTTCTTTACCCGACCATCTCGCTACCTTCGCCTCTGCTACCCCTCACATTTTATTTCTTCCGTCTATATTTCACCGCGCCTTCTTCCGGTTGCATTAGCGTCTCCCGTGGAGAATCTCTGCTCGCGTTCGCCTCTCTCCGCGGGAAAACATCCCTGCGTTTTTTGCCGTGCCGATATCTGTTCACGGTCCACGCGATTACCCTCTAACTTTACCGCCTAACGAAGCTCTACGTCGAACGTCCGCTTCTTTTACCAGCCCTTGGAAGATCGATGCCGAGAAAAGCGAAATACATCCGGAGACGGAATCGAAGCGTTCGAATGGAAGCGTCGCTAAACGGAGAAAATTCGAAGACAATTTCGTAGAGTAGCTAGTTGGTTCGGTTTAGTCGGAGCAAGTGTCGCTTGTGCAGCGGCAGGGAGGAAGTCGATATCGGAAAAGGTTTCGAAATTGAAAAGGTACAGGGAAACCGGGGAGGGTGCATCGGTGTCTCGTTAAATAACTCTTCTTTATTCCAACATGCAGCAATTTCACTTGAAAAGCGTTGAGCAGCAATTTTTTCCGGGCTTTTACTCGCGAGCGCGCGCACACTCACACGCGCACACACGTTCCTCTGTACACGTGCACTAGAATGGGAGTTTGTCTCGAGGTCGGCAACCCTTTTCCCAGTCGACGCAGGTGTAGGGTTATGTTCTACGCGCCGACTAATGGGGAAAAGTAGTAAGAGAGGAGCGAATGAATAAAACGAGAAAGAGAAGGAGAAAGGGAAGTAGAGAATGCGAGAGGAAGAGACGAGAAAGAAGCTGGCAGCGCGCTATTGGCCACCGGATAGCTGTACATAATCGAGCCTCTCTGTGGCGAGGATAATTAACCCTCGCGTGCGTGCGCGCGCGCGCTCGCTGTCCTCTTGCGAACCGTATAAATTGAATCGCGAGTACTTCTCCTCTCCACCGTTCCCTTCGCTTTTTCCCCTCGCTTTTCTCTTCGCTTTCGATAATCCGGCTCTCGGCTCCGCGGCGTTGCTAATGCTCCACCGGCTAGGCCACTCGCAAATCGAATTAAACCGACGATTATACGCGCGTTCGCTTTCTTTCGCGAGCGAACGAGCAGCGCTCCGCAGCGAGCAAAAGAGGAAAAAACCAGGCCGGCTCGAAAAAGGACTGAAAAAATAAAGACCCAGAGAGGTGGAGACACGGAGTGGAAGGGAGACAGAGAGAGAGAAAGAGAGAGAATCAGAGCACGAGCGACAGCGAGAGTGAGAAGCGGAATTTACCATTCGCGATCACAAAATGCCGGAAAAACGAGCGATCGATGCTCGAAATTTCCACCGCGGTCGCGAAAGTAGTCGCGCTGCACGAGGGTAGGTGGAGGAATGAAAATGCGGCAAGATCGGCGAGCTCGCGTGGAATGCGACAAGGGTAAAAGGTGTGAATCGTGGCCGGGGCGGAGACAGGGAGTGGAGGGTTAAAAAGGGGTTGGCGAAAGGCTGGCAAACGCGCGGGGTCCGAGATCGGAAAAACGGTCCGCGAAGTCGTATGAATTTATGACCCACATAAATCCGGGACACATCCTGGCTCGCACGAACCACGATTTTCGGAGGCTTTCGCGCTCCTTCGTTCGTGTTCGCGTCTCTCGCGACGAAACTTGGGAACACGCTCGCACGTGCGGTAGGATCCTCGGTGGACGCCTTTAACCCTTTGACTATTAAATACTCCCGTTCGAAGTAGTCCGCGTGAACGGCGCTCTATTAGCAATTGTGTTGCTCTAAATGGGAGCGAGGAAAAATTGTCAAACGCATATACGCGCCCATAATCCATGCGAGTAACTTCCGCCAGAGACGCATATGCGTGCCCATAGTTAAAGGGTTCGTCAATCAAAACCAGACAGACTCTTTACATACCGCCTTGAATATAAACACTACAATCGTTAAGTCTGAAACAGATTTCTCTTCTCCGTTCCGCAACGAGTGGAGCGACGCGCCTTAAACGGCCAAGTATTTAGATCATCAATTTCACGATTACGTTTGCTGAAAGGTGGGATCGAAGTCCAGTCGATTTGTATGGGGCATCCCATTTGAAACTCGTGACTTATTCAACGCCCGACGGCTACGCTTAAGTGCTTCACCGTCGCGTTCAACGAGATTACCAGAAAATCCGAACAGCTGAGCGCCTTGAATTTTTGAGCGCGTCTGAAAATGTACGACGAAACAGCGTGTATTGTATGGTACGGCGGAGCGTTAAATTCGAGAAAATTTTTCACCCAGCAGAACGAGATTATACGGCTGAAATTTTTGGACGTTTCCGACCCTAATAAGTGCTCGGTTGCTCGTAACGCGAGCTGGCGCGAAGGAAGAGCGAGAGGGAGAAGATAAGAGAGACGGAGAAAGCCGGAAGATCGACGATCGTTCGCTGGAACAACTGCACCGTGCAATAAAGGGAAGGACATCTTAAATCCTAGAAAATATACTCTCTGCTATCTCGGGTAAAAAGATTAAAGCTGGGAAAAAGGACGTGCGTGCGCGGCGAGAGCCACGGAAAATTACAAACTGCTTTACGATCCTGCTTTACGGGGCGGGAGGGAACAAAGCGACGGGCAGCGCAGAGAGAACACGATTATCTCGATACACATAATTATCCGATTCCTTGCGCAGGCAAATCAAACATGCAGATTGACTTCGAAATACGAGCGGTACCCTCAACCGGATAAATTCAAACGTTCGCAAACCGTGGACAGGGGAAACTGGTTATTTGCTTCCGGCAACTTGCAAGCTCCTTAAGGTAGAGGCTCCCTTTGAAAAGTGTGCCGTTTAAGAGTGTCGTTTCCTAATTGCTTTCCTCAAAGCGAACGAGAATCTGAACGCATGCGCGAGCCCTCGGAGCTCTCTTTAAACAGCTACGTCTCAGCTGATCGAAAGAAACGGAAGAGCGAAAGAACAGGTATTTAAGAGGCATAAAGGGAAAGAAATCGAAGTGAAACGCCGATATATCGGTCTCGTGATTTAATCGTTTGCTTACCAGAGAGTTTTCAAAAAACACTGTCGAAAAATGCCAAGGAGCGCGATACAACTTTCGTCATATACAGCCACATATTTAATGTTAACAACACCTATCCTACCCTAAATTTATTCAGCTAATCTCTTCACCCTGTAAAACAACTACTACAACACTCTTCTCTGTCAAATTTTCGTATCTTTACACGATTTATATACTTTTACTTTCTTCATTACCATTTATTATATTTTCATACCCCTCTAATAATTTCCTTGTAATTCTCTAATGGATTAACCCCGTAAAAATAAATAAATGAATAAATATATATGCTATTAATTTATAATAGGTAACATTGAAATACAAAATGTATTACTTGGATTAACGATAGTAGTAGCGACGCAATGTCTGAAAGGTTGATCGCGTTTCGGCAAATCGTGAGCGCGCCGTTAGTTGTCTGTATCGGTCAAACGCGCTAGGTTTTTTAGACGCAAAATCTGAAGAGCGCGAAAACTATTGGTGATACGCGAACGGTTACGAGGAATGTGGTAGCAGGGGTAGCAGAAGCAGCTTGATCTCGAGAGCATTCACTTCGAGAGGGTCTCCTTCTAAGCTGACGCTTACTTCGCGCACTCCGCGCGATCTTGGTTTCGGCTCGCTGAACTATGTGTGCGCCGACAACAGGCTCGCGGGCCAACGGAGCGTTGGAACGAGCGAGCGTTGTCACCCGCGGTGTGATAAACTGCCGGCCGCTAACTACGCGAATTATTCCAAGTAGACGACAACGACGACGACGATGCCGGCGGAGCCGCTACTAACGCGGGCGCTAGTTCCTCAAGAACTTTCCCTCGCAGATCTCGAGCCCAACCCAAGCGCCCGTGGATGCGAATTGCAAGATAGGGGACGGGCATTCCTCTCGCGAAGCCCCTCAGAGCTCGCGTGTTCCCCGACAACAAGCTATGCCCGCGTTTGGGGAAGCTTTTGCGCGTTATCGTTCGAGGACTGCTCTAAAGTTCGCTTCAAAGAATGTGCAACTCGATGTAACCGAACTTAAAGTTCGCGTCAAAATACGGAACTTGGCTAACCGACCTTGATCAAGCGAATAACATTCCGATTAACCGATCCGTTATCCAACTTTTACGTACGAGAGCTGTTAGGGATTAATAATCATTTATATTTATTATGGAAACCTGCTTTGGCTTATAGCCACTGGGTCTGGGCCTGATCATCGCAAATCCTTTGGGTCAGAGTCTGATTCACCCAGGTGGTCATCAGCCTTTTGCCAGTAAATTCCCTTCCCCGAACTTTTCCCTCCACTTTCAAATTGTTCACTTCCTTCTCCAATCTTCCATTTTTCCGAACCCTTAAGAAACGCTCGGCATTCCTCGACTTGCAGAAGAAAAACGCAGAAGAATAACATCGGAATACCCAAGAGCGACAGCCGTGTATTAATTAATCAAAGTAATCGTCAAGGAAGAGACATCGTCTCAATCGCCGAGACAATACGTAGTCTTATAAATTAAAATACGTTGTTGCAGTCGATAACGACATCAGCTCCTTCTCGTCTCCAGAAAATAGTTTCGTTACGCTCCACCGATCCTAAGGAAACAGACGGTTACGGTAGAAGCGAATAAAAGGGAACCGCGGATCTGCCGTGTGTGAATACGTAAATTCGTACGTTCGTGTAAAATGTGCGACGAAACGGTGCAGCTGAAACGACAAACCCCCGTGGTCGAGGGCAAAGTTAGGTTTATCGGGCAGTTAGGTCGGGAAGGGATGTGTCGTGTAGGTAATCGAAAGAAGGAGGCTATCGACGAAATGGAATCGACATTCGGTGCATCGGTTGCTTGAAGCGTACGTGGGTAGCCGAAAACGACCGGTAATCACGTTAGTTTCCCGCGAGAAGACCCGTGAGACTCCGAACGAGCATTGCCACCTGTTTGGCCGTACTTGCAGCCGCTCCCTCTCTCGCTGTAACCGGTGCCACGACCAGTTCCGCTCTCGAATACGAATGTAATTAGTGGGAAATTGAACGAGAAGGGTGGGGACCCCTACGCGGTTAAATGAATGTCCCGGAGATTAATGGCCGTCATTGATCGTTACGGATCGATCGCGTGATTTCTTTATCCGGTCGAGTGTAGTAATCGGCTCGATCGGGGGAAGTAATTTTCGAGAACCAAGCTCGAAAATGGAAAACGAAGCCGGTCCGTCTAATTACCGGGGTTTACTGCTAGACGGATCGAACGACTTTCCATCAACGGCCACGTGTTTAGACAGGGCGGCATTAACCGAGCGTTAAACCGTTGATCAGCGATCCCGCGCGGACCAGTGGACACCGGAGGATCGGCGGAGCGATCGATGCGTCGAAGCATGGCGCGTATCGATGCCGATGGAGAGGATGCGTATCGTATCGAACGAAGTCTAGCTGCAGCTCGTGACTCGATAATGCGGAATTCGCGATTCATTGTTGCGCCGTTGCTGGTTGAAGAGAAAGGTGTTTCCGGAAGGGGTGTGCGGGAAGAAGGATGGGAGGGAGGAGGAGTAGGGTGTGCTCGCGGACGTGGCGGCACACCAGGATCCGTACGTGTGCCGGCTGGCGAATATGTGCTGCGTCGTCGTAGCGTAATGTTTCGCAAATATTGACGCAGAAATCGGCTCTTCCACGTACCGCCCCCGTCCTGGCCTCGTTTCAACCCCTTCTACGCGGCGATCTAGCTGCAGACGCCTAAATTGGCTCGATACATCCGACGAACGTGTAGCGAGTACATAACTCAATAAGTACACAAAATTTTCCTCGCCGTACTACTGCCGACGAATATTTCACCGGGACTACCGTCTACGAGACATCCAGAGCTCTGTCTCCGTCTCACGCTTCGCTGTCACGCCACTCGATGTACTCTTCCGCTTTCCAAGCCTTCTATCTCCCCTTCTCTTCCCCCGTGCTCAATCTCTCCCGTCGCCTGTTCCACGTTCACCGATAATCGACGAGCTTATCGGTCGATCACCTCGATACGATCCGCTATTCTGGAACCGTTACCGGCTAGATCTTGAAATAATTCATCGCGGCGATTTAGGAACGTCCAAATCCGACGATTAGCTCGTTACGAGTTCTATATTCTCGATCTCGAAGCAGCTCGTCGAAAGAGACTGTGTTCTATCCTCGCGGCGCTTTCTCGGAGAAGAGTTCAGTCTCGGATGTACCAACGATTCTGACATAGTCAACTACAAAGTCCGCGCAGATGCAGGCGTTCACGAAGTTCCAGGGTCTAACAAGATTCTTAGCGCGGAGTCTACAGATGCCCCGTAAATGTCCCGGAGTACGAATACCTTCGGATATAAAGTTCAAAGTGCGCTTTCAACAAACTTCGAATACGTCCTTATCCGAGACCAAATACGATCCGATTCAATCCTCGACGCGGCGCAGCGCGGCGCGGCGCGACGTTTCAGAGTGCCAACCTCGAAAGGAAGAAACTCCTTGCTCCGCGAAATTCGAAACTATTCTAACTTTTTGGTCACGGTTCTAACAACGATGCGCGAATATTTCATCGTTCTCTCCTCGTAATTACTCGCGACCGAACGGGGCATCGTCGCGTTCGATTATCACCAGAGAGCTCGAAATTGTCCGCGCTATAACGGCGACAGGGTGAAGGAGAATTGTCACCTGGCCGTAACAAATACGACCTCGTAATTCCCCGAAATATTAGAGTTCGTTCGTGGCGCGCGGCGCCGGCCCGCCGGAATATTACGATCGGAGCGTTTTGCAGCAGTTCGCGATTGCAGCACTTCCATGGAGCGCAATATATCTTCGATTCTGCTAATACGTCTGACCTAACAAGTTTCTTACCGTGAAAACTGCCTGGCCATTCTTTCTCTCTCTCCCTCTCTCTCTCTCTCTCTGCTGCTACCCTTCGCCACCTCGATCCCCTACCTTCCGACCCCTTCCCATTCATATTGTCGACCGTGTCCGCCAACTTTTCCCGCAGTGGCTTTCAATATGCGATTCCATTCGGTGTAGAGGTGAGACGTAGATGGTGAGTACCTAAATACCGTCTCTGATTTTTCTGGAGAAATTGAAAAACGAGAAGCGTCGGGAACGCGGAGCAGGTTACCACAGCGGTGACATCGATCGACGAGAGAGAGATAGAATGAGCGAGTGAGTGAGTGAATGAGAAACAGAGACAGAGAGAGAGAGAGGAAGGTGGTCGGAGAATTATTTCTGTTGGAGATAATCTGCCATTTCCGGCCGGAGGGACGCGGAGGGTGCTCGTCGAAATAAAGTGCGCGACTGCCGAAAGAGAAATCGATGGGGAAGGAAACGGAAACGAGGCTGGGAATCGTTAGGCAGCCGGCGGGGAAGAAGAATGGCAACCACTGGATTCGCGAGGCGTGGTACGGGCAACGCTAGAAGCCTGACGACCGGCCAGCAGATTTTAATATTTGCAGCCATATCTCAACGGGGCGAACTTTTGCCTGGGAGAAACGGCGAGCTGGCTCTCACTTAAAATCACTTTATACGAATCGCGGCCACTTTTTCGCCCGTCGTTTCGTATCCCCGAACCCGCCCCTCCCCTCTCCGCCCCCATCCAGCCGTATCCCCGGCCTCTCATCCCTTTCGCCGACCCATAACCCATATCCGGTGGAAGACTCGCGAAAATTTCGCTCTCTCGCACGCCCGTCGACGACTTCTGGAAACGCCCGCATTATTCTTACCGACCCTCGTCGCCTACCTTTGCATTATCCGGACAACGTATGGCGTCGGATAACGTTCCTCCCGAGAAATGTCTTTTGCGTCACCTTCCGCCGTCGCCAAAGGGTGGCAGGAAACTGTGGCTACAACGGTGGAGTTTTTCAAAATTGATACTGTCAGAACGATAATAATCGGGACACCTATTAGACATATTAATCACTGCATAGCATATGTTAACTAAATCAGCATACTTTTGTTTTAACGTTTCACGCAACACCTGCCTTGACTCTTATTCTCGTTTTGGCAGTTAATCAAAGCACACGTATATCACTCTGTATATTAATCCCTAGACTACTATAGGCGCTTATAAATTTTGCGTTCGTGACACTGAGAGTGCCTATAGGCGCTTATTCCATTACGGACGCCTAAGACTAGAGGTGCTCGACGCAGCTCGGCGCCCTAATATTTATAATAGCAACTCGATTCAGAATACAAAGAAATAAATAATATTGTTTTAATGCAGTGAAATTCAGTTTTTGATTACTGAAATATGTTTTCACAAAAATGCATCCCTTCCCAAAATTCTCGGCGTGCGTCGTAACTGAATTCCTACCGTACGGTACGACCGATGCGTCTCAAAGTCTGTCGTATTTAAAGTGTTAAGGTTATTAGCGAAGTATATATTATATACTTGTTAAACTCAACAAGAAGGCTTCCAAATTAATAAATCCCTGTCTGGATACGTCGTGATAATCGTTCGATCGGCAAAAACCACCTTCCTTTCGTCCAATAATCTCTGCTTCGTTTCCCTCTCCTCTGTATTCGAAGAAGGTTAAACGCGGAGCAGAAGACAGCTTGTTAACCGATTCGTTGTGTGATTTATGGAGGTGCGCGTTGAGTTGGCGGTAACTCGTTTTCTCACGATTTCCGGATATCCCAGCGCGATAACAGGCCTCGGAACATCGAGCCCTCGCACAGACACGATTAACGAGCTGCCTAGGAATCCAAGGGCAGCCATTTGCTGGCCGAGAATTAGCCCGCTTACCGGCGAGCCGCTGCTGCTCAAACTTGCCGAAACTTTTAAACGGGAGCACGCCATCGTGATTGAAGCGCGATCGAATCGATCGAGGTCTCGTTGGGTCGAGAAAAAAGAACGGCAGTCTCGACGAGGTCGAGCTCTTTTTTAAACGAACCTATGGTACAGCGCGAGCAGAGAGGAAGCATCAAATTTTAGCGAAAACGTGCTTCTATCTTTGGAACATTAATTATTTCCATCGGATTTACCGTTTCCCGGGTCACGACAGTGGCTGGCCATCGCGTCAAAACGTTCCGGTTTCAAGCAAAAAGTCGATCATATTTTACGATTCTTTCGGGCTGCTAGTGCGGCCCTTAATGACCGAGTCCGACGCGATAATCGAAGATTAATCGGCCAGCGATATCGCACGGTGATCATAATTCAATCTCTGGTCTCGATAAAAACGCAGAAAGTACCGGATCCCATTTCGTTCGTGTTGAAAAAAGAAAACTGGGAAAGGGAAGCGGTAGCTTAGACGAATAGAAAGAAGAAGAAGAAGAAGAAGAAAAAGAGGACGAAGACGAAATTAATGAGGATCCGTAACGTTAGCTTCGTTTTCGTGTGCCTTGCAGTATTCGACCTCGCTATAATTAAAATGTCCGCTGCTTTGACTTATCGGCAGCAGGTTCCACGGCGAAAAGAATACAGGAATCGGCGGAAGCGTGCGGGAGACGTAGCAAAATTCCCCGGCAAAGCAGCACTACTCCCCTGGATCGTAATAGGTTCGTCCTAGTCGTCTCTTCTTTCAGAGAATTCCGGCCAATCAACGTTGTTCCGAGCGCCCAGCTAAGACCGCATCCGAAAGACGTAAGCTGCAGCCGGGGAAAGATGAAAGGCAACGCGAGTCTTCTTCTCCTAGTCATCGAGAATTCCTAGCCATCTCGCCCTTTATACCCTGTCAAACAAGAAAGCCTTTTGTCCGTTGACCTTTCCCTCCTCGTCTTACGACCTTCCACCCTCTGGATCTTCTCTGTCTCCCTTTTCCCTCGATCTCCGTCCGATCTCTTTGTTTCTCTCGCGCGTTGTGTCGGATGCGACTACAAACAACGGGCCTTGTTTCCCCGGTACCCGGGACACCAACAGCTCCGTTCGTCGCTCGAGATCATACACTCCTGAAATTAGACATTTCCAATTGGTAAACCCTCGATTAAACGCGTTGACTTAACGTTTCTGTACGTCTCTGCCGACGTTCAACAACGACTCGGCTGCTCCCCACGAGTCGTCCTCGCAGAAATTGTTGGCCGTAAAAATTTAACAAGCAGCCTCCAACGAGTAATAGAACAGCCGCCACCGGAGAAAGAGATCGAGCTGAGAAGAAAGAGGACGATCGAGCGGAAAGGACGAGTTACCGGAAGAGATAAAGGGGTCGTCGTCGGTGACGCGAAAGAAACACCGACTCGTCCGACGAATCCGTGTTTATTTATTACCGAAGCTATTCGCGAAATTATTCGTCTGCTTCGGATCTGGAGCGGAGTAAGGGTTCAAAGACACCGATCGATTATGGGTTCTTAAAATAAGCACTCCGATAATGACCAAATCGCATCGCGCATTAAGAAATTACTAGAACCGGAGTAACGCGATTTAATTATTTATTCACTTGTTTATTTAATGATGGGCAGAAGTTCAATTTATAAAAGTAAAAATACGGTAGAGGTGAGCAACGACAATCGCGTACAAAGAAAATAGTGCGATAAATAAGAAACTGTAATCAGAAAATAAAATTTGCATTCTGTGCTAATCGATAAATAGTGTTCTACCATAATAACAATGAAAATGAATGTACAGACAATATTTGTAGACCATAGAGCTGCGTTCTACATTATCCTCTCATTATCGTCTTACACTTTTGTCCACTACTGCATGTGTACAATTGAGATTTAGACATATTTATATTATTAGTGAAAAGGTTAATGCAATTACTATGGTCATTGGCAATTGAGCTGTCTGATAAGTGGGTCTAAGTGGTTTAAATTTGATGAAAGAAGTGGCGGTCTAATAAGAGCTGGCTGTGAGGTGGATCTAATTGTATCAGTTGCTTATTTTAAAATTATCCAACGCTCGTAAAACCTTCGACGAGTTATTCTCGATGATCGTTCAATTTTGAAATATCGCGAGAAGAAGATGAGCAACGGCGGCGTGCAGCAATCTGTTTGGCAAAGAAAGGACTTGCTCCTTGCGATCTTGCCCTCGCAGAAACACGAGTAGAGCAAGCGGTATGGGTGGGTGCAGGTACGGAAGATGGTCACGCGCTGAAGAACGTCCCTGGCTCCGCGTTCCCGGCATACGAAGTGGCATTCGGCAAACATCGCGTGGCTTTTCAACTCGCCGGAGCTTCAGGCTTACGAGGCTTATTCAAATCGTCCAGGGCAGCGGAGAAGACGAGACGAGGGGTAGCAACTAGGAGCTGGAGCAGCTCGTCAGCCAGACTTTCTGGTTTCTTTTTTCACCGGTTTGCTTCCGGCCTTCTCCCGTCTCGTTCTTGTTCCTTTCAAGGGAAGAGGGGGACGAAGGTAAGGAAAGAAAAAGAGAAGCCGCGCAGCTCCCTCAGCTTCGCCCGGAAACTTGCAAGATGGAGCAGAGAATAACACCGGTGAAAGTCTTGTCTGATGATCGCCACTTTACAATGGCAGAAATATTCTTGAAATGCCTGAAACGAAGTGCCCCCTGTGCGGGGTGGAGCGACGAACAACGTTTCTGGAATTCGATGCTAAAGTAATTGCTTTCACGAGGGGCGACGCGCCCCGAACGCTTCTTGGACACGTCCAATCGGTGCGCCAATCTTTCGACGAATTTTCGCGCGGAGCACGGGTGGAACGTTTTAAAACCGCGCCGCGATCTCGACGATCGAGTGGTGCGGCTGTACACACCGGTGGCTCGTTTGAATTTTAGAACGATAGTGGAAACTCGTGTAGCTCGCGCGAGTCGTGAATTTAACTTTCCGGCGGCTGGAAGGTGGGAGGACGGGCGGAATAGGCAGGCGGTGGCGTGAATTAATTCACGACCTCCTAACAAACCGTTCACAGGCCTCGCCTCTGCCGCCTCTTGCCATTGGACAACCCGTGCACGCTGTGTTTCTTTCTCAGCCGGAGAGTCGGCCCTTTGTCGCGGAAATTCTGAAACGGACATCGTTACACACTGTTCGCCGTCCGAACCTTTTCCTCTCCGGCCTCGATAAAAGAGGACCGAGTTGATCGACGAGCGGAACGGTGGAACGTCGAAAGGACAAAACGGAACGAAACTACAGATGTCTGCAGGTCGTTCGCTTTCTTCCGTGTGCCCTCTGCTCCCTTTTCGCCTGCAGTCTTTCTTATTATTTTTATCGGTCGTTCACCGACACATAGTCGAAAGCGACAGACTGCCGGGCGTGCGATGCCGTGTCGCGAGGAAAGAGATTCGAATTTTCGCAGAGAACTACGCTCTCGCCGTGGAGTCGAGTGCCTGCTGCGAGCTGTTAGCGGCAAGAAACGGGAAGAGGAGGGGCAAAAGAGGATCCAGTTCGCGGAGGACGACGAACTCGAGGCTGACAAGGAACATGAACGATGAGGCGACGTCCCGTCGACGAATTTGAAAATAAAATTTGACATTTTTCATTGAAATCCAAGAACGAGGCATCGTACTACCTCTTGTCGTCCTGTGACGGAGTGTGCCTAAGTACGTGTACGCGTGAACGTGTATACGCGCGTGTATATGCGCACGGCAATCCCTCAAAGAGGAAAGTCTCTAGGACGGTTTAATAGTAGCCGCGAATGATGGATTTTAACTCGAACATTGCCTCGTAACCGATGTAATCCATTAGAACTTAATTTTCCATCGCTGCCTTTCGCCCGTGCGACCGTTAAAACCGAGTGGAAAATTGATGAAAATTTTAAAAAATTCTCTGTTCGAATAGGTCGACCAAATTTTCGGGAAATTTCAACCCGCACCAAAAGAGCTTTTCACATGGACATTCATGGAACGTCGAACAAAATGAAATTTCAGTTCGTCGTCGTTCAAACACAGGCACGATAGTAAATTATTAACAGCAGGGAGAGAAAAGAATGTCGTTCAACGAAGGTGCTCGCAGCTTGACCCGTTCGCTGCTCCGCGAAAAGTTCCACGCCTCGCAACTTTCCCCTGTTCCAGCTAACGTGCCACGCGAACCGGGAAAAGTCAAACGCGACGCGAGTTTCCGGGTCACGAGCGAGCACGCGAACGTGGAAATTTTTATCGATAGGTAGCATCTACCCAGAACGCTTTACGTTTCTTCGAATTCTCCCGGACAGCCCAATGTTACCGCGTAGATACGCCGGTAAAACAGACGCTTTCCCTCCAATCGTTTCTCTCGATCCCCTGCACTTTAATCGCGCAACTCGCTACCTGCGTAGCAACGTTGGATACTAATTGTTTGGGCGTAATGATGCCCAACGCAATTTATATCTTTCTAAGATTAGCTGGGTCAAATGACTAACGACACTTTACTTTTGTACTTAATTTAATCCCTTGATACACAAATAAAACAAAATTTGAAACGTCCGAAAAATACTGTTTAATTTGGCTCCACTGAACGGTTACGTGCAAGCTTAGAAACAGAACATTTTGTTTTGAAATTTATTCTAAAAGGAGGGAGTGGGGAGCATCTTGAACATTCTAAATAAAACAGAATCGACGCACGAGTGAAATGATTGAATAATCTAATAATATACTGCACGTTGTTTGCTGGAAACAGCTTTTGGCAAATCTGACTCGTCAAAGTCTACAGTGGCGCATGAAATGAATAACGACCCTAATTCGTCATTGTATATCAAGGGGTTAATTTGGATTAAGTGAATCGTGTGGTGTTCAAATGCTTACGGGTAAGTTCTGAAGAAAAGAAAAAATCACAGCAGGGACAAAATGTGAAAGGTAGTGGATAAGTGTTGTCAGTAATTGGGATAAGAAATTTGTATTTGCGTGTGTCCTAGAAAAAGTAAACGGTACTCGGGAAAATATTACGTTAACCGTAAATGGCCAAGGGTCTTAATGACGATAAAACATTTGGCGATCGTACTTCGTTTGAGACTTTTGGTTTACAATATTGCCTCTATCCTAAGCCTTACAACTTACGGACTGAACAGCAACTTCTCGTTGAACGAATAAATTAATCGTACAGTCGAAGTGAAAACGGAATACATTCGTCGCGAAAGTATTTATACGCCGAGGAACGATTTCCCTTTCGATGGAAACGAAATTGCCCCTCGCCTCTGGGACTCCTTTTTCCGGGGTGTGTTCGTGCTTGTTCCTTTGGAGATCGTCGCGCGAGAGGATAATCCAAGATTGCCGCAGACAGGGGAAAAAAAGGGAATGAAAAGCCGCGAAGAAAGACGGCGGCGAACGGAGAGAAGGTGAGAGGGAGGCGAAAAAGGAGGCGGACCGTGGAAGCCGTGCCAAAACGGCGTGGCTTCTGTCGGCGTGTCGGTTAGACGGTCTGTATTACGAGGGTGGTAATTGTTCGGGAATCGATTTATCTCGCTGGAACGAAGAAACGTCGCCTTAACCAACACAGGACGACGAACGCGAACAATGATCTTCTTTTCGATAACAATTTACCCCTTTATATGCACCGCTGAATCGTTGCCGCACATTTCCGCCGGATGCGCCAGCCTATCCCGGATTAACCGTCCCAGGACAATAAAGAAAGGATCGACGACGCCCGATCGCGCCGCCTTTACGACTATATCGTATCGGCCGAGGTAACGGCGCGGCGCGATGCCGGGTAGAAAAATATTTCCGTCGCGTCGGGTCCTGAGAGAGCGCCGGATAGGTTGGCGCGACAACGGCCGCGAATTTATTAAAATGGTTATTTAGCAGCCCATTTGTCGGCCGCTCGTATTTCTAGATACGCGGGAACAATAAAAATGCAAATAAAGAATTGTTCGCGCGGACGGCTAGGTGGTAATTATTATGCGCGGAAGTGTATTCCATAAATCGTAAGCGGTCCCTGCCGCGTCGATGAATAATGAAAAAGAAAACATTTTAATTGGTACGTGAGCGACAATACGTATTTAACGGGCGTGTATCGATCCGGCGAACGGGCCAGGCATCACCGTCGGGCCGCTCCTCGAATCGAACGGAAGGAGAACGAGACGAGCAGCGAAAGGAAACGAGCAAGCGAGATAAATAATCTCGGGCAGAAACGCCCCGCGATATCGTTCTCGGAGGATCCTCCGAGAACGGAATAATAAGCGAATTTTTTCGTGACATGTAATTTCGTTCGCGAATGCCATCTCGAGGCACGATCTGGCCTGCGGGGAGCGAGCCAAGATCTCGATAGCAGCGCGAGCAATCTGCTCGATTCTCGGCCCGGGTCAGTGGATCGTTCGCATCCGGTGAACGATTTCCGTCGATTTCTTAACTGCGCGACGGAACGCGCGGTTCCCCGAACGGTTATCTGTGCCCCAGAAGAACGGAAAGTCGGTCTCGACCCGGGAGTAGCGCTCGTTGCGGGACGCGTTTCGAGCCGGGCCAACGAGAAAAAAGATTTCTCGGCAGAGGGTTAATTGGGGCGCAACGGACACGAGGCGTCATCCATTTAATCCGGGTAGAGATCCTTAAATATTGAGAAAACGCTAACGGACAGCGGGGGGCTGTTCACAGGGCTGATCAAAGCCGAAGATCAATGGAGTGAAGGTCTAGGAGAGAAGAAAGAGGTGTGCGTGTCTAGAGGGAGAGACGGGGGAGGGAGAGAGAGAGAGGGAGTCTACTCTAATTTCTACTCCAGCGGGTCTTAAAGCTGGTCTGTCCGACCATGCCAAGTCTCTCTCTCTCTCTCTCTCTCTCTCCATCTCTAACTATCTATCTCTCTATTTCCTTCTCACCACTTACGATAATGTTTCTGCTCGTCTGACACCACTCGGCTATTACTATTGGAGAACCGTTCCCTTGAAATTTAACACGCTTCCCAGTTGTCTGACTTAATAGTAGCTCGTACCATCAACGCGCCGCGGTATTTCTCTCAATAGGGACTGGGAATTGACGCGAAGACTTTCATCACGCGAATCCACCGTGAAACGTATGGTAATGCCAGGAATCGACCCGGCTAATATATTATAACGCTTCGAGCCGAGTTTAACGTTACATCGCACCCCGCGCGTTGCTGGTAACGCGCGCGTATATCCAAAGCACAAGTCTACCGCGAGGAAACCGCGTGTACAGTTTATAGGCGTGCAAGAGAGGAGAGCAGCAACAGCAGCAGCTCGAATGGAACGGATAATTCGCGTTTCCGTCGCTTAATCGCACCTAGACAACGTTGTTGCATAATTTTCTTTTTCTTTCTTGAAATATTTATATCGGCTGTCAGGATACAAATTCTATTGGCAGATGTGTTGACACGTAGCCCGTTTCAAGCATGCTGAGAGCTTTTCCAACAAAAAGACCTCTCAAACCTCTTTTGTGGTCGATTGGTCATTTTCTTATCATTAGAGAGTAAAATACTAATTCCTATTGCGGTAACTTAAGAAATGTATATTATAGGGTAGGAGTAGCCTGAGCTCGGCTTGGGTTCGAAGGCAGTCGGTTGTTGTTAGAAGGAAATAAACGTTTTTATATCTACGTATAGCGTTGCTGATGTATTATTTGTAAAATACCAATTTAGACCTATGGATTAGAACCTTGGGATAATGCTAGCAAATCCGGCATCGCCATTATTCAGAGAGCACAATCTAAAGTACTCCGTGCAATTACTAACTCCCCTTGATATATTAGTAACAAAACTGAAGAATTTGTATTCACCGCCGTAAACACAGAACGAGACCTGTACGGATACTTTAATATTAAAAATCATTACTCTTTTGTCTCACATTCTACAAGATGCAAACGTGTTGTGATTTCTTTTACGTCCTCCCCATAATCCATAGATAAATAATAATTCGTGGATAAATCCCATCAAAAACACTACATAACGACCTTGGTATCCTCTTGGTCACTGACACCATTCACGAAAGAAGTAAAAGACACTTCGCCAAATTAAGTGTTTCATAATTCGTGGCTTTCCCTTTAGGCGAGAAACTAGGAGGAACGTCGAGGCGACGACGATACGTCCGCACTCTCGTTGTGTCTAATGAACATCGTCCACGCGTCCGAGCGCGATCGCTATTTAGCTGATTCATTCGCCGCGCTATCGACCGCGCTGGAAACGAGCGCCCTCGACGTTTCGGTAATTAGCCGAGTTAAAGGAAATTTCCATAACAATGTAAGAATTATGACGTTAAATCGGACAGCTATAATTCTCGTAGATCACCGAAGCCCATCGTGTATGCCGGTGTATCGATGCGGTGGTAACGAACGTTTTGAATTATTATAACGGACCTCGAAATCGGACGAATCTATTTAACGGGTAATTCCTCATATCCGTGGACGCGTAACTCGTAGCGAAACAAATCGAACGCGTGCCTGTACGCGGTACCGCACAATATTCCCGTCGAACAAGCGCTCAGCTCTGTCACGATGAAATCGAGCTTCCTCCTTTCGTTGTTTCTCTTTCTATCGTTTTGAAATTAAAGTTTCCAAATCCGAGAGAAAAGTTAATATTAAGTAACGGTTCTCGAAATGATTTTCCAACAGCGTAAGGCGTGTTTTAACCTTTTGAGTGCTATGAGCGCATATGTGAGTCTGACGAAAGTTGCTTTTGTCTCTTGTCAACTTTTGTTTCCTTCACCTTATGAATTTTTCAGTGGTCACAGATTTCGGCGTTAATCTTTCCAGTGCTATGGGTGCATAAATGCGTTTAACAATAATTGCTGATAGGGACCGTGGATGAATATTCATTTATTTATTTATTTAATTAATTATTTATTGACGGGTAGAAGAACCCTTTAGTGAATATACAATATACAATTTTTATGTCTGTTGATATAGAGAGAAGGAGTATAAAAGGAAACATTATAGGTTTACACATGGTACAATGTATAATAATAAATAATATTGGAAATATTAAATATATGCATTTGTCAATCTTTTCGATCTTCCGCTTACTGCAACACAATTATCAATGTACGAGTAACAATACTCCATCTCTAGCAATCGCAACCTCTAATAGTTACTAAACCCAAGCATTAAGGCTCAAAGGGTTAAATAAGCAATTTTATCGGTTGGAAATTACAAGTGAATCTACTCGTGCAGTCGCTTTAACATGTGCTTGCGTTTACGTTAATACGAAACTCCGGATGCGTTAAAGTTTCGTTAAAATTTGCGTTAACGATGAACTTTTTCTGAAAACTCAATCCCGACCTTAAACCAGCGGAAAACTGGTTCTAAATCGAACGTCCGTACCTGGGAATTGAAAAGGGAGGAGAGAAGCGAAAAATAGACTCGATTTCGTGTGCGATGCAGCGTCGCGTTTTCTCACCGGTGATTTCGAAAATGCGATGCGGTTCTTGAAACGAACGTTCCATTCGTCGCTGTTAATTTTCTCGCGTTACGATTCCGTTTCTCGGCGCAATTTTGCTATTGTAAATAACAATTGCGTCTGGCAGCGGAGAGAGTAAAGAAAAAAACAAGCAAGAGGAGCATCGACCGATTGTCCGTGTTTTCACAAGCATTTCCCATTGGACAGGATAGATCGGCCGGTTTCATGTGCGTGCACACAGCGGCTTGAAATTAACTCAATTAAAATTGCGGCGAACATGCACCACCTCCGACATCCCGCAAGCTTTCTCCGCCCCCGCGCACGAACTTGCATTTTCGCTCTCGCTTCTGTCAGCGACAATTTCAGACGTTCGCATCATTTTTGGAGAAACGTTACAAACGCCGACTTCAAGTTCTCGATCACTTTCAGTCCACTCGTGTTAAAGTAAAGCGTAAATACTTAACGGAAGGATAAACTCTATAGAACTAGATAATTTATTTATAAGAACCCTATTCAATGAATCCTCGGTTAAGATCATTAAGAATTTTCGGAATGGAACAACATAAAACGAAATACGGTGTGTACAACTGCGTACACGGGGTAATGTTAAATGCTAATAAATATTGTGGAACAAATGATCAGTTCCAATCACGATCTAAAGTAATAAGAGACGTAAATAGAGTCCTCCAGTGAGCTTAGAATAACTAAACGTAACTAATTGTACCGAGTAGTGGACGTTAATAACAGCTTCAATGGCATTGATCGATTCTTCGTTGTCACGAATTCCTGCTTCTCAGAATATCAAGGAGATTTCAAACGTTCGACCGACAGCGCGAGTGTAACTCTGGCTGTGCAGCCAATCGATCCTTTTAGTTTCTAAAGCTCGACGAAACAGAGGGAAAAGAAATTACTTTTCAGATTTCTCGTAATTAACCTCGGTGAAGTTTCTCAAGTTCAACCCGTGTACGTGGTAGATAACAGCGTGAAAAATCGAACGACACTCGAGGTGCAACGGAGCCGCGCGCAACTAAATTGCTGAAAAGCTTGTAACGGAGAGAATTGAATGGCCATCGCTGGTAACGACGGTGGATACGCATAGAGGGTAGGAAGGGAGGCGGGCTCAGATATATGCACGGGTATACTACATAGGGGCGCCTATTTTCCATCCAGCCCTGAAATTATCGGCGCGGTCTGAGCGAGGTCCATTGATTACCGCTGGTAATTGCCATTACAACCCCCGTCTACCGTCACCCCTTCGCTCTCTCCTCGGCACTCGACCCGGCGGCTCTCTTCCACGGTTCTCCCGCCCTGGATATTCTCTGTGCCAGCATTCAAAGTCAACCGTTTTATCGGGGAGAAGAGCGCAGTAACCGAGTGTTCAGCCTGTCGCCCAGAATCGCGCACTTCCGAGCGCATTCGAGCGAATCCCTCCGGATGCCTCGCGAGAACCACGAGAACTCCTCTCCATCTCGGTCGCTGCTTTCCTCTGTTACGATATCGCGACCTTATCCGAACGAACGAATCCGAACATTTATCGAAGGACGCTCAATTAGAAGGCGCATCGACCGAAAGAGCTTCTCCGGGCCTTTTTAATTCCGAGGACAGGAACGTCTATGCTCGTAATTCTTGGGCAACGTTTAATCCCCTTCGTATCCCTAATCGGATGAAGCATACGATCGAACCGGTTAATTGGACCGGAGATCAATCTTAATTTCCCTCGTAAATCCGGTTACGTAATCCCCGCGATGATCCGACTCCTCCTCACCCGTGATGCCGCCGACTTTTCAGCGGGAAGCTGAGACGTTCTTTCTTAACCCTTTGCCTGCCATGGACGCATTTCTAACGAAAGCTACTCGTGTGAACTATGGGTTCGTATATGCGTCTCTGGCGAAAGTTACTCGCGTGGATTATGGACGCGTATACGCGTTTGTCAATTTTTCCCCGCTCCCATTTAGAGCAACACAATTGCTAATAGAGCACCGTCCACGCGGAGTTCTCCGAGTGTTTAGCACTCAAAGAGTTAAGAGATCGTCTACGCGGTACTGGGCGCGAACAGTGAATCCCGAAGTTACGTATCCGTGATTTATATTCTCGCCGCAACCTCGGTCCGAAGGTACAGGGACCAGTGCCAACCGAAATTCGTTGTTCGTTCAAGGGACGAAATCGCGATCAATCAACCGATTGCCGCGCTGACGCACACGAACGGAATGAACGGGCGCGCTATTTTCGTCGGCAACCGCGATTATGGATTGAAAACCGATCATAAATCCTCGTGAATACTTTACACGCACGTACCAACACCTAGGCGGTGCACGTCAAAGCAGGGATAAAATTTCATCACGATCATAGGGACCGGGCATTCGATGGAATTGCACAGAATTGAATTTACCGAAACTCACGGCGCTTGATTAAGCTGCTTTACGATCAGTTCATCGATTTTACCGAAACACGCCAACGTTTTGAAGAACCCGATGCGTATCGCTAAATACAGGCTGCGGCCGTAATTTGATGTTACAACTAAATTCGAAACACGCGAGTTTTATAGAATCGTTGCAAAAGTCATGAACTCGGCCTTCTAAAAGATATTACAAAACGTACGCGTGTGTATTTTAAGGGGGGGGGGGGGGGGAGGGAGAAAGGTTTTATCAGAAATGCAGCGGTATAGGCTATCATTTTAATTTTCCAGTTTTTCGATCAGAATTTATAGCGCAAAGGGTCGCGGTGTGAAACGAGTGGAAGAAGCTTAGGCGAATATATCTCGAGCGCCCGCCCCGGCAAGAACCGTAACGTTATTTCGGATTTGGCGCAGTTTACGACGAGGCTCGATCGTTTCGCGCAGTTTTTCTGTCGCGACATCACAGAACCGAATAACCGTTTCCATATCCGCTTAAAGCAATTTTTTGAGTGGCCGCTGGTCCTGGGATCGATTGCGAAAGCAGTTCCGCCGCTCTCTTCAGCGGTATCCACGCTGATCGTTTTGCAAACAACTGGATATTTTTTTGACGTTCCCGTTGATGTCGAGTGAAACAAGATTCTAGGCAAAACGAGAACCAAATATTGCCGCCCTACACCGTGTGTTTTTGGTTCCGAGTTAATATCGACCAGCGCGATGCCCGATATCGTATGACGGTGGCCTGCGTTGCAGAGGAATCGCGTGAACGTAACCGGGTTACGTAGCCAGTTACCGATCTTGCGAGCGTGGCAAGCGATCGAGACTCGTTCCCGATCGTTAACGATCGCGTTCGTTGGAAACGTAAAGGAAACCGCTGCCCGCGTTGCGATACGCATAAAAGTGTAAGCTTCCACCGGGTGAACGGACAGCGATCGGTAAACCGAAGCGATAGCGGGAAGGGAGGCAGAAAGACAGGAAGAGGAATAAACGTAGGTGCGGCTCGCCGTAACCTCGCTGATAAAGCATCGAATACGTTGGACGTATGCAGGTAACTTCCAAAATAACGAAAAAGCGAGAGAAATATCCAGGTTGGCTTATCCGACACCGGACCGAGAACGAATATTCCCGGGAAAAATATCGTTGCGCTTAATCCGCAAACGATCATACCTACACACGAATCGATACTCTGTGCACGCGACCTACGGTTAGAACGAATTTGTACCAAGAATTCTCTCTCTCTCTCTCTCTCTCTCTCTCTCTCTCTCTCTGTTTGAGAACACTTTCAAAACCACCTGCAATTTTTCTAACGTCACGAAGAAACTGTTTGCGTGTAAACGTTTAAAATGTTTCATCGTTATTCTTTAAGCGCGACTATTGAAAAATTGTTATAATTGTTAATTACCAGGATCTAGTAATAAGCAACAGCAGAATAACTTGTTGTTGGATAGACAAATGTAAATTTATTGAAATGCACAAAACAAGATATATATGTAAAGAGAAGATGTAAAAAAATGTGGAGAAGCCGGAGCACACGGAGCTGCTCTTGCAAAAAGCTCTCTATCGACTGACTAACATACAGCTGACAGAAAAACGGCAGTTACTGTTCCGTGCTCAGGTAGCATCGTAAAATGAGTTAAGCTAGAGATGGAGTGCCGCACAAGGGAACGCACATACTTGGATACAAGACTATTCCAAAAGATATAAAAACTAAGACGCCCTTTACTTTTGTTAAAATATATAAGCTGTTCGTAATCTCCCACAGTAATCACGTCATAATTATATATGTATGACAATGCCAACAGAAACTCTTTAAAAAACTCTTTCTTGTCGTTCAATCGCCTTACCGATAGCACGAAATTCTAACAATTTTACATCAAGTTCGCGCGTTAAAAAGTCGCAATATTGCACTGCGACCTACCTAACGTTCGTTCGTCGTAACGAAGAGAATCTTCTCTGTTGCAGTGCCGCCGGAACAACCGACCATATTGGACCAGTGGGGCAGGATAGTAAACGGAACAGCAGGACCGTACGAAGAGGGTGACACCCCTTCGTTGACGTGCCGTGTAACCGGTGGTAAGTAACTCTGTTCGCGCGAAACGCGAAACTAACGAACACTCCGCGACTCCCGGCCGAAACTGTCGAAGCGTTTCTCTAAACGCGAAAGATAACTTCGGACTTGGGTATCCATCGGTCAAGAAGTTTCGGTTATCCGTGGAATCACCTAAAACCGACAGTTTCCGTTCCCCCAAAACGGTCTCCCAGATCCGGGGCTAAATCCGAGATACGTGGGATTCGGTAAACGTGGCTTCGGTGGCTTGCCGAGTTTGGCAACTTCTTAAGGCAACGCCATGCGGCAACTCAAATTTAAACCAGTAAACGGGCGAGCCGCGAGTAAAAGTTTGCCTTTTCTTCGACCAATCTTATCCGAGGCGAAGATCGTGTCCCGTTCCTCGCGTCGCGTCGGCTGTTTAACTCATCGCGAAATCGCCGACGCAAGTTCGATCGAAAGGGACGAAGAATCTCGAAGGGATGCGAGGGAACGGGGCGAATCGGGAAGGTCTGAGGGAGTCACCGGTGTCGCCGGTTATTAGATCAGGCAACTTTTTATCGACGAAGGGAGCTAAGTGAAAAGTTCTACGTTTGGAAGAACGCGACGCGGGAGGAAGTGGTTGGGAGAGCGGCAAGTAGGCACGGGGGTTGGGATGGAGAGGGGAGGGTGTGGCGAAGCGAGGGAGAGACGCGGGGGACACCGAGGATCAAGCGTTCCGGAATGGAACGGGGGAGGAAGCGCCAAACTACCGAGGTTCCGGTGTTTACTTTGGCAACTGGATCTAAATTTCTGTTTATAACTGCGGCAACTTCTTCGGCTGCCTTAAAAGATTATTTCTTCCCCCCTCGCCCTGTGCATCCACTTTTCTCCCGCGCACCACCATCCCCAGTGTGGCCCTCTCCCCAGACGGGAACACGCTTTCCTGTCATTCGCCCCGATCAAACGCAAGTTACGGTCTTGCGGTCCGGGAGTTTCTCCGCAAATTTTCCTCCGTAAATAAATAACAGGCAGGCGGTGACGTTGAATCGCGGCAAAGACGCGGAAACCGCTTCTTGCCCATGATTTTTTAGATTTTTTAGATTAGATCACAGATTTAGATGACAGCGTTTAGGATACCGACCTGCTAAATCGCCTTACTGACGGGTCAATTTAACAGCTCCATGGACGAAACGCGGGTCATCTATTTCTGATGACAAGCACAACATAATCAAAAGTAAGAAAAAAGAAACAAAAAATATGATGTACCCTGTATACCGAATTGGATGATAGGAAATAATAAAACGAGTATCCGGGTTTCACGTTAAAACTTTATTTTATATGCATATGACACTATGTCGTGTCGTATACAGAGCCCAAATGAATCCTCTCCTTTCGATCTTTCGTCCTCTATCCTCCAAAAACAGGGAGACGAAAGGAAATTGTTGCTACGCGAGAGAAAAACCACATGCCTTTTGAACTATGTCGAACCTTTTCGACTCCGATGGTCGAATTCTTAGGGACTGCAAAATCTCTCGCGTCGTCACACCGAGTAACCGTGGAACAAACACAGGGAGGTGTACGACGACGATTCAATACTCATCGTCGGTCCCGGCTGTTCGATGAATACATCGAAATTCGAAGCCAGGAGTAGTATTGCCGTATGCAGATTCGATGGGAATTGCATCGGCGCTGCGCATCGATCATACGCACTGCGGCGTATAAATTGAATATCGAGAAGATCGGCTTATCCTTAACAATACGCCAGCGGAGCCGCTGCAAACGATCCCGTGCAAGCGGGCCTAGAATTTTCATTTAATTGTAAATCATGCTTAAAGAGGAAAGCGAAGATCTCTTCGCAAGGGAACCGGGGCGCAACGAAATATCCCAACTTCCTTTTTCCTCCAATTTTTTCTCCCCAGTTTTCCCTTTTTTTTCCTCTTTTTTGGTTTTTGATACTCTGTTACACCGTCTGAAATTTATATTTGAAACCGATGTATCGGTTGCCGATATCGTTTTCGCCCGCACAAAGCGGTTCGTTGAAATTTGACGGCTCTGATGTTTGTTTGATTTCGTCGGCAAACTTTTGCGCGGTCTCGTCTCTGTTCCGTTCAATCCATCGCCGTTGGAGATCCGTGAACCTCGCCCTGGGCGTACCGTCTCGCTTCTTAACCCTTTGACTGCTAAATACTCCCGATCAAAGCGGTCCGCGTGGACAATGCTCTAATAGCAATTGGATTGCTCTAAATGGGAGTGAGGAAAAATTCACAAACGCGTATACGCGTCCATAATCCACGCGAGTAACTTTTGCCAGAGACGCATATACGCGTTCACAATCCACTCGAGTATGTTTCGCCAGAGACGAATATACATAGCAGTCAAAGGGTTAACCGGAACGGGTGGTGGTCGTCGACGTTCGCGATAAGTTGCCGCCGCCGTATCTGTCCTCGTGGCGCGGCGCCGGCAAAGATTTGCAATTCAATCGAAAGGCCGGAGGTAGGAAACGCTGGCCGCCAATGCGAAATTACGCCCGGGTATACTTCACCGATTAAATGTTAATGCGCGCGACCCGAGTTTCGCTCGTCCCTCTCCGTCCCATCCTCGATCGGCGACCGGCGAGCAAAGCAAGATCGCGAGAACCTACGATACAGGCTATTTACGCGGGAAAACCATCCCGGAACGGAACGATACCAGATCCGATTATTCAAACGAGATGTCGAGTATCGGCTCGGCGGGACGAATTTCCGTTCTATCCTTTTGAGCGCCGTAAAAAATTTGCCGAGCGCGCACTTTATTGCCGACTTATTCTCGATATTTATATCGGTACTTTGTTTGGCTATTCGAGAATTCGATATCGATTTTCACGGGGCTGCCCTTTCGCCGCTGTCCCCGTAAACGGGAATCGGAGAAACTTTGCCGGGTAGGAGGAGGGAAAGCGTTATCGCCTCGCTGAATAATCGGCAACTTTATTCATTTATTTATTATTATTATATGCGGGTCAAAATAAAACACTTTGGTATATATACATGCAATACAATGGTTAGTCGTAGGAGGCTTCGTTTAAAAGTAGAAAAAGAACTAAGGAAATCTAGTTCGGTACAGTGGGTTGTTAACATTGGTAATAACTCTATTTATACAGTTTTGCTGACCGTATTGAGTGATATTATAATAATAATAATTTTATTTTACGGGCTAGTAGCCCTTTTACATCAGTTACGAATTGTACAGGAGGTTCCAGAGTACTTGCAATGATATGAATAAAAAGTTGGTGTAATCAGACATTACGTGGTTTAAGAGCAGAAATGCAAGCAGCTTTGAAAGAGATAAGAATACCACCAAACAAATTTAACTGTACACTATACATATATTGGCTCTTTTCATAATTCTAGCGATACAATTTAATATATTGTACTTGACGTAGAAATTGTCGGTGCCTTAACGATGAATAGAATGCGTTAAGGCGAAATTTAATAAGAATTTCAGGACAAGAAATAACTCCGTTTAAAAGTTTATTCACGTTCCGCGGTTCTTCTTTATAGGGCCGCGTGATTTCGGACGGACTGGCGGACCGCGTTTGCCTTTCGCGAGATACCAACTGGACGGTCTAATCTTCATAAACCGGGTGAAATCGTCGGCGACGGGCAGCGTGAAATGCAAAAACGGAAACCTCGATTCCCCTCGTGATTTTTCTTGCCGGCCTCGCGGCGAGGCTCGCCCCGTCGAAAAGGTATGAGCCGCTGGATGCAACGACGCGCAATAAAAACGTGTAGTCGGCGTTAAACGCGTCCTCGCTTCGGCATTCATTCTCATCGGGCCGGCCTCGGCCGCGAAACGAGGTCGTTTGAAACGAAAAAACCGACGGGGACACCTCGCGTTAATTACACGAGACACGCGTTAATACTCGGGCTTTATCTTTCTACCGACGAACAATAAATATTTTCCCCGGTTTTCGAGGCCGCTGCACCAGCAGCGATTAACTGTAATTAGTCCGCGCGAGAAATTCCCGTAAATGAGATTTATATCGATCGGGAGGAAATTTAAAAAATTTCACTATCCCCTCGAGTAATAACTCTATTCGACTTTCGCGCGCGAGACAGGTGCCTCTGGTTATATGTTGGATACTAATTTTTTAGACGTAACAATGCCCAACGCAGTTTGTATCTTTCCAAGGTTGGCTGGGTCAAATGACTAACGACACTTTACTTTTGTATTTAATTTAATTTAGACTAAGTGAACCGTGTTGCGTTCAAAAGCTTGCGAGTGAGCGTTATTCGATTGCTTGCAGAGTGACTTCTGAGGAGCAGGAAAAATCACAGTCGATACGAAATTTGAAGGGTAGCGGATAGGTGTTGTAAGTAGTGAGGATAAGAAATCGTATTTGTGTGTGTGTCCTCGAAAAAGTAAACGATACTCAGGAAAATACTTCGTTAACCGTAAATGATTAAGGGTTTTAAAAGCGATAAAACATTTGGCGATTGGACTTCGTTGAGGCATTTGGTTCCCAATATTGCCTCTATCTTAACCCTTACTACCTACAGACTGAACATTATAATTTCCCGTGATCTAAAAATTCTTTTTATCGACGACGATCAACCGTTCGCTCACTGTTCGCGAATGGCGTTTGGTAGCGTGTTAACCGGGACACTCGTCTCCTTCTCGTACAACTGGGTAAGTAGTATATCCTCCTCTCGATCGCTCTATTATACGCGATTTACAGCTAAGCCTAACTCCCTTCACGGTGTTCCGTGTTATCTATAATTTATGGCAATAGCGGTGAGAAAATTTTACGACTCGGCCCAGCTCCTACGATTTATTGCCAATTACTTGACTTCGTGCCCGGAAAGAATCGAGGGTCCTCCTTCGCGAGGATGTATACGCACGTAGAGGTGCGGTTTTCCTTCCCCTATCCGTTCGACTATCCTTCTCCCGCCCCTCTCGAGGCCAACCTTCCACCCCGTTTCCTCGCCCAACGTACGCCTGCACACCGACTATGGCTGAACATCCATGTATACGGTATACAGAGATACAGCAGACATACACGTATCGAGAGATTCGCTTCGCGAGTAAACTCGGTACTTAGGAAATCATTTTACCGGCAAAGCTTACTCGTTTTGTATTCTTTCCCATCGATAATCATAGAGGGTTAGACGTTCTTACTGTAACTTTCGAGCCAAGCTTCTCGTTCATTGGAGGCTCTTCTATCGAACGCTGCAATACTCCTCCCCGTTGCCCCGCCAAGCGATCTCCTTTGAGACGCTTCGCGAGCACGAGGAAGCGATTAAAGGAAGGTCAAGGCGAACGGGAACGAATGCTCTACGAAAGGTGTTTCCTCGTCCGAGAGTCGGTCTCGAGCTGCAAACCGGGGCGGGGCTAAGCGGGTGGCCGTTAATTTCGAAAATTGGAACGAACCGAGATTGAACATCGCACACTTTCAACCCGGCCTCGAATCGTGGAACGCGAAACCGGAATATTATTTGATCGCTCCCTCTTTTTTTCACTCCATCTTCCGTGCGTCGAGGGAGCATTGGGGCAACGCAACGAGCCAGTTTACTCGAATAATTATCTCCAGGAAAGAGGCGCGTGACGGAGGGAGAGGGGGGAGAGAAAACCGGGTCCTGCTCTCTTTTCTGCCGCTCTTCCTTTTCTTCCTCGTCATCAACCGCGATGCACTTTGCCTATTTCCCCCGGGTGTACGCATAATGTCGCGGGATCACAATCTACCCGCGCCGGGTATTGGCCGAGTGCGGGGAATATTTATTTTTCAATCCTCCGCCCGCAAAACCGGAACTCAGCAACGCCATAAAAGATATTAAAAATTATTCGAGAGAGCGGAGGGCGCGACGGTTCGTCGCTGCCTGGCAGAGCAGGTTAAATTTCCACGCGTCGGTATCACCGGGCCACGTCTCCCGATGTATCATCCGCCGCAGTTTTATCCATTAAAAATATTGCGAACTTTCTTTGTAACGCTCCGGAGATTCGGTCTCTGATTGCTTTTACAGCTCCCCCGCGGGAACCGAGGAACTTGAACTCTCGAGCGTCGCGTTTTGTTCCTTAATCTTGCCGTGTAACACGGGAAAGTTGAGGCCAGAACGGTAAGCACCGCTTGTATTGCGACACGTTTACCGCTAAACCAGCCGTTAAGTTTTATTTCATTACCGCGACAGAGAGATCGTCGAACATCCCGCTTCTATTGGGTGTACAAAAGCATATCTGGGACGGCTGGGTACTCGAATACCAAGCGAGGACGTATTCGTTAAAGGGAGAACAGACAGCGCGGGTCCAGAGCTTATAGATGGCTCCTCGATAATCCGGAATCAAGAGGTTCTGAATCAAGGCGCGGCGACGAAATGAAGAGAAGTGGGTCGTTTAGGAGGGTGGGGGAGAGAGCGCAAGGTTGAATAAAGGGACGGGAGATGGCCGAAGGAGGGAATCTGGGAAGGATCTAGGAGTCCCAGCGGCGGGTATTTGCCTTAAGTAGAGTTCGAACCGGCGGTAAACTTGTTAGATGTGGAGGAGTAGCTGCGGACCGGCCTTAATCCTGCAAGATATCGTCCGGTATCCGCGGATTAAAATCCTCGCTTTAGTGCCCCCTACCGCGCAGATAGCGCCGGTGTTGTCGTCGTTTTAACGGAGCCTCGGTTTCGGAGGGGGCGAAGTTCGAATATAGTCCGACAGTTAAAGTCAACGCCAGGGGCGCGCCGAACCCATTCCCAAGACCTAACCCAGACCGTAGCTAAAGCCGGACCGCCACCACCTCCTCCAGTCCTTCTCCCTTTCCGCAGCCACGCAACCGCGCTACGACCTACCTCTAGCCCCTAAGCACTCATGCAAACGACCTCGCGACGGCCGAGCTTGCGAATTAACTGGCCGACCTCTGTCGCCGTGGCCGTATTTCCGGCCCGTTGAAAAATTCTACTCTTCGACCTACGCAGCCACCACCTACGCGGATTGTTTCTCTCGTTCGCGAGAAAACGCGCGAATTGCCTTCTTTGTTTAGCCAGATACACATTTATGCGTCTACGCGAGTATTGAGGCTACGTACATGTTTTTATGTACCACCTCATAAAACAAAATATGAATTAAGTAATCCGATTACCCGAATTTTAACGTACACTTCTGAAATATCAAATCAGGTCGACTTTTTTTTTAAACATTAATTACGCATTCAGTTAAATAGGCATAATTAATTCAGCTCTCGGGTAATTACATATTGCCGACCCTTCGTATAAACTTACGCATATAATTGCATTAAACGTTTATGAAATTCATTTTACGTATACTTTTGTATAAAATGGGCTACTGGCCCGTCAAAATAAAAATTATTGTTATTATTTCCCTTTTCTCCAATTATTCGGATCTACACTGAATCCAGACGGGACATTGCCAAGTCTAGTTTATTTGTCGCGTCGTATTTAAAAAGGTTCACGTGATGTTGCATGTCTTCAACATGATGGCCTCCCGTATTTCTTCATGCTTATTATTATTATTATTGTTAATTCGAGCAATTTCCTTCGAGTCGAACAATGATTGGATTTCTAGTTGCCCGCGTTTCCTTTGCCCGTTTTATTCTCATCGAAACGTATAAGAAGGGGAAATGCGAGGGGAATCGAAAGGAACGAGACGGTTAAAACGCAATCTAGATCGACAGGCATCGTGAATAACAACGACGCGACGGGGAGAGCTAATCCAACCCCGGGCTCCGTCGGAGATCGAGGCTTGCAATTTTAAGTGTCGCGGGCGTTGTTGCGTCCGGGCCTGATTAAATTGCGATTCCAGCGCTGTGCGGCATCGTGAATAACAATGAAAAGGGCGAACGCAACCCCGGCATTCTTCGTGCTCGTTCCCGCGACGGGAATTTCCACGCTCGATAGACGCCGGCACGCTTTTTCTCCCCCCCGCTTTATGATTTCTGACCCATTACCGGCGCATACCTGACTCTTATAATCCTCGTATATCACTGGAACCGTTTTATCACCTTAACCGGCAGCTTTTCCAACCAAAATATGCATCTAGCCACCGAGCCGCGTATTATTCGCGGGAGATATGTAAATCCGTGATATAATACGGACTCTATCCACGGAACATTCCTTCGAATCGACCGCCGATACTGTATGCATACGTGTATATGTGTGAGTAGACACGCATACGTATACCCCACGATATACCCTCTTCGAACCATTTATTCCCGATAAACGCTACTTTCGCGGAGCACGTGGGTCCCTAAAAGACGACCGGTTCGAAAGAACTAGCGTACACCAGCCGAGCGCTTAGTTTATCATCCGACCCTGTTGGTTATTTCGATGAATGGGACACGATTCGGGTAGAGAACACCGTACTAGTTACAACACGTGCTTTATCGTATCTTAGCATGGTATACGATAATAGAAAAACAGAAAGTTACACTCCAATGAATATCACCGTACAACGGCGTCCCAGTCGGCTACCGACTAAGTCGCATCGATAGACAGAAGATTGGAATCCCAACAGATCCGATAGCTACGCGTAAACTTCCGGCCCGATTCTCTCGAATCACGCGCAATCGATTCGGCCACTCCGGTTGCGTACACATCCATCCACGTTCACGTACGCAACGTACACGCGTCCTCGATATTCGAGTGCCGACAAAATCATTGCCCGCTGTAGACCCGCTTTTAATATTTCAGCCGCTTTGATCCGTTCTTCCGTCCGTCTGTCGCTCTGTAATTGATATTTATCGATCCTCCGGAGGAGCGGCAGGAAGCTACGCGTATAACGCGAGCGCGGGGGCGCGGCGCGAGCGATCGAGCGTACACGGTTATTGAAGCGACCGGCTTCAGACAGACTCGAAGTCTGCCAGATTTTTGTCTGGAGTACCGCATCCAAAACTCTGGGGTATCGGCTAATTTAAAAGTTCCCGGGAACTCATCTAGCCTTTAGTAGCTTCCGCAAAGCTCGTCCGGGCCCTGTGTATACGATCCCCCCTCTGTCCACTCGCGTTCCTCTCGACCCATCCACCCTCCCTTTCTTCGTCCCTTCCTCCATCCGCTCTAGCCCTCCCTACCCTCTCCGCCGCCGAGATTCTCCTTTACTTCCGCGAGTAATAGTTCTCCGGATCTCTTTCCCAGGCCAAAAACCACTGAAGGGATCTACCGGCTATTTTTCTCGCAAGTGCTCGAGTCCACCACGGTTTCTACGTATACGAATTCTGGCCTGTCCCTTCTTATCCCTATGTCTAAGGCACGGGGGCCTACTAGGTAGCCTTACTGGATGATGAGTCCACTAGCCAGGCCCTAGACGAAACACACCGCTTTCCCGTTTCTCCTTTTCCTCCTCTCTGTTTCCTTTCTCCATCGTAACAGCCACGCTACTTTTCGCGTAGTCGTTACGTTCCATACGAGGCCCCCATCCCCTCCCTGATTTTCCCCCGCTTTCCTCGACTGCGGCCCGATGTTTTGGCCGCGGCCGTTTCGTAAATCTTTCGCGGGACTCGTTTCGTTCGATCGAGCGGTTTGTCCAGTCGTTTACCAAGTCGAACGTATCGGGGGAACGAGCGCGAGAACGGGGTTTCCGTTTCCGGTAACGAGCCGCAGCGGCAAATAAAAATTACGAGCTGTAAATCTCGCTGGGGACGGTGTGTTCCGTTTCGCTGTTCACGGTTCGTTAATTTGCTTCACAGGCAAGCCAGAGCCTATGGTCCGGTGGCTCGTCAACGGCCAAGTCAAAGACGAGGAGTACGAGAAGAACGCTGGCGACGTCATAGAGAACAGGTACGCCAAATTTTTATATCCATAGGAAATTATTTTATTTTGAGAGATGGTAGGGTTCAGGTGTAAATGAAACAAAGTAGTTCTTAGATAATATATATTTAGAATAATTTAATAGTATATAGTTTAATAGTATAAACAACTTTTCGACTTAACAACTTCGATGTTCTTGTTTCTCTCACAGTCACACTCTTTCTGTCTCGTATTAGCATTCTCCCCGGCATATATTTTTCCAAACACTCGTTTCCTTCTTTTTTTAATTCTGAACCTTTCTCACTCGATGCATTCGGTCACGTTCACCCAAAATTCCTCGGTCGCGACGTTGTCTCAAGTACTCATCTATCGCGGCTCAGAAACAGTCTAAAATCGCATGCCTACACATTTATTCCGGTTTTCGGTCGAAACACGATGATAACACGGAAACGTTTGCTGTTTCGATAGGTTAACCCTGCAGCCAATCACTCGCGCGAAGCTTGGCGCGAACTTTACGTGTCAGGCGAGAAACACTGACCTGATCGAGCCGAAGGAGTCCTCCATATCCCTGGATCTCAATCGTGAGTAACAATTATCTCATGCTTCTGTTTCATCGTTCCCTCGGGATTCAGGGAGGGTGAGAAAGTGGACGAAGGAAGGGATATCGAAGGGCAGGGGGTGAACTGTAATTCCTCGGGGTCGAAAGCCACTCGCCATAGGCGGTGGCGGAGCGTCGTTAAAAGAGGAACGAAATAAAGACAAGAAGTAGATACAAATTCTTATCGCGTGGCCAACAAATCAGAAGCCTCACCCCGAGCCTATCTTGTCCCGCGTTAACGATAAGATCTACGAGACAGCAAAAGTGGGCCAACATCCTTTGCTCCCTCGCCGCTGTGAATCGCCTTTAAGGGAAGATAAGGCGAGATAAGACGAGAAATATATTAAATCCTGCCCGGAGCCCCACCTGGCTCATCCATCCCGCCCTCTGCAGGCTGGTAGAGGCCGAACAGCCACGAAAGCGAGCTAACCTCGGGCTTCCTTAAAATTAGAATTCTTCGTTAACTCGCGCCCGTAACGTGGGACGACGAAATACTAATCTCGGGGGTAAACTGAAAAATTCATAGATCAATTATCCGCCCTCGGTCGCCGCGTCGTCGTTTACCGTGAGAACGGGAAAAAAGTTGGACGAGGGACGGGAACGCAATGGCGCCGCGCCTAAAGAAAACTTAGTACCGTTTCGCCATTTTGTCGGACGGGACGAGATGAACGAATTCGACGGCCGACCGGCAATGTCTTTTGTTCTCGTTTCCGCGGAACGCTCGACGAAATCCCTAGGAAATATTTACCGGCGTTTCATCGTCCCTGTCCAGTCTCGTCCGATCGGTGATGCCCGAAACCACGCGTTCCGCGAGAAAGAAAGCACCGAGGACGGCCGGCGATCGTGATTGATCGGCGCCGAATGATCGGTGCTTCCCGAAAGTCACGAAATTTTCGGCGAAGCGAACGACGAAATTGAAGACCCGTTATTGGTGAACGAGAACACCCATCATAGCGGGCGGACGGGAAAAAAATCCTGCGCTTCGTGCGCAGAGATAACGAAACGAACGTTGAAAGAGGAGAGTGGGCGAGGAGGCGGGGTGAAGGGAGATAGGGGGAGACGGAGAGAGCCAGAGTGGCTGTACGATGAGAACGTACACGGGCGGCGGGGGTAAAAAGAGCGACGGGAACGAAGAGGGAAAAGAGAGATTGATCGATGCTCGCTCTTTGATTTTCGCGAGCTGGACCAAGTGACCATGCATCGAGCGTGTATTCATCTCATGGCTGGCGGAACAAAAAACGAAAGAGAAATTAAAAAACCCCTGAACGGTGACGAGGCAAACCGTTGCGTGGCTAGACGGCTGCCGTGAGGGGACGGGGGAAGAGAGGAGGATCGACGAGATTGCGGATAATCGAAAAAGGCCGGTGATTCTGAAAATCCGACAAATCAAATATTTGCGCGCACCCGTTTCTCTACCTACTGTTCGTTGAAAAATTTGTAATGCACCGAAACAGCTGCATCTTTTACGCGTCCGCGTACATTTCGGTATCGTATTAACGTGATTACGATTATTATTATGATTATTATTGCAGCTACCGTTACCGCGTAGGAGGATATCGTGTGTACGCAGATAGGGAAAACACGGGGCTCGTTAACGTAAAATTGGAACATCGTTTCCCTCGATATCCCATGGTCGTAACGAGACCCCGCGCTCTGTACTGCAAATAAGCCGAGATGGAAAACAGCCACGAGGAAGGAAGAATGGATGGATCGGGAAAATATCGAAACTCATTATCGCGGCCAGCTCGACGAGAACAGAGGCGGCGGGACGGGTTCGCGAACCTATCCTCGTAGTTTTCATATTTCACGCACGAACGGATCGTATCTGGCCAGTATTGGCCAATCGGAAACTCCGATTTATCGTCCGTCAAAAAACGATCGTCGCCTCGTTCGAAACGGTGTCGTACCACGCGTATGAAAAATCAATGTTTACCCGGTGTAATGATCGCTGTCGCGACAGAACCTCGCCGAAAGAAACCGTTTGAAACGGTTTACGTTTCGATCGATCTGTTTCTGCGCGTACCTGTTCTCGTTCAGCTTTCGCTACCTGTCCACCTGAAAGGAGAGCTCGCACGAAAAGGCGGAAGATTAAATATTGAAAAACCATTTACAGAGTTTAGAACTAATGTTTATCGAACAGATCCTTATAAAATAGCCACACTGAATAATAATAATTTTTACGCCTTGCGTTATCGGTAGTCAAAAAAGTTTATAATAAAGAACGAAGAAGAGAGAGCACGTGTCGTAATCGCGGGAGCGCACAACACACAGAACAATTAGGACGGCAGAAGGAACCTTCTAGGAAAAAAGAAAAGAATACGTAACGCCGAGCTCCCAACACACTCAACGCACGTTCCAACTTCGCGGCAAATTCAACGCCGAACCTCGTCCTCCCACTCTCGCGTAATACCAAAATCACGCATATCTCAACATTAACGAACGGTTGCTCTCCCGCGAAAAGTCAAACGCTCGGGAGAGAGCCGGTGCAAACCTCGGAAATGACAAATGACCGGCAATTGAACTGTCGGGCTTTTACAACGTTAAATCGGCCGCACAATTTGCATCGAGCTCACGTATCCCCGGCTCGTTTGTCCGCCTTAATTATCGGTTCACTTTAATTATCGCGCCCGATTAGCGTCGTCGGTCCGCGTGATTGCAGGACTCGGTGATTCGAAAAAAAAGAGAGCGTCGCATTATGTCGTTCGGCAACGACAGACCTATCCATCGATCGATCGATCGATCGGGCAAACGTAATCGGCGTTCGTTGATTTCCAGTGAAACCGTTGACGGTGACCATAAGGAGGCCAGGGAAGAAAGGAGTTGGGAACGAGTCTCTCCTGGCCGGGAAACGCTACGAGGTGGAATGCGAAACCACCGGTTCGAGGCCACCAGCTGTAATAACTTGGTACAAGGGGCGAAGAAGACAGCTGAAGCACACCACGGTGAGAGAACAGTCTATCCTGCGATCTTTGCTAAAATGTTATAACAAGCTCAATGTTCGACCAGAGTTTTAACGTTCCTGTTAGGGATTCAAGATACTACTCACTTTTTAGACCGACTGGGTATATTTCAAATTTTAATTCTTTTGATCCATTCAACAGAATTTGTAACCTAGCCAACTCAATTGTAGACTTAAACTTTTTCAAGTTATCCTCAGACGGTTTTAAGGCTAAGGCAATCAAATTGGTAAAGGCTACAATATTTTGTAGGTTATAATAATTATAATAAAAGTAATACTAAATTTTCAAAAATGTAGGTATCATAATAACTTCAACAAGTTTCCATGAAAAATTACCAATTGGTCATTTTGACCGATCTTGGTAGTTATAGTGTTAAAAGCGATCATATGACAGTGCTATAACTGATTTGCAATATCTTTCGATTCTATAATGGCATCATAATCGTCTTCTGTAAATTTCAAACCCCTAACACACCGATATTATGGTTTCGCGTGTTAAAACAGCTCGTTAATTCAGCTGACAACGAGACGTATAAGTTCAACTTTCAATTCAGTTTTTTCAGTTCTATCGAATCAGTTGTCATGTTCAACTAAAATGAGCTGTGTAAATTTACCTTTGACCCGAACCCTTTATCCTGTTTCGAAGGTCGCGCAAGCTTTCCACGTACATCCTTTGTTCGTGAAACAAAGCCCGTGCTTTCTCTCTCCCTCTTCCTGTGCTGATACCTGTCTTCTCGATTACACATTTTCTTTTCTCCCCTTGCTGTTTGCACGAGGTAAACCAACACGAGGCAGCGATGTGTCGTTAATCTCTGCGTTGCTAAATTTCGTAAGCTACCTTTCCGTTGGCCCGAAACGCCTATCTTTCGCGATAGGATCGCGTCAAGGAGGCAGGGGAAGGTTCGTCGCTCACGGAGACCGAAATTAAGATGCCGCGGTCTAATTTCATCGGCTGGGAATTCGTTATCCGCCGTAATAATTTCGTAGCCACCCGACTAATTACGATATCGGCGGTCACGATGAGCCGAGTAACTTATTAGCGTCGTCGATCGCTGAAAATATTTCCTCAGCGAACCCGGACCGGCTATTATTCGCGCAACTAGAGCCCGATAATTCGGTCGTTATCGCTTTCTAATTATTAGCGCATCGCCTTAACGAAATTTGTCGTGTTCGCCCGGCGGAGGGACAAAAGGCGGCGCGCGGCATTTAATTAACAGCTAAGCTGCTTATTATAGCCGGCGCGTTGGGCTAGTGCTTGTTAATTAACCTGGTCCCGTCCTCGAGGGCTGGACGCAGCTACGATGAAATACGGTAACGCGTCCTGACGCTAAGGTATTTCAATTTCACTTGCTCGAAATTTAAATCAGAATGTCCGTGTCCCGTAAGTTACGCCTCGCTACTTCTGCACCCTTCCTTCCGCTTAATGTCCCACCCTCCCGGCTAATAGTTGCGAGCGCCAATTAAAGACACTCGCGAACGTTTCCTTTTCCCGTGCTTCGAGCATGAAATTACACGACGTCTCGCCTAATTTCTTTCGACGGATATCGCGTTCTCGAACTCACGCCTTAACGAGAGGGTTTGGAAGGGCTCGCGTAGCGGCAAACGGGCGACGAAACGGTGGCTAACATCGTAGCCGACCCGAACTAGATTTACGAGGAGCGAGATCCAGTTACAGTAGCGGATAAAAGTTTAAGACTAGAGGACAATGTAAAGCATACTTTTATGGTTTGAAAATATTGCTTATTCATTCAGTTTTATACCTATGATAGAACATTATTTATTCATTAGCATAGAATACAAATTTTATTTATACTGTTATTTCTTATTAATTAATTAATTTACTTTCTTTGACCCTTTGGTCTTAAGCTTCTGTCCGCTACTGTATCTCTCGAAATAGGTTTTTCGTGGAGTTTCGTTGTCGAATGAGAGAAGACAGCAAGAGAGCGGAAAGGAGAGATACAGAGAGGTTGAAAAGGTCGAAACGCTTCGGGGAACCGATAACTATACCCCTTGGCAGCGAATCTTTCCCCTGGGGGAGATTCTCGGCTCGGGAACGGAGTCAAAGCGGTGGAAAGACGAAGACGTCTCGTTGCGTTCGGGGGTGGAAACGGAGCGGCCCGGGCCGGGGTACGACAGGGAGGGGAGAAAAGAGGAACGACGACGACGACGACGACGACGGCGGGCACTCTCCAGGAACGGATTCGATTCACAGGTTCGGAGTCGCTTCCGATTGTGCTCGGCTGAAACGAGGGGCTGCAGTTGGAACCGCGGCGCGGGGCCGAACAGGGTTGAAAGGTAGAATCCGTGCCGGTGCATTCGAGGGGCGTCGATTGAATCAAGCAACCACACCTGTCGACTCCAGATATTTTCATTGGCGGCATGCTAATTGGCAATTAAGCAACGCCGATTTAACCGATCCGCGGCAAACGTTTCCCGCCCCGCCACTCCGTCGCCCCTCCGATCGCGGCATCGGGCGCACGATCGCTCGTACGAGTTCGCAACGAAATCCCGCAACGCCGCCAACTCTTACGTTAAGCCTAATAAGCATAAGTGGGGAACACCCGATTCGGTTATCCCGACGAACGCGTTATTCACTGCGCAAATTAAGGACAGGGTAATGAACAAACGTTCGAGTCTCTCCTATATCGCGGTGCAAGCGCGAGTGTTGGTTCTTTCGTTTGCCAGCGAAACAGTGGTTAAGAGTTATTACTGATACAAAGAAAAATTCACAATTAATACTCCAGCTTTTCATTTAAGACGTATCTGATAAACAGCTTCTATACCGCTCTTCTCTGTAAAATTTTCTTATCTTTATACACCTCTCTTCCATTTGTATATTTTTACTTTTCTCTGTTACCATTATTACATTTTCATACCTCAATGTAATAATTTTCTTGTAATCCTCTAATGGATTAATCCCGTATAAATAAATAAACAAAAAAAGGTTTTTCATCTGAAGGACAATCGAATCGAAAAACCTGTATGGCCGTGTTGTAGTCAAATACGAGTTACTTTCTTCGTACGGTATTCAATTAATGTTTCCCGCTTTTATTACCTCGTGCATGGCGTGTTGTTGCGAATGGTCTTTCTTCCGCACGGCATTCAATAACAATCACGATAACCACGGCCTTGCAAGCTTCACCAAACACAACAGTTCCATTCCGATGTCATACGCCTATAGATACGTTGCGAACAAAATTTAAATTAAAATCCGAAAGCCGCTCGATTAGATTTAATAGCGAGTCGCAGGTACGGCCACCGACTCGCTATAAAAATTGTGCAACGTTACCCCGGCCAATACGGATTTATTGGAGTGTACAGAAAGTTTAAAATTTGTCAGAAAAGCAACGAGCAGCTAGCTGGTAACTCGTTCGAGTGACCTCGAAGATCGAACCGTAAATTTCCTGTATTTTGTAGAAGCGGATACGAGCGTGTAATATACGGTATAAAAGCATCGGTCGATCCGTCCACTGGAGAACCCTCGATTCGAAGCTGCGATATTCGACGTTTCCAATAACGCAGCTACGAAGAGCATAGCTATTGGCTCCGAAATGAACCTGCCAAGATACATTCGGCTCACGAAGGGTTGGGATCCCCTTTGTCCCCGGCGATGCTATGCCGTGCAGCGTACGTGTCTCCGAGAGGAAACAAGGAAACGTCGAAATCGTTGAAGTACCAGCGCGATGCAGTCGCGGATTTTAACAAGAAGAATTCCTCGCGGATCGTGAAAAACGAGCAAAAATTGCTGGTGCTGCTCCTTTCCCTCTGAACAGAGAAATAATCGAGGCGCGCGATGGAAAAGAGGAAGAGAAACGCGTGGTCTCGTTCGAAGAACGTCTAAGGATCAGGATAATTTCTAACCGGGCCCAGGTATTTACCCAAACCGTGAATTTCGACCGATGAAACGGAACGTCGATGAAGGAAAAGATTTTGACGCGAGGCCGACGTATTCCGACGTTTCTTGAAGCTGCAACTGCGAGTTTCCAGGCAACTCGGGCGGCGCGTTACGAAGTTAGAAGCCCTTTCAGATTGTTACGAAAGCGGAGCGCGAAAATCGGCGTCCGGAACGACGGGAATACTCGATGGTTGCCGATAAACGTATACAGTGGGAAAGGTGGATGAGCAGGTAGCTAGGTTGGGAAGCGCGTTTCCGTCGATTCGTTGAAATGCCACGCGAGAGCAAAGCTTGTTCGCGACTCGGAGAACGTTTTTGCGGAGAAGCCGTGTCTAGACTCGTCTCGTCGCGTTCCGTCACTGTTGCGTCGTGGCAATAACGAGCCAGGGATTTCCTTCGCAACAAAACTCTGAAACCCATTCTCTGCGTGGTGTACGACTTAGCGATAGGATTTGTCTTTTGGCGGAAACAATCGATGTTGGGGATTGATAATTATTTATATTTATTATGGAAATCGACTTTGGCTTATAGCCACGGGGTGACCAACGCAAATTCCTTTGGTCAGAGTTAATCCATCCGGGTGACCATCACCCTTGGAAAAATGAGAAATCTCCCCATTTGGTTGGTTAAGCGTTAAGATACGTTATTGCGATCGATACTCCGGCGTCGTTGAAGCAGCTCCGACCGCCAAACTAAAGCATTTCCGTGAAAAGCAAAAGGTAGGAAAGCGAGGCGCGAACCGGCCATGGCGAGGGGACAAAGCAAGACCGAAGCCGCGGTAGGTCTCGTCGACTCGTAATCTCGCCGGTGTGTCCGAGCTAATCTCGCGTTTGCCAGAGCGAACAGATACGCTCGCACCTAAATCACGATGGCTAGGCACAACGGCGGCTCGAGGCGGTTGCATTATCGATAATCCGGAATCACAGATGTAACGTTGGCCGGCGAGACATGGCGCACGTGCACGGCCAGCGCCGCTTCGGCGTTGTCTCCGACACGTTGACGCGCGGTGCCCTAATTAATTTCGCGTAGTTCATTAACAAGCCCTGGCCGCAACGCTTAACGACGCCCGGGTGCCGTCGTATCCGTGCAACGGCAGCAGTCGCAGCGTTCTCGCTCGTTCTCGCTCGTTCTCGCAGCTGTTCCCTCCGCCTCCGTCCTCGCCTCAAACTCTGCACGCGGACCCAAGAAGACTCCCGGCTGCACCGAGCCTGATTAACCGAGTAAACGACAGGCGACCGATGGAAACGGGGCTGAATTCTAATTCGAGCAAAACACCCGTCCTCCCTGATAAGCCGGGGACCAGCTGGTGGTGGACCCAGCCGTCCAACTTTCATGCGGTTAAATTAAAATTCTTTGACGGGCCGCGGACCGGATACGTGTGAAGATTCGCCGATGAGAGAGGCGACGCCTTGCAGCGCATCGAATATTCGAAGTACGCAGGGAATTATAATGAATTCCGGATTGCCTTTACCTCGACGGCGTCCCGTCGTTGGTTAACGAGCTGAATCTCCGCGCGCGAACGAGAAAACCGGGAGAGCCAGTGTGCCGGTCACCGAAAAGCTTTCGTTTCAACCGGAAATTTCGAAAGAGTAGCGGTTCCTCGCGTTCTCGAGTGAGTTCACGATGGTCGTGGGGCGGTGGTACTTAAACCCGTTAGAGAATCGTTGAAGCCTGAAGGGGAGACGGTGGGATTCTGTCGGATGACGGAGGTCGAGGGGTTAAAACGGGAAGCGTACGCCGTTAAAGAGGCGAACGTGGTGGACGATAAGGACGCGTCGTGGCTCGTTTTCGCGGTGACGAGGAAGGTGGCGACGTGCCTCCTTAAAATTCCCAGCGTCGCGGCCTCTCTAAGCGGCGGATAATAAAATATAGCCTCGTAGCCAGGGCTTTGGAGGACTAAGGAGCCGGAGGAAGGGTCGAGCACTGATTCCGGGGAAAGAAAAGGGGGCTCGGAGGGGGTACGAAGGGTGGAGGGAGGAGGAGCGGCCACGAGGGTCGAAGGAAGAGCCGAGGAGAGATATTAACGTAAGCAGATCCTATAAGAGGCGGAACACGTAGACCGCTTCTATCGCATTACCATCCTGATTATCCTATAGTCATTCGGGCTGTCTTTAGCCGAGCGCGTCCCGTGCTACGTGGGTCTCGCGTAAGGCCAGAAAGCGTTTCGTTGGCGGCGAGAAACCGCCGAGAAAACTGCGACAGAGCCCGCGTATAATCGCGCGATACATTATCTTTATTTCCTGTTCGCTCGAAAAGCCGGCGCATCGCTGCGCTTAAGAGCGTATAAATATTTCTAAATGAAATTCCGCGACGCGCGCGTGTCCTCTCCGTCCCCCTTTTCTCTACCTCGTTACCCCGTCCTTTTTTCTCTTCCACTTTTTCTCCGGTTCCGGTCGCGTCGCGGTGAGAACGTTCGCGAGCGAAGGAAAATTAGAGGAGCCGGGGATAAAAGAAAACAGGCATAATTCCGGCGGTCGGATAACGGGAATTCCTGTGTTACGCGCGCGGAAAAGAGCGTCTCTTTCGTCGGCGTGGACCAAGGGGAGACGCGAGAGGTGGGAAGAAAAAGTACGCTCGAGAGGGAAGAAAAGAGCGCGCGCGTCCAGCCGGAGGAAAGTTTTGGTTTCGACCTCTTAGCGTGCTTCCGCGTCGAACGGAGTATCAGTTGACACGCTTTGAAACGAAATTCCGGGGTCGAAGTAGCGGCTGCTTTTTCTCCCGGCTGGTGGAAAATAAATAGAAAAGTGCAACGGCGGTATGGAGAGGTGAATGGGGGGAAGAGGAGAGAAAGAAAGAGAGAGAGTGAGCGAGAGAGGGAGAGAGAGGCGGGGAAATCTCGCGTCAGAAACTGCCGGTAAAATTCACGCTCGGTGGAATCCGGCGCGGCTCTTTAGAAAGGATTCCATGGCGTTAGCAGCAGGACTTGGGTCCTTTCGAGTCCGAGCTACCAGGAATGAATTTCCAGCAGATGTTGCCAGCGTTGCTTACGGTCCGCCTCTCGACCTTAATATAACCAAAATTAACCATACCGAGTTGCCGTCGAACTCGTTTCCCTTCCTTTTCTTTTTCCTCTTTTTTCCCGTCTCTCTCTCTCTCTCTCTCACTCTCTCTCTCACTCTCTCTCTCCCCCTCTCTGTTCTCGTTTCTCGCCATCTTGCGCCGTGGAATTGAACCGGTGCGACGACGCCGCGCCGCGCCGCTTCAAACGCAACTCGCGATGCCTCGTGAGATTATTATTTTCCAAAATTACGCTCGTCCTAACGCGAGCAGTCGACAAAGAGAGGAAAATAGAGAGGGAGAAAAAGGTAGACGTCCCTACCACTGCCAGAGCGATCGAGAGAGATACGAAAGGGATACCGGAGAGAGGACATCGTACAAAGCTCGTTGGGTGAAACGACGTACGAAAATTTTTACGCGACGGAATTTTCAAAAGTCGACGGAAATGTTAGACACGCTCGAGAAATTCCTTTTCCCCGTGGAACAGGAAAGACGACAGCCAAACGCAAGTGGTTATAGCGTTCGACAGAGGGACGTGTGTACGTGTCGAAACTAAACGATCCGAGCAAAAATCATGAAATTTATCTACTGCATCGGGAGATCGAAACTCGATGTCCGTGACAACGTATTCGGCGACTGGAGTATTTTCAGTTCGTCGAAGGTACTCGCCTCCCATCCATTCGAAGCCCCGCTTTGATTCGCACGCCCTTTGAAATTTGAATATTCCTCGACAAGACCTTAGCTTTCATGCTAATTATCCAGGCTGAGAGAACGCGAGGTGTGCGTAACGTTTGGAGTACTGTTCGATAATACGGACTCCTCACCACCACTACCTATGTACAAAACTTGAGAGGGTTTAACATTAATCCTTACGCATGGCATCCCGTAAGCTAAAGCGCCTTACGCGCGTTTCGATCGCAACTGCTATCCGCTCTTATCTCGCCTTAATAATATGATCTTGTAAAATCGCACGCTTATTTTCGATCTATTATTTGCGCAAAAGGTTTTAAACGGAATTGTTTCTTGTCCCGAATTTCTTCTTAAATTTTGACTTAATGCATCCTATCCATCATGAAGGCACCGACGATTTCTACGTGAAAAACAACATATCACCCAATACGGTCAGCATAACTGTATAAATAGAGTAATTACCAAAGTTAACGATCACTGTACCGAACTAGATTTCTTGTTCTACTTTTAAAGGAAGCGTTTATCAACCCGTTGGCCAACAATAATAATAACGTTAAAAGTGAGATGTTGTTTGACGCAGGAGGAGAGATCGGAGAATCGAACTGTGAGCATGGTGGAGTTCGAGCCGGGCGTGGAGGATCACGGGAAATCGATCACCTGCAGGGCCGAAAATCCGAACGTAACGGGACTGTTCGTGGAAAGATCCTGGAAAATCAACGTCGTCTGTAAGTACACGATAAATATATATTCTATTGCCCTTCTTCGCGGTGATTCCGATTCCTTCACCGGGCCCCAACCTTTTACGAGCGTACGTGACGTTAAATGCATATTCGATGATTCCGGAAGCCTTATTCCAAGCGGAGCCGCGACGCTGCTTAATGTATGCATACGCGTCGCGCGAACGCCGTAAAAAAATAGAGCTCCGTTGCACGGCCTCGCGTATCCCTTGCCCTCGTCTTCTATCGAGCCGCATCGTGAAATCGGCCGATTTACGATCCCTTTTACGTTGAGGGCACGTTTTTCTCCCTCTCTACCAACGCCTCTGTCTTTCTTTCTTTCATTCTTTATCTCTCTATCTCTCTCTCGCTCCTTCCCCGTTCCTTTTTCCTGTTCCGTTCCCTCTTTTTTTTTTACAGCCGCCATAAAACGGCCTCCGCTGGATTTCAAGCGAATTACAGCCGAAATTCAGCGAGACCGATCGTTGCGAACCTCCGTGCTACCGTTCGTCGGTCTAGTTGATCGTAAAAGAAAAAAAAATACATATATAGATATACGAGAGATAGAGAGGCGGACAGCTCGTAAAGAGAAGAAGGATGCCGTCGATGAATTCGGTCGTTTTGGTCTATCTCCCTTCCCACTTTTCTGCCGCTTTTCGTCATCTCGACCGCGTTCCCTTTTCGCACCCCTATGGACCTTCTCTCGGCACCCTCGCGGACGAAGGTGGCGAAACCGGTTAAAAAGCCCTGGACGCAAACGGGGTCTCTTTTTACGAAGCTTATTCTTGGTCCCCCGCGCCGGTCAAATTCGTCTGCCGCGTAAAAAACCAGGTGATCGCGCACGGGATCACGCGGCCATGAATACGTCCGTTTTTACGAGATTATTTTTATTTATTATACCGGCCACATCTGCTGCACTCGACGGTGGTAACGCGCACACATGCACGCAGGGCTGATCACTGGCCCGGTTTACGGGTGAACCGCGAAATTTGTTAGCGTTCGTTCGCGTTGCACGATGATGGATTCCAAAGAGTGGTAGAACGTTCGATTAATCGAATCTAACCCGATGTACGCGGCAAGTTTCAAACTTCCCTTTTACACGGGCGAGAAATAAAATTGAACGCGGACACGGTGTATCGCTTCCGCGCAAATTTCGATGCTCTTCGAAACTTTACACTTTTACGCTTGTTAAGATGTTGTTAAGCTTTCCAAGGAATCTCCCGACCATCCTTCAATCGGAACACCGTTTCCCGGGGCTGTTCGAACAGCTCGCGTAACTTTTTACAATTAAGTATTCTAGAAGTTTGTGAAACAGGAAATAAGCGGAACTGATTGCTTATCGTTTCCAAGATCAAAGCGTTCCCGCTGTACAAGTTACCGAGTCCCTCCCCCCCGACCCGTTCGGCATTATCTCGTCGAAGAGAAAGATGGGGGCAAAGAGCTACGAGATATAGGGGCGCATCGGCGACAGGAAGAAATATCCCCGTGAGGAACTTAGGAAAAAAAAGGCGGAGAAACGCAGGAAATGACGTCACGTCGCGTATCCAATTACGTTGACCGTCGAGAGGCATCGTTGGAATTACGCATTACCCCGGGTTGTCGGTTCCCGCTAGCTTTTTCCGGGCCCTCCTTCCGTTTCCGACCGTACACACGAGCTTCGGAGAAGAAGAGCGAGGAGAAGAAGATTCGCGGGGAACGACGAGGAAAATGAAAGGGATGAGGGGGCAAAGATCGCAAGGCGGTGGGTGTGGAATTTATTGCAATCCCTAGCGAGGATCTTCGAGGATCTCCGGCAGGAAGAGCAGCGAAAAACAAGGGACACGGTCGAGGGTAGGATGCAACGAAGGCTCGAGGGTTAAAAAGCGTGTGCGGCGCTCAGCAAGGGGTTGGCCACGGGGACGAAGGGGATGGCGGGCAGAGGCGATCGCGCTAATTAATACTATCTCGAAAGAGTGGTGCACAGCAGAGCGTGGAAGCAGAGCGCAGGGGAAAAGAAGAGCGGCACCGGAAAAGGAGGGAATTTATCGTGGCGCGCGATAAAATCCTGCGAGAACGCCCGAAGAATAAACTCCCGGACGAGGAAACAGGCTAAGAGAGGGGCCAGTATGATTAAACTAATGAAGACGGTAAACGAGAGATACAAGCGGCGAAGAAAATACTGGAATTCTTCGGGGATGTTGTAGCAGCAGCAGTAGCAGCAGCAAGCAGCAGCCCGAAAAACAGGCTGGCAACGCGAGACCTCTCTCTGAGGTCAAACCTGAAGAAGACAATTGTAATGAGACTGGGGCCGAGGTCGAGGAAAAGAATACGAAGAAAATTACACGAATAAGCATGCACGGGAACTCGCTAACTCTTTTTCTTCCTCTCCAGCAGTTCACCGGCAACCTAGCTTCTGCGTTTGCGAGCTCGTGAACTGTGCGACAAGTTTTGCGGATTAAGATAATGTAGGTTTGCGATTGGGTGGATACGATTCTGGGAAAATGTGAAGAGTGTTTGAGTTGAGCGATAGCCGCGTGTACGTAGAATAGTTGGACTAGAGTGTTTCTGAGGCACGAAACATGAGCACTCGAAGAAATGTCACGACTTAGGAATTTTTGGTGAACGTGATCGAATGCATCGAGTGAGAAAAGTTGACAATTAGAAAGAAAGGAAACCAGTGGTTGGAAGATTATATGACGGGGAAAATGCGAGCGCGAAACAGAAGTTGTGTTAAATTAAACTATATATTATTGAAGTTGTTACGATTTAACTATTTTAAATATATAATATTATCTAAGAACTTTACTTTGTTTTACCTACACCTGAACCCTACCTCTCTCTCTCTCTCTCTCTCTCTCTCTCTCTTTCTCTTTCTTTTTAAACGAAAATAAAAATTCCTACAATAATGCTCCGGCATCGGCTTGCTGGTTTATCGTAAACGGAAAAGGTCCGTGTACCGAGGAACGAGGAAACGTGGTAAGCGTTGTCGCTCGGCATCGAGAATCTAACAAAAGGGAGAAAAATATTTCGTATCCGCTCCGGGGAACCGGTTGCCGCGTGCCGAGAACGAGAGCGTGCCTTAAGCCGGTATCAGGTTGATGAAATTCTACGAGGGTGGAGCCTACCGTGGCGATAAAACGTATCTAAGCCCTTCATCCCATTCTCTTTTTCTACGAGAAAAAATAGTGGAGCCCACGACAAGGAAACGTCCGCCACGTATTCTCGTTGTTCGTCGTTCGATCGAATCATTCGCGATTGTCGACCGATGTGTCATCGGCTTCTTTCGGGTCTCGATCGTTCTACGGAATATCGTTTATTGATCGCCGTTGACTAAATCTGATTACAGATCCACCGATCGTGTCGCTGAACCTCGGATCAACGTTGAGTCCCGAGGACATCAAGGAAGGCGACGACGTCTACTTCGAGTGCCACATCAGAGCCAATCCTCCCTGGTCGAAGTTGACATGGATACACGACGTACGTATCGTCCTATCGATTAATTTGATCACGCCCCTTCGTGCCGTCAATGTCACCGTTCCCGAGGCGCGTTTCTCGCGATTACCGTGTTTCCCCGAGCAGAGAAGGACGCGTTTTCTTAATGTTGAGGTAAAATAATATTTAGTTATCTTTCGTGGAAAACTCTACACACTAAAGGCATTGGGAGATAATGAATTCCTTTTCTCTGACTGTTTTATAGTATATCGTCGTCTTAGGGTTTCAGGACGCGGTTAATACTCCCGGGTATGAATATTAACACTGTCGTCGCGTTTGCAGTTTTGTCAGTTCCTACTGTGCGCCGGTCTTGTAAACATCACCGAGATTATCATTTTACGAAATATATGTCCGTACGGAAGTACTTTGATTTCAATTTTAATTATTTTCGAGAGATGTCCGATTTTGCAAGCCTTTAATTTTAATTTTAACCAGGAAGTTAAATACTTAGTAACTTTTATAGTGCTTGATTCAAAATTGGTGGATTTTCAAACAACCTTTCAACCCCTATGTAACCCCCCTAGAGGTGGAATATCAAAAAATATTTCCTTAGTGGGTGCCTATGTCACAAAAAGGATCACCCATTGTCCAAGTTTCATGTTTCCAGCTTCGGTAGTTTAGGCTCTGAGATGATAAATCAGTCAGTCGGTCAAGATATGTCTTTTTATATGTATAGATAACCTCCTTCAACAGTTAACCCTTTGACTGCTATAGGCGCGTATATGCGTTTAACGAAAGTTACTCGTATGAACTATGAGCGCGTATATGCGGCTCTGGCGAAAGTTACTCGCGTGGATTATGGACGCGTATATGTGTTTGTGAATTTTTCCTCGCTCTCATTTAGAGCAACACAATTGCTGATAGAGCGTCGTCCACGCGGAGCGCTTCGACCGGGAGCATTTAGCCCTCAAAGGATTAAAAACCTAGGGTTTACGGCTTAGCCGATCGAGCAACCTGAAAGTCAGACGTTTCTTAACGAAGTTACGCTGCGGTCCCTAGAATACGGTGCTTCGCGTTACACGCTCGCGGTTTTACGACCCCATTGAGAGCCGTGTATCCACTGCGGTACACGATTCCGTGGTCGTGCAAATTGTAGCGCGAGCCAGCGCGTCACAATGGCGCGAACGAACATAATACGGCAGATTTGTAGGTATAAAAAGTGTCTCGAACGGACAAAACCGTGGACGCGGTCTCTAAATTTACAAGCGAACAACGTTACAGGTAATTTACGCGGCAACACCAGCGAGCGAACGTAAAGATACACTCCACGGTTCGTTGGCGCAGCCAGCAGCAGTGTCTTATCCGGAGTAATGGCTCGTATATCGAGCATCGGCTAAAACTTTGAATCCTTTATTTGCATAATATATGAGATCGTTCGACAAGGCCGATCTAGTGCAGCGACGTCGGAACGGGAATACTTAAAGCACCGCGGCGCGACGAGCCGAGCCGAGAAAGCGTGCTACGCTGAAAGCCGATCATCTCGCGGATTTACGGCGAGGAACGATAAAAGACTTTCGACGTCCTCCTCGTTCTGCCGTTGCCACCGTCACCCCCCCCCCCCTTGGATCCTCCTTCCACGGTTACGGCCAGAATTACATTTATTAGCGCGAATAGCGAATTTTCTACATTTTCCCTCGTTAAGCGTCGGTACATCGTTTCCCGGGGAAATCAGCTCAACGGGTAATAGAATTTCCGTTATTCTTTGTTCCCGCGGACTTGCAAAAGCTTCTCGGCAATTTTTACCTCGAGAACGCTCGCTGTGGAATTGCGAGACAGCGCGACAAATTTTTCGTTATCCGTGTTGACTCCGCACACCGCGGTTCCGCGTGGCGTCTCACGCACGGCAACGAGAAACAGGAGAAAGTTTACGGAGGATTCAGCTTCGATTTCGCTGGGGAGACCGTTTAATCTGAGCCGCGCACAAGCTTATCTCTGTTGCAGAACTTGTCCAGGAAAGGGGTGGAGGGTCGCAACACGAATGAAAGTTCGCAGGGGAAGTGTCGACACGCGGTTAGAGCGTATCGCGAGGCGGAACAAAAAGAGGTTAGGAAAAGTCGGGTGTTTCTCTTAAGAGGAGCTTAGCGGCAAAGAGTGACCAAAAATACGAGCGGCGCGTATTTCGTGCACCGTCTGCTCGTTACTCCTCTTCCCTTTTTCCTCGTTTGCTTTAATCCAGTCCCCTTCCACCTGTCCCTCCGCCACTCCTCCCGTCCTCGTTCGCCTCGTTCTTTACGTTTTGGCCCGGGGATCTTTCGGTGGATACGTGTCGTAGCTCAGAGAAAACGCCGGTAGGGAGACGGGCTAACGGTGGCCCAGGTAGCAGCTGCTACAGCGTAAGAGATTTCCGTCGAAATTGCATCTTAAAAATATGATCCGACTTCGTTCTAACGGAGCAGTCGACTACCAGAACCCTGGCTCTCCTTTCACCGCCCATCTTTGAGCTCCTTCCGGTTCGCATCTTTCCGTAAACTCTCCCCCGTACGGTCATAGATTATCGTTATCGATCGCAACAAAGTATTTTAATTGACAAGGCTTCGTATTATCTCACCGCTTGAGACGATGCACCCTCCTTGACTATTATTTTAACTATTAATACTCGGGTGTGAAGACTTGGGTGTTCTGATGTTAATCTTCTGCGTTTTTCTTCTGCCCGTGGGCGACTGTCGAGCGACTCTTAAGGGATCGGAAAAATGGGAGATGGGGGAGGGAAGTGGACGGTTTGAAAGTGAAGGGAAAAGTTCTGAAAAGGAAATTTACTGACAGAAGGGTGCTGGCCACCCGGGTGGGTTAGGCTCTGACCCAGAGGGTTTGCGATGGTCAGGCCCAGACCCAGTGGCTATAAACCAAAGCCGGTTTTCATAATAAATATAAACGATTATCAATCCCTAACATTTATTCCCCCCTCCCCGTTAGAATTCGAGTCGCTCGTGCTCTGTCGGTCAACTCGAGCTAGATATCGCTAGGCTCCGAATTAAGAAGCTTTCCTGGAAACGTACTCTGCTTCCTATTGCACCGACTTCATCGCCCGAAGCTCTGTGTACGTATAAGCGAGATAGTACGGGTAAGTTGAACACAATCGGCACGCCGATCCAATCCAGCGCGGATGGGATGGTTAAGTAGCCAGCGTCACGTTTCCGTGTTCCCCTCAACGCAGACAGTCCTTTTCGCTCGATTAGAAGGGTTTGCCTAGGAATTACAAGGGCCCATCGGCACGTTCTATCTGCCAATCAATCCCAAGGTAGCAATCGAGCCAGGATTCCGAACTGTCGGTCTTAAAAAAACGCTTCGGGCCATTGCCGGAGGCAGTAACCTTTTGAATGGCGATCGTAAAGACGAGGAAAGACCGGCGAACGGGGGAAGAGGACGACGGTAACGATAGGGAGAGAAGGGTGGAAAAGCGCGGGTGGAGCAGCTTGGAATATAGGTTGAAGGCGAAGGAGGGTTACGGGGAACGAAGGAACGGTAGGGGGAAAAAAGAGGGCGGGGTGAAGAAGAGAGGAAAAAAGAGGAGGAGGAGCAGAGATAGTAGCTATAATGGGGTACAGTGATTAGGCTGGCTGTACCATTCACCGGGACAATAGAGACGTTCTGTAGCCTAGCGAGATATCGGGGAGGGACGAACCAATCGGCCGTTCCGGGAGAGTAGGCTGAAAGATTTTCCCGACTCTTCATCTTTCTCGGCAAAGTGGATTGACCGACTAGACAACCGGAAGAACCCTATTAATGTCCTCTCCTCGTCCTCGGCTGAATACGACGAGGGGAGAGATCAAATGCTCCTCGTTGGGAGTGGCTCCACCCGTAATCTTGACACCGTCGCCGATATATCGGTCGACAGGCGGCGCGCTGCGATCATTTTCCCGGCCTTCTCTCAAAAATTCTCGATACAACTATATAGGAACGAATGCGTGAGCGAAGGAATGGATGAAAAGGAAAGAATGCGTACGAGTGTTATAGATTAAGGACAAAGCGATTAGTGTATACAGATGTGTACGGAGCGATCAGCCGAAGATCAAGCGAGCGGTATGAATATTTAATGTAAGCGTGAATGAAAAGAAAAGAGAGCATGTGGTGCACATGATTTTCGAGGATTGAGTGAGAGAACAAAGTGTGAAATGGAAAGAAAGTCGAGCGAGTGGACGAAAGAATGTATCGAGAGAGTTAGTCTGGGTGGAAGAACGAATGCGAGCGGACGTGTTTCGAATAAAACTATTTTACGTTTAAACAAAGTATCTTCTGCCTTACCCACCAATGATTTTATACAACGGAGTCGTGGCGGTGTGTCGAGTAGAGAATCCAGCGAGGATTGAGAGTAGATTTCGAAATTGAATTTCTACCGATCCCCGGTCCGTCGAGCCGCGGAGGAGTTAAGTTTCTGCGAGTTAGGAACATCGAGAGGGGACGGGGTGAGCACAGAACGAGCGAGACTTTAAATTCTACAGGGTTGCACCGTCATTTGGCCCCCAAATCGACGTTATTGCTTCTGTACACCGATCAGTTCCGGGTACGAGGCAACGGTAATGGGCTTCCCTTGCGATGAATCGGTCGGGTGCATTTCCCTCCCGCGCGAGATTCGATCCGACAAGTCCGGGTCTTAATGCGGAGAACCGGCTGGAAGGAATCGGGCCGAGGGCTGCGAGCCGGAAACGGGGCTACCGTCGGATTCGGCAGGCCGTGCATCAATCAATTTCACCCAGAGTGACGCGGCGTCGCGATCGTGCAACCGTGACGGAATTCCGCCTAAGAGTCGCCGCCTTCTCCATTCCCTGCTACCTTTTTCTTCTCGAGATAAGGCTGCCGCTGAAATAGAACCGGATATCAGTGGCACGGTCAACCGAACTCTTTCGCGATCCTTTCGCGCATCTCCCCCTTCCCGCGCAACAAGTTTATCGTTCGTTGTTCGTCGCTCGACCGATCGTGCATCCAACCAAGTGTTCGAGTACTCGAATCGAGGAATCGATAAATGTTATCGATCGCAACAACGTTTTTTAATTCACAAGGCTACGTATCGTCTCGGCGTTTGAAACGATGTACCTTCTTAGACGATTACTTTGACTGATCAATACCCGGTTGTCGCTCTTGGGTGTTCTGATGATATTCTTCTGCGTTTTTGTTCTGTCAGTGGGAGAATGCCGAGCGCAGTTTAAGGGATTGGAAAAATGGGAGGAGGGAGGAAGAAGTGAACAATTTGAAGATGGTTGGAAAATTTGTTGGTGGTGATGATCACTCGGATGGGTTAGGCACTCGCCCAGGGGATTCGCGATGGTCAGGACTAGATTCCATGGCTATAAACCAAAGCCGGTTTCCTCAATAAGTATAATTGATTAGCAATCTCTAACAATAAGGTGTCGAACGAACGAGTAAATTATAAGATTCCTTGCACAACTTTGAGAGAATTCGAACACGGTGAGGCTACGCGACGCCACGGTGGAGCGAGCATTCGCGGCGGCACCGTACGAAGAGGAATCGAAAACGTAATCAAAGATAACGAGGCAACTTTTCCGCCGCGCGGGAGGGTTTACAGCGTTTACACGAGGTAGTACGGTAGAACGAACGTAGCGGGGAGAAGCGGGGAGGAAACGAGAGGAACGGAGGAAACGGAGAAAAAGGGAGCACCGAAAGCGAACAGCGCCAGCGTCTCCGGCTCCCTTTTTTCTCCTCGCGTTCGTCCCTCCGCATTCCGGGCCGCAATGCATCATCCTTGGCCCCGGTCGCAAATGCGCCGCCCATCAACCCCTTGAGCATCGCCAAAGTCGCGCATCCGCGACGGCACGCGCATCGATTTCTTCGCGGATCGGGAACGCTCATCGATCATCGACGCGGGATTCGAGTGAACGAGCGAAGAAATTTCCTCGAAGAAATTGAACGCAACCGAGAGCCGCGCATTCGTCCGGGGTGCGTCGGAAAAAGCGGAGAAACGAGCTCTCGGGTCCGGGCTACAGAACGAAGCGAAGCAAGAAAATTAGCATGGAATGCCAGGGGAGTTTGAAGCTAATGAAGCCCGGGCTGGTCCGGCTTGCACGCGATCTTTCCTGGCGGTGATAAATCGTTTGAAAACAAAAGGAAAGAAAGGAGGAAGGAAGGGAGCCGTTTTCCCCGACAGCGAAACAATTTTTCTGCGGCAAATGCCGCGACAATACCGCCGATATAATCGGGATGAAAAATTTTCGAGCGATCCTCGCGCGACGAGCTACCAAATCTCGGCCACAAATCTTCCGGAAGGGTGTCGTCGGTGGGGTCGACCGAGCAAACAAGTATTTTTTCTGCCGCTTAGCGAGGCTTCTTCTTGGAGCGGACCGAGGAAACGAGTATAGAGTCGAACGAGAGGCGTCTTGCGTCGAGGAAGCGGTAAAATTTACGAGCTTTCGTCCTGCACCCGTTAAAGCCAGTCTCGAACGGAAAGAAGGGTTGTTTAAAATTTAACGGACCTGCAGAATCTAGGACCTGTCTCAGAATCGAATCCGGTAAAGAGACAAGAGTCGAGAAAAGATCGTGTAACATTGATTTTTGTTAGAATAAATTCCACGATTATACTAATCGCGACATGTATTATGTACATCATGCATTTATTTGATTCTGGTCACGTGGTGTTCGAAACAGCCTAATATCCTGACCATTGTTCTACGTGCTGTTTCATTTCTTGATCCGACCACGTAATGTTAACACTTAACCAACCGAATCGGGAGATCTATTTTTCCCTCGATAAACCACTGCCACTGATCCTAATTACTTTTTTTCTTAGTTAGTCTTGAACTAATGTTGAATTTATCAAAAATTATACTTTGAAAGAGCAGAAAATGCATTTGAGGAACTGTGAACAGTATTAGTTCAAGACCAACTAATAATAAAAGTAAATAGAATCAATGGCAGAGGAAAGAATGGGAGACCTCCCCGTTCGGTTGGTGAAGTGTTAAGACTTCTTTGTAAAATTAACACGTTGATTGTAATAAAGCCAAGTTTCTAACAGAAAATAAGAACTCAGTTTCTAACAGTTTTGACTGGCGAACCACCGAAAAGGGGATTAGAGCGCGTATTCTTCTTCTCGTACGCGATAAACCGCATGAGTTACAAGATTAATTCCACGTTATCGGCTGCAATGCACGTATACGACACGTCCCGTGGTATAAAGCTCGCGAGGAGGGGGAAAAGTTAGAGGCCGGAGAAGAAAAGGCGAGGAGACGCGTGGGTGGGCCAGTAAACCGGAAGCGACTCTACCGTACAACCTATTCGACCGATATACTTACTAGCTAGCTCGACCCTTTAAACCTTCGCTCGATGCTTTCGGCTTCTTCTCTCAGCCGGATCTCGAGTGCGCTCGCTCGCCGACGCATTAGTACGTGTACAGAGAGCGATTCGTGAAAATACAACTGTTCGAAGGGAACAGTTTTGCTCTTTCTCCTTTGCTCCCCTTCCGGGAACGATCCCGATAATGGCTACCTTTAATGCAGCGGAAAAAGTTTAAACGCGTAATCGCTTCCACCGGCTGCGTCCCACTCTTTTCAAGCGGGGAATGTTTTATACACGTTTTCCTCGTCGCCGGACGTTAACTGAATTTCCGAATCAAACGGTTCGTGGTGACCGGTAAAAGGCAGAACGCCCCGAGTTCCGGTGCACGCATATCCAGCGGGAGCGACAATCCTTCGTAACGAGGCTACAATAGCGAACGGTCTCGCCATTCGTACGACGTTCGAGTTAACGGAGAATCAAGAATAAGCCATCTGCTCGGCGTTCCCGAAGTTCTGGCTTGCGCGCATTCGATGCGTGGCGATCTTCTTGCCACTAGGAGGGATCAATCGACGATCTTTCTCGCAAGTGCTCGAGTCCGTCATGATTTCTATATTTATTTATTTAATTATTTATTTACTAACGGGTAGGGGAGCCCATTAGTATATATAAGAAATGAAGAATTTTTTACATTTGTTGATATGGAGAAGAATATAAAAGGAGAGAAACATAATAGATTCACGCGTTGTACAATGAATAATAAAAAATAATTAATGGAATACCGATAAAAGTAAATTGATTGATTACAGGTTGAAAACCTAGTTTTTAAATGAGGTAATACTATTGCCAAAAAATTTAAGATTCATTGAGTAATTGTTCGTAAGAACGCAAATTCTGTCGATCGGGTCAACAGATAAAAGACTTAAAAATATACGAGTTCCGACCTGTTCCTTCCTATCCCTGTATCTAAGGCATGGGCCTGTTAAGTAAGCCTTATCGAATACCGGATGAAACACCGCCTTCTCCTCCCTTTTCCTTCGCTGCTCTTCTTTTCGCAAGATGCGTGAATTGTTCGAGGTGGAAATTTGTCGCGGACAGCACGCTCGATGACGACGTCTCGCGTTTCTGAAGCGCATACGAGGCGAGATAAAATGATCTCCGCTCAGCCTGTAGGGCACGGGGAAAGATAAAGGCGAAACCGGACGAAGGGAAACGAAATGGCGCTAGAGCAAAAAGGAGAGGGAGCGCACGGAAGGAAGGAAGGAAGGAAGGAAGGATGCACGGCTACGAGTTGTTGGCAATTTTTCAAGGAATCAGTGCGCCGTCTGACCGGAATGAACGCCCCCCTCTAGCCTCTTTTCTCCCCTATCCACTTGAACCACCTTTTTTCCTTCCCACCGTCTCTAGCGTTCTAGAAGAGGACGAAGCAGCAGAGGAAGCCTCTACTCTTGCGACCGACTCGAATTCTCACCAGAGAATTCCAGGATGACTCTCCGAGCTTTAGATCGAGCCACCGAGACGAACGTACGTACGTACCCCACGGAACCAGCGAATCTTTCTGGGATCGAAATTCGAGAAGAAATTCGATGAATCTTTCGGATAGATGGGGCGGACCGGTGGCCTCGGCGGCGAGATTGAACGAGCCAGATACTCGAGGGTTTTGTGTTGTCCCACGAACACGGACGGCGATCCACCTCGAAGGAATTCCTCGTAATCGCTTGTCGTCGATAGCATCTCGCTCGTTCGACCACCGCAGGGGCAGCTGAACGCTCCGCCCCGGGAAAAACAATACGAAACGCAAGAGGGTGAACGTCGCGAGAGACCGCGAGCGGAAAAAGAGGAAACTCGAAACAGCGGCGAGTTTTCGGTGTAAGGGAGAAAGAGAAATCCACTTTGAAGAGCGTCGACGCTGCCAGAATTTATGTAAATCCGTTAAAACGAGAGAATCGAGAAGCGTTGGACGTTGCGACGAAGGCCGATCTTTGGACAGCAGGGTCGGGTTTCATCCGTTTCCACATCCAGCGGCCGGTCCCATCCAGGGTAACCTTGGAGGGATGCGTGTACGGAATATCACGGCAGCGTGTACGAAAGGACGGTTAACACCTACTTTATGTAACGGCGACGCGCGAGACAATGCCGTTCGCCCATTGTACCAGGATGGTTGTACGTACCACGTGCTACGAGTAATTCCACCCTTATTCCGGATTCCGAATATTCTCAAAATGAAGCTCCGGGCTTTTGGGCTCCGTTCCAACTGCCTCTTCCTGCGGCTAGACCCGTTGCATAAAACCGCGCACTTACCCGCCTCTCCCTCTTCACAGGTTCAAACGGAAAGTTTTAGCATCGCCTAGCCCGACCTGCCCGCCTATTCGAGCCACGGACGGTATCGATACTTTTCTTAACGCGTTCGTTGGCTATCTGTACCTACTTGTTACGGCCGAGTTTTGCATAAACGCTCGCTACCGTTAATCCGGTAATAATAATAATCCTAATCTCCCTGATAACGTTCCATATTCAATAAAGTGTGTCTCTTGTATATAAGTGTAAGGATACGATCGAGTGGGTACGATTCTAAGAAAGTGTGAAGAGTGCTTGAGTCGAGTGATAGCCGTGTGAACGTAGAATATTTGGGCTAGAGTGTGTCTGAGTCGCGAAAAATGAGTAAATACTTGAGACAACGTCGCGACTGAGGAATTTTGGGTGAACGTGACCGAATGCATCGAGTGAGAAAGGTTGAAAATTAGAAAGAAAGGAAACGAGTGTTTGGAAGAATATATGACGGGGAGAATGCGAGCACGAGACAGATAGAGTGTGATTGTGTGAGAAGCAAGAAAGTTGTTTATACGTTACCATTAAACTATTTTAAATATATAATATCTAAGAACTTTACTTTCTTTTACCTATACTTGAACTCTACCACCTCAATAAATAAAATATAAATTCCTATATGTAGTCGAAGAAACTTGACTTACATTGAATTCATCTGCATTTTCTCCTTTCGTGCACTTTACCCGCAACGAGTTTACTTCGTCGAACAAAAGCATTCCACGGTGATCAACCGATAGGTCGCGAACGCGTAACATTTTACCAACTTCGCCTCCCTTAAACACCCTTCAGAACCGCGTAACCCGTGCGAGAGGTCTTCTTGCGATTAATCACGCGTGTCTGAAACTCGACATTCCAACAAGTTGGACAAGTTGACTTAGAGGCTTGCAAAACTTGGTGGCCTGTGCTGTTGGAGCCCCGTCGCCACAAGGGTGACCGATCGTGGAACGCTCCTAACAAGGGGTCTTTAATGCCTCGGTCGAGGGGCGGCGGGCGAGAGAAAAGGTGGCCTAAATAGAGTTAGTCGCCGATAAGAGGAGTTCGGGCGGGCACGGCCACTCGTCCACACCCGGAGAATGAATTTAATGACGAAGTTAGGTGATCCTCGTTTACCCCTTCGAAACCTGATTAGCAGAAGGAAAATGTTTCTCGTGGCGCCGATCCTTGTGGCCGGGACGATCAAAGGACTCCGGCTCGCTTTCATGGAAACCGTGCAAGGAAAATCGAATTAATAACGGCCAAACCAGGGCCTGGCGCGTGATCCTTAAGGCGTTCTAATTAACGCTCTCGCGTTTACGGCCTCATTATGCATGCTGTCTCTCGAGGAACGAGCGACGCATGGTTTACCCGTTAACTACGGACACCCAGAATTTTGGACATTAATGCGTACGCGAAGTCTATCAGACTCCGATTAAAGTCCACCGTTTATAAAATAAACGCGACAATAATCTTTACGTAGAAATGGGATATAATAATTTTTAATAATCACTCTCGTCGGTTACTTACGAACTTAAGCAATAAATGTCTATCATACGAATCGATACAGAAAACGAAATAATCTATGCAATATGCAAGCTTTAAAGATATCGAGCATGAGATATCGAGGTCAGACGTTGCATTAAACTCCCCACGAAAAGTGAACTTTTTCCGACATTTGATCTTCGAAGTTCAAGATCAAATCTAAAGCTCATTTTTCGTGGTGAGCTTGATGCAGTACTTTACATAAACATAAGATAACAGAAACTAAATTATTACCTACCTCTATCTGTCTTTGTATCGGTTTTAGAGCGAAAACATACCCCTGGTGTAAAACCACTCTCTAACAAGGTAAGCTGTTCGTTTTCAGCCCCTTGCGGCGCAGAACCATATATCAAAATCATAGCGTCGAAATTCTCGAATATTTGTATATTTAAAAATGTATTCTTACTTCTGGTAATATGGTTGCCAGACAAAGTAGAGTATTTCCGTGTACCTTCTTTCACTGGCCCGGCTATAAACCGTGTTAAATTAATAAGGACGGCTATATCGCTTCTGCACCTGGGCATCCAACGATCCAGGAACAACGCTGAAGGGACGGCGAGTGGACTACTATTTCCAGTTACTACTACTACTACTACTACTACTACTACTTTTACCCGGAATTGGCTCGCTCGCGATAAAAGACAAACGAAAGCTCCCGAGCCGGATGGCTAGCCAGCTACACGAAACGGTATCGTTCGTTCGCTTCTGCTCTGTAGGGACAACGAGAGAAAACAGGGGTGGAGACGTGGAAAGGTCTGTGGAAGTCTCGACCGGGCGAGGGGAGGGGGAAATGGTTGGAAGCAAGCTGCAGCCGGGGACTCGAACAGAAACATTAAACTTTGCTGCTGTTTTCTCAAAGCGAGACGTAATACGGGACAGTTATCGATGTATCGATTGGAAATCCCCCAGACCGGCGGCCATTGACTTCCAACGATTTCCTCGATGTCGAGCGCTTAATTCGCGACGGGGTGATGGCTAAAATAGGAACTTCGCGAAGAAATACGTGTCTAGTCGGTCCATGCATTAACTACTACACTCATTGTTAAAAAGGAAGTCGTATGTTACCCGGCAAATTACGGTTCGTAGAAATTATCGATGAGAGAAAAGAAGGCAAACACCGTCTAACGATATTTCTTATGTGGCGGTAACCTGGAAACCATCGAAGGAAAGTCCGTGATTAAAACGGCTGTAGGCATTTCTCTTCAGCCGAGGAGTAAATGTTTTATTGCTCCTCTTATTTGGACCTCGAATTCCGAAAAGTCCGAGCGGGACTCTTTTTGTTTGCTCGAAGACCCTTTTCGACAGTTTCCTAGATTGCCATCATCTCCACTTAGTAGACAAACAACCCTTGGCGGGGGCTAGTATATTTAACAGCATTTTCACGCAACGCACAGACAGTTGCCAGTATTTTTCCAGTCCGTGCGACCACACACGTTCCTTTGTATCATCTAATAAAACTACGCACATTCCACCTCGCTTATAAATTCTTCGTTTGGGCAACCTTAACGAAGTATTACGCTTAACGAGTCTCGCCCGGCGAGAGCAAATGGAAGGTAAACCCTTGGCTTAACCTACACTAAGCGATCCAAAGCTTCTCCCTGCCTGCACTCTAGAACACGGAAGACGGGCAAGTCGCATGGATTGCAATGCGGTTTAATTGAGTCGGCGCGTTTTCGATGGTTCCGTAACCGGCGAGTGTATCGATCCCCTTGAAACTCTTCCATCCGATTAGATCCAGCCTCGTACCGTCGTCAACGTCCCGATTAAATTCCACCGTATTTCCCCCGGTTTTGGTTTTTAATTTGCCGCCGTGGATCAGCAGCAGCGCGACTCGGAACGGAGCACAGATTCGGTGCTCCGCTCTGCGGCTTAAGCCGGGAGAGTTCCTCGATACCGTTCAATCGGTCGGGAGTAATTAAGTGTCTCCCCGTCGACGCGATATACCTGACCGACGAAGGACACGATCCTCTCGGGAGAAGAGAGATCCTCGTCGCAAGCTGAGATTATAAAACAATCGAGCAGAGCCGGTGCTGCTGTTCGAAGAGAGGGAGAAACGCAGGGTGAACGGGAAGCGAGGGGAATGGAAAAAGGCTCGCGGGAGGAGGGAAGAAAATCTTGATCTGTTCTGTCGGTGCGCGCCACCTTCTCCGAGATTCAAATGGCCTCGTTTCGAATCGATTTCGAATTATCTTCGGCGAACGGATTCCGCCGGGGTGCAGGACGAAAGAGAGGAGAGTCTGCCGCCGGTGTAATGGAGGAAACGGTCTACAAACGGAGAAAGGGCTAAAAGCTATGAAAAGAGAGGGAAATAGAGAGAGAGAGAGAGAGAGAGAGAGTAAGAAAGGGCATACGACGGTAGTACGAAAGGAGGATAAAGGAAAAAGCGAAGAGAAGCACGAGAATGGGGAATTTGAACGAGGAAGAGGACGACTGGGGGGAGACAAAGAACCAGTTCGAACGACGTCTCTCGTCCGATTAAACAGGCGCGGCTGCACTTGGCAAGGTCTTCGGCTAGTAAGTCGTGTTCCGGTTTTACCTACTTGTTGGCTCTAACCCTTGCCTGTCCGAATGGCGCGTGTTCACTCCGAACGAGCCCCGTCGCTCGCGATCGCCCTTTCCCCGTCGCGTCAGCTAATTGAAACGCGATCCAGCGAAACGAGGCGAACGACCCGGAAGAAACTTTTGGGCGTGTCGCGTTCTATCCGCTCCCCGACCCGGTCGGACCCGACGCGATGGTCGATTCTTTTTCTCGCTATCTAAACGAGGGGTGACAACGACCGACGTAAGGGCGGGTCTCGAATCCGCCGCGACTTTCAGACGGCTGCAATAACAGAGGGCTGCGTTTACCTCGTCCTTCGTTTTGTTGCGCGGAGCAAACAAGAACGAAATAAGATATAATGAAACTCTGCGCCAGCCTGGCCTAATTAAACGTGGCATCGCGTAGTTTGGAAACACGCGCGCGCTCACCTTGTTACACAACGTGTAAACACACGTGTTCATACTAACACAGAAACCTATACATGGTATGTACTATTTCTTCCACGAGAAGAAGGCACAGCGTGTTCACATTCACACTTCTATCGCAATCCGCTGACTCTTCTACGATCACGAGCAGTAATTGCTGTTGGCCGAAGACGATGAGAAAGATCGACAGGAGTCGATTCGTGACCGAACAAAACAGAATACTCGCTCATTGTCAGGCTACATTCTGTGTCACTCAGTCATGAATTGACTGCCGTCGATCTTCGTCACCGTCTTCGATCAACAGTGACCAATGTCTGCGTTGATAGAAGAGCTAGCGAACTATAACTGGAACGGGATGTAAACACGCTGTGCCTTCTTCTCGAGGAAGAATATATGAATGAATGTGTAATAATAATAAATACAATTTATTTAAATAACAGCTATTAACCCAATAATACGACGAAATATAACATAAATTAATGACACTGAAGATCGCTTCGTTCTACAACACACACACGCTCTCTTTTTTTCTCTCTCTCTATTGCTGTATCTATATCTCTGGACTCTTTTCTATAGTCTTTTTTATTCGTTTCACCCTCTCGCTGCTCTCTCTACCTATACCATACATATATAAATCACATAGATCACACTTCGTTACACTCATTCCACAACGCAAACCATAACGTCTACTCCTAGTTTATCACACGCACTCGTCACACTCATCCTTCCATACAAACGTTATTTTCTCTCATACCCCATACTCTATGATAACCGTATCATCACAGAATAATACTTACGCGAGTATATAAGTACGTACCTGTGTAGTCGAAGGCGGTGGGCGATAGCCGCCGGTGTCCTCTTTCGTTCCCGTTTTCTCTCGTTCCCGTTCCCGTTTCCATTTCCAGGGCTTCCGCTCCCGGCGACAAGGCGTCAGAGATTTTTTCCCCGGGCTTCTCGCCACTGTCATGTTAATTTTCCACGGGAAGCTAGAATTCTTGAATCAAACGCATTCGTTTTGTCTCCTCGTTAACCGGGACAAAAGAGCGAACGAGCACAAAAGATAACGAAACTAGCGCTCTTTTCATCCGGTCTGATTAAGCAACTAAGTGCACCGCGGTATCATTCTTAGCTACGCGACGGCTGATAAGCCGGGGGAGTAGTCGCAGCCACGGCTTCCGCTTCTCCTCCCGTCAGGCTCCTCTTGTCAATCTCTACAAAGGAATACCGAGTCAAAGGGATTTAAGGTAATAAAGAACACACTGTTATTATTCGTCCACGGTATCGGGCGCAACGGGCTTGGCGCGACAACGTCGTCGCCAAGGAACACAAGGTGTTAACTAACAAAGAGGGTTGACTACGATCGCCCGACCTCCATTCTCTTTTCCGTGTCAGAGGTTTCTTCCCTTGCCTCTTCCACTGCGCTCTGTCGCGCGACGACATCGAAACGGATAAATTTGTAATAAAGACGGCCAGCGTAACGTCTCGTCTGATCATAAAAGCTACCACCCGGCCACGTTTTCTCCTCGAGTTTTCTTTCCCCGGTAACGTGCTCGCAATGATAACGAATCTACTCGTTCCACGCTATAACCAGCTGACGCCCTCCTTTTAATTGTTAAAGCTCATCCCTGCAAAGGTCGTGGTATTTTAAATACGGAAGGTCTGTTTGTTGGCCCGGGCCTTATTTTTTTATGCATGATAGTCTGCGACTCTGCTGTCGGGACGGTGCCACAACGCATCCTTGCGTGATGTTTTCCTGAAAGTTAAGGATCTGGACCTGCGTTGCCCCCACCTATTGTTAAACCGTTCAAGCGGTTTGGGGCCTTTTTTCGTCTGCGGACGACCGGAGCGATTAGTTGCGCCTACTTCTCGAACTGTCATTTAACTTTGTGTATTTCAATAAATAACATTTTATTTCCATAGCGTGTAATTGTTCAACGCTAACATCTGAACTTCGTAAAACAAAGGTGCCGAAAGCGGTTCTCCGTTCACCTCCGTGGAAGTCTCTATAGACTAAGCTGACTATGTCTGTTGACGAGCGTAATCGATCCTAAAAATTGCGCGCGATTCGTTGGGTTGAAGAGGAAGGTGCTGATAGATGATAACGCGGCCGACATTGCGAATCGCGAGGAAAACGCCTAGGATGGAATGATTGCCGGTGCATGTTTATCTCTAATTTATCGCGAAGGTGGATCGTAACGAGAAACGAAATCGCGATCCGAATCGTGCACGATGTACAGTCTAAAGCACTCTCCGATGAAGATATTTTCTTCTTTAAAGGAAACGAAATTTAATCGACTGGTGTTTTATCTTTCGCTATTTTTTTCAGGAGCTACTCGCGTCAACTGCTCGCTAGTTAATCGTTGCGTAGAACGCAAAACCTAGAAATGTAATTAATTCGCATTCAATGACCCTTTATCTTAAGATTTAAGATAATGGTTAGCACTGGAATTATAAGCCTGTAAATGCAAACCGTTGCATTTGTATTTTATGCGTTCGACGTGTAATCCACGTCACTAGCGTGACCGTGGTGATTTAAGGTCGAAAGGATTAAGACGAAAATTCCTGCTTTCAGAACCAAATACTGGCGCACAACACGTCAGCCAGGATAATCTGGTCGAATCAGAGCTTGGTGCTTCAGAGCGTGACGAGGAGTAGCGCCGGGAAGTACGTGTGCGCCGCAACGAATGACCTGAACGAAACGCGGAGCGAGCCTCTTCATTTTCGCGTCAAGTGTGAGTATCCCCGCGTCTCGCCACGAGAACGCCCTTCAAGCGAGCCAGAGGCGGAGGGAGTCGTGCTTTATTTTAATCGAGCGGACTTAATCGAGGATTTTCTATGGCACTCGGCTAACGAAGCCGGTATTCACTCGGTCGAGCAACTAACCGCTTCCAACGGACACGGATTCACGGTGCACAACGCTACGCTCTCCTCTGTTTATTTCGAAACAGCCAGACCGAGGTTACCACCCCCTCACCCTTTTTCCCTCTTTCCCTCCTCTTTCCCCCTCTGGCTCGGGCTGAATATTTCAGCCGTACTTAGCTCCAGCTACATTTTTGATATCCAATTCCCGGGTTACGCGGAGCAAACTCGCGACCGCTCTGCGAGCTCGAGGATCACGAGATTTCTCGTCAATTTCGAGGTCGCGGTATACAAATTGAATATCCGAGATTTAAAAGACGGTTATTGCTCAGCCAATTTTTTTCATCCGTGAAAGCACGCTGGAGAGCACGCTTTTGACCTGCTAGTTCGATCAGCGCGGTCGTGTCGTTTAAGGCTACGATCACAGCGAGCGCGAGTTTGTTCATCCGAACTGTACCAACGATACGGTTAACCCTTTGATTGTTATGGGCGCGTGTATGCGTCTCTGACGAAAGTTACTCGCGTGGATTATGGACGCGTGTATACGTTTGTCAATTTTTCCTCGCTCCCATTTAGAGCAATACAATTGCTAATAGAGCGCCGTCCAACAAAAGTAATTCGGCAGGGAACGCATGTAAGTCTCTATGTAAGATGTCACGATTTGTACCTTTTAGTGTTCCGCTAATATCTATTAAACGCGTAGAGTAGTATAAACGAACGAACAGCAGCTGAAACCGGTCAATGCACCGTGGCTGGCTGGTCGGTTCGTTTCCCTCGCTCCTTGCGATACCGACGGAAATACCAGTTCTCATGGTCCGAAGTGATTTTTACCGTTTCGCACGCGAAACCTCGTTTTACCTGATACTTTCAGCCATTTAAGCGGCAGTCGGCGAACGTTAACGCGCAATCGTAAAAACGTGCGACCGATGACCGCATCGAATATGGATGCGTCGCGAAAACAAGCCCCGAACACGATCCCCCTCGGATATTTAACTGCGGGACTGTTGACGGCCTCGTAAAAGGCCGAGGAAACGAGGCCGGGGATAAGCAGCAACCTCGCGCGGGGGTTCCACTGGAATCGAAGTCAACCACCCCCCGTGTCTGAATTTAGTTCGCTGGTTATTACATCGTCGCCCGGGATCTGGGAATGACATTTGCTTTAGGCTATTCACGCTCGCCCCGGAACGAGGTTTCCTTCTGTCGGGATTCAAATCAATTTCGATCGAAGTTCACAGCCGCGTTAATCGCTTCGTCGCGTCGCAGCGCGGCGTGACGGGACGTCGTACACCGATGATACTTTAACCGGAAGTCCGTGTTCGCGTAGCGTTGTATGCCTGACTATCGTACTCACATCTACTCAAACAAACCTGCTTATCGCAATAGTCATCTTGTCAACAGTCATCCCTTTCCAAATATTTTGCCGCTTACTAATAATTCATCCATGTCATTTCACAGTCACTCGTCTTCCTCACCTTATCTCAACCCTCCTAATCCGTTTTACCGATCCTTAAAACGACTAGAGTAAAACCCAAAAACAAGACTTGTCCTAGAACAGCCGTATCGTGTAGTTGTATTTCTGTATTAAATTTAGTTGACCTCACCGTACAAAACTGTTCTCTTAAACATCCCTCACGTGTTGCACTCATTCCCGTTACCAGAAATACAACGGTAACTTTGAACTTGTTCGCTTGCATACGTTACGCGTTACCGCCAACAAGTATCGCATTTTACAGCGTTCGCGACGCGAATACAAATTTTATTCGTTCGTTACAATAATGCTTTGCTTATTCTAACGTGGGTTTGCACGCGAGAAGTTAGGATAAAACTGGATAGTAATACGCGTCGATCGACAATGCTTGGGTATTGTTAGATGTTACGCCTGAATAAAGGCACGGCTACTGTAAACGCGATGACGGCGCACCTGCATTCTCTCTTGCACTCGCACTTGTACGGTTCGCTTGCAGCAGTGCATCCTTAACGCTAAATCTACCAACGGGTTAGAGTATACTTATTTGTAACGAAGAAATCAAATTGTAAATTATATTTAAAAAATACCTAACGCAAAGAAAACAAACCGATTATAGTAAATATTACAATAAATTTACAAAGTTTCCATGAAAAATTACGAATTGGTCATTTTGACTGATTTTGGTAGTTAAAGCATTAATTCTGTACATCACACGTAACGGTAAAACTTCATCTCGAACTAATTTTCGTTAGAATATGGAACGAAAGTGGAATGCGAAATAAAATTACAAGACGCTAACCCGATTGTTAACGTTTCGCAGGTCGGAATAATTCCTTGGGAAAGGATGTTAGGAGTTAGCACGGATACGCGTATACCTACGCGTCTCTACGGACGCAAATCATCTGACGTATCCGCTGCTCTCACCAAGGGAGCTTGAACAAACGTAGCGAAAAGTGTAACGAACACGTTGAAAAGGCTATTCGACGGATGAGCAAATTTTTTGAAAGACGTTTCAAAAGCGAGAACGTCGCGACCGCGGTCGCAATCAAGCGGAAACCCGGGAAAAAGGGGCGCACGGGAAAGCAAGCGGGGAATCAAAGGGCTTAAACCGATTCGCCGGGCTATAGTTTCCCGACACAGATGATAATTAAATTTCACTGGCGCTGGCTGAATCGCCGCGCGTGCATCACGTCCGATAATTCTCATCGTTAATTTCGAATTACAGAATTCCGCGGGGCCGTGCGCCCGGCTAACGACGAGTGTTTACAGTGTCGCGGCGTTAATTACAACGGGAAACGAGTGGCGGCCGCTTTTCCTACGTCCGTGGCTGTTCGTTCAGCCTCGACAAGGGTCGCTCGCGGAAACGCGAAAAACGAGCGAGCGCGAATCGTTCGATCGTGACGCCGCGCTTTTCCGGTTGCCGGCTGTCAACAATGGCACGGCATTATGCATTTTAACGCGATTCCTCGAGCTTCCTTTATGGCTATTTCGGCCCGTCTGAAGCGGACCGCTTCTGAATTTTACGTTTTACGCCCCAACGAGCGCCGTACTAAATTCTGATAACAATAATTATTATTATTACGCATTCTCGTCAACGGCTGTCACTGAATCCTGTTTTACTTTTCTAATAAAACTACCGTCGCGCGTACTTCATTTAACGAGGATATCCTGGACGATACGAAGGAAATCGTAAATTAAGACAGGGATTCGTGGAAAGGTGAACAATTTATTTATTTATATTGACCTATTAGAGAATTACATGGAAATTATTACAGTGAGGTATGACAATATAATAAATGATAACAGAGAAAGCAAAAATGTAGAAATGGAAGAGAAGTGTGTAAAGATAAGGAAATTTTACAAAGACCGGTGTAGTAACTGTGTTTTATAAAGTGAAGAGATTGGTTGAATAGATCTAAGGTAGGATAAGTGTTGTTAACATTAATGATCATTCTATCGATACCTGAGTGGTACGCAAAAGCGGTTTTATGTGACTATATATGAAGGAAGTTGTATTGTCTTAAATGAAAAATTTAAATATTAATTGTGAATTTTTCTAAGATTTCAGAGGAATTTATAAGACAGTTAAGCGCTTTATAAATAAAAAGAATATCAACGAATTTTCTCCTTTTTTCTAATGTTGCTAAATTAAATGATAATAGTATGGATTCATAGTTAAGATTCTTTTGTAGACGTTATTCGCAAACTAACACGGTTTTACGCCACGGTTCTACAAAACGTGATTCTACGCGTAGCAATACAGAGAACATCGTTATTTCTGAACGATCGACATTTCCATCGCGACAAAGAATATCGTTTCGACGGCAAACAAGGGGTATTGAAAAGTATAACGAGAAATCGCGGTAAAACGTAGCGACGAAGAATATTTATTCGTGTGCTTGTAGCAAGAGACATGTAAATGCGAACGAATTAAACGCGCAAAGAACGAGGCTCGTTTGTCTGTGCCGTCGAGATGGTCGGTCGGAAGCCATCGGGAGATAATATCCAGTGGTGTCAAGGTGCCTGTAAAAAATTATTCTAGAAGATTGCCTGAAACTCGTAAACCGACTTATCATTGAAAGCTGAGGGGGAATTCTTTTTGCTTCCCAGGCACGATCCTGTCGCTTTGTGTTCACGACGGTTTCATCTCTGTTCTCAGACGCGATATCTTATTCCCACTCGCGATTCGTATCTTCTTTTCAATTTCAAAGATGGCGCACACCTGCGAACCATCTATAGCTTCTCCTTCGTGCAGAAACAAAAGTCCGTTCGATGGTCTTCGCTTAACGACCGTAATCGTTGCAACTTTGACGGCCTCTCGTCTTCCCCTTTCGTCGTTATTCCGCGATATTAATACCCGAGTGGCCGTAAAAGGCGATCTCGATTTTTTCTCCGTGCTCGCAACGATGAGATACGTTCACCTATTTATCTCTCTGACACCGCGAAGTGAAAGGGGAGACGAATGCAGGCAGAGATAGGGAACACGGATAAATTGGTAGAAATGAATATCGCGGCGCGGCAGAGACGGCGGAAATCGTAGGTGGAAGACCTTTTTGCATCGTTCGCGAAACGATTTCGTCCGGGCGAAAGCTCCCCTGCGACAAAACTGCGGGACATGCCTGGTATAGAAATTTTCGAGGTGCAAACATGAATAAACGGTCCGCGACCCTGTAGCCAGCCAGATCTAGCACGAGGTAGAACGAGGCTCCTGTAGACTCCTGTTGGCTCTGTCGTCCAATTATTGTCCGCTCGAACGTTACCCGTCAAAGCGTCCCGCGGACCTCTCGCCTTTCAATTTTCATGAATAATCATCCGCAACTTGGAAACGTTGCGCACAGTATCCGGAAGCATCGTTTCGGAAGTGTCAGAGGGCTCGAATTGAAAGCAATGGACCAACGAACGGTGAAGCCACCCTCGTGGGTGGTGGCGAATGAAAAAACGGGACGAAGGAAGAGAATAACGCGGAGTGGATGCGGTGACTTAACCCCTAGGCTACCGTGGGCGCCTATAGACGCTCATAAATTTTGTGTTTCTCACACAAAATTCACAGTCGCCTGAGACTGAGGACGCTGATATTTACGGTAGCAATTCGATTCAGAATACAAACAAATAAATGATATTGTTTTAATGCAGTGAAATTCATTTTTTTGATTACTGAAATATGTTTTCCCCAAAATGTATCCCTACCCAAAATTTTATCCAAAGTTCTCGACATACGTCGTAACTGAATTCCTACCGTATGGTACTACCGGTTCATCTCAAAATCTGCATAGTCAAAGAGTTAAGGAAGGTATATCGGAGAGTGGGGTAGCCTGAGCTCGACTTAAGTTCGGCTATCGCTCATCTCGAGCACTCTTCACATTTTCCTAAATTCGCATCCACACGAATACATCCACTCGATGCAATACTATAGCGGGAATATTTTTTCAGTCGCGCCGGTGTGCAAGGAGGACCGGATCGTGGTGGTGGGAGCATCCAGGGGCGAGTCGCTGGACATCGCGTGCAAAGTGGAGGCCGATCCGCCGGCGCACAATTTCCGATGGAAGTTCAACAACAGCGGGGAGACGCTCGAGGTGGCGCCGGGCAGATTCTCGATGGAGAAGTCGAGCGGCGTGAGCGTGCTCAGTTACACGCCGAACACCGAGCTGGATTACGGTACTCTGTCCTGCTGGGCGGACAATTTCGTCGGTACACAGGCGAGGCCGTGTCTCTTCCAGCTGGTAGCCGCCGGTGAGTATTTACCGGATCATCTCGGTAAACGTTACACCGGCCCGAGTGGGCAGAGCGAGCTGGCGAGCTCGAGGCTCGAAGCTCGTCTTCGAGTGGTCACGAAATCGAGTTAAAATCCTTTCCACCGGCCAGAAACGAGCCCGTTTACGCTACTAAACTACCCCCGTCCGCGCAATGTTTCGACCTGCTCGTGAAACCGTGTAAATAAGACACTTTGCGCCGGTTGGTACGCCCGGCGACCGAGAGTGTGGGAGAGGAGCGGGGGGTGACTCGCGACAAACTGGCTGGAAAATATTTCGGAAGCTGTACCCGAACTACACGGTTCGCTGAACAAACGGAAAGGGAAGAAACGTTACGGGGAGATTTAAACGGGATCGGTACCAAAATCCCTGCGGGAAACAACACGGTAGGTATTTAAATCAGTCGCGTAACGACACGTATTTCATTTGCATGCGATCGCGCGGAAGAAACTTCGTGACGTTTAATCGCTGTACCAGCTTTATTCCGTGGAATGCCTTTTTCAAAATTCCTGGCGCATAATACGTTCGCTACGGGAAGCGACGAAAAAGTGGGAAACGAACGCTGGAAGTCGCGGGGCGCACGAGTTCGAAGGTCCAACGTGCGTAAATTATTCAAAGAGCGCCCGGCATTCCTACCGCCCCTGGGACCGTACCAAACCACCGAGACTATTAACGCCTCAATTATTTACCCTTTCGAGACCAAGATTGTTCCACCTCTAAAGATCCTTCCAATTAGTTCGAAAGCGATCGTTAATCAAGCTCCTCTGGTATCACCGATAACCCGAGCAACCTACGCCCGACTTCCGGCTCGACTCCCGCTCCCTTTTTTACGTAATCGGCCATTACTTATCTCCCCTTCTTTACAACTTTTCTACCCGTCTCCCTTTTTATAAATTAATCCGCTTAAAATTTTATTAGCGAAATCAATTAATCGGTTCGCTCGAGCTCCGCGAACGTAGTCCATGAACGCTAATGCATCGATGTAATCGATTAATTATCAAAACACGCATATGACACACGTATACACGGAGCAATCTTTCTGCGATAAACGCATTTATAAACATTGCCGAGTCAACATATTTGTGTATCGGATGCGATTCGAATCTGATCGAAAACAAATTAAATTAATTAACAGCCAACCGGATTAATAGATCGAAAATGAACAGGAACGGTAAACCCGGCGCCATTTTGTCGGCACGCAAACGTTCCTCGAGCGACGCGCAATTTTCCAAAGAACCATCCCTGCGTTTTCGGTGGGGTTGCCAACGGGCTAACGGGGGAGAGGCGGTCGGGATGTGGAGATGGCCGAAATCCTGACAGATATTCGGGAATTATCGCAGCGCTGTACAATACGATGCAACCAATCATCGCGCGGTAAACCGACATTAATCCGCGAGCGGATTTTCGCCGCGCCGCGCGACTATCTCACCTGGATGCCTTTTTTCCTCCGCGCGTGATCGAGAATGACGTTGACGCGGTGCGGCGACCTGCCGAGAGCATGTCGACGTTGACGAATACACGCGCGCTGCCAAATCGACGCCTCCTTTCTCCTTTGCGGTCCCCCGCGGACGCGTGTCATTTCCGACGCGCTTATTTCTCCTCGTTCGTGCCCACGTTCCGTCTTGCTTCCTTTATTCCTTGGATTCGATAAAAGAGATTACCACAGCAGTCGAAGGGTTAAATCGTTGCGTCGCAAAACGGAATACTTGGATAAGGCAACGGTTACTTGGATCTATTCGAAATCCTGCGGTTCTTTAATCATAGACAGATTTCCAGATATCCCTGGCGAACTCTTCAGAAGAAGCATTATAAGTTAACTGGTCTAAGTTGAACGTTATTGCGACCAATCTTAGAATAAGATGGTTCCTGTGGTATAAAAGAGAGAGAGAGAGAGAGAGAGGGAAAGCAAAGAATTATCGAGGAACAGATCGAAAAACCGATTCTATACGTGACAGCTGGTCGGACGCGGAAAAGTTTCGAACGGAATCGAGGCTAGTCGGTCGGTCGGTCGTCGGCCGTCGATTCTGCTGCGATCCCGGTGGCACGGTGGGTGTGTCGCAACGAAACCTTCGTTCGAGTGCGCATAGGTATCTTTCATCCGCAGCGACCCGCAAAGCGGCCCTCGACGAAACGAAATTATTTTCAAATCTGTCCGCCGCCGGTATTGGATATCGCGTGATCGCCGCTGGAAAAGTATTCGACGTCGCGCAACAGAGATAGGTAGCGGAGTGCACGGGGGTACACCGGGCCAAAGAAAGTTAAGCTCGTTATACGCCGTGGTTTCGAGCATTGTTCGTCGCTGCCCAGCAAAAAATTGTTTTCCGGCGAATTTCCGGCGGACGTAGCCCGATTTCAAAAACGGAATAAAAGAATCGCTGACGCGGGAACGTCATTACTTCGGGCTGATGTTGATTAAATAACGGACTCCGCCGTGTGGCAACTGGAAACAACCACGGACCACGGAAAAAACGTTCGCCGCGGCGGCCGCTTTCCATTTATCGACGGCCGCTCGAGCAAGTTGAAACGAAGGGATCGGTTTATCGGGAATCGAATTTTCGATCGCGGTGAAAAAAGCGATACCGCGTCACGTCGCCGCGAGAATGCGCGCATGTATTATGCCCCGGATGAAAATAAATTGAACAACGGCCGAGGAACGTCAGGTGGAGATGAATCCAAAGTGAAATTCCATATATCTTCGAAGGAACCGGAAGGGTTAGCGTCGAAAGGAGTAGAAGGCGAGGTCTCGCGATTGGCGCGAACGAAATTGCCGCGAAAGCGGCGAAGAAACAAAGAATTTGAATGGAAATAAGCAGCAAAGGAAAATAAAGTTGTTGTATGTTTGATTATCTTGCTCGCATCTGCTCGAACAAGCCTGCTTATCGAAATAGTAATCCTCTCAACAGTCATCTGTTTCCAAATATTTTGCCGCATACTAATAATTCATCCATGTCCTTTGATCCCTATGTCACACCTTGAATTACAAATTTTCCTCCCCTTATCTCATCCCTACTACTCCGTTTTACCAATCTTTAAGAGGACCAGAACGAAACCCAAAATCCAGACTTGTCCTAGAACAGCCGTATCGTATAGTTGTATTAAATCTAATTAACCTGACCGTGCAAAATTCTTCTCTTAAGAATCCCTCACATGCTGCACTCGTTCCCGCTACCAGGAGCACAACAAAGTGCTTGCCAAAAAATCCTGCTTCTTACTAACGATAACCTAGCTGTCCGTTTTAAGGGGAAGGAAATTTTATTTAGAGCGAACGAGGGCGGGAAAAGGAGAAAAGCGAGGGTTGAGAAAAAAGAAGAAGAGGCGAAAGAAAGGACGAAAAAGGGAACAGCTAGGCGGAGTAACCGAGTCGCGAAGGACCGGAGCGGTGCAGCGAATCACGAGTGCCGGCAGTGCGCTTTGACTGGCGGGGGAGAAAAGGAATCTTCGTAGAACGCAAACTGCATCAGCGTCAGCGGGACACGGGGAGGGGGGGAGATGGGATGAACGAAAAAGAAGAAAGGGAACAAGATATCTCTGTGACCATTACTATCCCGGTATACTAAATCCTTGCCACTCGTAGACGCGCAAACATTTTTCACCGAGGGCTCGGCGAGCTTGATTTCTAGAGAGCCGACGCTCCGGCGCGTGCTTTCAACCAACCTGTAGAGCGGCCTTCGACCGTACAAAGTATCCAGAAAATATTACCGGACAAAGGGCGACAAACGAGCCGCCTGTACGATAACAAAAGAGAAAGAGAGGGTGTGTGTATCGCGGGACGGAAATTTCGTTCCAAGGAACGCGTCCCGCCGTGATACGAGGGGCTCGAAACGAAGCATCCCCGGAACTAAATTGTGAACGAGGAACGAGGAACTTCGTGGACCGGACGCGCGGATTAACCCCGGATAACTAAACATTCGTCTAATAGACTACCGACCCCTGCCAGTTTTTCGGGTTCGAGATTTGGCAAGATCGTTTAACATTTGCCAAAATTGCAAATGCTAATTTTTTACCACTTTTCTGTCTTGTAATTAAAATGTTATAATACTTCTCTTAAGTTACGCTAATTTGTTTGAAATAAATATGGGAAATATAAAAATATACATGTTTTTAATTCGTAGTCTATGAGTCGAATAATTAGTAACATAGTAACACTAATTTCAGTTTAGTTATCTAGGATTAAAGTTAACGCTTAGCCAACCAAATGGGGAGATCTCCCATTTTTTCCTCTACAAAACGCTGTCATTGACTCTGTTTACTTTTGTTATTGGTTAGACTTGAACTAGATTCCTAGTTCCTTCGTTGACAGCAATCCGGAAAAGGTTTAACGCATGGCATTTTATGATTCGGCTCATCTCGCAAATGCCTTAAACGATTATCCGCTAACGCGCGCGTCTCGAGGAGAAAATAATTTGGCTTGTTCTCGTTTTATTCGTCGCTCGTTCAGCGGTCGACAGAAGCCAGGATAATAACCGTTTGCACGTAAGTGGACGAAGCTCCGGTTGCAGGTCGCGGCAGCGTCTCTCTGCTGCCTGTTCGACGGAACTCGTAAAGCTCGCCCGGAGCGTGCGGATTCGCACAAAGTAGCCGTGGAATATTGCGGGTTAAAAGGGCGAGCGCGACCGGCGCTACTCCGCAGACCCTGCCCGTTTACAATCGTAACGTTCTAAAGAGCCCAGCCAACACTGAAATCCTTTACGAAGCAATTTCACGCGTCGCCTCGTCTTAATATTCGAAACTTCCAAGGGGAACCTCGTCAACTCTTTCCCCGCGAACTACCGAACCCGAGGTCTGCCAGGGACCGAAGTTCATGTACTGTGTCGCGAGTAATCGATCCCTGAGAGGAAGAAAAGGGAGGGGAAGGGGAAGGGACAGAGTTGGAATGCGGGAAAGTCGTTGGACGTTTTAATAATCGGAGGGAAGAAAGAAAATGTAGGCGGGCCAGGCGGAAAGCGCGCTCTGGGCGATTTCGAAGAGTAGGAACGCGCGACGTGGGCTCGTAAAATTTTAACGACGCGGTACCAACAGCCCGGAATCATGCCATTTAGCCGTGGTGACGTTCTCGTTTCAGGAAAACCATTTCCGGTCCGTAACTGCACGCTCGCGAACCAGACTTACACCAGCGTCGAGGTGAAATGCGTGGCCGGCTACGATGGGGGGCTTCCGCAAAAATTCATCCTGGAGGTGTACCACGGCGACGTGGATTTCCTGTCGAGCAGCCAGCCCCTCTACAACGTCTCGAGCCCAGACGAGCCGAGCTTCTCCCTCGCCGGATTGGAGGCATCCGTCGAGGCGGGCGTTCACGTCGCGGTTTACGCTGTAAACGCGAAAGGTCGGAGTCAACCGGTCATCCTGAGCGAGGTCACCTATCGCGACGCCGAGAAGCGCACAGGTAAGTCGAGGTTTTCCTTTTATTCCTTGCTTGACCCATCGAGGACCAACGTTGCGTTCATGCGTAAACAACGTTTCATTTCGTTTAACGTCACAATCGAGCAAATTTTTCGATTCCTTATCGTAACCACGACGTTGTAAAACAAACTTTCATGAGTTGTTATTATTGAAAAACCACTTGCAGAGTTTAGAAATAATGTTTATTGAATAAATCCTTATAAAATAGGCACACTGGATAATAATAATCCTTACGCTTTGCGTTGTTGATAGTCAAAAATTTAATAATAAAGAACGCAAAAGAGAGAGCAGAAGCACATAGCACATTCCAACTTCGTGGCAAATTCAACGCGGAACCTCACTCTTCCTCTCTCGCATAATACAAAATCATGCATATCTCAACGAATATTATTATTATTATTATTATTTATTTATTTGCGGGTATAGGATCCTTTAGAACATAAAATATAATTGTGAAAAAGTTAACAGTCTAATTTTTAATTTTAATTAGTTAATAGTATAATTTTTAGGACTTTATGTTTAATGTTAGAGTCTAAAGTTACAGATGTCGGTTAACTAGAAAGCAATTATAAACGAAACGATACATCGATCTAACGTTCGCCCTTAATGGCGTAGCCTATTCGCCTCGAGTCGTTACCGAACTAATACGCAAAGAATTACACAAGGGGCAAGAGGTATCCGCGAATGGATAGATTAGTTTGAAACGAAACCCCTCGTCGGTGGAGAAAGGGAAAGGCCAGGAGTGACAGAATGAAAAATGAAGTGTCGCGCGTAAGCTTAATCGAACAAGAAACGCGTTCGAGGAGGAACGAGCCGCGTTAGGCTGACCCTGATCGATATAGTGACCGGCACCGATTGCCGGGAGATTAACAAAGGTTCGGGGATTCAGCAGGCACGGTCGTTGTTGCCTGGTTCCTGCGGGTTCCTCGCCGCCTTCGAAACGGATGGTACCTGTTTCCGGGTGGGTGGTGTCAACGACGAGGCTGGTAAGCAAGACGAATCGCCACCCCGGAGACAACACACCGAGACGAATGCACCACACCCATTACGTGTCCCTGTGTACGCCGTGCTACTTAAGCCGCGAACGACTGTACCAGGTGAAACCGGTCCGCTGTCTGCACCTCGTCGAATAACTTTTGATTTTACGACCTTCCCATTTTTTAACGTTTGTATCGCACATTTTTCCTTTCCGAACGTTACGACTTTCATTGAAAAAAAATACCTGCTGCAAGACCCAACGGCCGTATTTTGTTGACGGAGCAGAAGTTCAAAGCTAAAAATTTAAGCAAATTAATTACTTAGTCTGGGGGTCATCTTGATCCCAGCTATAAAGGATATTTTACCTGCGGCCCAGGAAAGGGTCGGTGCTCCCACCCTTGGAGAATTTCCTTAGCTTCTAACAAAATCCTCCGTTGATCGACATATCATCAATCCGAGCAAAGCTCTTTCCACACATCAACCTGGAGAAGGGAGAGGAAGGGCCTTGTGCAAATGTTGGAAATCGCGAGGCAGAGCTCGACCAAGTATACAAGAAAAACGACTCCTTAGCAAAGGTCGCGACGTTCAAACAACGGTGCTCTGAACTCGAACTATAATCAGCTAGGTTTTACTTAATTGGGAAATCGAGTCAGCGAGCATAAGCTGATCTACCGCAACACCAGCTACGAAAGGGATATTGTTAACGTTCCGAAAAGACGTTACTACAGGTGTCTTCGTCGTAGAAGAAAAAGATGTGAAAAAGTAAATAACTGCCGGTGACGACCATTTATCTGAACTATCGGATTTACTAACGGAGCGAAGTGAAAAAATATCGAGCAAAAGGCGAGCGCGGGGTCGGGGGAAGAAGACGCAAAAATGTAAAAGATTTGTCGCGGGTTCGGCGCAGTGTGTCACTGGGTGACGTTGTGTGTACGCGTGATCGTAAATATCAGCGTGGCGTGGAGTTTACAACGAGGTAAAACGGAGGGCACCAAATCAATTGTCAGTAAAGTGATTTACGGTCGCGGCGGCGTCTATCAATTTGCAAGCGAGAGATGCGAGCGAGCGTGGAACACGCGCGTACACTGGCCTCTCCTCTTCGATCCTCTTCCGTGCTCGCGCGCGCGCGCGCGACCAACCAGCCGCCACAACTACTCGTACATCAACTTCCCGACGTTCAAGTACAAACGACCATTACTTACCCCCGCCCCTCTCTCTCGCTCTCTCTCTGTCTCGTCCCCTCGTCCTCTCTTAGACCGCATTTGATTATCTTTCGGTTGGAGACAGACAGAGAGAGATAGGGAGAGGGCAAGGACGAGGCTACTTACCATTAAAACAACCCCTCTCGTTGGAGCTCGATCGGCGAAACGACCGGCACGCCGACGAGCCAGCTCGAAAGTCGATTAGCGCGTAATTAAGACATTAGCCAGAAACTTGCGGCATTTAAATGGGTCGACGACCTTTTGCCGTGTCTGGATCTGTCACATTTCTATTCGAGGACTCGTACCGGCTCGATCTCATATTCCACGGGCGTGTCTGGCGGGCAGAGGAGACGGCGCATCGGTGAAACGCGTCAAGGTGAAACTGAAACGCTAATGGAATCGGTCGGCGAACTTTCGGCGTTACCGATATCCGTGTTCCTTTTCGCCAGAACGCCAGTTAACCCCTTTCTCCAGTGCGTCGGGAGAATTTTTTCCCATTCGCCGCGCGGAGCAACGAGCATCGAATTAAGGAAAGCAATTACAGATAATGGTCCCAACGGCACCCACCGCCGGAACCGTGCGGAAGTCGGGGGTGGAAGAGCGGTGAGAAGGGGTGAGGTGGTTAAGAGAGAAACCGGCGAACAGACAAAGAGAAGAGCGAAAGAGGAAGAGTTGAGTGACGAAGAGGGCCAAGGGAGAAGAGGGAGAAAGAAAAGAAGCTATCCGGGAGAGATACGAATGTACAGGGTGGTCATTAAGCGGCTGCACCTTCTCTCTCCCTACGTCTTGCTCGCGTGTTCCCCCCCTCCTTCGTTCCCGGTTCGCTCGTCTTTTTGGACATTAAGCCGTTTCGCGTGCGGTAATTTTCCCGGGGTCATTTTTGCCGCTCTTCTTGCTCCATCGTTAACTTCACTTAGCTCTGTTTACCCCCGTCGTCATTTTTCTCTCTCCCTCTCCGCCCTTTCTTCGTCCTTTCCGTTGCTCGCCTTCTACCTTCCCTCTTCGGGCCCGCCTCTCGTCAGACGTCGCCGAAAGCTCGCTCGCTTTTTTCGCTCCCTCCTGTTCTTTCCCTCTCGCCGTACTCCGCATCTCGCCAACCAACCCCCCTGTCAACTTATTTTCTCCTCCGCCGAACGAACGACGCTTTTTTATCGCGACGAATATAATTAGCAGGGATCTTTGACCTTTCCTTCGGAGACCTCTCTGCTTCCGCGATAACGGAGATTCGAGTGAGAGTAATCGGTTAACGGTGACGAATAACGTAAGTGGTTCCGTCGCTACGCGAGATTTGTAATTAATCTACGCGCCTACCCGGGCTTGAAGGTTTAAAATGAAAGCCGGGCAAATGAAATATGCAGCTTTCGTGTGCGAAACGCCATAAATATTTCAGCTTCGGTTATCTTTAACGAATGTCTCGTTAACCTAGATATTAATATTTATATTAAACGGCGGCAAGATTCAGGTGAACGAGGGGTTTCGAAAAATGGAGCAACGCCGCAATTTTTCTGCCAAACGTAACCAAAGCCCTTGATATCGAGAATGATTTCGATAGCGTTCGCTCTCGAGTGAACCAAACCACCGTCGAATCGAACGGCATTCGTCTTTTGAAGATCTCGAACGGGGGAAAGCATGAGACGAGGCTGCAGTTGGTCGTGGGTTGGCACGACGAGGAAATTGAATTTCGTGATTTCGGTGGCAACGATATGGAGGAACCGACATCTAGTCCGTGACACGCGGATGTTAAACAAGTGCGTCGCGTGTTTCGGTGGTCGCCACGGCGACGACAGTTCGTTCGCAGCAACCGGGATCCGGCTCGCGCGTGCTGCTTCGCGTGTTTACGCGTGTCGCTGGCGTAATCGAAGCGCCGAATAACCGACGCCTCATCGGCGTAGCTCATCGCGCGCGAACACCGATACGGTGCCTGCCGTCCTCGTATGTCGTGTCAATTAAAGGACGATCAAATCGGTGCGCGTTTCCGTTACAACCACGCGAAACATCGCGGATATCGATCGGCTTCGAGGAACCAAAGCACGCGTCGAGCGTTACCTGCAAAACAACGATCGATCGAAGCTGTGTCGCAAACTTTAAGATCGAGAAGAAGCCTAGTCCATTGTCGACGGAACACGTAAAACGCTTGGCTTGATCTTCAGAAACAGCAGAGAATTTAAGCAACTGAACGTAATCTAATGTCTTTTTAACATGCTTGTCAATAACAAAAATAGAGCGACCGTTAGCATGAACTAACCGTGCCTATAGCAAATTGTCCGTTATCCTATACGTACTTCTGTTTTCTTTTGTTTCTTTAGTTGTAAATGTTTGTACATTTAAAAGGCTACGCTCCTTAAGTACTAAGTAAATAAATAAATAATTTTGTAAGGGTGTCTAAATTTCTGATGACAGCAACTTGCTGCCCACTGTTTCAAGTTACTCGTGCGAGTAAACCGAAAAAGTTTTACGTTTCACGCAAATTATCTACTCGAAAAGTTATCTTTGAAGGGATCCTGTGAATTTTGTATAGATAAGATACGGCTATAACGAAGCAATTCGTTACTAATCTAGGTTACAAGATCGCAAGCATGAAGCGTGAGCAGAGAGCTCCTCGTTCTCCTTTAGGAGCCTCGACCGACTGTAAATTCGTGGGACGAAAATCGTCCTAGATTACGAAAGCCCGACGGATAAGTCGCGGCGAGACGGACAAGGCAACGCGTACTGATTGCCGGGTACGTGCCTGAACCACAAATCCAGCTTCTCGTCCTCGGTTTCGTCGGGCGGGGTCTCCATGGCTGGTGTTTTGATCAATCCCATCGATCGTTAAGAACGAGTCGCGAAGGTCGGACGAAAGCTGCGTCGTCAGCTGGCCAAATTGCTGCTGTGTTACTTTTCTCGTTCATTCGTGGTGCCGGTCAACATTTTTTCAGGGGCAGAGAAAGGGGGTTCGTCGTCGTGGAATTATGAATTTTTCCAGGCCGATCAGTTTAACGTGGGTTCTCGGGAAAAATAGAGAGAGGGAGCAAAAGATAGAGATAGAGAGATAGAGAGATGCTGTGAGAAAGAGATGGGTAAAGGATGATAGAGAAAAGGCAGGGGGAGGGAGAGAGAGGGCGGTAGGGAGATCGCTTTAAATTCCATTAAAGCGGCGGCGAGCAAAGTCCTGTCGGAAGGAAAACGATTATTATCGCCATACGAGTCACCGTTAAGTCCTTAAGAAATATTCTCTGCGGCGTAATATATTCCAAGGGGAGTTTATATCAGGCGAAGGTGCGCGCTGGCGGCCGAGTTATCCAACAATTTCGTCGGTGGCGGGGAAAATGGTGGCCGTGGAAATTCCTCAAACGGTTTGGCCAGCGCGCCACCGTCACCGCCATTCGTAACAGGTAATGTTGCCGGAAGTATCATAACGGGCCATTCTCGAGTTACTAAGCCCGTCTCTAAATACCGTCCGGAATTAAGCGGAAACGCCCGGGTCGTGATTGTACGAGCGGTGGCCGCCGCCTTGCTTTTCAACCGACAATCTTTACGCGGACTCCGCTTAATACCACGGGACGGTAACGTTCGCCAGGGCTCTAAGACTGGCCCTTTGTTCGACCACCGTTCTCCGGAGGGCGTGCTTCGCTTCCGTCCAAACTTCCGCTGCCACGTACAGAGTTGATCAAAGCCACGGAAACGTCTACCGTTTACGAGGGCCGTTAAGTCGTTAACCGTGACATTTTTAGAAAGGGGCCAACGAATTCAGGAGCGAACGACCGAATTAACGACGCGTTCGATGGGACTTCCCGGAAAGATCGAAGTCCCGTGCGAAATTTGCACGTCGTGACGGACAATTCGTGACGGAGGAGAAAATGATAAGAGAGGGATGTAGTAAGAAACAGCAATCATAGAGATCGGCTAGAATATTGTAAGCACGCCATAACTGACCACAGAAACGGAGAAGGAGAACCGTCATGAGCATGGGGAGTGCAACAGCAGCGGACGAAAGTTTAAGATCAAAATGTCAACGAAAGTAAATGAATTAGTTTATAAGAAATAGTTCGATAAACGATGATGGAATTTAAGCTAAAAGGGCAGTAGTAAATCCAATAATACGATACACAATTATGTTTAATATATAAACTTGGGGTCAACCACATAAACGTAATACAAGCCACGGTAATCAAAGGCAATAGTAATAAAAGAAATTAGAACCCGAGCTGCTTAATTTTCGGGAAACCATCCCCACTGTTGGTTTATAGTTAGAAAGAGAAATTGCAGGCGAATTGATCCACGTGTTTGCACAACAGCACTCATTGAGGATCCTCATCGAGATACGGGCATCGCGATTGAGGTTGAAAGACGTCAGCTGCACCGAATTCTGAATCGGATTACCGAGCGCGAGCCATGAAATTCTCTCGCTCTTCGTCGCTCGAGCGTACAGGTTTCAGGTAGGTACACACGAAGCCTTACGAAGTTTTCACGAGACAATTACTTACCGGTACGAACCGATCCCGGTCAAACGTTTCGCCTTCAAGGACATCCATGGGAGTCGAGAACGCGATCGGATCGTATATTAATCCTTTGCACTCGTTTGTCGAACATGACTCGACGTCAGTTTTTATCACAATAACTTCCCTATGTCGAGTCACACTCGACGTTTTTAAAGTGCCATTTTACATGCAGTAGCCGACAAAAGTTTAAGTTCAAGAAGCCAACAAAATTGAACAAATATAAGTTACAAGAAAGCTTGAAAGCTAGGTTTAATGTAATTAATAAAAAAAATAAGTACCACTGAAGGAATTATCCTTTAAAGTAAATTTCAAATAAAGTACCTAAAATACTAGACAGCTGTATTGGCAACAAAATTGAAGAATAATTCGGAGTGCAAAGGGTTAAGGGATGAAATAGTACACCGGGTAACCAGACGGATCGGAAATCCTCCCAGGGTATAGCCGAGGATTATCGCGCCTTCAAGAAGGAGGGAGCATAATTCGGATATCCGGGTGTAGCCCGGGTCGCAAGGGCAAACTAGCGCGAAAGCTAGCAGTAGCTGGAATAATTTTGGCGAAACCGATGGCCCGCGGGCATTCGAATTAAAGCGAAATCGTGAGAGGGTAGAGAGGGTGGAGAGGAGGATGTAGAGCGGGAAAGAGGTGGGAGGAGGACAGTACCGAAGCGTTAGATAAAGGGTTCGCATCGACACCAGCGGCATTCCTGGCGAATCGCGCGATAATTGAGATTAGGGTACTTGGCCTTAAGCCTTGCGAGCCTCCGACGATCGACCAATCCCCGCTCGATAAGCGTTTATTATGGACGAGATTCTCAAGATTCGCGACTATATCGCCCTTGGCTTCGCCCCTTTTCGCTCCCTCCACTCCCTGTCCCTCTAGGTTACCTCCACGACCGGTTGGTTCTTCTCTCTGTCTCTACTCCGCACGCACCAATCCTCTCCGCGTTGCGAGATTGCACCGGTAATTGCTCCTCGATTTCGCCTACGTACACACAGCTTTCTATTGTTGCACGCGAACATACGATCCCTGGATGTGTACATACGCGAAGGGAAAGCGCAGGGATGAGACAGCGGCGAGGGGGAAGGGCGAGGGAAAAGAGGGCGAGGGCAGCGCAGAGAGAAGATAGGAGAGGAGAGGAGCAATCAGTGACGAACTCTCGAGACTGTTCCAGCTGATTGCAATTAAGAGGATACCAAACCGCCTATCGACGTTGCTACTTGACCGCGCCCCGTATTAGCATCCAGAGAATCGCGAGCAGCCTCGTAAATAGAGATCAACGCATCCCAGAATAAAACATCCATCTATTGTGAGCCATCCGTTGATGTCATTGCGGATTCATGAGAACGAGAAACGAGATGGAGGTAGAAAACGCGAGGCGAGTAAAAATTGTTCGTATATGATGGGATTTATCCACCGATTTGTATATTTACACAAATTATCACGTAGGAGTAAGGATAAATTACACCACGTATCTGTGTCTCAAAGAACGTACTACAAAAGGCAGCGTATTAACTCTTAGCGCTACGTTGGCTTCGCTACGGAAACATTTTGTACTTAATATGATTACATTCCAGATGCTTTGTCATTAAGTTATTTTCCGACCCATTTTTATAATTAAAGACGTAGGAGAATGTTAAGTTGAGAATGTAAAGCTGAACGATGGTAAAGACGTATTTTCTACGAAGAGAACAGTGTTGTCTGAAAAAGGGACTGTTGCATACGAAGAAAAGAAACGCCCGGAGCGTTAAGGGTTAATATGTTGTGCGTACAGAGTGTATGCATAAGGCGATAAGTATAAACTCTTCGGTGTAGATAGTTGAAACGGATTGCACCCTGTAGGAGGAAATCCAGGATAACATCGTAGGCGGTGTCCGTGGTTGAATATCCTTTTAATATGTTCGAGCTGGGAACGGAATAATTTCCAGCGCCGACGTCGGTCGCGTTTCCCTGGTAATCCGAGTCGAAAGCGATCGGTCACGGGGGCGGGAGACGAAAGAGACTCGCGTGAGCGTTTCATTAATTGAAAACGGCTCGGCCCAGAACACGTAAGTCGCCTTAGCCGTGGAACGGACAGGACAACATCGATTCGGGGTTAGCTTCACGTTGAAATTAATCCAGGTGAGCCGAAGTTAGATCTGGCTCCGGCTAAGCCCGGCTTTTTGGTGACTTAGCCGACCACGTGACACCGGAGCTCCGTCTTGCCTGCAGCCCGATATCCGCTCGACGCATGACTGAAAGTCCTCCGAATGACTTTCCCCTTTCGCGGTGCCGTTCAACCTTTATCCGTTACCCGTAAATTCTACCATCTGTCGGATGGACGTAGATTACACACGGACGGACACGCTTGCTTTTCCTCTGTTGACGAAAACGGAACAACTTTGCGAACGCGTTCCATTATCATCGACCGCAACAACGTATCTTGATTCATAAGGCTACGTATTGTCTTGGCACTTGTAGACGATGCCACTTCCTTTACGATTACTTTGACTATTAACCCCTTGGCCTACATGCTATCCGTCGATTGCGCGAGCCATAGTAAACAAGAAGTTCGAGGAATAACTCCAACCGCTGGTTCAAATAATAACACGCGGCATTTTATACATTAATAACCGGGTGTCGCGCTTGGTTGTTTTGCCAATGGGCGAAATACCGAACGCCTTTCAAAGGATCGGAAAAATGGGAGGTGGGAGAGGGAAGTGGAAAATTTGAAGGTGGAGGGAAAATGAAGGGAAAGAGAACTTACTGGCAGAAAGGTTGTGGTCACCAGAGTGAGTTAAGCTCTGACCCAGGGGATTTGCGATGGTCGGGCCTAGACCCAGTGGCTATTGTGGGCCATAGGAATTCAAAATTCCCGGCTATAACGCGTGAGTAACGAAAACCAAAAGATAGAGCTTGTTGTTTCAATCCAACAGCTAAAAATCAAAACCGGTTTCCACAATAAATATAAATGATTATCGATCACTAACATCCATAGAAGAAAAAACAGTCGTATCTTCACGATTAACGCTGATGTCGGGAATGAAAGACGTCGACTTGAAGCGATTTCGAGGTTACAGTAGATTTTATGGGCGCGAAAGAAAAAGCTTCGCAAACGTCTCGCGAATCCCCGTCCGGTCCGAAGATGTTTTTTCCATGCACCGGAAGCTGGGGACGGCACGGATCTTTGTGACCCCGCGTTAAGACCGATTAGCGATCTAAACTTCGATGAACTCCGAGTTCGGGAGCCCGCCGGGATATGCGATTTCCCCTGCCGGCTCTCCACGGAAATCCCGTTAGACCATCCTCGAGGATCGACGGTGTAAGGACCGGTTTATCTTTAGTATCCCGGCACCAGACGTTTCTTCGCGTAGAACTCGATTAAACTTCCATTGCAACTTTTACGAGACATTGTCGGGGCTTAGGAGGGTATACGATCGCAAACTGTGCCGCCTGCCGTCCGAACGTAGAACACGAGGAAAGAGGGGAAAAAAAGATGCGGCGTCCCGTAATCTGATGAGAACTAGTAATTGATTAAAAAATTACAGCCCCGGCCGCGATAAACGCGTGCCGGAAGAAAAGAGAAAAGCTGGCGAGCTGTCCGCGTGATTTAGGTGAATACCGCGTCCCAAAACGCGCCGCGAGAAATATATCCCCCTCCGTTGTTCCAGGGGAGGATCCTGGCGCAACTTTAACGAGGAACCGTCGACGCTTCCGAAGAATATACGATCGTGAGCGGCCGTGACAGCCGCCTCGAGTAAATCGCCGTAATTGATCCGAGAAATTATCGTAACGATGCAATTACCAGCGTCTACGGTGAGAGAGAAAGAGGGAGAGAGAGAGAGAGAGAAACAGCAAGAAGTTACAGGGTGCTAGGTTGAAATACCGCGGAACAGTTTGAAAGAACGGTATATCAATTTCGCACCGAAGGGAAAAAAGAGATCCTTAATTGCTACAGAAACAAACAACCCGGTACGAAGCGATTCGCTCGACCCTTCTTCGTTCATCGAAACGATCGATCGCTTTCTACGTGCCTCTCCCCTTGTTGCGTCCAAAGCCGTCTTGATTCGATCGCGTGGGACTCGACGCTTTTACGAGAACTCTTACACCCACGCCACGCCGAGACAAAAGTTTTCTGTCACTCGGTCACGCGCTTCTCTATCCTCCCGAGGTCCTTGCAGACTCGAAAGATTCTCGTATACGATCCGCTAGTAGATCCTTGTTTCATTTCATTTACAACACGCATGCTCACACCTTTCCAAACTATACGACTGTTCTCTCCTCAAATTGGGGAATTCCCGGGTTTTCTACAAAGTCAGATATGGACAGTGCCTTCTCAAACATTGGGAAATTCCGGGGTTTTTCTCAAGATCAAGTAGAAGCGGGACTGCTTGCCCCATCAACCTACTCTTTCCACCAGGGGTAACCCTTATGGGGAGAGCCGAGGTACAGTAGCGGACAAAAGCTTAAGACAACAGGACAATGTAAAACATAATTTTATGGTTCGCAAATATTATTTATCTATTCATCTTTATCGTCATTATGGTAAAACATTATTTATTGATTAGCATAGAATACAAATTTTATTTATACTGTTATTTCTTATTAATTAAATTAAATTATTTTCTTTCACCCTTTGGACTTAATCTTTTGTCCGCTCCTGTGAGACCGACGGATCACTTAGGCAGAAGACTCAGAGAGAAGCATACCAAATAAAAAGAAAACTTCATGTAACGTACGCGACTTACATTTTTTTAGTCCGATAGTTGTATATATTCAGTGTTAAATAAATCATAGTTGAGAATCCGATACAACCTATAACCTTTCGTAATCAGTTTGTTTTTGTAACAAGAGATAAACATCTTGCGATACAATTTTAAAAAATTGGTTGTAAAGAACAATCCCAGCGCGATGGCACTCACGGAGACGCCAATAAAACGCGCGAGGATCCTCGCCGCCAGTGCGTCGCAACAAACGCAATAACCGACTCGATCTGTTCCACGCCGATCCCATACAACACTTCCGGCACATATTTTCAGCTCTCGCATCTCGTCCAAGAGGATCCACGGACGATCCGTGGCATAAACGGAAAGGCAAACGTCGAGCGCAACGCAGCACGCAGGCAGAACGTTCCTTATGTTATGGCCTGGAAAGGGTCGAGTGTGCCCTGGGTGGCTGATTAAACCCTGGGTTTTATGAGCATTACGCGTCCCGGCGAAACACCTTCCGGCGTGTAAGCGCGCGCACACACTCGCCGGCCGCGCAATCTATTTACATGCATAAATATACATTGTATTATGCGCGACACGTACACGGAACCGTGGTTGTGTAGCCGGCGAGCACTTCGTAAACGCCACCGGCTCGTACGATTTTCCTTCGCGAGCGCTGCCTCGCGCTCAATTTCGACCTGGTCTTCTCGTCGTTGCGAGGAGGAAAGCCTTCGAGGCTTTTCGCGAAGTTTCTCGAGGTAACTTTCAGCCGAGCACGAGGCAGCGATCGTCACCGAAACCGTGTCGGTGCCACGGCAGCGAACATCTTCGCCGATCTTTTGAAGTCCTGATACTACGGGAACTTCGAACACAACGCGACGCGCTTCGAATCGCAACAGCGTCGGTGTCGGTGCTTATCTTACACTCGCGACAAACGCACGCGTGTCGCGCCATTTTTAATCATTCGAGTGTTATGGGTCTGACAGAAGTTGTTCGTAGGGACTATGAACGCAAATATGCGTTTGTCTATTTTTTCGATCTTTCGATTACTACAACGCGATTGTCACTGTACGAGTAACAATATTCCGTCTCCAGCGATAGCGCGCCGTCCCTTCGAAGCACTTAGGCCAAATGTATTTCATTATTACCATCGTTAATGCAATGGTGTGAAGAAATTAATGCAGTATAAATCATCTAAAAATAATTGCACACTCTAACTTATTTATTATAGTTAATATTTCAACGGTATATGTATCGCGTAATAGAAAATTCATCATGGCGTTACAGGCAAATCCTGTAAAACTGTCGTGACTTTCAACGTGTTAAGAGAAAGCTGGTTTCCGGTTAATTTTTGCTACGTAATATTTCTGTATTCAATTTCTAGCACACGCTTTAAAAGATTGACGCGTTCGCTACGGCTACAGATTTAAAGGGCGTACCCGTAGCTTTGAAACCGTCAGCGCGGTATAGGCATCAAATGCGTTAAGAGAGACGCGTTAAGAAGAAAAATCCGAATTTTCAAAGTCGTTACTCGTGCATACCGTGGTGCACGGTGTGTGTACACTGCTGGCGAGTTAAGAATTAAAAGCGTTCGTCACGGGAGGCTAACGAGCGTGCCGGCGCGGCGCTCTGTCCCACTTAAACTGACTTGCAGTGGAGCACAGCTGGCCGAGCCGGCCTGGAAGAATACAGTTTTGTTAATTATCCGACGAAAACAGCGGGCCAGCTCCCACGTTCGGCCACTATCAACTAAAACGTCACGCGCGGGAATAGCGGCAACCGGGAGTACGCGAACCAAGAATTAGCTTGCAAGATTTCTCGCCCTCTTTTTCCTACGTCCCGGCCCTGGCGCGGCGTTGGCCTTGGTTGCGATTACAAACACCGATACTGCTCGCCAACTGTTTCCACGGTTAATTGGGAAACGTGACTTACATAGCGAGAAAAATCAGAGCCGTTTCATCTCTCGTGCAGTTGTGTACAGCAAACGTGGCGAGCTTTAAAAATTTCGACGAAACGACGTAGGAACGGCGACCTCGGAAGCATTCGCGGCAAACTTAACGAAACGATATCCATTCGCTCTTGCGCCATCCTAGATCCGTGAGCGTTCTCTCGAGGTTACACGAGGATGAAAGGAAAATTTCTCGGAGATACAAAAATGTGGGAACTGGAAAACTTAAAAAATTTAATTTGGACTCTACCCATATACAGTAGCGAACAAAAGTTGAAGATAGCAGGACAATGTAAAACGTAATTTTATGGTTTGCAAATATTGTTTATCTATTCATCTTTATTGTCATTATAGTAGAACACTGTCTATTCATTAGCATAGAATAGTGTGGCTGTTGCGAAAGAGAAGGAGTGAAGGAAAAGGAATGGGAAGGCGATGTTCCATCCGGGGCCTGCTAGTGGACTCATCACTCAAGGCTATCTAGCAGGCTCATGTCTGAGACGCAGAGATAGAAAGGGACAGATCAAGGTAGTCGGTTGATCCCCCTTAGTGGCAAAGGCAAGAAGGTCGCCAGAAACACAAATTTTATTTATGCTGTCATTTCTTATTAATTAATTAATTTACTTTCGTTGACTCTTAAAGTCTTAAGCTTTTGCCCGCTACTGTATGCTTCTGTATACCCTATAATGTACTTCGATCTTCTCTTTTACACTAATTAGGATCTACCCCGTTTAATGATTCAAATAAATAAATAACCCTCTTTGCGTTCTCGTAAGGGTGGTAAATAGGTAATTAGGCGAGTGGTTTCAGGTGAGACACTCCGAATAGAACAGATTTCGCCGTTAAGTAATACCTTGTAGCACTTCGCGGAGAATTTTTTCCTCTTAATTTTTAGCGGGCAAACATTTGAATCAAGTCCAGAGCTAACCGGGGCCCGCGTAAAGGCGTTTGCAGAGGCTATTTTCTCGGGGTTGTGTGTACGGTTTACCGCGTTGCGTTGCCGGTACGAGAGCGGAGTAGAAAAATGGAGGACAGTAAATAGCCAGGGAGGACTGTAAAGCAGTCGTTGGCTCCGTGCTGTGTCACACGGTATGATTAATCCTTCGTTCTAATTTGCGTTTCTTCGTGCGCCGCGGCTTCGCGACGGACTCCGGTGGAACACGGAACGCGAGGCAGCGCGAGAAAGGAGGTGCAGTCCACGAACGCGACGAATATTTCTAAATCCAAAGGGAATCGCAGTTTCGAAAACAGGATAGAGCAAGGGAGGATAGAAGCGTGCACGTTGGGGAAAAAAAGAACGCTCCCTTAATTGGACAGTTCATTTAATTAGGTAGTCACACGGAACTTGTTATCCGGGGGATAATTCTGGGCGAAGCACGCTTCTAATTGAAGTTTCTCGATGACAACAGTTCGGTAACTAGTTCAATTAAGAAAATTGTAACGAACGAAACTTGTAAAGCATCCTTCGATTGTTTAACGTAACGGCTTTTCCACATTCTTGCGCGCATTTTTCATGAACGCTCGTCGCAAACTTCAGCTTGTCCCTCGAACTTCTAAGCCCCAAGCTTTTCTCGCGACTTCCCAGAAAAACAGCCCCCGAAAACGCGTTCACCCGAGACTTTCTCGTTAAAAATTTCGTCGTTCGTCCGAGAAAGAATTTTCTTTCTTTTTGTGCGCATAGTTACTCGCAGAATTAATCTGTCACGCTTTATATTACCACGCTTTCTTCGCCAAATCCAGCCGCGTACAAGAATGTTCGATTATTTTTCTGCCAAACATTCCTTTTAATGCCCGTCGACCTTCTCTATCGACATACAAATAAAACGGAATTTGATGCGTCCGAAAAATACAGTTTAATTTGGCTCGACTGTACAGTTATGTGCAAGCTTAGAAACAGAATATTTTATTTTGAAATTTGCATTGCTATATAACATTTAATCAAGTTGTTGAATAATTACACGCTCTGAAAATGAAATGCTATTTATTGAAGTACACAAAGTTAAATGATAATGCGACGCAGCTAATCGCTCCGGTCGTCCACAGACTACTGACTTCGATCGTCGAAAAAGCAACGCCTTCCGGTCATAGCATTTAGACGAAAAAGGTTCAAAACCGCTTGAACGGTTTAACAATGGGTGGGAACAACGCAGACCCCGACCCTTAACTTTTAGGAAACATTACGCAAGGATGCTTCGTCGCACTGTCCCACTAACACAGTTGCTGACCATCATACATAAAATAAATAAGGCCCAAACTAACAGACAGACGTTCCGTATTTATCACAACACATCTTCAACACAGGTTGATAAATAATGTTAATGGATAATAATTATGTAACATTATAAAATAATAAATTAATAATTGTGGGGTCGTTAAGGAAATAAATGACCAATACTCACTCACCGTATAGATTTTATTATAATATCGTTCAACTATCGCGGGACTAAGTTTTCGCTTCGAGGCTCGAGGAAGGAATGTCGGTGCAAATTCCTTTTTGCAGGCCTACCGTCTGGTCGTCTTTGAAGATTGGGGGAAATAAGAGAGGAAGGAAAAGGTTTTTCCAAACTGCATCAGGCTTCGAACCATATCCAATTCCTTTATTACATCCAGGGCCTGAGCACTCGGACTCGAGTACATTTTTTCTCCACTCCATATTTCTTTTGTATATTGTACGCCACATAATAATCTAATGATATACTCCACGGCGTCTTGGAGACGTCAAAGTCTACAATAGAATATGAAACGTCTCCCAGACGTCATTATATATCAAGCGGTTAAGTAGGATAAAAATCGTAACGAAGGAAGGCATTTATTCGATCGACTTTGCAAACCACGAGCAAAAATCTAAACGCTTGAAGCAAAACGGCGAGAAGAACAAGAAACAGCACAGGAACAACAGGAAAATCTGCACAGCTAATTACAGTGCCCGGAATTGGCGGGTATTGTTTGGCTGCGACACGGCGCCGCTCGATTGTCCCTCGAAAAGCTTGTCTACCCTGTTTCATAATGATTATTATCGCGCCATTTGGATCGTCCCGCGGTCACCTGTTTATTAATGTATGGATATATTACGATTTATTCGTTGGTCGCGGCAACGATTATTACAGGCTCCGTGCATCGTTTAATTATGGCCGCGATAATTTTAAATAAATTACCGTTGTTCATTTGTCAATCCCCTGTTCCTCGTAAATTTCATCGAGGCCTGGCTGAAACGGCATGAACGCTTGGAATTTGTTAATTACGCGGGTCGTTTAAACGACCCGGCATCCCTGCGTGCTCCTTCCCCCTCCCCTCCCCCGCACACATCTTTACTCCGTCTATACCGTGTCAAGCTAACCGTTTCAAATTTATTCCTCTATGTTCAAGGACAAGACGCTGGGATCGTGCTGTCGCCGTTGATAGCGGTGGTGGTCGGTGCGTTGGTCACGCTGGTCCTCATCATTCTGGTGGTGGTGGTGCGTGTGCGCAGGGAACGGGTTTCCAAACCTAGACACGAGAAACCTGCGGAGCTGAGCGAACTGCCGCCCCAACAGTATCCCATGCAGAACCCTCAGCAAACCGTGGAAACCGATCCAGACGTCATCCCGAATAAATTCGGTAAGTTTCCGCGGAGCCCTCTGGCAACGTTCTCGGAGCAAACCGAGGAACGAACGACCGACGGTCGTGGAAACACGATCGATCGCCGGTCTGGATTTTCGAATAATGGCCAGGAAACGTTCTCGCAACGCGCAGTTAATCTAATTGCGCGGGTTACGAGCACCGGTGTACGATTTGTAGTAGCAGCGAGTATAGATTTTATTCAATTACCGCGGCTTACATGGCCGCTCGGCCGCGGCGCCGGTCGGTATTTCATCGCAACAAAAGAGATCGAACCGACGCGTCGGATATTTTCCAAAAACGTTTCACCGTTCGACTGACCCACGAAACGCGATCGCGGCCAAATTCGAAGGACAACCAAAACGTTCCCATCGTCCGCGAAGTTCGTGCCGTTTCCTAACACCTTTTTTCACGATAACCCACCTCTGTGTAAAAATACCAACCGTTCTTTTTTGCCGTTTACAAAAGAAGAAGCATCTCGTGCAATTTTTAGCACAGAAGTTTCGCTGAAACACAGTTGCCAAAGGAACTGTTGTTTCACGACTACGAGGGGCGATCAACACGATAACAGCCGAGTATCCATTAACCTTTTAGATACGGCATGCCACTATAGTGGCTTTCCGTGGATACCATCAATTTGAACGGTACGCCACTGTAGTGGCTTTTCGTCCCTTGCTTTAAAATGTATCATACACAAAGAAACTATTAATTAAAATTTAGCATACAATAATAATTAATTAATTAATTATTAAAGTTTCTCAATGTCGTTACATGAATATGCATAAAGAAATCATAATTTATTCATTTAGAAGTCTATTCCCACGTAATGTCATAGTAGAAACCGTCGTAAACGGTTTTTGTGACACCCGCGGTCAGGCGCACCGTATCTAAAAGGTTAACCCCTTGCACTCGAGAGATTACTGTTAGCCGTCTGACAATATTAACTTCAAAGATTTTCAAGCGCAAAATATTTACTAAGATTCCATATATTAAACTTCATTTACTTTAGTTAAGTCGTATTTTAAAACTTATATTTATGATTATTTAACCTCCAAATCTGACTAACAAACAAACTAACTAAAGTCTGAAAATTTGCGAAACTATCATTGGGCGACTAACAGTCGCCTCTCGAGCGCCAAAACTTAAAAATGCACGCGCGTAAGAAAAGTCGCGGTGGTCGCTCAGCGACCGTCAAACAGCTTTCGACCTAACCCGCTCGTGAAAGTTAGTCATTCCTGTACACGATATCGGCATGAGCTTCCCGGACGAAACAACGGATCGCTTCGAATCGGGACACGGATGCGATAGAATAGAAAGGGAGGCGGGAAACGGGGAGCGAAAGCGGGGAAAAGCGGGAAAAACCGAGCGGCTAATTGTCACGGAGAGGCAGCTCGTTTCGCTTCATAACGTTTCCGGAACGAATCCCAAAAGAATTGTCCCTGGTCGGATGTTGCAGAGGGCAACCTGGTGGAAGTGAGCCCGCCGAGTTATCCGGGCGGATATCCCCCGGGACACTGGGTCACGCCCGGACCTACGCCAAGCATAGACGAGCTCTGCCACAAATTCACCGGAAGACCGACGGAGCTGAGGTTACCATCGAGGAGCACGATACAGAGCTTACAGAGCATGCCCATGGCGACGGGAGCGATGGTGGGCGGCGGACAGGGCGTCGTGGTCAGCGGAGGCCAGGGGGGCGGCGTGGTGCTCGGCGGCGGCCAGGGTGTCGTCGTCGGGAGCGGGCAAGGCGTCGTCGTCGCCGGCGAGTGCTTGGATGGCGAGGCGATCAAGAGACGGCTGATGGCGAACAGGCTTCCAGAGAGCTGCGTCTAGACCTTCGCTATTTACGCCCGCGTCTAACGTTCTCCTACCGCCGATCTAACCCGGTAACCCTTTCCTCTCGGGAGCTTCAGGTCGTTCGTCGACTGGACGCGATGACTGGACGATCGTTCGCGACAATCGAAACTGTTCGCGACGAACTAGCGCGTTACACGAGCGTTTCAGCGTTGCACGGACCGACACGAAGACAATCCCATTGTATCGTTTGCGAGCGACGGGGCGACAGACGGGACGACACAAGCTAGACCCAGGAGTCGTCGATCGGATAAGTAACTGGCGGAACGTGGACAAGGAACGCGAGCTTAGATTTGTAGGGGGATCCTTTCGACCGGGAAACAGTGTCCGTCGAAATTGTTTTGTAAACGTTTCCTCGGCGATCGGACAAGATTTTTTGTCTCCCGGGGAAGAGACGAGCGTGGAGGAAAATCGGGTGAAAGAAAGGCGGAAACGGAGTAGAAGGAAGGAGAAGAAGAAGAATCGGGTCGGAGAAAGAGTTAGGTGAAAAGTTGCCGCTCTCGAGTTTTCCACCTGGGGAAGATGTTGTCCGAAGTTGTCCCTTTCTGTCTTCGAACATCGACGTCCTAACTTTCCTCTCCCCCTGTTTCCGTTGCTTGGCCCCGAGTCCAATGATCTTCGACACTGTCTTCTCGCGTATTTCTTCGCTCGGCTACGTGATTCCGCCCGCGGTATTCGCCGCGTGCACGCGGGGGCGTCCTCGAAAATTCGCCCGGTAAAATTGTGAACAAATGGCAGCAGTTTCGCGTAACATATTGGAAGGACGAGACTTCCGGCCAGACTGGATCCTCGGCCGCCTTTCGCGAATTCTTATCCGCCGCGATCAGACACGGACATTAGCATGCTTCGAGGCGATCGGACACTTCGAGTAGCAGCCTATCTATCCTCGCGTCTGCTCACCGATCGAGGAATCGAAACAGACGCAAATAGACCGGCGTCTGAGCCTATCCGATCGAATCCTCGCAGACATCCCAGACATTAGTCCGAGGAACGCGAGAAAAGATAAAAGCTGCTCGAGCAGCCCCTCTTCCGGTCGCGGCGGAATGAAGATGGATGGAGGAACCGCGCGAGAACGTACGATGGAAAACAACCGGAACGCGGATGGCAGGCGGTGAGGGGGCGAGGGTGAACGAAAAGATAACGCGATGTTACTTCGCCGGGTCGCGGGAGGGAACGCGAAGCGCGGTATCGGGGCTGATCAATCAGTTTCGACGGCGGAAAACATATTCCTTGCGGAAGTACTTTGTACGATACACGATTTCCACGTTGTTACGTTGTCGATCCATTCGCTCGATTATTTCACCTTTCGATGATCCTTTTTTCTCTCCCGTTATCCCCCGATCGTATCCCCCGGGCATTCCGCGAAAGCCATGAGCGACGCTCGATTCAACGAATCACGAGGATCCTAAACGACGGGATAACGCGTTAAGCAAGAATCGACAATAAACGGGATGTGGTAGAAGATAGAAAATCGAAATGGAAATCATATACAGGCGCCCCTCGACTTTTGCACATTCTACTTTCACAGATTTTTAAAGATTCAACTTTTTAAGCCTTTGCGGTCGAATGTGTCCCCCTCTGAGGGGACATCGTGAGTCGAGCAGGCTACTGAGCTGCCCCCTCTCAGGGGACATCAGACTTTAGCCATCAGACTACGCTGTTGTTCCGATCGATTCTTTAAAACACAGTTTTTGGTGCATATTTTTTTACATCCCTCTACTTTCGAACATTCAACGTTCGCAAACATTTTCAGGAACCAATCGTGTGCAAAAGTCGAGGGGTGCCTGTACGGTGTACCGTGTTACCGCGAACAATCTACTAATGTAAGCGCGTGTTATTGCGACGAATCGAGTCGAGATCGAGGAGAACAGTCGCCGGCAAGATGATAGAAAATTAACGTTTCAGTTCGTTGAGTAAATAAAGAACGCTTCGTTCACGATAATTGTGATACTTACAAAGCTGTCTGAAAGCATTTCTCTCGCGAAACACGAACGCTCTTGTAAATACACGCTCGCGTTCGTAACGGCAACAATCGAAGCGCGTGGTAAGTTTGCCCGGCGTTCCCCGGTAGAGACAGACTGAAATAATCTCTGCCCGTCGCCGACTGCTCTTCTAATTTCATTCGATTCTCGGGACGAGCAGCAGGAAAACAAGGACAGCGCGGAGAGAACCGAGGAGCGCGAAGGCTTCTTGGTGAGAAATTGAATTCATAAGGTCGGAAAAACCGGGCTTCCACGTGACACTTCGCGACGAAGTCATGAAGCTTTGACGGCGAAACTAGAAGTAAAAAAGCGACAAAGTGTATTCGTAAGAGAACGAGAAGTGGACTCTCGATCGAGACGAAGGAACGAAGACGAAGGAAACGAGCGGAAGAGCGTAGTAAACGTTGAGTTATCGGTATGCGTGACACATTTCGCGATCGAGCGCGCCGAACGAGATCGAACGGAGTACGTCGGGTGTTTCCTTCGATGTTCTGGTGTTCTTTAAAGCGAAAACGAAAAGAGAATCGAGTAATAAGAGACAACCGAAAGAAGAAAAAAAAATGGAGAAAAGAAAAGCTGAAAAAATAACTAAAAGTCGTTGCTTGTTAGTTAATGTCGTATCGTTGTACATAAGTATGTATCGTTAACCCTTTGAGTGCTAAATACTCCCGGGTCGAAGTGCTCCCCGTGGACGGCGCTCTATTAGCAATCGTGATGTTCTAAATGGGAGCGGGGAAAAATTGACGAACGCATATACGCGTCCATAATCCACGCGAGTAACTTTCGCCAGAAACGCATATACGCGCCCATAGCAGTCAAAGGGTTAAAAGCGTTTCCCACGCGCGGGAAACCAACCTCGAGGATGATCGTGCGAACGCGTCGTTGTTGTCGTCGTCGTCGTCAGGAACGCTTCGACGGTTTGGTCGCCGGGAATTCAACAGCGGAACGTGCCGAGTTAGCGAAGGGAAGAGCACGCAGATCCTCGCTCGTCGTCCAGGAAATCGAGGCGACTCGAAACGATCCGCGCGGCCCGTGTCGTTCACGGGGGCTCTCATCGATTTCTCGTTCCGGTGACAGGTTGACAGGTCGTTATTTCCCGTAACCGCTCGACGAACAACGATCTTTGTTAATTAGAGTACGCGCTATCCTCGCCGCAGCATAGAATTAGTCGCGCTTCCGGAGATTCGGATCGAATTGCCTTTTTCTATCGAACCGTCGACGAAAACAAGAGAAAACAAGGGAAAAGGAGCAAAAATGGATAACCAACGTCACGACCAATCGTCGCGTCGCGTAAACGAGATTGCGACGCACCGCGCGCGAAACAACCGACCTGATCGACGCCGATCACACTTTTTTCACGTCCATGAACATTAGCCTAAATACATCCGGCTGTCAATCCGGAGGGGAATCAATTTTCAATGTAACGCACGCACAAGCCGGGAATCCGCGTCAATTCTTGCGTGTACGCTCAAACGCGTTTCGTTTCTCGTCAACGAAGGGGAAAAAGAAAAGCAAGGAAGAACCGTACGTTTCGTATTTTTGTGTGTTTAGATCGCAACTTTTCCTTTCTTCTCCTTTCTTCTTCTTTTTCTCGTTTCTGTCGCGTGACCGGCGGTCCGTTGTCGGCGTATACAGCTGAACACGAAAACCACGGCGAGCGAACGAAGAACGATGCCGCCGGTATCGAACCGATGATGCGTGCTCGATTCGATCGAACGCGTGAACGAAACTCTAGAGACTAACGAATGTACATAATCAGCACGATGCGAGGTCCGTGTAAATCGACTATATTTTAAGTTCACTGTATAGGTGATTTCATATCAGAACTCCATATCGTCTACTAAACTCGTATGTATATACTACATAAAGTTTCGATCTGAATAAACTGTTTAACTGTCCGAAACTGAACCGTACTTTGAATCCATCCGCTTCCCCGTGGACCAACCCGGACCATCCCGGCTGATATTTATTCGACCTTGATCTCGCCCGAATCAGCAGGAACAACTTGCGAAGTTTCGAGGAGCGGTCGAATGTTGCAGGTAACGAGTAAATCGAGGCGAAGGGTAATAACCGGACCGATCGTGCTTAACGGACCGGCAATCTCTTCGCGTCCGGGCGGCGAATCGATAACCGGCAGAAAATGCGGCTGAAAATTAATCATCGGCCCTGGTTGATTAATGGATATTAATCGACTCTAAATACGAGCCAACTACTGCAGCGTTTGGTCGTTAAAGGGAAGACCGAAACTATCGGTCTTGATAACGGCTCGCCGATCGCGAGGCACGTAGCCGGCGAATGGTAATAAAACTGAGATTAACTCGCGCGATAAATTCGACGAATGGTTGCTCAAGAAATCGTGTTTCGTCCAGACTGCGATTTCGAATTAACACGACTGTACGCCAACCCTCCCTCTCCCTCTCCTTCGTCCTCTGCCTTTGTCTGTCTTACAGTAGCGAACAAAAGTGACTGACTCGACGTTAGTTTTTATCACAGTAACTCTTATGTCGAGACACGCTCGACATTTTTAAAGTGCCATTTTAAATACACTAGCGGACAAAAATTTAAGACCAGAGAATCAACGAAATTAAACAAATATAAGTTACAGCAAAGCTTAAGGGTTAAGTTTAATATAAGTATCTCTCAAGGCATTGTCCTTGAAAATAAATTTCAAATAAAGCACCTAAAATATTAGGAAGTTATTGACAACAAAATTGAAAAATAATTCGGAGTGCAAAGGCTTAAAACGAGAGGACAATGTGAAACCTAGTTTTATGATTTTCAAATAATTGTTTATATATTTATTTTTATTGTTGTTATAGAAAGTAGAACACTGTTTATTCATTAACATAGAACACAAATTTTGTTTATCAAGCTATTTCTAGTAAATTAATTTATTTGTTCTCGTTGAGTCTTTGGTCTCAAAAACTTTTGTCCGCTACTGTAGCTTACACGAGAGAGTTTCCCGATTGATTTACTCGTGAAAACGAAAGCGGGTTCCCTTCGACTACCGAGGAGATTCGTTGGGCCGCGCGACGATCCCCGATGATCTCGAGAGACCGTTAAAGTATCGTTTAGCATAATCCGAAATTTATAAAAGCTTAAAACGGCGGGAAGGGGAGGGGGGTTGGATTTCGCGAGGGAATCGAAAGGAAGGCCTGAAAATCAGGGGTCGCGCGAGGGGTTGACGAGATCGAATTTTCTGATTCGTCTGATCCTTCCTCGATTAAGGGAAGCCCGCACCCACGCGTTCGGAGAAACTTTTTAATATTGCCCGTGCAATCGCGCTCGGAAAAAGATGTACAGGCACAACGAATGATTCTTTGCGAAAAACGAATATTTCGCCAAAACGTATACGTATAAAAAAACATGTCCTGACTGACTGATTAATTCATCATCGCAGAGCCTAAACTAGTGAAGCTAGAAACATGAACATTGGACAATGGGTTCCTTTTATGACGTAGGCATCCACTAAGGAAGGATTTTTTGATATTCCACCCCTAATTGATTTGAAGCAAGCGCTGTAAGAGTTAGTAAGTATTTAGCTTTCTGGTTAAAATTAAAGTTAAGGGCTTGCAAAGTTGGTGATTTTACGTGTACGACATTTTTTCAAAACTTATCCCCCAGTAGATCGATCATACGGTAGATGTAAGTTGGTATGGGAAACAGTTAAAATTGAAATCAAAGTAGTTCCACGCGGGCAAAGCTGCGGGCAACGACTAGTATAAAATAAATTCTTGCTTGAGCCCAGACACACGTAGGAGGAAGCCTGAAACGTTACCGCGCGGCTACAGAAAGAGGTGCCATAAAAATCGTTTAAGATGCAAGCGCTGTGAGAAATCCCTGGTGTGCCCTCCAGTGTCTCAGGGAAAAAAAAATACGGAAGCAGCCTGAACGGAATTTTAATCCGCCCTTGCGTTTCGCGTGCTTGCGCGGATCCTCGTGTACTAACCGAGAAGAAACACGCCGTTATCGACGTCCTGGACAAAAGCGGCGGGAAACAACGCGAAGGAAGAAGCAGCGCGGGTCGTAACGGTGTCACCTCTTTTACGAGGATCACTTTTATTCTACACTACGGTAGAGGCTAGGTGTTTTATACATTTACTCGTGCATGTAGGATTTTTAAACTCACGGGAGACGAAAGCGAACGATACGATACACAAGTGTTTGGCCTGTTTAACTGATGAACGACGGATGTTAACTCTCTTCGTCTTTCTCGGTGTCTTCCTCAGATACTTCCTCGGATTTCTCCTCGACCATCAGACGCTGAATCCGCGTCCGCAGCATCGTGGACGCGCTCAGGATATAATTCATTACGGCAAACACAGCGTGATTGTACTTCTGTATCAGCGTATATTTGTACTGGTATATACGAGGTAGCTCGACCTGCGAACGCACAACGGTTTCTATCGATTGGAAAAGGAAAATGTTAGGGAGGAAGGTAAACGGTTCGTCGAGCTGCATTCGTTATATGTAATCATTACTTCGTCGCCGGGCGATATCGTGATCATTATCCTGCGATACAGGTCCTCGACGTCGGTGCTGCTTCCCCACAAACCCTCCGCGTGCGTCCAATAAACCAGGCCAGCCGCGATGCTGCTCTTCAGGAGAAAGATCAGAGCTCTGCACAGTCTTTGGCCCATCGTCCTTGGCGGTGCCTTCTGCGGGCAGTCGCAGAGCTACGCAAACGTACGCGCCCGCGTTTTACATTACCGCTGTTTGTATCGTTCCCATGGACTGTGTGTACCATCGAGTTTGCATACGTGACCTCCGGAGGAATATCAATATTTGAGGATTTTTAAGGACACCAGCGCGTGCGCGCGGCTCCCCTGTATTCTTGTATTTGCATAGAAACTCCGGAGGCCTGGTAACGCTCGATCCCTGTTTGCCAACGTGGTGGCAATTTCGACGGTAAAGCTAAGAATCGAATAACTTTCGAAACATAGAAATCCCCTCGCAAACACGTCCGTTCGCGTTTCAAGGAACCGAGCTGCGCGGCAGCTCCGTCCAAATGGCCGGATTCGAGCAAACTCTTGCGCGGAGGCGCAGCGGAGAAGAGAGAAAGAAAGGGGGCCGTGAAAAGAAGCTCGCGCAAAGAGGCAAGATCTGTCGCGTTTACGAAACCCTCGAGAATACCCGGCTCTCTATTCGACGAGCGGACCCTAGAGCCTGGTATACGCGACGATGCCCTCGACCGGCTAGGTCACGTACCTACGTGTTCCTAACAAGTACGCGAACTCCAAACTGTCCTCCTCCATTAGAGACCCATCGACGTCTCTATATACCTGTGTACACCGGACTGTCAGGCTAATTCCAGGTAAACGCAGCCACGTATCGACCTACCAATCCCGTGCAGGTGCCGGAGAGCACCGACATCCGCGGCAACGGCACGTCGATATCGAGCAAAGACGAGTCGAGCTCGAGGACGCATCCGCGTCGCTTCACGCCAAAGGTCTCTCTTGTTAACGAGTCAACCTAGCCCGCCAACGGAATCTCATTAACGGTAAATATCCACGTTCGGCCACGCGCGCGAGCCTCCGCGTTTGCGCGATCACTCTACCCAGAGAAGACCACCGTAGATCGTAGGGCGAGAGAAAGATTTCGGGTGATCAGGTATCATGGTACGTAGCAGGCTTGAGTCGAATTGCCTCTCTCTCACCTTGGGCGGACAGGTTCTCTCCATGTCCCTCCGCGTGCAAATTTTAATAGGCACCGGCCTCGGGGTCCAATAAGCCGTGCCTCCGGAGACCACGCTTGGACAAGGCTGCATCACTTCCGCCTTGACCAGCTTCTGGATCCTCTTCGGCCTTATGCATGTCTCCGGATTGGACAGGTTGATGGTCTGCGCGACACACTTGGTTCCCCTCTTCATCGTCCCTTTCAGTTTCCCCGATCGAAACCTCTCCGCTTCCCAAGATACTTCACCGTGGTGAAGAATTATCCGGCCCAAATGGGAAGTCGAACGACAAAAGATTTTTCGATAGGATCAACGGTTCTTCGTTTCCCCCGAACACGGAAAAATGAAACCGGCCGATCGACAATTTTTCCAGGCAGACTTTGCGAATATTTTATGGAACGCGAGCCCGCCGATCCGGGAAACGGGTAATTCCCGTTGCGATTCACTGTGAGCCTGTTTACCGAATTTCGTTGCGAAATTTCGAGGGATTACGCGCGTTCACTTTGCATCGTATAACCTCCAAGTTTACGATGTTACGAATTTATCGGGAGAAACCGTGTTGACTGGCGATAGAGAAGGCTCCCTTTTGTGCCACATCAAAGAAATTTTGCTTAACTGTACGCCGAACGAGACTCGAAGCTTTCAAATTTTGATCATTTTCCCTGTTACCCACATGTCGCACGAATTTCGACCGACACACGGAACGGAAACTTCAGTGTCATCTTTATCCTTCGCAGATCGATACGAACGGCTCGATTTCCAATTCACAATTAAGCTTCGACTTCGCTGTTGAACGCAGTCGGTGACGAACCGTAAGTTCTTTCAATTGGCTTGTCTTCTTTATCAAATTTATAAATATGTGATTTTAAGGTATAAATACTGTCATTACTCATTCTTATTTTATATGTAATGTCCTCCGTTTTGAACTAGTACACTCTACATATGTACACTAATGAGTCTTACCCGTAAATTATTTAAATAAACAAATAAATAAATGTAAGTGACGAAGGCTAGCTAAAAATAACTGATACAGCTCTGTATTTATAAATTTCCTTAATCTTCGAGTGCTATCGAATAATAATGCGCCGCACGGTTGAGTCAGAGATCTTTAATAATTTATTACGGTTAAAATATAAAAAATATAAAATATAATTAAATATAAAAGAAAATATAATCTCAAGAAATAAATGTGTTTGAATAGTCAACCCGAGTCGCTGAGAATCAGCGAAAGACTCAGTCGAAATTCGAACTCAGTCTTGTAGAAAGGTTCACGCCACTGCGATGTCGGCTATAGCTATTGGAGACTGCTCTCGATTAACAGCAGGCTTACACTCCTGCGACAACGGATAAGAGCTACTAGTGCTTCTTCTCGAACTCGCCTTACGACAACATCCACCAACAGAACCTAACCTTGGTCAAGCACTCGAGGGCACAACTCGACCACTTCCTCAACTGGACATCGAAAGGCGTATCGACCCGACGACGTTCCGACTCTTCTTGAGATTGAGAGCGCATCGAGACTCCGAACAGATTAGAAGTAACATAGAAAAACGACTAACGACATTATCGTTCGCCTTGTATGAAAATTGGTAACATTGAACAACAAAGCGGAAACCGAGGAACCATACAAAAAAAAAAATGGTGTAATGATGGATTCTGGAATAAAAAAGATTGTAACTACTTTGCGGTTCCACGATTAATTTCTTTTATTGGGATCACTAACAACGGTATTCTGTATATTGTTTATAGGGTTTAATATTACTAAATAAAATACACTCTTATCTAAAATACTTTAATGCTTCATTATATAACAAGAGAAAGGTGCAACTCTGGCCGAATCTCACCAGTTTTGTCATGAGATTAGCAAACGCACTGGTCGAAATTCCTATGACCAGTTCCTTTAGCCCCTTTGTTCTGTATCTTAACGTTTTCTTACTTTCTAAATTGCCAAATGTGGCTCGGGTTCTTTGAAGAAACCCTTCAGAAAGCACAGTTAAGAGAAAGTTGGTTTTCGGTTAATTTTTGCTTCGTAACATTTCTGTATTCAAATTCCAACACTGTACTTTGACGAACTTTTTAACGTAACGTTTCTGATACGTTCCTTCGAATCGTAGCGATGCCCAAACTCTTGGCCAACTCTACTTTCACTTTTTCTCGGACAAACAATACTCGGTACTCCGCTATCGTCTTCGACTACCAAAGTAAACTTACGCGCACGACGTTAGCAAGAACAAAAGACGGCTGTTCGATTCTCATCGGCGAAGAAGAAGCCCTCGATCGGTGATGAAGTAAAAGACTAAAAATCGAGAGACAGAAATGGAGAGAAGAATGCCGCGGGAAAGGCGTCGCGACGCTGATAGAACGCGACGTGTACGAAGAAGCCCGGCGGCGTTACGTATGGCGGCAGTTCAGTCAAGTTTCGCTCGCGAAATCCTCGTTCGGCTCCTCCCGCTTTCGTTGGCTGCTGATAAGAAAGAAGATATAAAGGAGGCGAGATTACAACGACGGAGGGTCGAAGAGAGAAGGGGAGGTGCGAGAGGGCCCGGTTGCTTGATGAAACGGAGCCTCCAACGAGATGCTCCGCCATTGCTACGCGTTTGCCACGAGCCACCACGGTTCCTCTTATTCATCCACGTCATTGGAAAAAACTGGTAAAATTTTTATTGGACAGCATCCATATGCTCCTGCACCCTTCGCACTCATTCATCCGATCAGACTGTCTCTCGTGATTCCTAAACGTCGAAGCTCTTTGTTGGATACTAATTCTTCCCAATGATGCCCAACGCAACTTATATTTTTTAGGGTTGACTGGTTCAATGATTGACGTCATTTCACTTTTGTACTTAATTTAATTTGGACTAAGTGAATCGCGTTGTGTTCAAATGCTTGCAAGTGAGTATTGTGTGATTGCTTGCAGGATGAGTTCTGTTCGAATACTTGTAGAGTTTTGTCTTCTGAAGAACAGGAAAAATCGCAGCAGGGACAAAATGTGAAGGGTGGTGGATAGGTGTTGTCAGTAGTGGGGATAAGAAATTCATATTTGTATATGTGTCCTCGAAAAAATAAACGATACTCGAGAAAATACCTCGTTAACCGTAAAAGACCAAGGGTCTTGAAGGCGATAAAACATCTGGCGATCAGATCTTATTAACACCCTTGATTTACAATCTTACCACTACCCTAATTCTTACTACTTAAGGACTGAACATTTTTTTCACCAGCGCCAGCGTCTTCGTTTTAATTTTCCTCGCGCGAACGCTCGTCGACTAGCTAAACCGTCGAACGCGAGCTCGCCACGATAAGAAGCGTCTCGTTGACATCGACATCGCTCAACTTTCTTGGAAAAAAGATGACGAACGTCCACGAGCCACGCAGAGAGGATGTAAATGCTGTCAGGAGGTGCGATAAATGCACGTTCGGGGCGGTTAAAATAGTAGAACCGTCGACGCGGAACGATCGGGAAAGACGTTTGACAAGCAGTGGCGCTTAAAAACCGGCCCTAAGGGAATTTGTTCGCGGCCGGGAGCAGTTTGTACCTCCGTTATTCGAGCGGCATGCATCACTTTTATCGCGAGATTCCACCGCCCCGATATGCTTATTAATAGACACCCTTAAAGCTTACGCGAAAAAATATCGCCCTTAAACGGCGAAATTGTTGTTGAAAAAGGTAGAGGGACGAGCAGGGCAGAAAGAAGGGGATTCGCGAGAGGGGACGGGGTCGAGACAGGGAGGGTGGAGGACGGGACGCGAAGGGGCGCGAAATGAAAAGGTCGATCGCGACGTACATGCACGTGGGTAAAAGCACGGCTATCTTGCTCTGCCCAGAGTAAAATGCATTGGTTCCGATCGATCGGGAAATAAATCAAACGTTAATAAATCAACTTTAACATTCGAGGCATCTCGTTTTATGGGCGTTATGCTCGCTCGATAAAAAGACACCGAGACGGAATCGCGTCAAATATCGTCCCCAATAAAACGTACGGAATTGCCGATTGATCAAATTTACTCGACAAGCACGCCCTTTTATCTATTATTGGCTCTCTTTTTCTCGTTAAGCCGGCAACGAATCGAGCTTACGGACAAGTCTACCACGGGATTGGACGCAGCGTTCCCATGGTTAACCCCTTGACATACAATAAAGAGTTAGGGTCGTCATTCGTTTCATGTGCCACTGTAGACTTTGACGAGTCTGACTCGTCAAGAGTTGTTTTCAGCGAACGCCTTGCTGTATATAATTCTACATTCACTATATAATTCTGTTTGAATGTTCAAAATGCTCCCTACTCCCCCCTTTCAGAACAAATTTCAAAACAAAATGTTCTGTTTCCAAGCTTGCACGTAAACGTTCAGTTGAGCCAAATTAAATAGTATTTTTCGGATGTATAATACCATTTTATTTGTATGTCAAGGGATTAACGCGTTTCCTTCACTTTCCCGGGACCGAAATCCGTAAGACCCACACTGAATGTAAATTTCGGCGAAACAATTAATGCGACGATGAAACGTTGCGCAGGAGGAAGAGACGGAGACAGCGAGAGAAGGTTAAAGAGAGACAGAGAGAGAGAGAGGGAGGAAGGGAGAACGGGAGGCTTTTTATCATCCCGTAGACATTTTCCACCGTAAAGGAAAACCGGGAAAATTGTCTGGTCCAATGCACGCTCGTTGGCCCGGAAATTCGCAGGAAGAATCGAAACGCCACTGCGGTTCCCTGCAAAAAGGTGACGTTACGGAAGCAACAGCGGTCTTCCTTGGTCGAAGAGAAGTTCGAGATACGGCAGTCGGATACAGCGAGGGCAAGAAACGTAGAAGTGGCGAGAAGGAGGGGAAATAAAAGGAAGAGGCGAGGGAAAGAGCGGGCGAGTTTTGGCGCTCCTGAAGACCCAGCAATTACAGCGGTAAGGGAGTCGGCTCGGACTATAACTCGGCGAATAATTAATTTATAATTGAGAGACGACGCGCGATTCACGGGATAGGTAGGTATCTCGCAAAAGCGTGGAACTTTCGTGAAAGCTGAACCTGCCAACGTTGAAAAAGATCATCATCCGACACGATGGAGAGCTAACGACTAATAGAACGCAGCTAGCTGCGCAACGTTTTCAGCAATCGAGTACTCTTTCAGCGTATATAATCTTCGTCGGATTTTTTCGAGAGCAATTAAAAGTGTCTCCTCGAATCGAGCATTATGCACAGGAGTGTTAGCAAAATCGATAACTGAGATATCGACCATATCAACGCAGGAGCAATGACGTCATCAATCGACACATTTGAAATCGTGATTTCAACAAAAAAACAGGCTATTTTACACCTGAGAGCTGGCAAATGGAGCAACACAGTGACACGCAGTAATGCTCAATCATAACTACGTGCGGAATATGGCTTACCTCTGAGCAGCTACAGAAATGCACGTGGTTACGGCTAAGCATCACTGCGTAGTAATTGACGTTACCTACCGTACTAACTGATAAACAAAGTGTCGAACGCAATATTGTTGTTACTCTTGATTTTCGTCTTAGAATGTTGCATACAGTTACCTCTTCAATTTTCTCCTAGCTTAGTCCGAACACCAAGTATAAATCAATGCATACTTCTCTCACCCAATTACAACAAAGAGGAATAAAGGTAACAAACGTCCGCGAGAGCTGTCGCAAACGGAAAACCGATGTCGAACAGGAGCTAAAACGTTGCAAAAGAAGCTATGTAGATAAAAGTATGGAATGAAAGTGGCTGATTCTCGGGGCAGTCATTCGAAAAGCGTTTAAACGGGCTTCGAACGCGTCCAGCTGGATATTTCAGCGGGTAAATCTGTGTGACGCGGATTAAAAGCTATATTATCGTTCCTTCGGCGCGACGGCGAGCGTGCGCGATAAAAAAAGGAAAATACGGCCGGAAACGGGTATCGCGGAACGATAAAGGGAGATTCACGATCGCTCTCGCTGGATGGGCGGGCATTAAGAAAAGCACGAGCAGGGCGAGTAGCAGGTCGTAGACCTTTTAACGAAGAGACCACGGGTGGAGAAGAGAGCGAAGGAACGAAGCACGAGGGAAAAGGGACCGAGGGAAACTAATTTTCGCGATATTAGTCTTACGAAATTGGTTATTGATGTTCCATTCGTCCGCCGATAATGGCGGACGGAAGCGATTCTCCGGTGAAAGGTCGTAAGTCCAGGAAGGTCGAGGATCCCCGGCTACCACCACCACCCTCGCTCGCTTCCAACGTTCGTCCTTCTTAAAGGAATTGCTTCCTTAACGGGCGTTAAATCGACTTTCCCGACCCGAGGTCTTCCTGGCTTTGCGATTGACAAATATTTCGTGGTCGTCCTCTCGTCCCGGTCTCCTCCCTTCCCTCCCTCTTCCCCGTCCTCCGAACCCTTTTTGCCCGGAATCTTGCTCGAGGTGCTCCGCGCTACCTTCTGCTTCCACCTGGACGAGCTCCTGCTTGGCCTTCTGGCTTTCCGCCAACAATCCGTACTACTTCTAGCTGGCCAAGAATGCCGGAGGAAAGGAGCCGAGGAATCGATAGATTCGTCCACCGACTGTCCACGGCGAAACAACGTTTTCCTTTCCACGTCGCTCGGGGATTATCGTCGATTTCATTCGCGATTCGAATTCCAGCGGTTCGGCGAACTTTTTCCCGTCCCCTGGCAGAAGCACGGGAAACGTCACAGAAGCATTCCTTTGGAAGCTCAAGCTCAGCGACCTGGTACGCGATAATTGTAAGGATGACAGGTTACGATTTCGAGATGACGAGGAGAACGTTTTGAATCCTGTGATGGATAGAGGAGCTTAAGATGACTAAACGATCGAGAGCTGTCTAATTCTGAAATGCAAGGAGATCGGAAATTGGAAAGAAAAGGGAAACGTGTGTGCGACGGAATAGGTGATCGAGAAAAATGTGCACGCGAAATAGTTATAGCTTGAGAATTGAAACTTATGAGTCAAAGAGCTTATCAGGTAGGACTGAGAATCGAAAGCAAATGTCTCAGCTTAAGCGTTTTAAGTTGTATTTCGTTATTAAAAACAGTCATCCTTATTGTTTTCAATTTTAATTGCAATCCCTTAATTCAACACTCTTCAATAACCTTCTCCGAGTAAACGGGAATACTTAGAAACTTGAATGGAGATCGATCGTTAAGAAAGATTCCAAAGTAGCGTGGTACAGTAGCAGACAAAAGTTTAAGACCAAAGGGTCAATGAAATTAAAATAACTAATTTATAAGGAACAGTATGATAAACAAAATTTGTATTCTATGGCAATCAATAGATAGTGTTTTACAATAATAACGATAAAAATGAATGTACAGAGAATATTTGCAGACCATAAAATTATGTTTTACATTGTCCTGTCGTCTTAAACTTTTCTCTGTTACTGTATGTATAAAGAACACCGAATAGAACGATATCACATCGAGAACTGATCGTAATTCAGGGATCGGACAACCAACGTTTGGGCTATTAAGTCGGTCGGTTACGCGTAGACGTCCCGGCGCGCGTATGATTTGCGGCGACGCCGTAAATTGGAATTAATCGGGGAATTTTGGAGGGCGTCCTTCGTTACCGATTTCCATCGAGAACCAGAACTTCCCTGAACTTGAACAAGGATACCGGGGGTTCGACGGTCCCCTCGAAACCGACCGAAATTCTCCGGGAGCAAGTGCTACAATACGAATGCGCTTCAACCCTTTCTGTACGGAACTTGGAAACCAGTGGCTCTCGGCGAGCTTCGATCAGACCAGGTGTACACTATTTATTTATTTACAGGATAAACTGGTGTACAAATAAGGAAGGACGAATGTAAGTATGGGATTGTAAACACAGTAAGTATTAAAGAGAACATTTATCTACGGACAAAGAACAGAAACGTGCTTCTGTAATATTTAATTATTCAAGTTATTTACGATACTGACATCGCATACTTTTTATCTTCGTTCCTAGTTTAGGTTACTATAATAAACGATAAGTAAGACTCAAATTTCTATTTGGTTAGAGTTGTATGCAAAATCTAACTTCTATTTTGTTCAATATTTTATTCAGATCGATAAATAGTGTTTTACCATAATAACAATAAAAATGAATATACAGATAATATTTGCAGACCATCAAACTACATTGTCCTCTCGTCTTAAACTTTCCTTATCTACTGTACTTCACAACTCTCCTATCTCTAATTAAACTTAATATTTCATTCTCATAAAATTTGTCACCACTGAACACTACTGTAAAATAATCAAAAATCTGATTCACCTGATCCTTATTAATCCGTATACAGACACAAAAATAAAGCTAATAGCGTGCAAACAGTTTCCGTAGCCGCTGTGTACTATTCCTCTACCAGATTTTGCTTCTGTTTCCTCTCGTCCCCAAATTCGTCTCACGTAACAGAGTAAAAATTCCCACTTGATTATCCCTGTTTTAATCGCGTATCGATCACTTACCACCAGTCCCATCGTATTCGCGGGCAAGATTACTCGAAAATTGAAGAGAAGGAAGCGAAAGAAGCCGGACCAGACCGATTACGATATCCTCGAAGCCCCGGGTGTCCCGGCGGGGCAAACTTTGAAAGGAGCCGGACATTGTACGCGGTCGGGAGCCTCCAATCGCTGAAAGTTTAATCACGTCGTCGCAGTCTCTGCGACTGCTTGTCGAATTAAGCCGCGTTAAGTACCATTGACCTTCTTTCGAAAGTTCGGAACTGGCGCCGCGCTGTGGGCCCGGTCAAAAGGGAGGCCCCGGGAATAATTAACGCTCGATATAGAACTATCGAGACGCCGGCCTCGTCGATAAGTTCTCCGTTATACCCACGTACAGTTTGGGAAACGTCCGTCCCCGCACCCTGGCCACAATCAACTCACGCTTCGAGTTGTTGGTCGCAAACGCGTTCAACACCTTGCCTTGGGATCGCGACGGAAGCACCTGTATCTTTAACAGAGGTTCTACTTTTAGCTGTGGTTTGGAGTTGTTACGTTGATAACATTATCGATCACAAGGTAAGTATATATTGTCTGTGTATAGTAGTTTATCAAGTCGATCAAACGATTTGGTTACACCGTTCGTGAAGTCTAATTGTAGTTTCCGTGTTCAATAATTTTGTTCGATATACAATCTTTGCAGTAACGTTTGAACGTTTTAATTAATCACTGCGAACGATTATATCTCGTTTTAATGTAACACGTAATAAAGTATTTCATTAATCTCACTAGTCGCAGTAACGATTCGATACTTTGCTTTGAATTTAAGACCGAGAAAATAGGAACCGACTATATATCTGTTTTTCTAGAAAATTGTCGTGAAAAAAAGATAATAAATATAAATACCCAATGTTTGTTATACTTTTAATTTTATATCTCTATAACCGTACGTTAAAAAGTTCCTTTGCTGTAACCGGACCACGATCGAAAAGAGAAACGTTCAGAAGCTACAGCAAAGCTAACAAAAAACCGTAACCTGCTTTAGACGAGAAAAAGCTGGGGGAAAGACGTAAGATAAATGTTCCGAAGAAAAAATCGAGTGCAGCGGGGAAATTAAGTTATCCCGATTTTTGTTGCACACGCACCATTAGCCCCGCGTTATTTACAGTGAGCGCGATAAACGTGCAATACCTCAAGACGAACGTCATACCTCGGCCAGCGAAGATTAATCGACGAGGTAGTTTCGCGGACGCGGCGGCGGTAAATAAGGGGTCGTAATCGCGGCCGTAATCCGGATCGCGAAACGATAACGGACATGGGATAGAGCAAAAGAGAAGCACGAGAAAAAGAGAGAGGAGAGGGAGAGCCCGTGAAAAACGCGATGGTGCTCGCGCAGGCCGATGTCGGGCGGCGAGTTTGAAAGTTAAATTTACGAAGGGGACGTTTCACGGTTGCGCCCTTTAAGGCAATATCCAGGGCAAAGTACGCGCTAGTAGGCCATTACAAAGTTATAATAGTACAGCAACCCTCTTACGATGTTCGGAGCCCAGACTAGGCACCGCGTTTTGACTTTAAAATGAAATAGTCGGCGAACGCGCGCGTGCACTACCACCCGACCCCTCTCCCCCTACACTCTTCCACCCCCAAGCCTTCGTAAACGTATACAACGGAACTTCCTGCTCCTTTCGGCCGGCCATTATACAAAATGCAACGTTTTTCCGATAGCCCCGCTCGCCAAGTAATTCCTAATGATCCGTGTAATGCGAATGCTCGGTTAAACGACCGCCAGCCAGCCGTGTCCGGCCTTCTTCGAAATTTTAATTGCCGCCTCCTAGCTTCCGGCGTCGACTCTCCTCACGGGTATCAGACGTTCGCCTCGAAGCCACGCGCTCCAACTTGTTGCCCGGTCGCGCGTTCCGCTCCTGCGGAGAGATCTTGCGACTAGGTAAGTACTATAGGGAGTTGGTGAAATATCCCTTGGAAGGAACTAGGATATGATTGGTTAGAGTCGTGGAGACTCGACTCATCGCACACCCATTGGTCGAAAGGGTAATACTACTGTGAAGATGCGTGAATGTATAATATGAACGTGAACGTCAGTAGCGGGGGACTAGCAAAGCAAGCGAATAACCCCCTTTGCTTCTGTGCCCTACGGGGGGCAACTCATAGGCTCGCAGTAGTTCTTACACGTGCCCTTTCAAACAACGATCCAAAGGCAAAAGGGAGCCCTTTCGCGTTGGAATAACGCTTTCTAGCTCGAGAAGCGGCGTTTGAACAGGGAAAGAACGCGGAGGATTATTAAGAAACGAAGCAAAGGAAGAAACGGGGAAGCATTGTTAATCTCCCGATTGCCTCCAAGATTCCAGAACCCTCGCTCCACTTTCAGCGCCGCTTCCCTTTCTCCGTTTAATCGACGTCACAATGCACGCGCTCGAACAATGAAGCACAGAGAGCGTTCAGAAACGCACGCTCGCGCTTGTTGCACGCGACAAAATCGAACGCCGAACGCTTTGTTCCGTCCGGACTCGAGTCGGCTCTCCCGAACTTTCGTTTCCGACTGGAAACCATCGCGCTGATAGCGTCGACGCGACGGAGAGCCTCGTAAAAAGGAGAGGAACTCTGCGGGGAGATATCTCGTCCCGGTTGGCCGCTGAAAAATGCTCGCTCCTCTCTCGCTGTCGTTGACAAATCCTAAGATTTCGAGCGGAAACGGAACGTCACGCTTACTTCGTCTGATTCTGGACCGACCAATTCTCTGCGCGGCGATTAGAAAGTTAAAGAAAAGTATTAAACGGGTGTCTGAAACGAAATTATTTGTATCGAGGAGGAAGAAAACAAATATTTAGATACAACATTTTGATAAAGAATACTTGAATCGTGTAATAGAGGAGAGAAGAAGAAATGGATCGAAGGGATTTTTGGTGAACACAATCGGATGAGACGAGCGGAAGAGATACAGAAATATTGGAAATGGGATTTTATATTGCTAAATAAAATACACATTATTTAGAATACTTTAATAGTTTATTATATAACACGCCGATAAGATAACGGAGCAGCTCGAAGACCGCGAAAAAAACCACCGGTAATGACAAAGCGACAAACAAAACGAAACACTTAGACCGAGGCGAGGAAGCGTGGAAAAAACAGCGGAGGGTGAGCCGGTGACTGGCATACGTATAACGACGTTCAAGGGACCAGCAAATTCATCTCGCTGTTGCAAAACTTGGTCGTTCCGCGAGTTAGCCCGCGGACGACGACACGGAACGAGATTTAAAAGTTCTAATGAAGTGCATCCGGAGTGGCTCGCGTGCGCGTGCAACGTTTGAACGTGGTTCTCGTCGTTTTTTCTTCGCTTTTCCCCCTTTTTTTTCTTTTCTTCCGTCGCGCGAAAAAGTATCTGCTTCGAGTGGACACACCATGCCTGGCGAAGCAAGAGAATACTTGATAATCACCGTGGTCGAGCGGTTACGAGCGACTCGGAACCAAGTTAACGCGCGAATCTTTTACGAGCCCCGAAGAATCTTCGATTCGTTAAAAAGAATAGCTATTTAACTCTTTGACTGCTATGGACGCGTATATCCGTTTCTGACGAAAGCTACTCGGGTGAATTATGGTCGCGTATAAGCGTTTGTCAATTTTTCCGATCTCCCATTTAAAGCAACACAACTGCTAATAGAGCACCGTCCACGCGGAGCACCTCGACCAAGAATATTTAACGCTCAAAGGGTTAACGGAACGTAACCCAGTCGCTTGTAGTCTGTTAAACCGATGCGATGTCGATCTACATTTTTTGGCTGCGAGGAATATCCATTCGGGGAGAAACGTAAAACGACTACGCGTCGATCCGTTCGTTTCGTTTTGAACCGCAAACGAATTCTCAGATATAAAGAAACCCCGCGCTGTAGGTGTCGTCCAAGTTAACGACCGCATGCGGCGTGAGAGTAAGCTGGGGGATCCTTTGAGGCGGCAAGGAAAAAGCGAGTCGCCTCTCTGAAATAGTGATAGCAACATGAAATATACGCGTCTGCGGTAGGTCGCGGGTTACGAAGGAGATATTCATTTCACGCGTGCCTGCGTGTAAATGCGAACGTACATTCAGGCCCGTATATCATCCCCTTCGAAGGACTTTAAATCAGACCGGGGGCTGAATAACCCACCGATTCGAGGTTCCGCCGTGATACACGGAATTTCAAATGAAAATGCGCTGCTTCTCGTACCTTTCATGCGATCCGAGGCCTCCAGCAGCAGCCTTTCCCGTCAGAAATTTCGAGCCCGCGACAACTTTCACCAAGTTAACGGATCGATCTCGAGCGAACGAATTCGATTAACCGCGTAATAGTTTTCGCGAACAACGATTACGCGAATTACGCGTCGGAGATTGGAAGCCCGCAAGTGAGTAAAGAGTCGAGTGAGTAGAATTCATAATTTGATTAACAGCACAGTTTTTCAGCCGATGAGATCGTGTGTCAAACGAGAGATCGAAAGAGGCATGTAAAGATTGAACAAATCAGCAAACATATTCAAGCCAGCCTTATAGTACTTTTCTTTTTAACAAATATACTTATGTATACATATATATGTTAGCGTTAATCATCTACGCATCCGATATTGTTCCTAATATCCTCCAAAATGTCTGCATGAAGAAGCGAAACAAATTACGCGTGACCGCGAGAAATAACATCGGAGAACAGCGCGGCGTGGCGTGGCGAGCCGGGAAAAGAAATTGAAATCCCAAAACGGACACCTTCCCACGGCCGATGGAGCTGCATTAATTACAGCCAACGAATCCAATTAAATTCAGGAGCATCGTCGGTCCCACAGAGACACCACCCATCCACCGCCATTTTGTGGTTTGGCGCGAAGCGTGGGGGGTAGTAGGGTCGGCGGCAACGAAGAGTACGGCGCTTGGGGTAGGTCCAGGGGCAGGATGGAGGGCTTAAAAATATGATTTTAATACCACTGCTCCGGGGGTCGCCGTATATCACGCTTTTGTCCGCCTACTATTGTCTCTGCGCCGAACCCACACCCTCTCGAAACCACCGCCGCAACCCCCGCTCCTCCGACTCTGCCTCCACCATCCACCTCCGACCCAGTCCCCCTTTCGCCCCTTATGCCGCACCCTCTGAGAGATGTCACGCGTAGACACCGAACTACTGCACCGGCCGAAACGCGCGTAATTGAAAATTATCCCACGTACACAGACCTTTTGTGTACTATGGCGTTTACGAGAAGAGCGCGAGGACGAGGAATTCGCGCGTAATTGGTGCCCAGAACCCCACTTTCCTCTAAAGTCTCGCTGCCCAAGCTCTTCGATCACACGTATTCTCGCTATTGGCTGACGCGGTCGCGCACAAATCGACTGTGCGACGAAGAGAGAGAACGAGCTATATCAAGTTTGGGTGAGATAGGACGACGACTTATTAGCATTGGCGTAGCGTAGACCAACGATCAATTGATAGAAAAAGATTTCCCTATTTTTCGTGATACGCTCGGTAAAATATTATGGGTAATCCTTTGACTGCTATGGACACATATATGCGTCTGACAAAAGCTATTGTGTGAACTATGGGCGCGTATATGCATCTCGAGCAAAAGTTTTTCGCGTGGATTATGGACGCGTATATGCGTTTGTCAATTTTTCCTCGCTCCCATTTAGAGCAACACAATTCCTAATAGTGCGCCGTCCACGCGGTGCACTTCGACTGCGAGTATTTAGCAATCAAGGTTAATTTATCGAGTCCACACCATTTTTAACATATACACTTATTTCGAATCGATCGATATAATAGAATTGCTCAGAATTGCGATTCTATAATTGTTTTAGACAACGTATATATTCCCCGCGTTCATAAGAGTTCTACGATTATGTTAGCCTGTGCTAATAAGGACTGCCAGCTAAGAGTGACAATCAGGCAAAGCTAACGGAGTGTACCCTCTTTGTCCCTGTGTCGTCCTGCTAGCACTCTTCTCACAAACGCACGGTAAGTACACGATCGGTCGCGCAGACGCGCAGGGAACCGCATCACGAGCCGATTCCTAAATCTGAAATTCGTCGGAAACGATGACAGGTAGTTGATGGCTTCTATTCGTAGCCCTAGATCCGGTAAAGGGAATCTATTAACGGTTCCTTCGATCAGCGAGCTCGACTAGTTGAGCAGTTGCGTGAAAATGAAAGGAAATTTCTCTATTGAACGGGGCTTCTGTCCGACCACGGACAGCCAACGATAAAAGGACCGAGCCGCTCGAATAATCGCTACACGTTTCCGTGTCCTTTCAATGTCAGGGAATCACAGTTTATCTCTACGAATATGGGATGCTCTGTTCAGTCCGTAGGTAGTAAGACTTAGGATAGCGGCAATATTATAAACAAAGGGTCCCAACGAGGTCCGATCGCCAAATGTTTTATTGCCTTTAACCTATTCACTGCCAGGCAAATTTAGTGTCTTACCCTGGATGCCAAGATTTTATTTTAAAGAAAACATGGAATTTAGCAAAATCTAACTCTGTACTGAGTGCCATTTATAATCAATCTAAATTGTAGCGTACACTACGAGATATCTCGTAGTTAGCAGTGAATGGGTTAAGACCGTTGGTCATATACGGTTAACGAAGTATTTTCCCCAGTACCATTTATTTTTTCGATAACACACATAAATACGAATTTCTTATCCCCACTACTGACAACATCTATCCACTATCCTTCACATTTTGTGATTTTTCCTTTTCCTCAGAACTCACCAGCATTCATTTAAATGCAGCACTATTCACTTACAACTAGTCCAAATTAAATTAAGTACAATGGTAAAGTGTCGTTAATCATTCGACCTAGCCAACCTCAGATAAATACAAGTTGCGTTAAGCATCATTACGCCCAAACATGCTTCAATCGGTGAACGAGCAAAATGGTTAGACTCCAGAGAACAACGTCGATGTACAAGAAGCGGCGTTAAGGGGAAAATAGGATCAGCTGAATCGTGTACGGTGTCTCGCGTGAGGCGAAGAAAGAAAATCGATGGGGTGGTTCTCGAGAGGGGTTGAAAACAGACGATCCTTGTAGGGGTTAGGTGATGTTGGGTCGGCCGGCTAGGCGAGGGGCAGAGGTTGAGGCGCTTGGACGACGGGCAATTTGTTAATTTCATTATAATGGGCTTCCGTGTTCTCGCTTTTATACGACGCGCAGAGGCGTCCAGGCGGGCGATAAATAATATTAGCCGGCTCGGAACGTTTTATTTCTATTAATTGAGAGCGCCATAACTTTCATCCTCGTTTATGCCCTACATACCCCCCCCCCCCCGGTGGTGGATCCAGAAGCCTCGGTTGGGGGCAGGTATGTGAAAGTACGATACATTTCTTAAATCGTTTTACACGATTTGAAATTTGCGCGTAATATATATCTTAATACTTTTGTCCGATACTGCAGCTTGAATAATTAACTTTACATTAGGGGGTACGCCTACTAAGCGTGCAGGTCGCGAACAGCAGGTATATATTGATGGAACGTTAGGTGTGTACTTCGACAAGTTCCTCAAAATGCAACGTAAGATTTCTGGATTCAATTACTCATTATTAATCTAATCAGCCCCCTCTGAATCTCCGTCACTACTTCCTCCCGTTTTATTCTGACGCGCGCCCTCTTTTCATTCTTCTTCTTTCTTCGATTCGATGATTTCTCGACGTTAGTTTTGCAGCGACGTCGACGACAAGAAAATTAATACGCCTCGCCGTCTGATATCGTTGGACCTCGGCCGTTGCTTGAATATTTTCAAGGGAGATCCTCCGCGATGCTTTTGTTTCGCTCGCTAAGGACTACTCGCGGAGTATTTCTATTAACCGAGATAAAAGAACAAACGCGAAACAACACCGGCCAGCAATATAACAAAAGATCCGAGGAAACCACAGTCGAACGAGCACAAAACCCTTGGAATCCCTTTGCAGCAGTTCCCCCGCATTAAGTTCCCTTGGAAACGAATAAAAATTACATCCGCGACTCTCTAAATTCCTCGGCGGCGCACCAGCGCGAGCGTTACCTACAAAAGCAATCTTTTTAGCTTGCGTTCGCTCTCGCGGGGAGATCATCGTTGTTACACTCCGCAGCAAATATTAACCGGATCGGTTGAACAAGGACGCCTCGTTGTTTTCCCTCCCTGCTCCTTGAAACTGAAACGACCACGCGGGAGAGACGAAGTCGTTAACGCCCCGGGGATGGTCTGGATCTCCCATTGGACGGATTAATTAAGACACGGAAATGCGTCGAACACGATGGACGACCGAAAGAAACAGAGAAAAATCGATGAAACCACCTTCAAATGTAATCCTTTCGCGAGTGATCGTTAAGCGACGCAGCGAATATGAACGAAAACATCGTTCGCGAATATCGAAAATTGTTGCCGCGCAACACGGAGCACGGACGAGGCGAGCGCAATCGCTTTGTCCTTTCAAATATAAAACAAGCACGCGAAAAGCTTTGTTCGGAAGAGGGTTGGAACCGTGCCGCGTATACGGCAGACGCTACAAAGCGTTACAACAATTCTGAAAGCAATCGGCTGTAATACGTTTATGCTGCGTTTCTTTAACGCGTTTTGCAACACGAGCACGCACAAACGTTCAGCTCGCGAAGGACGGAAAGCAATAAACAAGAGAGCACCGTAATATCTCGGACAGCGTAACTTCAAAACGCAGGACACACGGGGAGATAATCTCTGAAATGAGTTCGAACAGGTGACGCGGGATCAAAGTTCACGTGACCTCCTCTTTCTGCAACGATACTGCGGGGACGAAGGTTTGTACAGGCGATCGAAAAAGTCTTCGCGCAAAAATCACGCGCACTATACACATTTCTGACGCGTGCTTTCGTTTAGTGACGACACTTCGGCAGACTGAACTGCCGAAACGAAAGGATTAAGATAAAAAAATTTGCGGTTAGAATAACAACAACAATAATAAATCTTTCGCAACTTTACGTAGCCATAGATTCTGAAAATTTTGTATTTCCGATTTGTTTATATTTCCTAACAAACATACCAGCACAACGTCCCTACTATCTTAGAATCCGCCTAATTTTTATCCGATGCACGAGTAAATATCCATAAAAATCCTTGTTTCTTTCGTAACATTTCAGATTTGTACGAGCGACGCAAAAACTTTCGTACCCGACTGTTCGAGTGTAAGCGAGTAAGAACTCGTAATATGTAGCGCGAAAGAATGGCAGGAAAAAAAAAAGTGGGCGCGGCTATCAGCCGCGCATTAGGTTGTTTGACAACACAAAACTTCGAGTCTGTCGCTCGAAATCGCGGGGTAAAAAAGCGCGCGCGTTGACGCGTCCCCTGATTCGAACAGGGGCAAAAAACGAAATGGAGAACGGTGACAAAGGTGCGAAAGGGCAAAGGGTCAAAGGAAACTCGATTTTAGTCGCGACACGCAACACGAGCAAACGTTTCCTCGTGGAACGTTTGAAATTTTTCAAATGCAGGATTTGACCGAATTCTCGCCCCTCCGCCTCGTAGCCTGTTTCGCCGGTGCCGTTCTCTAGTCCGATTCAATTAGCATATTGCCCTGACGCGCCTGGTGAACCAGAAATATGTTAGCGCAAAAAATTCGAATACCCCTCCACTTCCTAGGTGCATTAAAAGATTGCTTTTGGAGGTTAAATCGAGTACTAAACTGGTGCACTCAAAAACCGGTTAACATGTTAGCGATAGCATATTTTTTGAGTGGTCGCCGGAAATGTTTAGACCGTAACTTTGGCTGTTGAGGGATTCATGACTGGGCACTTGATGTGTTTGGTTAGAAAGTACGTTAGAAAGTATGAATGGAAGGCGCCACTTGACGGCTAGTGTCCCGAAGACACGTAGCCATCGGGCGTCGAGGGATGTATTATTTATAGTAGACGTGAGAAAGCCTAGGGATAGCGAGCAACCTGACGTTGCGTCGCCTAAAAGGTAGGACCTTGGTCCTAAAGGATTTGGCCACGGAGTGGGGTAGGCTATGTAGGCTTCTGGAAAGAGGACTAGAGGTTAACCCCATAGCACTTACCCCTGAACCTCGAACAGGAAAAGGCGTTTTTAACCGATGCTAACAAACACACCGTTTCTCAAGCTGTGCTTCTAATATCCGTGGAGTACGCGTTCAATAAAATTCACTGTGCGCGATTCGCTGATTCTACTCTATAATTGAACTCCGTCAGAACTCGTGGATGGCTCGATGCATTCGGCCACGATCGCATCAACGATTACCGGAGCGCATTAGCTTAGAAGCTGGCAACTGTGTTGAATATTAACAATCACAATCGAAACGAAAAGTCTTGACTCGGGGTAAAAAATCGAGGCTAAGGGAAACTGGTAAAAACTTGGTAAAATAGAGATTGATGGAGAACCCTGTCCAGACGCGGTACGATAATCGGTCATGCAACTATCCACTCCCGGTTTCGAGCGAAACTCAACAGTTGTTGCGCAACGCGTGAAACGACTCAGCCAGCTACATATCGTTTTTCGGTAGGTATGCATTTTGCGTTGGTTCCTGTTGTAATTGGGTGAAAAAAAGAACGCAATAGAAGAGCTATATAATCATGTTTTTATTGATACTACACTGAACAACTTTATTAAATAACTTGTATTATTTCCGTTCTATTGATGAGATGATGTTACTCATGTTATGTTATTGGTGCGATGTTACGAAGACGCTGCTAATAAAGTTGCATACGAGTGCATAGTGGATTCACGTTTATTATTATATTCAAGAAATACCAATGTTTTTATGCCGATCGTATCATTTTATTTTGTGAATGTATCGGCCACACCTTAAATACCGGTCCGTGAAAATATTTTCTAACGTTAAACCGGTCCGTGGCCCAAAAAAGGTTGGGGGCCGCTATTCTAGTCGTTACGCCTTCCGTGTATAAAAAAGCAGTTGAAACCACAATTCCAAATATGGCGTCGTTGCTCCTGCGTTGATTTCTAAGTTATCGACTTCGCCAACAGTTCCGCATCGCAGACTTTTTAAAATATGCTCAACGAGAATTTCTTCCTAAACGAAAGTAATTACGACCGGTGTTATTCGGCACGACTCGAGGACTCCATGCCGTTGCACCGACTTCCCGTTTAATTTTCCCCCGAAAACGTCACGTTCGCGTTAACAGAGAGATGTTATCCGCGGGTAGGTAAGGCGCATGGTAAAACTATCCGAGGCGAAATGCATGTGACCATCTCCTATCCACCCTTAAAACCCGACCCTCTGCGAAACGCGGTTCCATTGCTCCGCCGCGATTCGCCATTAAATTTTCCCTGGAAATTAGCCCGCGCAGACGAGTGGATAGTCGCGAGCCAGCATTTACGGCGGCAACGTTTAGCCTCGTAAATTAGGAAGGTTCGCGATTATGGTCGGACGCCGTCGATTAGACGTTGCAGCAGCCGGAAAATCGTTCGGCTTTTAAATAGAAGAGCAGAAGTGTGCCAGGGGATTTTGCAACCGGTTCGCTGCTGCGAGGACGGACGTCGAAAATTGCTCCAAGGAAATTCCCTAGAATTTCGCAGTTTTTCGTTGCTACCCGCTCATTATCCCTTCGTACGTGCATTATAATCCGACACCAAGAAGTCAACGACGGCCACCTTGCGCTCTCCGCGATAAAAATGGACGACGACGCGAGTAAGAAAAGGAACACGCGAATGCAGGTGATATTTGCTAGAGAACGTCATCCTGATGGTCTAACTGCTTGGACGTTCGTGGGAATTTCACTTATTGTATACCATGGCTTAATAATACTCTCTCCTACAATCGATCATGCCCCCTAGATCCGCGTACTCTCTCTAAGGTAGATAAATGGTGCTAGCAGTACCCGAAATAGAAATACAGAGTATATCTTCTAATAGTACCCACTCGATCGCATTCCTACATATTCCATGTAAGATCGCTTCGAGCGTATTCCGTTCGGTTGGTTCGTAGAAAAAAGCTACGATCCGGAATCCAGGACTGGAGCGTCGCTCTGACAAAAGTGAAAAAGCGAGGGCACATCGCAGGGTCAGAGATGATACACGCGTGGAAACGGAGGTTGCTCACGCCTCGGTACGCGCGGTGATAGGCATTTTGCGGGGAGTCGTATGGGTGGCTCGAAAAGGGTGGTGGTGGCTCTGCCAGTTACCGGGACTATAATTCTGCGTTATCGGCGAGTTCACGGGCCAACGCATCCCTTCCTGGAAGAGTAGCTGATCCTACTTCGCCGTTCTCGCCCCGCTGCCCCGTCGTCGACTCAACCACTCCAGAGGAATCGTATGCTTTCGACGCGACCAGCTTTCCTCTCCCCGAGTTCCGAGTTCTCTCGTCTCATCGAGGCGTTCCTTTCTGTAGGAGCAAATAGCGCTAACCACACTATCTATTATCATTTTAGGCTAAGATTACTGTCCACCTATTCTTGCAAAGATCTATTTCAAACTGCCGAACAGAACAAAACGTAATATGGATCAATTCAGTATTAGTACTGGCAGAACAAATTGTGTTACTAGAATTATGAAATCTTAACTCTTTCAGAGCTGCTTGCGTTTCTACTTTTAAATCACGTAATGTCTGATTACACCAACTTTTTATTTATATCATTATAAATACTCTCGAATCTTTTGTATAATTCTCAAGTGATGTAAAAGGGCTACTAGCCCGTAAAATAAAATTATTATTATTATTATTATTATTATTACATTGTATTGTATAACTAGACAGCTCCGCGGTCCTGCGTATTCAATTGTCTTCTGACCTCCAAGCTATAGCATGTTACGAAAGTAAACATATTAAGCAGAGAGTGGTTTCCAATATATCTTTAAGCATATTAATATCCTTCACTAATATTCCTAACACCTTCATAACGACATTCTTCCCGCTGTCCGATTAACGAAGCTCTGCGATTATGTTCCTGCGATCAGAAACTGGATCTGTCCCCGTAGGGTAGGTATACAAAACATGGAGGCGCTCACGGTTACACGATCCGTGTCAACGATCAACGACCATCGAAGGACGACCATCGTGTCCCTTGATAGAAGTTAGTTCGCGTTTCATAAGGGAAACGGACAGAGGAAACCCGACGGCTCGAAATGACGCGAGACCGACGCAGCGAAGCAGTCTCCGGCTAGAAATGATTTAAGGGTTGTTATCGGGAAACGAGGCTGCGGGTAGAAGCGTCCACGTCAGCGGGACCGGTCGTATCAATTCGCCCTCCCGTGTCCCTGGCCAACCGGCCTTAACTTTAGCCTGCCAGCATCGAGCTTCGTTCGAGAGGGATACCTTCGACTAGGTAGGCGAGCGCGTCCGACTGTGTGTGGGACACACGGGGCGCGACGCAGGCGATGCCTACGCGTCGTTATTGCCGATGTATCGCCTATCAGGCTCGGTTCACGCGCGATTGCCCCTAGGGGCAATGGCGAGTGATGAATCGGTGATTAAGATGAGTCGTCTTCCATGAACGCGTCCTCGCTGCGTCTCTCTTCGATGTCGACCAACCTGTCGATCGATCGTTTCGCTTCCACGCTCGACCTTTTCCTTTTCCAATTAATTTCCGCGGTGCCAACTCTTTGCCCTCGCGCTGCCCGTTGTCCACGAGCTGGTACGCCAGCAAAGCGACAATCGTCATCGGTGAGCGAGTCGTTTGAATTATCGATCGAGCATAGAAGAACGATAACGATTCTTAGCTTTTTTGTGGCATTATCGTACTGTAATATGTGTTAGAGTCAGTTAAAAAAAGACACCTTTTCCCGTTCGAGGTTCTGGGATAAGTGCCGTGGGGTTAACCACAGTCCTCTTTCAGGAAGACTACATAGCCTTCCCTACTCCGCGACCAGATTCTTCAGGATAAAGGTCGTCTCAGGATAAAGGTATCTCTTAGGCGATGCAACGTCGGGTTGCTCGCTACATCTAGACTTCCCCACGCCTACTATAGAGAATACATCCCTTGACGCCCGATGGCTACGTGTCGTCCGGACACTAGCCGTCAAGTGGCGCCCTGGAATTCTATTCTATTCAAATATCAGACACACCAAATGCCCAGTCATAAATCGTTCAATAGCCAAAGTTGCGGTCCAAGCACTTCCAGCGACCATCCAAAAATATGCGGTCGCTAACAAATATAATCCCTTATTTATAACATTATGTCCTCTAAGAACGTTGGCACGTTCATTGTTAAATAAATAGATAAATAACGGGAAAGTTCATGGGCAGTTCGGAAGAGCATCATCCGGACCGCTCGTACCTACATACATACAGTTAGCGATCGGAGAGTACCTGCGGGTGAATCCAGGCAAATCGAGTTTATATCCCAAAGAGGAATGAATGTGACGCAGCTAAAGTTTCGCGTACCTACAGGTCGCGCCCTGTGCTCGATCCAAGACAGCTGACTCCGTTGTTGGATACGATACCGCGTATCGGCATGCAAACGAGGAACGAAACGTTCCGAATAGCTTCAACTTACTAACATTCGAAGACGGGAAAGGTTGTCGAAACGATATGCCCAGACTGTCGACATCGCTCCATGTTCTCCTCCAACCGTCAACGAGTTTCTGTTGTAGATTTAAGGTAAAAGCGCACACAGCTTACACGTATTTAGTAAAATAGTAATTTAATTAAGAATAGAAAATAAGAAAACGCAATACAATTATAAAGCGGATGTGTTTTGCCCGATGTGTGAAATGAAACTGAAAACACGAGGATCAAATTAAAAGACGGTTAGCCCGTTTCTGCTTTGACCTCATTATCGTCAGGGTTCCAAACGACGAAGACGCAGTACAACAGTGTATATCGTTGTCCTTCAACAGTTTCCCTGACACCAAGGCGTCGAGGAAATATTGACACCGCACGGAGTCCTGAACAACGTAACGCGATCGTTACTTCTCTTCCCGTGGCTCCGAACAAAGGAGGATAAATTAGCTGGCCGAATGGAATATAATTCAAACGGCAACGTACAGTAGCGAACAAAAGTTTAATACAAGAAGACAATGTGAAACATAGCTTTATGGTCTTCAAATTATTAATACGAGTATAAATTTATATATTATATCTATAAACTTTCCTAACTTCTTAATTTAGTAAATTTTTTATAATATTATAAGTATTCATTGAGAAATTTTATTGATTTATATTAGATTTATTAATATGGAGACAGACGAAATACTAAAATATTTTAAAATTATTAATATAAGAATATAAATTTATATGTTATACAATACATGTTATATACATTTATTGATACTATTTATTGATTATCACAAAATGCAAATTATGTTTACCATGCTGTTCCTTATAAATTAGTTAGTTTAATTTCGTTCACTCTTCGGTCTTAAACTTTTGTCCGCTACTGTAAGGCGCACGCTCTTCTCCTCTTCCCTTTCTTTCGGCCAAAAAAGGATCTCGACAAAGAGATCTCGCTCGCCCTTTGATTCGCGTGCGACGAACGAATTAACGGCCCACGCGGAGGCCTGGGTAAAAAGCGAGGGAATTTTCGTTCGATGAATAGCATCCTCTATGCGATAGGAAGTATCACGCGGAGAGAAATTTACGGCCGGAGGTCCGCGCGAAAGCGTTAACGAGTCGAGCAAGTTTCGGCGCGACGAAACGAAGAAACGAGGGCGTAACTTACGAACGGGATAAAAGCTCGCGTCCCAGCGAGTGGATGTCGGAAAAAGCGGCCAGACCTCGCGGTGACGGCCAAGGGAAGAGAATTCCATTTGTTTTATGCGACCATCTCCGCCCGTGGATACCTACCCGCCGGCCACGTACTCTCTTCTTTTACCCCTTGCCGCGGTGGCAAAAATAAGAGGGAATAATTAATTGCCAGGCATTCTCTCGGCTGCGTACCCGGAACCAGCGCCCACCGTCCCCTCTCCACCTTAACCCCTTGGCCTAAAATGACGAGTGAGACTCGTGTAGTAGATTAAAAGCTAAATTGGCCTCTACAATCGATTCGCCAGTTTCGCTTGAAGGTTACAGTTCGAAAGCTCGCAACCGAATGAATGAGAATAGGCAGTCAAGATCTCGCGCGGCCCGTGTCGCAGGTTTGTTTTCCACATAGACTGGATTTCAGCACTTCAAGAGCGAGAAAGGAAGACTTTCATTTCTTTTTTATCTCGATTTCCCGAAGTCGTCCGAAACGCTGAGCTCACGTACACGCGTTTACTGCGATAGTGTGCGTAGTGAAAGGGGGTGTTCTCGAGAATTCCCATCCTCAGTCTGGCATCACAGCCTCACTCGAGTATTATGGCCCGAACAGTGGCGGGTTACAGCATGTAGGCCAGAGGGTTAACGAATCGACGAAATTTCGTAGCTGCCAAGGAATCGGCTCGATTCGAAATCGAGGAAACATTTGCGCGTGCACGCAACGATGTTCAAACCGATGACGCGCGATCCGCGAAAAGCGAAACTAATTTTCCCAACGAAATTACCTGGCACGATGGTGAGAGAAACGGGACAAAGAGAGCGCGCCGTCGGATAACGAGGGGGAGGGAAGAGGAAAGTAGGTTGGTCGAGGAGCAGGGAAAATTACTATAATCAACCCCGCGACGGAGTAACAATTACTTACACGTCGCGCTGTCTCTAAGAGTCAAAGAGATTCCCCGTGTTCGGTCGAAGGAGGAAACGTGGTTCGAGGCGCCGAGATTGAGTCGCTTCGACCTCGCTGAAGAAAAAAGACGGGCAAAGAGTAAAGAAGAGCGAGCTTATGGCTCGAAACTGAAGAGGGAAACCCATCGAAGCACGACGCCGACGACGACGACGACGGCTGCAATTTCATCGATGCCTTCCGAGGCCGAGAGGTCACCAAGTTTGGCGGCGATTCCAATTAACCAACCATGCTTTACTCTCCCCCTCCTCAGATCGTCTTTGCGTCTATCGTGCCTCGCCCTTTTCTTCCCTTAACGAGTCCCACTGACCTATCTTCGACAATCCGGAAAACCACCTCGAGTCGTACAAATTTTTCTACACGGTTACTTGAAATTGTACACGGTGTTAGAGATTGGTAACTGTAAAGTCGTTATTTGTAGTTTTGATACACTGATTTGATGTACTATGTTAGTAAGGCGTTGATTGACTATCGAGCCCCAGAAAAGTTCAGATTTTTATATTCCCTGGGATTGTCGAGAGGGGGAAAATGTGGAGACGTACAAAGGCCTTCTGTAATAAGCTACAGTAACGAACAAAAGTTTAAGACGACAGGACAATGTACAACATAATTTTATAGTATGCAAATATTGTTCATATACTTATTCTTATCACAATTATGGTAGAACACTATTTATTTATTAGCATAGAATACAATTTTTATTTACCGTGCTATTTCTTATTAATTAATTTATTTGCCTCCTTTGACCTTCTGGTCTTAAGCTTTTATCCGCTACTGTACGTTGTTGCTGTCGATAACATGCGGATACCAAAAAAACGATGCAAGTGACTTCAACATAGCACTCCGAAAAATTCTTACAGTATCAAAATGCTATTGCAACAGGTTTCGTTTCTACATTCCTACGAAGAACAAACTAGATCTTCCGTTCCAAATCTTTGACCCGTCCGATCCTTCGGAATCATTTCGTCCCCGTCGAAAATTCGAGATCCGCCTACACCCGGTTGTTCGATCCAGATCGAACGCGATCCACGAGATCTCGCTAGACAGCCTCCGATCTCCGGTTCCTTCCGTTTTCCGGACACTCGAACGGCGATCGAGCGTGCGTTCGGTGCTGTGCGCACCCCTCCACGAAACGTGGAACGAGAACGAGACGGTAGACAGGGAACGTGACGTTTCAGTCTTCTCGAGAATTTTAATTTCATTTCTTATCGGCGCGATGTGAACGAAGAAGAGGAGACAGAAAGGCGTAGAGGGAGGAGGAAGGCGATTTGGACGGGAGAGTCAACTGCGCCCGTTTGTCTCGACGTGACGAGAATGGATTTTCGCGGACGACACCGAGCAAAGATGATTACACCCTCGCGAAGAGTGTTGGACGACCCGACGCTTTCTCACGCACCTCTGCCCCCCCTTTTCCTGCCCTTAGATCCTCACTTTCTTCGATTGTCTGCTGCTCCTGCTGCTGCGGCTTCGAGATACCACCGGTCATCGATCCCAGCACAGTTTTTTCTTTAACTCTTTGAAGCATACGATTTTAAAGAAAATAAAAACCCAAGTTGCACAGAATTTTTGTTAACACGTTCAATGTCACGCCAGTTTTACAAGGTTTGCCCGTGGTGCCAAGATAAATTTTCTATACCGTTAAAACATTACCTACAACAAATAAGTTACAGTGTGTAACCATTTTTAGATGTTTTATACTGCATTAATTTCTTCACGCCATTGCATTAACGATGGTAATAATGAAAAATTGATAATTATTGACATTTTTCCAAATTATGTATTTCTACCAATCTTGGCGCGCCAGTTACCAGTTGACCCCCACGGCATGCAACGTGTTAATATAAAAAGACGGAGAAGAATATTCATTTCAACTATAAAAATATTAAATTGTTTGACCGAGTAACTTCAATTTTTCGAGGTGGGTTAAAATATATCCCATCGTGCATAAAAGCTAAGCAAAAGGTGGGACAAGTTTTAACCCACCTAACACTAAAGAGTTAAGCTAAACGATCCGCAAAATTTAACGATAGAACTACCACGATAGAAACGGTAACGAACTCGTAGTTTTTGGAAATCTTCCACGGTTTCCTGCACGAATTACAAACGAAGGTATGTTAAATAAATAATACGAAAGTAGCTTTCGATCATTCTGCCCGAAACATCGAGAAAATGGGAAAATGGGGAGAGTAAACGACCAGAGAGAACGTTCCACCCCCAAAACTGACCAGATGCCACCAGTGCAGGTACCCACACGCGTGGTCGTTCGGTTTCACGAGAAATTTTTATCGTCGGAGAGCCTGTTGCCGAGGACAAAGAGTGGCCGCTGCCTATTTATAACGCTCTTTTCCTCTCCTCTTGTTTCAGCATAAGGTAGGACGACGTTATTTTATTTCGTCGTAACTCAAGCTCCTTCCCTGCTCTCGCTAACAGCCGAGTGGGTAACCAACGCGATACTGTTGTGTGCACCACCGCATCGAGAGGCACCGCATTACCAGTTTTAAACATCTTCCGCTAGCCTAACGAACAAGGGTTGAACGACTCCCTCGTTCGATGAATAATTACAGGTGGATTATAATGAAGCAACGTGTATAATAATTACAGCGTGGCCTAGCGTTTCGTGGAAAAAGTATTCTTAACACTTCACCGACCTGGAGCTTATTAACATTTAGCTAACAGCACGGTCCCACTTAACCGAACACTGTCCATCGCGTATTAAGAATTTATTAAAAATTGTACTTTTGAAAAACAGAAATGGCGTTTGAAGGATTGTGAACAACACTAGTTCAAGAGTAACTAATAACCAAAGTAAATAGAATCAATGACAGCGCCCTTGTTGCTGAAAAAACAGGAGATCTCACCATTTAGTTGGCTAAGTGTTAAAACGCTCGACGCGAGTGATGCTACGTGGCACCGTAAAACACGAAATTGAAAAACAATTGACAAACCCGTGTGAACTCGGGCGAGAAATTCCGAAATAAAATATTCGAACCGTTGACGCGCGTACATCGAGGTCGTAGAACGACGGATACGTATTTTCGAGCTCGATGCGCGTTCGTTGATTCTTGAGTGCCGCGCGTTCCTGTCTCGCGTCTTAACCTCATTCACAGTGTGATAAAATGGCGAGCAATATGTAAAAAGCAGCTTAAAAACTGATTACTCTTTCATCAGAATATTTTACATTTTTTGCACTAGATAAGAAACATACACACGTAACTTCAACTGTTTCTCTGCAATAAGTTTTATTAGTTACATTACTGCGATACACGAAACTTACGCTACTGTAATTGATGATGGTCTACCCGAATCTCTGCAGCATTAAACTGTGAAAGGGTTAAGGGATCAACGCAGAACCGGTTTCGTCTTGTCGTTCCCAACAGAACAAGGAAAAGCAGGGAACTGGTCGAAAATTAGCAAAAGAGCGAGAGGCTCGCGATTGTGAGTCGCGGAAAGTATTCGGAATTAATTGGTAACCGGTAATTAATAAAGCGGGTGGTCTCCGTTGCCGCGTCGAAGTAACGAAGAACGCTCGAAGACAAAGACGGGGGTTTCGAAGGCAGGCAAACAACCGCGGCAGGTGAATGAAACGGGATTAATGCAACCAATTAGTAAGAATTAGCATGAAGCCGCCAGCGGGCAGGCGGGGTTGAAAAGACGAACGGGGGAGGGGGAGTAACTTGCATTCCCTCGTCCCTACCCTTCGTGCCGCTAAAATAATTACCGAGCGTCTCCTCGCCCTTACCCGTCGCCCTTCGCTTCCCCCGGATCCCGTTGCTCCCACCTCACCCTCCACCCCCAAACCCACCCCCTCTCGCCCATCCATCTGTTCCGTTTGCTCGCGCTACTCTTTCCCAGTTAAATGATTTCCGCGAGCTTTCCGGCAGGTTCTAGCCCCGACGTTGCTCTCGCCTAGCCTCGTCCGCACCCCGCTTCACGCCGCTGCCCCCGAACCTACGCTCTCTCGAGAGGCTAAAGTAATCCTGACGAACGGTCAGAGCAGACGAGCGCTCCTCCGACGTTACTGTATTCCCGACACGAACACCTCGTGGAACGAGGGCACGGGCTCCCGGAAAGGGAACCCTCTCGAAGTCGCGTTCCGGCAGAGGCGGCTAATTTGTTTCCCTCCGCGAGGAACAATGCACGGCTAATCCGAGCAGCGGATAATCGCTAAGAAATGATAAGCGATGAGCAGATTTGTTTCGGGGGCTAGTCGAACGTTTCCTCGCGATTGATCGCGGTTGTTTGTCAATTTTACTCCGCCCCGTGTCTTCCATGAACGATTTCGTAGCTTTATTTTATCATGCTCTCCCCCGGCTCTCTCTTACTTCCTCTCTCGAAAGGGGAAAAAATTCAAGAAACGCGAGTAAGCTTATTACGTTCAATGCGAACAATGCCGTATGTCAAAGCAAAGGACAGAGAATCGCGAAACGATGAACTGATGGTGTGTACGCGTTTTCTGCAAAAAATGTAAATTTCTTTTTACGTCTAAAGCAACCTGTACGATCTTTCGCGAGTATCGTCGATATCGATCGATCGGACAAAACTTCCGCGACGATTTTCCATAGGTACGAACGTCGAGAGCCGCGCTGACAGTGGCGGTGAAATAAAACGCACCGATCGATCCGCGTTTCGAGGGAAAGTTTGAGCTTTCAAACGGGTTTGATCGCGAACCGTTAATGCAATTACGAACGAGTCGCGTCGGAGCGTGACTCTTTCTCGGTATTGTAACGAGGAACGAGGGAAAAGCGGATACAGAGTTGGAACCGGAAGGAGTGTTCCGCTCAACTTGAGTCTCTGCGAAGCCGGATAATTTGTTTCCTCGGAAGAAACGATGCACCGCTAATCCGTTTCGCAGGCCGCGAAATTGTTGACTCTAATAAACGTGGCTCGGTTTGTCCCCCTCCCTTCCAAAGAAACGCGGCTCGACGACGCTCGAGGAACAACGATAATTGTGTTCTCCGATCGTAAGCCGGATAGCTCGAGCAGGAGAAATTCAACGACAGCGCGTAATAATTATCGTGGACGATGATGTTTACCTAATTTAATTCAATTTGTTCTTAAGCAACCGAGAAGAATCCCTATTGATGTACAAAGGTATGAATTGGAATACAATTAAAAAGAAAGCTGACATTCCGATTAATTTTTCTGGTAACCTGCGCGATTAATCACAACGAGCAATTAGCTTGTCGTCGATTGTTTGGATCTTAAAGCTGAATTAAATACGGGGGTCGAGAATATGTATGCCTGGCTATCATACTCGCATCTACTCAAACAAGCCTACTTATCGCAATAGTCATCCTCTCAACAGTCATTTCTTTCCAAATATTTTACCGCTCTCTAATAATTCATCCATGTTCTTTGATTCCTAAGTCACTGGTACTCCTTGAACTCCAAATTTTCACCACCTTATCTCATCCCTAGTACTCCATTTTATTGATCCTTAAAAGAACTAGAACGAAACTCAAAAAGCAGACTTATTCTAGAACAATCGTGTCGTATAATTGTATTAAATCTGATTAGCCTCGCTGTAAAAATCTCTTCTCTTAAAAATCCCTCGCGTGTTGCACTCATTCCCTTTACCAAGAATACAACAGAGATACGAAATGTGAACGAACGTGCTCGAGGAATAGATCGGGAAGGGTTTCGACTGAATCGGGCCAATTAAAATTACAAGCAACTTGTTAATTAAATTTCTATTGTCGACTACAACAACGAAGGCTGAAGAGAACAGAACAATGGCAAGATTCGGTAACTCACGCTGCGTGGAACAATCTGAAACAATCGGAACTCGAAAAGAACGGAAAATATCTGTGTTTCGGCAACGAGTAGAAAGAACCTTCTTCGTAGTCTTCTTCGAATCACCTATTTCTCTGGTGTATATGTGGCGACCTTCTTGCCCTCATGACTAAGAGGGATCAACCGACGACCTTCCTCGCAAATGCTGGAGTCTGTCGCGATTTCTATGTACACGACTTTCGACCTGTCCCTTCCTATCCTTGTGTCTAAAGCATGGGCCTGCTAGGTAGCCTTACCGATGAGTCCACTAGCAGGCCCCGCCTTCCCATTCCTTTTCCTTCACTCCAAATCTTTCCTTTCGTAACAGCCACATATTTTCCAAGAGAAACAGAGCGGGTCACGGTGATCCCGAAAACAGAGGATCGTGTATATAGTGCCCTCCGGGTAAGGATCGAGTCTACGAATTAATAACCACCGTGTATATATCCAAGTTTCGTCTAGCTCGCTTCGCGTATAACAGTAAGCGGTGCGAGCGATGAGTTCACCAGACCCGATGACCTCTTCGTGTTTCGAGCAGTGCACCATTACGCGAATCATTTACGCAAAACACATTTATGCACCTACGCGTATATTGAAACCATGTTCATGTTTTTACGTACCACTCCATAAAACAAAATATGGATTAAGTAATCCAATCACCTGCATTTTAACGTACATTTCTGAAATATCAAATCAAGTCGACCTTTTTTCTACTCCAACACAGAATTTCAAACATCAATTACGCATTCAGTTAAATAGGCACAATTAATTCAGCACTCGCATAACTACATTTTGTCAAACTTCATGTAAATTTACACATGTGATTGTATTCAACGTCTGTGAAATTCGTTTTATATATACTTTTGTATAAAATGGACTACTGGCCCGTCATGATAAAAATCATCATTATTATTATTATTATCATTATTATAAAACGGTAAAACACGATTTGTAAAAGCTCGTATTTGAAGTTATTCTAGCGATAAAGTAAACATTTCAAGAAATGCGTACAATACAGAAGCGTGTTGCAAAGAACGCCATTTTATGGTCAACCGTATACAATAATTTCTTTATTCAGCTCGGCAAAATTTTTTTCCTTCGACAGACCTCTTTCCTTCTCCGATATTCATGCCCTCCCTAAAGCCGTATTCGATAGCCTGCCTTCGACCACGAGCCAAAAGCCGCTGGCTTCGCACGTGCATATACGCACGACCGTAAGTCGTGATTGAGCGAACAGAGCAAATCGGTGTATAGACGCGTGTATAGTTTGTCAGACCAATCTTGGAATATGACTCGATTATCTGATCCCCTTACTGCGATACATACAGTAGCGGACAAAAGTTTAAGACGAGAGGATAATGTAGAACATAGCTTTATGCTCTTTAAATTATTAATACGAGTATAAACTTATATATTATATCTATAAACTTTCCTAACTCCTAAATTTATTAAATTTTTTATAATATTATTATTATTTGCTGAGAAAGTAATTATTTACTTAATTTATATAAAATTTATTAATCAATATGGAGACAGACGAAATACTAAGATATTTTAAAATTATTAATATAAGAGTACATATTTATATATTATACAATACATTCATTTTTATTGTTATTATGGCACAGAATGATAGGCGAATCTTAGTAAATATTTCGAATTTGAAAATTTTGAAAGTTTGTATCATTAGACGACTAAGAGACGCCTCTCGAGTGCAAAGGGTTAAGTCTTGATCCCGAACAAATTTCCTGTTCCCGATATTTCGGGTTCCCGCACACGAGTAAATAAATAAATATGTATTTCGGCGAAAGTATCCCGATATAATTGAAGAACGTGGTTGCGGTGCGTCGATCGAGCCAGTCTGCCTACCTGCGCGTATTTATTCGCGTACCTTCGCCCGGTTATTAACCGCGAGCCATCGATATGCTATCGTTGCAAATTAAACCGATCGGTTCTGCGCTATCTTGAAAAATCGTGATTAAACCGCGGGGCAACGATAGTTTGCGCGATGCCAATTACGAACTTAACGCAACCGTTTTAATTCCCACGCACGGGGAGTAACGGGAGAACATTTTGAACATCGTAACACACCCACACCGACCTCCACGGTAATTTTTTTCCCGATACTCGATTTCAATTGGACGGGGTAATCACTGACGAAACGCGAGATATTCTCTGTGACGATTGTAACCACGTGCTAAACACTAGATTTACGAACATTTCTTGTATATCTATTTCCAATATTCTCTACACTGCGAACAGAACCTCTCTATGCGACCGCAACTGTTTAGTCAGAATAACTAAAACGAATTGTCAACACGAATAAACTTTTTTAATCTCCCTATAAATACATTTAAAATCTCTTGCATATCTGTATTGTCCGTTACAACAAATCACTAAACGACTCTTCTGTTGTCGTTTCAAAATCAATGTAAAGTGTTTCTTTGTAAAAGGGCTTTAAGCTCGTAAATAAAAAAATAATAATAATAATATACATATACTAAGGAATTTGAAATTGCAGAACTGAGAGGGAAATAGATTTAATTATATTTGTATCGCTCCATCAATAAAAGTTAACAAAAATGCATATAAATAAAGATTTGTTTTCTATGTAGTCAATATCTTTCCATGTAATTTTTAATTTGATCCTGAGTTCTAGTGTTAAGTCTCTATGGTCGGATGTCCCCTCTGAGGGGACATCATGAATCATATTTTTTTCGATCCCTCTACTTTCGAACATTCGCACACACTTTCAGGAACCAATTGTGTGCGAAACTCGAGGGGCGTTTGTATAGAAAAGGTTCAAGGCTGTCGAGTCAGGTCAAAGTTACAAATTTTCAAATTCTTAACAACTAAAGCTTGGGGAACCTGCTTCGGTAGCGTCCTCGTGTCCTAGCACTCGCTGCGAGGCGAGCAGACAATTCGGAAGAGCCAGTCGAGCTGAGAGGACAATAAGAGGATTCGTTTACGACAGCTCGTAAAGTATGACGAACGTTACCATCTGCGAACCTCGTAAATATCAGCGAACGGTGTCCCCCGGCTCATGAATTTATGGACTGGCCCACGATATTGCTGATAAGAATCGGCAAGTGTCCGGTCGTCGCGCCGCAGATGCGCGATATAATGAGACAAGCCAACAGGCAACAGCCAGCGGGATGAATTTCAAAACAGCTTTATTGTCCGTCCATTCGATTCGTCATTCGCGTTTCAATAGGATAAAATGCGTTTCTCCTCTATCGTATCCGAGGTCAGGTGGACCGTTTATTCTCCGTCTCGTTATCTCTTCCGCCGTTGCAATCGATATGGACGCCTCGTGAGTCGACCGGATCGTTGCTGTAATTAGATGAAAAATATTGACAAGCGCACGTACAGACGAATCATCGTGTATCAAAGCAGAAAATATATACAGTGGTTCCAAAAAATATTCGTACGCGCTAAATTACAAGAAAATTCACTTAACTCTAAAATTCTGATTTCAATAAAAATTTGTGCTTATATAGAGCGTAATTGGTTTTACGTGGAAAGATCTTTCTTGTCAGGGGAACTTTTTTTAAGAGAGCGTGAAATCAACCCCCGAATTTTCAACACCTTTAGTGATCTGAATATAATTGTTTCTGGAAATATTTTCTATAATAGTGACCCGGTACTACGGCTACATTTACATTCTTTGCAACAAAGGTATTAACACCGAAATGTGTGACCATTAAAAAAATCATAAGACGGAGAAAACAAAAATTGACAAACGAATATATTCGTCCATGGTCCCTACGAGCAACTTTCGTCAGACGCATATATGCGACCAACTCAAAAGGTTAAGAGTATAGCAAATGTACACCTACCTGGTGTACTTCCCACCCTCGTCCGCGAAATTGTAGAACCACCTAAACGTTTTTTGCAAGCTGGTATTCAAGCTGCCGCGTTTTCTGGGTCTCCCTGAACTCCCCTTAGCTCTGGCTGCTTGCACCGCTTCTGGTCCCGCGGTAGGCGTAGTCGGGGCAACTTTCCGCGAAATCACCATGTATCTCGAAAACTGGTTCCCCGATGGAGCTCCCTCGTCGGTCTGCGGTCCCTTTATCTTACCACGCGGAACGGTGGAATTCCAGGAATACCAGGGAGTCTTTCCAGGGACCTGGGAAACGTCGTTCGTTCGAGGGTCCGAAGGAGTTCGATTAAAAGTTTCCCTCGAACCGGCCATGCCTCCGTTGTCGAAGATTTTATCCGAGTGAACTCGCTCGGTGACGATTTTCGCATCGGAAATCTCCGGGCTACTCACGCTTCCGGATTTTCCAACGTTCGCGTCGGTGACGTTACGATAGCGTACCGTAGCTGGTTTCGATCTTCTACCCTCGTCGACCCTGTCCTCTTCTGAACTCGCAGAACTCGAACGATCGCGCGGTATAGGAGAATCGCCTCTGCTGTTCGTTTTCCCGAAATTTGATTGTTTCGTGTCGTTGAACTTCGTCGTGCTAATTTCGAAAATAGACGCGGTGGCCTCTTCCTCCCTGAGAGGGTTCGTTGCTAATTTCCCAAAATCGGCTGGTTTTGGGACGACAGTGGAGAACGCGTTAATCGAGAAACTGTTAACCGAACCCGTACCGGTTGGCTTCGTCGTCGGTGTGCTCGTTTCGATCGACGAAAACTCGATGGTACTCTCGGTAACCGGAACGCTTATACTTTCAATCGACTCGTCCTTTGACGGGCTACTCGAGAAAGCGTTTTCGTTCCCTGTGAAACTCCCCGTGGTAGGAATTATTTCCCCGCGGAAGGGAAACGTTCTGCTGCCGTTTCGTTCTTCCTCCGTCTTAACGTCACTTAATGCAACAGGTTCGCTCGTTCTTAACGTCTTCTCGTTAGACAGATCGTTGCTGGTATAATTGTCCGATAGCCGCGTGTAATATTTTTGTTTCCCAACAGTCGTGTCTGAGGAAACGGTATTCACGATAGCAGTCGCCGTCGTTTCGGTTTCGTGGACTGGCACGCCCGTCGAGCTGAATACCAGAGCGCCAGTGACTGAAAACGCGACGGTGGTTGAAGAAATATTATCGTTAGACGTTGTATCGAAATAGCTGTTCTTGTCTTCACTCGTTACGTTGAAGCTCGCGAGAGTGGTTCGTTCAGTTTTGATCGTGCCGATGGATCCTTCCTTGTTAGGAACAGTACTCGAGGCAAAACTTCCTAGGATTCCATTCGCTTCTACCGAATGGGTTATCAAGTTATCGAGTTTCTTCGTTTCCTTCCTCAGGTTAACGCTGACGGTAGTGGTTTCACGGGCAGACGATGCGTTCGAGCTAACGAAACACATTCGATCGGGTGAGGGTAATACGCTTGCTGTGCATACCTATAGCATTGGCCAAATTTTTTGGTTGTTTCGGACTTTAGATTGGAAGTGTAGTAGAAAAAGTAATTGTAAAGATTGAAAGAGTATAAAAAATAATGAACTTTAACACTTAGCCAACCGAACGGAGAGATCTTCCATTTTTCACAATTACTTTTTTCATACCTTCAATCTAAAGTGTGAAACAAATAAAAATTTAGGCGGTGCTATAGTTGTGCACCTCGGTGTAAAAATAACAAGCTCGTGAAAAGGAAACGCTCCTGCCATTTTGATTTTCTTTCGATTTTTTTACCTCTTTTCTTACCAACAGAAACCTACACGCTTTCTCATATACCAACCTGCTCGCACTTGTAGCGAGTCCAAGCTCCGCAACGCCGAGACGTTCCTCCATTTGGAAATAAGCGATCACCAGGATCCTGAAAAGACGACCCAGTTTCTCCAGGAGAATCGAGTCCTTCGGTTGCGCGTTTCGCAGCAGCAGCAGCCTCGACCAGTCCGATTTTAGAGCGCCGAACGGCAAAGCTGCGACCGGACACTTCCACCCGCCGATCATCGTATCGATCGTCGGCACGTCCTCGAGGTTCAGCTCGGACAGGTAATCCTCGAGCTGCTTGACGTCAGGCTCCAAACAATCGTCCGGCATCGCGTGTGAACTTGCTTCTGAGAGGAAACGGTCCTTTTTAACTGTTAGAGTATAACGATGATCTTAGGCGAGCGCAGCGTCAAGAGCCGTTGTCTCTTAGACAGAAATCTCTGTAGAAGGGAGACCCGTGGTTTCAGCGACCTTTTTCGTTTTGCTTTAGTCTTCAGTGAATCGTTATCATGGGTGGAGTCCCAGAGAGTGTTTTCGTCATTATCCTTACATTTTACAACATCAACCGTTTCGCTTCGAGCGCCGCATATATGCGGCGTGCAAATGTATTTTATATTTTAACCCCTTTGTTCAGGGGTTAAAAGTGTTCAGTTGAGCCAAATTAAATAGTATTTCTCGGATGCATTAAATTCCATTTTATTTGCATGCCAAGGTGTTAATAACTTTGTACTTTAGTAATTTTGTACGTAAAAATGTAAATATACTTGTTACATTAGTGCAATGATTGTTTTATTCAGCACAATTGTTATTTAAAATTTAGCAAAACGTATATACAACAATCACGCGCACTGTGCACATTTCTGGCGCGTGCTTCCGTTCAGTGACAGCACTTCGGCGAACTGGACTACCGAAGCGAAAGGGTTAATTTCGGGGTTTGCGCCACCGCGATTGTATTGCGAAACAAAAAAGAAAAGAGAAGTTACACTTACTGGAGAAAGTGGAGAGGAAGAAGAAAGCTAATGATAAATAGAGAAGCACTCGCGGAACAACTTCTCGCGACATGATCACCGTGCCAACTGAGGCCACCAGTGTATATTCTATTTCATTGGTATCGGCACATTTCAAACGCGAATGTTGGCGAATTTTTTCTTCTCTTCTCTTTTTTTTGCACCGCGCGCGACAAAACAGAGAACCCGCTGCATATCGATGATCTCGCGAACGAATTCTGGCGAATCAAACCCCCGATTTATTCTTTGCCCCTTTCCTTTTTAGCAACTCACTGTATTACCGTTCAAGCGACTTTTAGAAGTCTTCTTCGCCTCAAAATATTGTAAGTGGAAAGCGTTGCATTCTGCGGACAACCGAGTAGTTACCGCCTACCTAGCTCTCGAATTATCACTTGTATCTTTCTTCTGACATTGTGTGTTTCAATAAATAGCGTTTTCCCCTTAACCCTGCCCGAATTATTTATATAAATATTCAACAGTTTCAAACCTTCAAGATATCGCTATCGTCCGGTATTAGAGGAACTCCTCTTACGCGTTCCTTCAACCGCGGCTGTGTCACTTCGCTCGTACAAAAATTCTAATTACACATGCCCGTGCACCTGGTGCTAGGAAAGGTCGCAGCAGAAAAGCAAAGATTTTTTTTCGCAGCAGGTACAACTTTATAAATGGTCCGGTAATGTCTGTCCCAACGAACAAGCGAACACAACGAGGAAAGAAGGATTCTCGAAGAATCACTTGATACTTTCGAAGAGGAAACAGAACCTGCACCGTAAACACCGCTCCGCTATGATATATGAAACGTTTCAGGTCCATGATCCATTTGTCATTTTTTTCAACGCGCGCGCGCGCGTTCCGCGAGAGAGAACCGGAAGCGTCCTCGTGCTACGAGACCGTGCGGTGCAAGAAAAATACAGAATGCAGCTCGTACTCTCAGTGCAGTATAGTATAGCGCAGTATAGTACACTGGTAGCGTTCGTGTACAAATTTCTCCGGTAAGCGCAGAAAAGGAATTCGTTTGGAAGAGAAAAAGAAAGAAGTGACATTAGAATTATTTGTGTTCCGTAGCCGCATGCACCAGCAACATGCAAAACAAACACGCAACTTTCGATTTACAATGCAAGAGATCACCAGTACAGTGTTCCTTGACATCGTTATCTTTATTATCATCATCGTTATCATCGTATTAATATTAATATTCTTTATCGTTATTATTATCATTAGCATCATCATCATCATCATCATCATCATCATCATTCTCATAGTTATTACTATTGTTACTATTATAATATTTTGCTCCACAAATATACTCGCGCGCTTATCTATTTATATGTGTCTAAATTTGTATCATTTGTTTATTTGTTGGTTGTTTATTGAAACCCTGAGACCATAATTCTACCGCCACGGCGAATCGACTTATGTATGTATATTATTATGAAGGAAATGCTTGCAAAAACCAACATCCACCCGACGCGTTAACCCCTTGACATACAATGACGTCTGGGGTACGTCATCAATTTCATGTGCCATTGTAGACAATTACGACTCCAAAGCGTCAAGAGCTGTCTACATATTCCAAAATGTTTTGAAATGTTTCATAATTTACAAAACTACTAATTTATTATTTTTTAATGTTACTCGATATATCAATCCGATTAAATGTTATACAGCTATGCAAATTTCAAAACAAAATATTCTAAGCTTGCGCGTAACTGCTCAATTTAGCCAAAATAAATAGTATTTTTCGGACGCGTCAAATTCCGTGTTATTTGTATGTCAAGGGGTTAAGTCTGATTAGCGAGAACGTTTTCCTGACCCTAATTTCCTCGATCGCGCAGCGCACACCGCAGGAACAGACGAATCGAATCGGTACACTCGCTGATATCGTTAACCCTTTGCACTCGAGAGGTGACTGTTGTTGGTCGTCTAATGGTACTAACTTCAAACATCTTCAAATACAAAATATTTACTTGGATTCGCCTATATTAACTCTTTAACCGCTTAATCGTTCAACCCTTCAACGCTTCAACCGGCTGTCGTCAAACGATATTGGTTCTTCAAACTCTGAATTCTAAATTTCAGTGCTATTTAACAAGATTGAATAAATTTTAACGCATTATTTAACTTTAGTATCCGGCAGCTGACAATTTTTTTGAAGCAGTATTATTTTCCCTCTTGGGCGTTAAAGGGTTAAACGTTATTTAGTTTAGTTGAGTAATATACTAAAATTTACATGTACGACTATTTAACCTCTGCATCTGACTAATAAACTAGCTAACTAAATTCTAAACATTCGCGAAACTATCGTTTGACTAGTAACAGTCGCCTCTCGAGCTCAAAGGGTTAATCAAACATCGGCCTAACCAACTGTTTCGCGGGATAATCCTTTAACCCTTTCATCCCGAACGGTACACACATGTACCAGCACGATTTGAAAACTATATGTGTGTGAAAACGTGTTATTTATAATCAATCTAACATTATAGGCATACTTTGATTATTATTGGATCAATATTTATATTCCGGGACGAAAGGGTTAAGCTGTATCAGCATCGATTGAATCTTGGAAGCCAAAACTTAATGTATCTTTGCCGAAATACCTTTAGGCCTGCTTGAAATTCGTCCGTTCGCGAAAGAAACGTCAAACCCGATGAAGAACTAACAAAACGAAGAAAAACGTCAGAGGACGAGAAAAATGGGTCGTGAATTGATGGCACGTATAAATTTACATTTTTCAGAACGTTTCAAACAAAACACGTTACATATCTATTGAAACATAAAATTAAATTTAACGTGCTCTCGTGGTTCTGTGAAGAAGCCCATTGGCTTTACTGATTCCAAGAAAAGGAAAAGGTATTCTTCACACATTTGACAGAAATAAAACTAAGACGTTTCCAAATGATGTGGCTCGCTCTCTTTCTCTCTCTCTCTCTCTCTCTCTCACACTCTCTCCCCGTTGATACGCGGTTTAAATATTAGGTACGCAAATTAATTCGGTGCCTTTACATTTAACGTTTTGTAACTTCCATTGAAATTAAAATCCTTTTCCCGCCCTATAGCGATTTGAAAGTAGCAACATTATACTTTAAAGAACATCGAAACAATTAATGACAACTCGGAATAATTTCACCTAATAGCAGTAAACAATATGACGAATATGCCCAATGCATATCGCAACGGTTACATCAGTTAGGAAAAGATTCAAAAGTTAGGAAGATGGGTTCCGCACGAAAAAGGCACCGAATTAATATGCATACCTAATATATTTTATTTTGTGCAGCATTGATAGTATCACCGTCCGAAACTAAACAGTGACATTGAACAATTCTTTCTAAAACAAGCGACGTCCGATACTATCAATACGCGATAAGTGTTATCAAAATATCGACCGCCAATTCTCTAACGAATCTATTCGCGCGAGCTGAGACAAATACATTCCCAACATTCCAATCGATCAACCTTTATTACACTCCTCAATAAACAATCAACATTTGATTCTTTCGCGAAGTTTGCAATTCGAAAGGCAGTGTAGCGAACAACATTATTTCTCATTTTTGTTTACGATGTTTGTTGATTACAAAAAAGAAGTCGCATCATAATAAAGCAGGGCTGGCGAACCTGCCTCTCACGAGCCAAATGTGGCTCTTCCCCCACTTGTCTGCTTCTTAGCTGTTCCCCACTATTTCACATTAGAAATCACTCACACACGTGATTCATAAAACGTGAAGAGACGATGCAAGTTGTTTCTGTACTCTACGCGAGGCTATGTACATATTCCGTGTGTAACAAGATGCATGGAGTGGGGGGGAACGGGTGAACGCATGGTGGGAACATGTGGCTCGCGACCGAAAGACGTTAGCCAGCCCTGTTGTAAAGAAAAGAGTCGCTTTATCGTTGTAAGGAAAAGAAAATGAAGAAAACAAAAAAACAAAAAAAAAGTCGAAAAGAGATGTGTGTGAAAGAAAAATTCGCCGTGGCTTAACAGCCATTTTCTTTTTCCTTCTTTTTTTTCTTTTCTCCCATCGCATTCGTTGCGTCGCGTCTTCTGTTTCGCGCGGTGAGGAACGAACCGTTTTTAGGTAATCGAGAAAAACTAACGGAGGAAGGACACGCAATACGTAAGCATATCACTGTCAACTATTCATCCATCGTATATTTAAATGCAGGAGGATTCAACAAAGTTTCCAAACGTCAGAGAAACGAAGGCGTACAAACGAAGGAAACTCGGGAGGACGTCACGACCAACCATCGACGAAAGAAACGTAATCGCACGTCCTGATATTGCACTTTGCACATCATCACATGACTACAACGCACTTCGAAATGACGAGATTTCGGGTGACTCGCAATTCTCTTAACCCCTTGGACACATTTGACGACCGCGTTGCGTCACGCAATTGCTTTGCCTAAGTCAGAGCTGGCGAACCTACGGCTCACGAGCAAAATGTGGCTCGTTTCTCGTTTGCCTGCTTCTTAGCTATTCCCCACTATTAGAAATCACTCGCATACGTAATTCATAAAACGTAAACAGACGATGTCAAGGTGTTTCTGTACTCTACGCGAGGCTACGCACATATTCCATGTGTAACAAGATACATGAAGTGGGGAACGGATGGACGCATGGTGGGAACATGTGCCTCATGACCGAAAAACGTTAGCCAGCCCTGGGCCTAAGTAACGGATGACCAGTGTTTCGTCATTCAAACTAAGACAAAATTAAACGTTCACATTTTTGTTCACAGCAAGAGTAATTTGTAACAATTGTAAGACGACGTTTCTTTCACTATTTCGGTAAACCTTGCTTGTTATAGACTGTCTCAAATCCCACCGACAGTATCGAAGCAACACCTTAGAAAAAGGTGCCGCGTTTGCTGTTTTTATAAAATTAGGAAAGAGACTGCGTAGCAGTGCAAGCAGTGTCAAGTGCCACTATATCTACCCACTTGCTTTGAAAAATATCACACTCAAAAAATATTAATAATTTTCTTTTTGTGATTCCTTCAATATTTTTTGTCATATTGTTTCTTTTATGAATTTAGATTCGATTTACAATACTAATACTAATTACTGTGTACATCATATCGCTTAAATAAATCAATTCTAACACAAAATCTATCGCCTTTATATACTGTTTCGCACATCAGCAAATTAAATCCAAGTTCCAAACGCAAAAATTTCTTCAAATAAATCTGTACCCAAGGGGTTAACATGATCGTTTACAATTTTCCATTAAATGAATTCTTTTCTTCGTTAACATGGAGTAACCGCGAACCGATAAAAAAAGAGGCTAATCCGAAGTACGACGAGAACGCTAGAGTCCTTGTGTTACGTGTGATCAACGAATAAGAAACTCCATTAATTTGTGATGAAACAGCATTTCCTCCTTCGGAAATAAAATTTTGCATGTGGATAGTAGCTCCTATACGCTATTTACGATTCCTTCGCTTCGAAAAAAGCGATATTATGCGCAAGATCTGTACACAGATCTCGTAACAATAATAACTAGATAATAAAGATCCCTGAATACATATAATATGATAATATAATATAATATATATTCTCCTACACTCTCTGTGTGGCACGCGCGAATAACATTTCGCAATCATTTCAACAATCGATTAAATTTTCTTTTTTTTCTCCGCTCTTCCTAAGAACCTAGCAACCTGGCCAAAGGTTCGTTCTCAACACATCTTTTTCCACGGTACTTCGTATAAAACGGCATAGCGCTAATTAGAGAACGATCCAGTCATTCTTTTCGTTTCTTTTTTTCTCTCCTTGTTCACTGTTCACAGCTCTGTTCGCATGATTGGTTCAATTTGTACAACGGCACATACTAAATTCATTCACTGAACTATATAACTATGGATGTTCAATGCGGTACGCACATCGATTTACATTTATATCGGTCTTTACATTTAATACAGTATTAAAATGTGCAATTACTCTATATAAAATGACATACCTTTTTATCGACGCTATTAAAAATATAATGTTCGCGTTCCTCTCTAATTTCAAATTGACTGGACTTTTTTTCAGAGAAAAGACGTAACTAAAATAACGTTCGAATCGGAGCTACGTATAATTTTGATTAATCTGGTAGTATTTGGTAACACGATGCTAACTCTATTAACGTCAAACACCCACAGTTAGTACATTTGCATTTGATTTCTACGATATCACCGGTTTGGTGTTACGATCTTACCGATCGGTATGTAAATGAAAACGCTTTATTTATTTGGTAGGTTCTTCTGTCTGGCGACAGACAGGTTTTCATAAACTATCCTAAATGGAGAGCTTTGTGAAAAGCGTCTCGCATCATCTTGTACGTATTTACCTCGTACGTACTACGTATCCTATCCTGAAATAACATCATTTTTTCTCTGTACCTGTAAAAGGGGTACTCGAAAAGGAAAGTTTGGTTATTTCGACGAAACGATGTGCCTGCTATCTTAAGGTGTTTCGCGGGTTTCGACGACTGCTGGAATCACTGGCCAAAGCTCCTTTCTTCAACGCTTTAGCGTTTGAAAAATAAAATCCTTTCTTTTTTTTTCCTTTTTTTTTTCTTTACAAGTGTTTCTCTTAAAGGAAACGACTAAAACTGCACAGTTCCCCGTTCCTTTCTTTCCCGTATCACTATCACTCACTATCGTTCGCATACATTTCTAGGGACGCAACGTAAACGCGTGCCCTACACACTGTCAACATGTTATAAGTAATAACGCTGACACTATTCGATAACAGCAATTCTATGGAGTTTTTAATACGGACATTGTTTAAACGAAGTTCAAATTGGTGCTTCATCGATAACAAACAGCTTCCAACATTTCTACGAACAGCTTGTTCATCGGTACTTTTCCCGTTCGATAGACACTAGACCAAAATCTTCTAACAATTCCATCGACCTGCCTGAGACTGGGCAACACTAGGAACATATTTTGGGTGGCACGAAGCGCTTGTCCTGGTCTAACCGCCGCCACACAATCTGACAGGGAATTCAAAATAGCATCCCGGAAACGATACAACGCTTGCGGCTGTTCTGACCTCGCGTCACTGTTTGCCAATATCAACGCTTTCAACACATAATATTCTTCCCTGGTTAAGCCCAATCTTTGAAGCCTTTCAACAATCTGTATACACTGTTCAACAACAAACAAATACATGTAGAGATACAGTTAGAAGGTGACGTTGAAATATACAACGAATCGTTGAAATAATTAAATAATACTCACATGCGTATACAGCTCTGTACAATGGCATTCGTGTGCCAGTCGCTCGTCAAGGGTAAAATCCTGGGCAAATCTTAATCTACCGTTATTTGGCATACTCCTCCACGCTAAACTAAACGTCAATATCTCGGCCCATGTACTTTGTAGAAGTCGCATTTGGTCGTTTAAAGCTAAACTGCTAAATCCAGGTATCTGCTTCGCCCAACCTTCCAACGAACAATTTTCAATAATAAAATTTATTCTTACGAATAACCTCGTGCACATAATACTTGTGTATACCAAATCTGATGTTATATGCTTACCGATTATTCCGACTAATTCTCGATCGTACAAATCGGATAACTGTCCGAGTACTCTCTGATCGGTGTCCAATGTATGGGAGAGATTGGATACTTGTAGCATGTCGGGTTCGCAGGCGGCCAAAGCTTCCAACATCTTATTATCTATCAACGAATTAAAGAACATGTCATTCGAACGCGTACGCGTGAAACATTCGTCGAGTTAAACGCAAAATGATTTTATGCGACGGTGAAAAGAATTTATTAACGAATCAACGCATCCGACTCGAAAAAAATAAGGTGAATGAAACCGATAGCTTACTTATCGTTTCGTTAGAAGCTCCTGTCGCAACGTTTGCTACAAACAATCAAATATTAAACATTTAATCGGGTCTATCGTGATATGTGCGCTGTGCGTGTTCTATACTGATGTGATCGCGATTGAAACGTGATATTTATAAGCGCGAGGATTATTAAAAAAAAAAAAAAATATCACCTTCCAACGGAGCTGCCTTTATCGGCATGTAGGGATCGGTGGATCTTCTGTATTTTTGTCTCCCCCCTCGGACACGATCCAATCGGACTCCCTCTTTCAGCATGCCTTGTCTAAGGCACTTTTGAAACCTACACGCCTGGCACGCTTTTCTCCTCCGTTTGTTTATCTCGCACTCCCCGTTCGCGGGACACGTGTACTCGATATTACCTGTGAAATTACTCGCTATTTTATTGTAATATACATGGTTCTCGTCCAGGTAGCACCGATGTTAGTTTTACATATACAATACATACGCTCTCAAAGTGGCAGCGCACAGGAATGCAGATTTAACCCTTTTAGCGCCGAGCGAAAGTATTGTTACCTATGCGAAGAATACTGGACCAATTTGACGAATTTGCTAAGGTTTGGGTAAAGGCTTATAAAAATCTAAGTAAGAATGATATTTACAAAATTCGAAAAAAGCACATAACGAAATAAAGAGAGAATAGAGTAATTCCAATTGTATTTAAATATTTGTTAAAATAACTTTACGAAAATATCTGATATCGGACCACAAAACTAAAGGATAATGCCCATAATGCACGGCAAGCGATAAGAGTTTCTATCTTCTATACCAAGCCTCCGCGCCAACCAGCATAAGAATATAACAAAAAGTTCGGCACTAAAAGGGTTAAGAATGGCCCGATAATGATACGAAGGATTAAATCGTATTAACGCGGTTAAACAATTGTGTCTATATAATTCCCGATGGTGCTACCTGGAAAATTGTTTAGTAGCAAATATTTATAAACAGAAAGGGACTCTCTCTCTTCTTACCTTGTATGGTTCTCTTGAAGAAAGCTTTGCACGCTTCGCAGGACGCAACCCCATAATGGAATCCGCTCGCCACATCTCCGCACACCAGACAAAGCCTTCTGGGTATCATATCCTCTTCTTTGATACCATCCTAAGTAACGCGAAACGTTCGGATTAATTCGAGAATCGAGGAACGAAATATTTTCGCAAAAATACGAAACCATCGTCGATGGCAGCAGCCACGCTGGGTATATGTACCTCGGGTGTCCCTAAAGGCTGGGTGGTCGACGAACAATGATGCATTTCCGGACTGCCAGGGCTACCTCCGCCGCCGCCATAATCGGGCGGCATCTCTATTTTACTACATATCACCTGCAATACCAACAGGCCCGATTAACCATGGACTTTACGCTGCGAGGACGTTTACTATTCATTTACTTCAAGTTATTTTACATTTTCGACTGGTCTCACGAATCGCAACGCTTTCGACCGTAAAAACTACATGCCCGAAATACCTCTTGATGCTGAAGAGTGGTGGTCGGTGAACAAACTTGATAGTTTTGCGTGGGTGTTGTAGGATTCTCGATTTCTTGCTTAATGTTCGCCATGGTCCTATTGTTCCCGATCATATTTTCGGTGCCGCCACCGGGCATCATACAAACCTGAAACAATCAGAGAAACATCTGTCATAAACTCCGTGCATACCTTCCTCCTCCTGCTCCTCCTCCTGTGGCTGTATCGGCGCGTGTTGGCGCGTGTTGGCGCGTACGACACACACGGTCGAGCAGCGTGTTCAGTTTCAAGAAAACCAGAAGAGAAGAGACGGTCGTCTGCTTTGCAGTCGGCTGCACTTTTTTTTTCGGCCCGCTATTTTTAAGCGCGACCAACGCCTCGAGCATTTTTAGAATTGACTTCAGAAAATAAGCGATACGCGGAGCGTCGACGTGTTCTCAGAAAATGATCGCTGACCTTCCGTTAACTTTATAACCGTGCACACGGCTACGTCTCACTTTCCGCGACTACTTTCGCTATCTCACACGCTTCCACCTTTTCCCCCGTTTATCCTTCGATTCTCCTCCGATAACGCTGCTACGAGAACCAGAGATTTGCAGCTCGGATGATCGACGGACAATTCGTGGGAAGCGCGAGCGATACGTGAGCTTAGGTGGGTACACGGAGACAGCAAGCCACGTGGACGAGTTTCCTGGCGAGAAAGACGGAATCTTCAACCCTTTCGCTACTACGGGTGACTATAGTCATCCGTCATCTATCACAAAAATGAAGCCAAAAGTCAAGTTTCATCCGTGACTTGAGGAATTTCATACAGAATCTGATTATTCAAAAATTATTGGTCAACATTATGTTATACTTATAGTTATTATTTTGTTACGTAATGTAAAAATATTAAGTGTATCGTTGAATTAAAAATAGGTTCATGGAAAAGTTATGAACACGAATCATTTTGCTTCTAAAAGTAATGTTAAGAAATCGTTTTTGAGACAAAAGTCTTGGTCCTGAACGCTGAGGACTGCGCGCGTTTAATATTCGTACTTTCGGCACGGCGGTCCGTTCCACGCAAAGCACACCGCGACGAGGCCCGCTGCAGCGAAAGGGTTAAGCGAACGGTAAGCAGTAGGGCGAATGTTGAACAAAGTAACGGTGAAAGGATTGCGTAAGCCTGCTCCTCTGTCGCCCTTCGCCCCTCCTGACACGGGTATCGTATATTAAATGCACGCAGAAAACCGGCCGAGGGGAGGAAGTGGGGGAAGAGGAAGAAGCGCAGAGTATCTGGTTAGCCTTGAACTTGACTTTTCTGCGGGATGCAGTTACGATCGTTTGCGAGGGCTTGGGACTTGGAACGCGCGCGTCAGTCTCTCAAGATTTATGCGCTACTCAGACACGATCTATCTCGCCGCGGCGAACCCTTATCGTCGTTGCAACGCGACCGTTTCTTGACAACGACGATATTTGTTCGCTCGATTTGAATTCGCCGTGAATCGTCATCACGCAGCCGATTCACCGGCCGAATCAACGGAGGAGAGAAAAATACTGCCTCGAAACGAACGCGCACACTATCGATTCTATTAAAGCTTTCCCGCCACTGCACGCGTCTCATCGATTTATTTGGACCGTGAAAATCGATAAAGATCGGTTACAATCGAGCGGATGGTATATGGATGGACGGAAGAAAGGAGCAGGATGAGGAGGAGGAGAAGGTGGAGGAATCGTAGCGAGGGATTGAAAAAGGAAAAAAAATCGAAACATCGAAGCATCTGGTTAACCTCGAACTTGACTAGTCGTGCGAATTGCTCCACGCGCATGTCTCCCACGTTTAGATTAATGAAATAAAAACCAACGCCGTGCACGCGGTACACACACGAACTACGATATACCTATACGCGTAACAACTGTCGAGGGGAAACGATAACGAGACAAGCACCATTCCAGATTTCGAAACGATTCGATACGTCGGAAACGAAAAACGCGGGACACGTGAGGAACAATGGCGTAGGAGAAAAGGGGACACAGAGAGTAGCAAGCGGGAGTGGAAAAAAGAAAGTTTAAAGAACCTAAGAGGCAGGAGTGCGGAGAGATTGCGTAATCGTGCCCCTGCCCCCCGTTCGGCTCGATTCGACTGCATCGGCGATACTCGGAACGTCGGCGATTTTCATTTTCCACAGACTGGTTCAGGTGCCTCTATAATCCGTTCGATTAAGCGGTTACCCGAAACGCAGACGGAAGGAAAGAGCGAATAGAATGGAAAAAGAAAGAGAAAACAACTACTCGTCGAGCGTATCGGCGGTATCTGGTTAGCCTTGAACTTGACTTTTCTGCGAGAGAAGCGGCCACGTTCGTGAAGGCCGCAGAACCGCGCCAACACACAATTTTAGCCGCCGAACTCCGACGGAAACAGCCGACTACGGCGACCTTGAGTCCCTCTGTCTGACTCTTCTCTCTCGCTCCCTCGCTCGCTTTCTGTTCCTCGCGCCGATTCCCCCTAGTCCCGACCACGCGTTAGCGTCGCTCTCTCTCTCTCTCTCTCTCTCTCTTTCCTTCTCACACCCTCTCGGTCTCTCTCTGTCTCTTGCTCCGTTTCAGCTTCCTTGTGCTCGGAGTTCGGATACACCTCGTGTTCGTCGATCCGCTCGTTGCCTCCGTTCCCTTGCAGATTCGTACAACTTCTGAGATGCTAGAGATCCGCCACGCCAATTCGCGAACTGCTCGCGAACAGTTGTACACGCTTATTCGCCTAGTATCCACGGACAATTCGCTGTGCTCGCGAACAGCAGCGTGAACGCTGTATCGCGAGACGTCTGGATGAGGAAAGCTCTAGCGCAAGATCCTACCTACGTCGAATCGGAGTGGAAAAAAATCTATACAGTTCACCGTGCAACCGTATTTGCTACGCGATTATTCTCGATTATTCTCGGCGATCATTCCGCTCGATAATATCGATGCTTTCCTCCTTGAATCCTTAAGACCCACACACCTCGATGCTTCGCGCAAAATCATCGACCATATTATTTCATCTCGTGCAAGCGATCTTTACGTGTATATACCCGTAACACGACGAAGAATCGAGAGCATTAATTTTTCCGTTCTTCGGACGTTTTCGTGCGTATTTTTGCGTGCACACTCGCACGCGATCGTCCCTTCCTTCCTCCCTCGAAAAAAGAAAAGAACAGAAAAGAGAAGGAAGCCTGTAATCGAGGATCCATTTTTAGAGGAGGCCATGACCTGAATATCGATTGCACCGGGTTAGCCGTAATTTTATTTCTATCGCGATAACGCGGCTTAATTGCGATCGTAGATGTTTGGGCAACGAATTCCAATCATTATCCAACGATATTCGACGGCCGATACGAAGCAAGACAATCTCTCCTCCGCGTACGCCGCCGCCGCTGTCGTCCCTCCCAACTTTTAAATAGAGAACCGACGAACGGAAACGCGATCCCGACGTGGAGGAAGTCTAGTCTATAGGTATACAGTAATCGTGGGCTCGAGCCTCTCCTACGGAGCCGATATACATGGATATATCGAAATTTTCAAGGTACGCACGAGACTCGTCCAACTTCTTTTTAAACGGGTCGATTATATAAGCGAAAGAAAAGCTAGGTGGAAGAAGGTGGAATAAATAAAAAGAAGTCGATGCTTGCAGTTACGACCGCTTTATTTTAAGAGGTCGTGTTTCTCGATCCCGAGTCCTTGCTCTATAAATCATAGCCATTCACAGTTTGTGATTAAAAAAGAAATCGCACCGATCGTTCGATTTCGCCTGGATTGAGAAACGCTCGTCACTCATCGCCCCCCTCTTCTATAGACCCCCCGACTATCGTACGGGGCAAGTTTCATTGGAATTTCAAAGAAGCTAACAAGCATGATCGAACAACGCTTGGCAAACGTCAACGAAACTCTCTATTCAATCGGGACAAATGAATCACGACTAAACATGCGTTTACGCCCGATTTTCCGAACGGGCGGCTGAAAATAACATTACTACTTTGCACGCTACACATCCCCATGTTCCGTTGCCGTAGACGATAAGACTGATGTCGTTCCAATCGGATCGTTGGTAGAAAGTATTACCGTGGAACGAAAAGTAATGTATTTTGAATCGTTCGGTTGAATCATACCTAATTTTTTTTACAAAATCAACACATTCTCGCCGAACGGAAGTGTTCCCGGATTACGTAATCGAGTGCCGATAACTCGAGACTCCGCCATGTGATCGAAGATGATGAAAAGGAACCGGACACCATCTTATTTTCTCGAGTTACGGCGGATGTTTGCTTCCTTCGGATAAATTTCCGATAAAAGAAAAGCATCCCAGGGCGCAGACGCGCGCGCGCGCAGCCTGGCCGCGATCTCGCAACAAGTCGATCGCGACGACCCTGAATTATTACAATGCTCACCAAGTTGCAATATCACGGCTATATACCGTAGGCAGCTACGGAATTAGAAGTTCAGAGAACAAATCGATTTTCCGAGGATGAAGACCCTGGGTCGCGGTCAAGGCCAGAAGCTTCGGTAACAACTGTGCTCCGATTTCGCGACAAGTTTATCCAATAAAAGGAAGAAAAAGGAAATAACGCGATAACAACGGGGGACTATAACCGAACCGCTTTAGACGCGACGACTTCGCGTTTCGAGGCTCTTTCCGATATACCTCAACCGACCGACCGACCGGCAACGCGTCGTCGAACTGTTTCCCCTTGTTTCAACCGTCATCTTTGGACGCGAATTTTTCCGCGCAACAACAATTAACGAGTGTCCTTGCTCCTAAATATTTTCACGTATACGTACAACATTTCCCGTCGGTTCATTCGTTTTCTCGCTTGCGATTATCCAATAAAAACTACGTTAACGCGTCGAGCGTTCGCGAATTATCGGGGAACGTGCCACAGTAGGACCGATCGATTTCGACAGACGAGAAAAGGAGAAAAAATGATAACGGGAATCACGTTGCACGGACGTGTGCTTTTCGCGATGTAAAAATCACACGTAAGAGAATTTGGCCTGTTTCGCGTATTGTCCAAGGTTAGGGCTGGCCCGACTCTCGGATGACGTCACCGGCGTATCTCGTTGCCTGAAAATTTCAACGCTCCTCCCACCGCCGCGAAGCAAGTTCCGAAAGCCGACGATTACCCAGCGTGTTCCTCGCTAAACCAGACAACGTCTCACCGCGACCCGCGCGACCAATCGTCGATCACGGTAGCCTATCAGCAGGCGCCCCGCTGTGCACGCCATTCGATAAAACCGATCGACGTTCTTTATCGATACAATTATTCTTGTATCGTCGGATCGTTCGTTCTTTCCCAATCTTTCCATCTTTCCATGTTGATACGTTGCTTTTCGTTTTTCATCAATTTCATCGCGGTACTCGATCGAACACAAGTTGATCGTTATTTGCGAATGGATCGGTACGACCAATTTCAAATGCTGGTCTACAGCTAAGTTCCGTGGCCATACAAGATGCGCGTTTCCCAGCAGAAGCTGTAATTAATGCAGCGTGTTCCTTTTGATAGTCAGTTATCCGAATAGTTTACCCACAGAGTACGCAGCGAATCGACATACGCGCGAGATAAATGTGGATGAATGCACGACGAGTACATAAGATATCGCGCGTAATTTTGCAGTGTGTATGGTAACCGAGATGCGAACCGAGAGAATTAAGACGAAGCAAGGTCTTCGTTGCAAATGTTCCCGCATAGACGCGCCGCGCGTATGCGCGCCACACAGGAGACCCGTCTTTACACGTGCAAGCACACCGTGACTCGATCGTGAACCTACTCAAACAATTACTCTTTCTTGTTTTTCTTCGCGCGTTTCATCCAAATTTCGAAACCCCATAACACATTAAGAGGTGAACGCCTGCGATCTGAAAGACTACGACTGGTCAAAAATAACGCGCAAAGGATTCGCCGCTGGAATAAATTCGTCTCTGCTACTTTGGGAATCCATAAAGACCCAACGATTGCATTTGAGCGGTCGAGCCATCGACTCGAGACGATTTGAAAAGCTCTCTGACACAAGGTAACAGTCGGAAGAATCCGAAAATATCGGCTGACGCATCTACGCGACGAATACTCTCTTTTTTTATTAACTTTCTTGCGGACCCTCCCTCCCTCCTCCATCAGGTACCTCCCGTCAGAATTCACGATTTTAATTCCACTGGCGTGCTAGCCTATCTCAACCTGTCGATTACCCGCGTGCTGCTCACGTGCGACGAAACCTAAAATTTCGCGGTGGACCGTTTTATCGTAACTACCGTGAATGATAAAAGCCAAGCAATATTTGCCGCCAGGGAGAAAATTGTTTTGTCAATATTAATCGGGTTCAAAGATGTGTCAGTACGAACGTAACCCAGGCTGCGCGACAAGGAAAGCGTGCGAAATATAATGAAATCAAAGGTAAAACAAGCGATTCCACGTTTCTCTTCGCCTTATGCACGTGGAATTGCGTAATACCGATGTCGCGTGGGTGTAGTAGGTGCATGTGAGAACGTTTTAACGTGGTCGAACCACCACATACGTACCACGAAAGACACTGTTATGAAATTATTATAAATTTTATATAACTATACACATGTAAGAATATAAAAACGAACTTTGGGGAAAAAGAAAATTTTTTGTGGAAAACTATATGCGCTCGATCTATCACCACTAACGTATACCCGAGATAAAAATTACAGAAGATGAAAAATAAACGCACATGTTCGACTAATGTAGTTATCATCGTTATCGATAAAATCTAAGAATAATATTTGAAGACGCCAGGGATTCAAAATTAATTTTATATAAAAAAAAAGGGAGAAGCGAAAGAATGGTATACCGTCAAAAAATAAAGAATTGTCAAATAATTAAAAGCATCCGCACCTATCCAATGTACCATTATTTTTCTTACATTCGAAATCAAAAAATGATTTGCTTATATCTGAGAGAAAGGAAATTACAAGACGATTTTAAATGCAGCACAGGATAATTGTTCCGCGCTCTTTTTTATACACGTTTCAAGAATACTCGCGTAGAATTACCTGTATTCTTTCTTTATCGATCATTAATTTCATCTCTCGAGCGTTAACAAAATTATAGAAGAACAAAAATTAAATTTTAAGGAACAAACGAAGCACAATAGTGAACCAAATAATATTTGGTAAAAGTTTCTCGGATGAGGTCAACCAATTTATGTGTTCGATTGTCATCAAAACAAACAACTTTTTCATGACAACCTTCACACATATACACCCATATGTATACGTATGAAATGTATACGTACGTATACAATATCTTAAATCGATTACATTCAATATGTATGTATTTAAATATATCACGTGTTTCATTCTAAAGCATTTAATCCAAAACAATGAGTCGAATAGCCGATTAACAGAAAATTACCAAAATCAAAGCAATCGCAAATCGACAGCAACGTTAAAAACCTGCAAGCGAGGAAAAATGATCGGTGAGTTACAGGATAGATTACCTAACAGACACGTCGTAACGTAATAACCAAGTTGTCGCTAAAGCTGACTGACGGTACGCGAACAAAGATAATACATATGATTCTTATTGCACTGGAAAACAAGTGAGTTCAAACATGCTGCGATACAATCAAAGTGACCTACGCATGAAAATTTGTCAAATCAGTGTGTAGCAAGTTAAAAGGAAAACGGAGTAAAAAATAATTCGCGTGGTATTCTTACAAACCTCGATTCGAGAAACACGTGACTTACAGCGAAATGAATTGTTTCCTCTTAACACCTTGATTACCGATAATATATGAAGGTGTTTACCTCAACGTTCAAAAGAACATAAAAACTATCTATACTTCGATCGAAGTGGTCGGCGTTAGTAATAGAAGCCGATTACTCCAATAGAAATGATCGATATTCAATGTGTTAATTTTTCAAAACGAGCTTAACAAACAAATGTTAAACGGTTTTTATTTTAAAATGATCGAAAATTTGATCACTGGATTAACAGGAAGTATCAAGGAACGCGCGCGCAATAACGTAAACAAAGCCACGAGATCGAACGAGAAGAAGAGAGAGGTTATGTGTCTACAGCACCTACCACATCGTACATCCAGGCATCCATGGTCGTCACTTTTATGTAAATGGCACAAGGGTATTGTGGTGTTACTTCCTCTTACACTTTACCACGACGAAAAGCAAAAATGACCTGAATATTGAGGGTCCAAAGCATTAATTAAGGATACGAACAGGCACACACGGGTGCACATATACGAAACACCCCTACCACGACGTTGACGGCGCGACGAGCCGTACACGACTGACGGTAATTCAGACGATACGGTGATACACGGAGCCGACCGATTCTAACACCGGGCGCCACGAACTCCGAAACGTATCTCTTACCGTAATTACCTTTTATCACTTATGACGTAGTCAAATTTTTGGGCAGTATAACAAATATCTTACCCAATTAATTAATTACACTTCTCATTTCATTAATTACACTTCTCAATATATATGCAATTTTCTTCTATAACTTCGTATTCAGTAAACTTTCTAATAAATTGACGAAATAATCATTTTGTAAGCTCCTATGATATAAAGATCAAATACTATGAGTGGTATTACTCTATGGGATTTAAATCACTGAATCACCACAGTGAAATTATAAAAATAAAGTACATAATGTCTATAATTCGCATACTAACTCCATGTAGAAGTGGTTGAAAAAGTCATCGAAGATCAAGTGCTAATCACAGAAATATAAGTGAAATTCTATAGAAACGTCTAGTTCAAGTTACATCTACCAAAATGTCTTCTTAACAAATTATACGCATTCGTAAGGCTCTTGAAATTAGATGAAACTGTATTTACCAATGATACGATCACCGATTACTCTAATCCAAAGCACAATGATTATAATGATCATGTCCAATTGGTTATATTAACTCTTGGCGCTGAAGTCTCTTCTATAGCAAACTTTTCTAAAAGTCAAATACCTTTATTCATACTCTAAACACAACGAAGGTAAATTGAATAGAAAAGGTAAAGGTGTTGATACTAACGAACAAATAATTCTACGATTAAAAAATATTTCAACGATTGATAGAGTACGCGTATCCTAATAGAAACGTAAATGAAGAAGAAACAGCGTACGAAACGACATTGTGTACGTGTATTGGCCAATTGAATTTTCAGACGAGTAGGTAGATCGATCGAGCCCCGAAACTCTCCCTTTACCCCCATGGTCGAAGCAGTCCGACGTTCAGCCTAAGTTGATACGCTACTGGCGTTATGCGTGCTACGTGTATACCGCGAGGGAAGGGTGAGAGTGGGTGGGAGGCAGGGGCGATGGCTGTGACTGTGACTATGACGGTAGAGCAGCGGCGGCGGTGGTAGCTCTGGCAGTGGTGGCGATGGTGACGGTATCGCGGCAGCGGTGGTGGCACTAGAGGCGGCGACTGCTCCGCCGACGAGGAGGGAAAGGAAGGTAGCCGATGGCCTTGAACTTGACTGCCGCCGTTTTTGCGCACAGCCGTCGTCCGCCCAAAACAGCCCACCAGCGTAGACTATGAAGCTTTCATCTGCCAACACCCATCTCCCAAACCTCTTCACCCATAAAACACCTTTTAAAGGAACTTTTAACCTATAACTTTACTCTTTCAACTATGATTTTCTATCATTCATCGAGATTTCTCTCTTCATTTCCCTTTATACGCGACCGCGCCCACGTGCCTATATCAGAGAATATTTCACTTCTTCTTAATGCTTTACATTTTTCATTAACAAATATTTAAACTGCCGTAAAATATTGATAAACTAAGCATAGCGAGAATTAGGATATAAATGAAAAATGCAAGTGGGATAACGAATCGAAAAAGCACACAGTAATTTATATAATGTTATGTAATGAATCTGTACCTCATTTAGCCATGTCAATAAAGCAAAAAAGAAAGCTGTTTATGGAACTAATCATTGTAAAATTCAACAAATACTCTAAAAACTATATATTTATAAAATACGAATTAAAATACAACAAATGTTACATTTTTCTTGAAAAATTTGGAAATGTGTAATTTTTTCAAATCTTTATGGAAACGTAAACAACAAAGATATATGTAGGTACACATAACGCAAATAACTGTTCGTCTTTGTATATCGAACTCGTATATGTATACATTACGATACAGCTACTGTTTAATGACCGTTTTTGAACAGATTATCTGAAATAAGAATTATTACGCAACCGTGCAGCATGTACCTATTTTTGATATTTCCTGATGCACTCGATACGAAAAATTTTCGTAGTAGGATTTACGTCAGATACGCGAGAATCAACTAACTTTCCAGTTCTGTAAAACATAAAAATATGTTGCATAAATTACAGAAACACAAGTAAATGTATGTACAGCTGGAATAAAATTATCGAAAACCTTTCAAATATAAAAGAACTATTCCTGCAGTAAAATAATATGTACAAACACATGCCATCTAAACAATTAGTTAAACAACAAAAAACGCCAAACCTATGCCAATGAAAGCAGTCAACGAAAGTACAGGCAGGGTTGAGGTAGGTAGACTTCAAAGTCACCGGATCGATATGGCACTCTCGCTTTCTCATGTTCTTAATATTATGCCGTATGATAGACGCTCTGTACAAATCCCGATATTTTTAATTAAATCAATTAACACCTACACTGATCTCTGTATAAATACAAGTTACAATCGTCTTAAAATTATTTCCTACATTCGCAAAACAATTGTTTAAATAATTATCCTTTTAGTAATGCTACTAAATTTCAAAATTTATAAGGATCGTATGCTTAAAAATAAATTAGAAATAAATTCAGATATAAATATCCATATATATATTAATCTAACAATATTAATTTCCTTTCATCTATTTTTTTCCACATAATGTATAAGAAAACTAATCTCTCATACGCATTACATTGAATAAAACGCTTTGCCAAACATATTTACAAAAACGATCCTTTATTTCTTTTATACATCACTTATTCAATTAAAATTTTGTATAAATATGTACAAATAAAATACTTGCACCTTTAATGACAATAACACATTGAATTTAATGCAACATTAAGCTCGAAACCAACAAGATAAACAGTCGGTAACGAAGAAACTTTTAATTTCATCTGTCGGTATCACTTCAAATATTTAAACGAATATTCCTCTTTCCTTTGTAGGTATTCAATTAACATTTAATTCAAAAACTAAATAAACGCTAGACAAATTGACACTAAAATGAAGTAAATGACAGTATTAATTATAAAATTAAACAACATCCATATCGATTATATTTAAATTAAATGTTTTCTGTCATAAATATAAATCCTTTAAATGGTATTCGAATTTTTCAAGATATAACAGTTAAAAAATCGTCTTAAATTATGAAATTTATTAAATGTACACGAGTGCCATTAAATAATAGTAAGTTCATGTTATCTTACCACATATTCACACTTAACAAAAACCACGTGTTTTGCATTAAAAACATAATTCATTTTTCTAGATACAACATAAGTATTCGCTTAACAGCAAAATTACCAATTCAGATTTTATGGTTAAACAAGCAGTAGTATCCAGCTATTAAATATTAGTACCTTGATTTGAAAGCGATGAAAAACACAGTTCAGGAAGGGCACGAAATTCTTATTTATCCTCACATGCTTGGTTTCATAACTCTTGTTTTTTTAGACGAAAAAAACCAAGGCCATAGCAGCAGTTGTGAAACCCGCGCAGTAAATTTGAAGATTAGAAAATAAATTCAAATGGAAATTCTTAGTATTATAACTGGTGGTACAGATGCAATCAATTAGTCAACCATAATGAATTTTAAGGAAAAACGCAAAATATGAAATAACTACAAAAATCACAATGTACACAGCAAGATGTAAACGAATTTGTAACAAAGATGGCGGAACAAAATTTGGCAGATCGTTGATGCCCAATTATCTTTACTATCTCTATAAAAACACAACAAAAAAGAGAATAACAAATGTATTAAGAGGTCGAACAACTTACCTCAGTACTCATATATGCTCTTGCATCTTCATTAGAGATTAAAAATTTTCAATCACAAGAAAAATATTGGAGCAATGGCCGATTCCACAACTCACCAGAAGCAGAAAACTCGATGGCTTCAATTGTTGTTCGTGTGGCGCCATCGCACGTTTACGACACAGACGAGAATTACAAACTTAAATACGACAAGTGCTAACCTCTAACGGAGAACGGATAAACTCCAAATTCTACTTTTATACAAATTTTAAAGAAAGCATCATCGTAAAGTATGATATCCAGGAAATCCATGGAGTATTGAATAATATGAAAAATTAAAGTAATAAACAGCAACTGTAGAATTACACAGATTTTTTTATTAAAATTGTTTTTAACAGATGTAAACCCACGTATTATTTACTATACTTTACATTATAATACTCAAAACATAAAAATTAAGAGAAACACACTAACAAATTATTAAACTTTTGCAATTTCACAAGATATTTTGTTTGGATCCCATTTTCCATTATGTACAGGTCGTATGTATAATCTAGCATAAGTATACTTATGTAACCGCTCCGGATTTAAAACTAGGCATTCGTTCACTATTTTACAATAATATTTAATATCCGACGGTAAAATTAATACATGTGGTTGCCGTTCAAAACAAGCATATTTTTTCCAAAGTGTTGTATCAAGATTCAAATCGCGGGAAGAAGGATACAAAGGATAGAATGTAGACTGAGACAATATATGATCTGCTAAACGACCAAGCCTATCCATTCCAGGAATATTCCTAAAAAAAAGTTTCATTTTAATAAAATTCACATATGGCCATTAATTGCCACACTTACGATATTTCTTGTTGTCCGAGATGTCGAAAAACATCAACTGATGTTACTCCTATATGCAAACCTTCTATATTTATTATACAAGGATCTGGCATAGAATAAAGGTTCGTTACATTTGGTCCAATTTTATTAGCATTTATGATAAATTCTGGTGTCGGAAAAATTGAGTCATGATGTACATCACGATTTGAGGATACCAATACGATGTGTGTAGACTTCCTAAATTATTAAAAATTATTAATAACAATTTGTAAAACATTATCATATTGTTTTCAATCAATATTATACCCTTGTAAACACTGTAGAATCTTCGTCAAAATTTTATCGAAAAAGTTTTGATAAGTATCCTTTAAAGTACACTTTTTAATTTCAGGGTGCGTGTATTCTACGAAAGGTCCAACTAATATTAATACATTTGGCTCTTCTTCTGCAACGCGTTCCATAAGATCCCATAATGGCTGATAATTCAAATTAGCAGAAGGCGTAAATGGACCAACAGCAACATAAACTCTGATATCTTCCGATAATTTTGGTGCATCGAATAATGGTGCGTATCCTTTAACATACACCTGTTTTACCATTAAAACTTGTCCAGTCGTGCTAGTACCTTCAACCGCAATTATTTGACCCGAAAAAAGTGAGTAATGTTTAATTCCACTGAAATCCAAACGTACAATGGGAGTAACAGTGTAACTTTTGGGCCTTTTGGAACCTTCCAGCAAAACAACTTTGGTACCAGTAGGATTATCAACTCTCATACATATCCTACCCCATGTTCTAAACGGCACTTGACTTATAGTGGCCACGTTTCTCACGTAACGTACATCAGAATTATGTTCCATTTCGTTCCAAGCGTAACACAATTGCTCACCAAAATCTAGGCACCTCTCGCTAAGAACGGTCCCTTGTTCGGAAAGCATCTCGTACATATACGTTGCATCTTTAGGAATATGGGGAATATCGGCCTTAACGATCGACACTTCCTGTTCATTTTGTTTCTTCCAATCTTTAATAGCTGGACCAAAACATAAAAGAACCTTGCCTCTCACAGCTGTACTTGGAGCACGATTAGGTGAATTTCTATAAAATTGTTTATAAATTGCTAATTGCAATATTAAATTACAAACGTAATGAAATATTTTTCTTACGGTGTTGACGTGTACATTAACGGTGTAAACGTATGGTCCACAGCTCGTAATTTATTATAATTTTCCGTTTCCGTTTTTGGACTTCTTGCTCTTTTAATTTGCTTAAAAAGAATAAGGTTTTATACAATAATACAATATGAATCATATTAAAAACAAATTGTGTTATAAAAATGTGTTTATACATATTTCGTGTACACAATATTTCAAGAGCAAAACAAACAACCGTAGACGAGTATGTATCTAGTCACGAAGTAAACTAAAACGTGCACCACATTCATACTCGTCTATGGAATTATCTGTTTTACATTATCATTGTCTATAAAGCGAACTCTGTAAGTTCTTTAAAACAACATATTTACGCATCATTATGAGAAAATTGTTTCCTAATCACTAATGAAACTATGATGTCGGTACCCAAACGTGCTTAATGAGTGTGGATCTAGTCACAATTTAATCATCTGTGCACTAGACCTTCACTCATTTGGCAAATTCAGGAAATCTCGTTTTCTTCTCCCCTTTTTAGTTTTCTTTCTTCGTAAGTTGTATCGATAAAAATAGAAGTTACAATAAACAGTGAGCTTAAATTGATAACTCTGACATATGATGAAAAATAAATAGTTATAGCACAGCTTAGCTTGCGTTCGGAAATCATCATAACGAGATGGGTTAATTGTTGTTAACCTGATCATTTTTAGCACTTACTATATTACGTATTATTTCAATCAAGTTTCAATCATTTCTTGTGTTTTGAATTCAATATTCTAATATTGAATTAAAATTAAATTTCTTCGAAATGTCCGATCAAATTGCTGATGCATTTTCAATACCATTATTTAAATCGATTTGTGTTTATATGTAATGTATTTAATTCATTAATTGAAACACCTTTTTAACTCAAATACTTTTCTGGTCAAATACTATTATACAGCAAACTACAAGTTAAATCGTTTTATTAAAACAAATATACCCCTATTTTAATATTACTTCTCCTACACATGTTGTAAAAAAATTATAGATGAACAATTTCACCAAACAACAAACAAGTGATTCAGAAAAGAAACAATTTATGCGACAAATTAATTCATCTGACTCAGTTAACAAGTTAAAAAATAAATTGAGAAAACAAAATATTTAGTTACACTCGCTAAATCTATATTAATACATCCGGCATTCCGTTAAATATTAAAAAGAAACGCGAACGGGAAATTTATTTGAACAATACTTGCTGTACCAGATCATGTAAAACTTTAGGTCGATCACCGAGCTGTTCTCTTTCCCCCCTTTTCTGACGAATACACACAGAGCCAGAAGACTATTTCTCCTCCTATCCCTCTCTCCACAAACTAACTGCCCCTGGCAATCTTTCGCCCCACTGTTCACAGAGATACCGTGGGAAATAACAAGAAGCTTTTACCAGATACAGTTGTGGGTAGCACGCCACAAAAATCACTGATATTTAGTTTGTTTTTCAATGCAAGAATGAAAGAATCTCTTTTTCTTTTCACCTTTTTCGAAAAAAAAACAGAAATTTTAACCTACTTCATATATTCGACATCGAGGAGTAAGAAATTGAAGCAAAGAAAGAAAGGAGATCGCGGACTGTCAGTTGTTGCTCAATTGTACTTAATTGGTAGATGCGAGTAGCTCCCTAAGGAACTAATCTTTCAACCAAGAATCGCTTAAGAAAGCAAAAGCTGTATTGTAATTTACATGCATTTAATCTTACTAATTGGACAGATTATCGATTTATAAAAATCTGGTGTACTTTTACATGTACAGTAAATGACTGTCAATTTTATCATTAAAATTTTATGGGGGAAACGAAAGTTATACGTTAAACAAAATAAAGTAAATTATTCAAAATATAGGATTACCGCCGTCTATATGAAATTTTTAAACTTGTGCAAATATAAAACACGATACGAAGACCAAATATCAAACCAAATAATTTATTATATACTTGTACTAAGTAGCCAAAAAATCATCTTTTCGTAAAAAGTTCAGAGGATATCGAAAAACGAAGAGAACGATATTCGAAGTACGCGACATAGTCGCAGCAACAGGTTGGTAGCGACGCGACGCTTCGAATACAACGCACGGTCGACGACACTCACGTATACGCACACAACTAAAATCGATCTTTTTTCTCATATACAATACTATTTTTATTGTACATAGCGTTTACATATGCATGTATGTCACCGTGAACAAGGTTATCCATAAACCTTCCTAATGTTAGCAAATAGATTTATCGCATATTTCTTGTATAACATCTAATGATAAGCTTAATGTAAATAAGAAACATTTATATATATATAAGCAATTAATGTGCTGCTACGAAAACAATTTGGCACATTTTCACGATAAACATAGAATTTTGTTATACGAAATAATTCAAAAAAACAAACCGAAATTAGATAGACAACAGCAATAGTAGCAGTGGTAATGATAGCAACAGGTCGTTGTGACGCGAAATGTTACACGATTGGCAGAATGACTTTCGAGTATGAAATTCACTCAAACTGAATTCCATAATGGCTGACGCTTTGGCCGATCGTTTTAACATGCAATACACATTATACACTCTTTTCTGCAATACTATTTTACACAAATTGTTTGCTACTCCGTAACAGTAAATTTACACACAATTTACAGCTTACGTAGACTGTAAAATCCACAACCAGCCGGCAAATCACTGAATAATACACACCGATTCCGCGTGACGCGCTGACAAGCGGCCGATGGCGTCGAATCAAGACGCCATCGAGATATTTGATCGTAACCAATAATTTTCAAAAAATACGAATTAAAATTCTCTTATACACAAATAATAAAATTATTCAGTAAGCTATTTCAATGTTATTTGAAGATTAAAATGTACAAATACACAGAAGAAACAACGCTTTGTTCAGAAACTCTATAAGCGCGCGCGCACGCGCGCATCAGGATGATAATGGAGTCTGGGTCCTTGAAAACTGAAATCGTACCCTTTGAAGAAATCTGGTCAGCTCTCTTAGATGGAAGGAGAATCCCTCTCTACACGGTACAAGGAGGTACACCGTCCTTTTTCCACCAATAGGAATGAATCCAACATTCCCCTCCATGGTACAGTGTCCTTTGTGGGAGACAGGGAAAAAGAGAGGGGATAATGGCGACGATCTACCTGGACGATTTTTGTGGCGGGAATTACGGTGCTGCAATAAGATCCTACAACAGAGCTTCCCTTCAAAATAAGAAATCACCTGTCGGGAAATACTATAGGAAATTTCACTCATATTGTAAACATTCAACTCCAATAACAAGAGTAATGTATTACACGATATTCTATTTCATAACACAAGATGGAATTTGCTAACAACATTGTAATTTTGTAACATTATTTATTTTTTACAACAAAAAGGAAAAATTTGGATAAGCAAAGCTTAATTGTAACATAACTGAAATGGTAGTACGTGCTCATATCGTGCAACATACATTTTTTATTTGAATTAATATTAAGAAACGAGTATGTTTATATTACAAAAAAAAATAAGAGTCTCACTTTACAATGGTGTTTAAGATACTATTTTGTCCATTATAAAAATTAATTCACCAATTTCATCAATAACTTAAATTGAAACTAAAATAAAAACAGTAGAATATTATTTAAAATATATTTGGAAGTATTGGAAATTTTGTATATTTTGAAATTGAGACTTCTAGATGAGTTGAATAGTTTACTAACGAATGAAAGAATAAAAAAAACTTCATCTATCTCTCAGATAAGTGTGCTAAATATAATTCCGAAAATTTTATGAAGAATAAGATTCTCAGGTAGAAATCTTACGTCATTGCTACTACTATGGACCATAGATCGACCATAAAGAATGCGAGACAGTGTTGCCAAAGCGGCGTAAATCATTGCAATGCCAAGGTTAAGGGTACATATAAGATGTATTATTTTAATATAGTACAGTAATTTTTAAAAGTAATTAATTTTTACAACATGTGCAACTTAAAAAATACCTGTCATGCTTACAATGGATTAAAATGACTAAAAAATTTCGTTTACGATCATAAATCATTTATACTCTGTATATAAAGAGGTATACAATTTTATGCAAGCTATATTTAAAGATTATATTTTTAATAATAATTAACGTTACACTTTTTAATTATAAGCTGCTTGGTAATCATGTATTGAAAAAATAATACGAAAAATGCATTTTTCGATTAAATATAATATTTTTAGAGATACAAATTTTAAAACTTAATAAAATTACTGAATTGTTGAGTATATTCTTAAATACAATGTAATAACAAATTCGATTGTACCTCGTAATTTTAGATATGCTACTCATGAAAAGTGATTTCAAATCTGGCAACAATGTCGAAAAGACCATTACAAGGGTAGAGACCTTCCCTCTCGAAAGAAAGAATAAGAACAAGAACAAGCAGCTTTTGAAGTCATCAAAATAGTTCACTTAGTATTTGACAGTGGGTATGCTTTGATCAAAAATTCATTTTTAACGTAATTTCGATCTACGGAATATATATTTCTACATAATTATCAGCAAAGAATGTTAAAATGCCTCCATTTCTTGTAGTGGTTTACATACTATTTAAAAATATATATTTCTCATCGCGAAAAATATTTCTTAAAACTAAATATTATATTATACAAGTGTATTATTATATCGATTGACATTTATGTAATGAAACAAATTTTTATAAATATAAAAATAAAAGATAGGAAATAGTGTATAATTAAAATAAAAACTTACCTTTGATGTAGAAGACTCTCCTATGTTATATATATCCAAAACATTGTTGCTATAATTATATATAAAAAAATAATATAAGGTAAATATGCAAAAATAGCTTGTTAGATTTGATGTAAATAAAAATATATGAAAGGATACACTATTTCTTTCTCAACTTGTGTGTCAATATGTATATTTGACACTGATTGTGTAGCAACTTCAAAAGAATTTCTATTATTTTTCTTTAATTCTTCCTCTTCAAATTTACTAAGATCATCTATTGATGGATCAATATTTAGAGAACGTGGAACTACATATGCTACCCATAATTCCACAAATGTTTCTTCATCTAAATTATATGTATGGCAAAACTGAATACCTAATTAAGAAAAATTTTCTTTGAAGATAGATTAAAAAAACCAAATTATAAAAATATTTTATATATATTACAGAATCAAATACAAATATTAAAAGTCTTATACAAAATTTTAAATACGTAAATATATTGTGCTAAAATATAAATGTTTTAATGCTTCGATGTTCAAAGATAAGGTTATGAAAAAAGTAAATATATATAGTTTAAAGTTCTAAATATAAAAATGATAAAAACATGCAGAATAATATAAATAATATTATGATCATCAAATGCAAAGAATACAATTAAAAAATTAAGATCTACTTCTAGTAAAAAATTTACTTTATAATTAACAGCTGAATAAGGAATTCGTATAGGTTAGGAATGAAATTATTCATTTCAAATTATAGAGTAATAAATAACTTACATTTGTCGATTACAAACGTATCTGCTATATTGCAACCTAAATTGGAGAAACACAAGATTAATGACTCTTTCGACACCATTTTGCGACAATACTACGCTCTTCAGGTTTTTCCCGCCAATTTGATAAATCAACGTCCATGCGCAGTAGCTTCTTTCAGATCTTAGGAACTAAACAAATATTTCGAAAAAACACGCTAACATCAAAGTATACTAAATTTCATAAACACAATCGTAATATGTTCTATGAGAATTTTTACGATACAATGAAATAATATACTTATATATAATTTTTATTAAATGTGTTAATAATGACAGAAAACTTTTTGTTTTATAATTTTATAAATATATTTTATTTTAGGATAATAAATGCTCAAATATATATAAGATAAATAAAATACATATGTACTTTATTTTATACAAAATTCTTATTCTTTTAAAATAATAAAAAAAATAATAAGCCACGGACGTTTCATAACTACATATATATACTTATTCAGTTGTACATATGTACAAACATCATATAAACATTACAATGTACATAATTAAAAAAATAACATAACAAATTCTTTTATGAATGTTTATATCAAATAGTTAATTATTTTCAAACGTAAAATGATGTTTGTCTTTCTCCCAAAGTTCAATAAGATTTTGTGAAATCTCTGGAGAGGGAAATCTTTCTATCCAAGATTGGATCAATCCCGCAAAATTGGGTTCATAATTTTTTAGTCGTACTTCATTTTCATCTATACCTATAATAACCAGATTAGTATAATGAAGAATTCCGTAATAAATAAGTATAATTACTTAAATACAAACCGTTTACAAATGTATTAGGTTGTACAAATATTTTTCGGGGTTCTTTATATGCTAAAACTATGTCTCGCCAACGAGCCCATGGATGTGGCCCTGTCTCTGGTACTTCGCTATATCTTTCATACATTTCTCTAGCTGCTCCAACATCACCCATGCTTTTATAAATTTGCAACTTAGTTAAGAAATCTCCAATTGCTTTTTTACCAACTGTCAAAATTTTAGTTCTGTCAACAGTTAATAATAAATTCTTTCCAGGTTCAGACTCTATAACATTAACAAAATCATTGCCAGCTTCTAGACAAACTCTAAGTAGAACATATCTTGCTTGAGAATGAGCTTGCAGCCATTTTTTAGTTGATGGCTGATACATTTCTAAAGCTTTTGCACAACCAGTCCATAACAAAGATAACCAATTCACATATATTATATCATCTGCTTTAGAACCTTCATGTCCAAATATACTTAATATATCTTTTTCTAAAGATAGATATAAACCAACTGCTTCTGCTCTACACTCTTCATAAGAGGATCCCATTGGACCAAATTTTGAGTCATATGTTTCACCAGGCAAGAAATATTTATTTATTAATTCTCCAGTCAAAGGATTTTTTACTTCTCCTATATTAAAATTAAATGAATCAGATTCCAATTGCCTTAATAATTTACCTGTTCCATGACCCAAAAGTTCATGTAAACCGACTTGCACTTCAAAACTAGCTACTCTATAAGTATTTACTAGAGTTTGATCATGCTCAGACAAAAATGGTATCACATCCAATTTCATATTTGCAGGAATTACATTACCCAAAGAAACATTTTTAAATCCTTCTGACTGTCTAATTTCATCATAATTTGGAATATTTATACCTACAGGGATTCCAGAACCTGAGAATGTTAGAACATCCAATGAAGTAAAGTCAGGCCTTAAAAATTCATCTTTTTCAAAGTCTTTACCCCATGGAAGTTTTGATATAAATTTTTCTGCATTATTCACTAATGTAGCAAATTTTTTAGACATTTCTTTATTTACCATTGCTACAAACCCTTCAAATTCACCTCTTTGACCAGCTGGATCTCTATAGGTTTCAATGAAACCAATATAAGTTTCTACAACAGGTCCCTTATCCTTGATCCAAAAGCGAGAACCATCTTTGTGATCCTGTAACGATCCTGTTTCAAAACAATCTATATATTTACTTAACATATGTTTTTCATTTTCATTTCCAACATATTCTTTTGCTTTTCGGAGATTATCAACTACTGAAATCAAAAGTTTGCTATAATCTCCTCTTGTAATTTTAAATTTAGCATTTTTAAATACTTCTTCTGATAGTGTAATATTAGGGTCATTATCAGTCTTCGCAGAAGCTAATCTAATTTCATATATATCCATATTCTCTGCAGTTTCTGGATTATTTCTTTTACCTGCTATTTTAAAGCATCTTGCATTATATGATTCTAACCCTTTACTTTGCATGAAATCATTAACTAATTCTGCATCTTTATCTGTGCAATTAGCAGAAAAATAAGTTGTAACTCCTTTCTCTCCTAATCCCAAAGACTTTAATTTTCCTTCTATAGAGTATATTATGTTCCTAATTTTATTCCAAATTTCTTCAATACTTTTGGGATTATCGTTATATGCTTTTGAAACTTTTATAATCGCTTCAAATTTATCTTCAGGTAAGTTAGGAATTATTTTACTATCACCAAAAGATTTATAATTACCAGCATTCGCAAAGATTCCACAACTATATACTAGAAATGCCTAAAAGTACAAAATAGTTTTATAATTGTCACTTAAAAATTATTTTTATGAAATTAAATCAATACATTTTACATATTTAACTTACTGTAAATTCATCTTCACTAACACCAACATCAAATGCAGATTTTTTCAATTCATCTATCGTTTCATGTATAAAAATTTTATGTAACAGAGCAAATATTAATGGTGATTCTGATGAAGTTTGTATAAATACAATAAGACTACCATTCCATGCAGCTCGACTTAAATAATGTGCATATAATTTTTCATTTTTTGTTAAAGCATTAAATGCAGTATCACATTCTAAGGAAATTACCGGTTGATTATTTGGTAAAGTAAATAACGAAATATTTTCGCTCATTTTTGTAGATGATAATTTTACACTAGAATAAAAGATTATAATTTACAACTCAATAAATTTAATCAGTGCGTTATAAATTTTCTACATAAATTTATGTATGTGTATATATAGTATACAATTAATTATTAAATTAATACATTCCCAAAATGTTTTTGTAATTACAGTGTTTTATAAGAAACATTAAAAAAATAGGCAAGATTAAAGTACAAAATTTTAGAATTTCTACTTCTATATATACATATATTTCTTTTTACGTATTATACTGTATAAAAATGACAAGCTACGTGACACATAACCCACCTTGACAAAAAATTTTTATTTAAATTCTTAGCTTTTCTGTTCGTACTCAAAATTGCAAAATGAATATTTCTTTCTTTAAAATTATCACTAAATGAGAAGTGTAAAAAATATTGATACACGATTTTCGGAACAATCTTTCTCCGATAAAATGGCCACGTGTGCAATTTAAACATTGCAGTTTATGATAAAAAGAAATAACTTTTTTTTTAATTTTTATGTATTTAACTAAATTATTTATAATTGAAAGACTGCCTGTTATATGTTGATTTATCATGTAATTTTTTAAATGTAAGAATGTTTACCAAAATTTCCTAGATAATCTAGTTTTAAAGTTAGTAAAGGAATTTTTATGGACTATGATAGAAATAAAAATAAACAAACTTACTTTTGACATAACACTTTTATAATAATTAGTTTTCAAATTTTATACATCATAACTTTAATTTCATCCCTTTTATTATATTCACACTATAAACTTTATTAACATTATTTAATTATTATGTTAATAATGGTAATGACAATAAATCTAGAAAAGCAACTTAGAAATAATTTATTCTTTACAGTATACATACTTTCTATAAAAATTTAAAATTATTTATAAAACTATAAACAAACCACATTATTTCTATAAATAGTTTGATGTATTACTTTGTTCATATAATATTTTATTTCCTTCCTATTTTAAGTATTTTCATTTTTTGTTAGTTTTTAATATATGTTACACAGAAGTTATTTAATTGAATAATACTTGTAACTTATTGTATAACAGGACATATCCTTCAAATGTCATTATAAATACAAAAATAACCATGTTTTCTGAAAGGCATATTTTAAAGTAACTCTTTTCATAGATGTAAATATTTCTGAATAAAAATATATTTTTATTCTTTAACATCTCCAATGCCATCTGCATTTATTGCAAACATTGTTTCGCTCTCAGGCAAACAAGGTGAATCATATATTTTGCATATCCTACTTTCTCGCCTGCCCTTACGTAAATACAATCTTGTAGTACTTGCATGTGCTAAGATATGTCCTCCAATTGGTTTTTTCTGATCACCACCAAACATACTAGCTGCACCATCAACTTGTGCCACAACCTGATTAGTTATAACAACAGCAACACCATGTTCATCAGCTATTCTGAGCAACATTCTAAGAAACCTACCTAAATGTGTTTGTCTAGCAGCTAATTCTCCTCTTCCAGAGTATTCAGTTCTATATAGACTAGTTGCACTGTCTACTATCAACAATGCATATCTAGATTCTGTCATCATAGCACTAGCCTGAATTAATAATCGAGTTTGATGATCTGTATTAAACGCCCTAGCACAAGCTACATTATCTAATACAGAATCTCCTGCAATTTTATATCTTTCTGCAACAGCAATTAGTCTTTCAGGTCTAAAGGTTCCTTCTGTATCTATGTATAGACATTTTCCTTCTGCACCTCCCATGTCTATTGGTAATTGACAGTTAACAGCAAGTGTATGACATAACTGAGTTTTTCCAGAACTAAACTCTCCAAATATTTCTGTAATAGAACCAGTCTCTATTCCACCTCCTAATAACCTATCCAATTCACTAGAACCAGTAGTCACAAAAACTATATTTGACCGAGTCTGATGAATTTCAGTAGCACTCTTAAAGCCCATTACAACTAGTTTTGAAGCTTCTTGCAAAATTTTGTCTGCCTTAGCTTCACTAATACCTTTGATATCAAGTAGGCATTTTTTGGGCGCATAAGCTACAGCTTCCACTGTATAATAACCAGCTTCTTCTAATTTTTTTACATCTCCTGCTGTTATGCCATTTCCCTAGATAAAGAAGATACTTATCAAATAATCTGCACAGTTTAATTGCATAAAAGATATAAATTGTTTCATGAGAACACTAAAGAAACATAATTGAACAAGTATGATACAGGTTACAAAACCAACTTACTTCAAGAGTTTTTATTAACTTTGCTTGTGGATTATATTCCTCAAGCTCCTCATCTTCTTGAAGAGTAGCTGTGGATGCTATAGCTGTCATTTTTTAATACAATGCAACACACTTTAACCAACAAATGTTTCGTGTTGTAATATAAAATTACGAATGTAAAGCAAATATAAACTTTGCGTCAAAATATTGTAACGCCATCAATCATAAAACAGCTTCAAATTATACGACTCGCATTACTCATTATTTTCCTATCTTTTAAATGAAAACATAAAGTAGTATTTAATAGTGAAACTATAAACAGTTATATGAACTATATATTTTAAATTGCTGTGTTCAATTCTGTTTGTATCAATTCCTACTAATTCAATATTTTTAACTGCTTGTTCAATAGCTGTATTTAATATTTATCATATTCAAAATAGATATATGAACAAATATGTAAGAAATAAGTGAATGAACATATAAAAATTCTAATCTTTTATTAATTCTACGGATAATTTTGAATCTTTATAATAAAATATGTATAAAAACTAGATCACGTATTTATCGACAATCAACTATACATTCGTATTAAAGATGTCTCTTCACTCGATAGTAAGAGGCGAAATCAAGGAAAAGAAAAAGGTCAGGAGCGAAAGGTATTAGGTCGAGACAAAACGGATATAGTCCGTTGTTACGTCTGACCATTAAGATTATTGTACATACATCTCTTAAAGTGCTTTTAAACGGAAACTGTTATATGATCATCGTATGTTTTCAAGCACGATTATTCGTTGAAACATCGTTGGATTAACTACATATAACAGATTTATTCTTCCAATGATAATGGCGACTTTGCATAAGAAGCATCTTTGTTCAAACATTACCATAAATGCTGTGTTTTTTGATCTGGACAATACTCTCATCGAGACTCGAAAAGGCGACAATCAAACATGCCGAAAGGTACGCTAAAATATTTAAAATTATATTGATGTTAAAAATCGTATGCGTGTTTGTACATAAACAGTCAATATTGGTCAACGTAGTAGAAACATGTCTGTATGTACATAATATTTTTCCTGAAAAGTACTTGAAAAAGCTGAATATTCAATCTAGTATTAGAAAAATATAAAAGGTTACTCATATTTATAATCTAGTGCTTAAACTGTACATATTTTTTGATATCCGTTTTATTAATTCATAAGGAAGTCTTATAGTAATTACATTCGTATGTTGTCTCATTTCTATTCGAACGCAAAGATCGCACGAAAATAGACACTTCTGTGTAATACGAGCCGACTCCCTGATATAGAGCTTTCTCTTGGACGGTTATTTTTAACTGATCCCACTGTGCTGTCCAGACGTTCAACGTAACGAAGAAAAAGCAAACAAGCACATTACAAAGTTTTCACGGTTTTAAGATACCGATCATCTATACAGTACATTACTCGCAGATTAATACAATGCAGAAAAGGTTATGTTACAACCACATGCGTTTATATATACGTGTATATATTCACTTGTATATATCTAAATTCTGCAAAATTAATTTATTCTGAACAACGTTTAATATTATTCTTCTGAATGCAACTACTAATATAAGCAATTGATGTTCTGCGTTTTCATAATACATTAACAGAAATCAAAGATCATTGCTAACCTTATATTGCTAATAATTTCATATTTGGAGGATAATGTATACAATTTCGTGGAATTAACGTTTGTGGTAGTGCAACTTTATTTTTGTCCCACTAAGTGAGTGTGTCAAAGGGCAAGGCTAGTATTAAGGGGTTTGGTCTGGGAGTATTGCCAGTTGGCTTTTAGCTGTGACAAGTGAAAGATGCAAACTCAGTGAAACTTTGTTAAATATTGTTTGATAAAGATCTGCATCTATTAATTGTTTGTGAATTGCATTAAAAGGTAGTCATCATATGATAAAAATAAAATTTCAAACACATTTAAAACTTAGAAAGTAATACTTAATTCTTAAACTATATAAAATAAACTGCAGCCATGAGTATTCCAGAGAGTGTGAAAAAGTGTGTAGCTATTTTAAAGTCTGTTGAAACTGACTCAGAAAAATTTGCTGCTTTATTTATGGTTACAAAGTTGGTAAATAGTAAAGATTGTATTGCAATAGCAAAAAAAATGTTATTTGAAGCTATTGGAACAAAATTTTTTCAAAAATTATTATCGACACAAGTAGTACCTGTGGATTGCCCTCCACAAGTATATAAGTCTGTAGCATTGTCTATACTTTCTGCATTTTGTGGAGAACCAGAATTAGCTTCTCATCCTGATATGATTATTCATGCACCTGCACTACTTGAAATTGTTTCACAAGCTGATGAAGATGCAGCTGATGATATGTTAATTATTGTCAGTGAAGCATATACATGCTTACAAAATATTGCACAATATCCTCCTGGACAGAAAGTTTTACTTGAACAGAAGGCTATCTCAAAAATGTGTGACATTTATTCAGAAAAAAGTTTTCAAACTGATCAAGCTTTGAATATTTTAGTCACACTAGCTGGAAGATTTGGCCCAGAAACCTGGGATGCAACAGACACTGCACCTTTTCATGCTATTATAAATAAAATTGCATTAGACTTTGAAACAGATCATACAGAAAGAAAGTTTCAATTATGCACAATTTTACAAGCTTTACTAATGTCATGTAGAAAAAATATTATTAGTGAAACTGCTAAAGAAGAATCTTGGCCTTCTACTATTCACAAAGCTTTGTTTGACATTCTTGGATCAAAGATAGGAAAAAATCAACGTGATCCAGCATTAAAGCTTGCTTCTGTAATGATGGATTTATTAGGTGCAGAATGGGCTTTATTGGATAAAGAAAAGCCAAAAATATTTTTCTTATTGTTAATTCAATTAGCATCTATAGAAGTTAGAATGCAAATAGAAGGAAAACAATTGAAAGCCATAATGGGAAATGCAGATTTAATAACATCTTGCTTTATTATTCTTGAAATTTCTCTTACATATATTACCAATGATCAGTTAGATTTAGATCAGAAAGAAAAACAATCATTGTATACTGTTTTGAAAGGAGCTTTTGCTGCAGTTATAGGTTTACTTACAACAGTATCCAAAATGAAAGAAGTAACAGATATTAAAGAAAAAGTATTTATCTGTGCTGTGGTTAGAGTATTAGCTGCATGGCTTGCCCAAGAAACAACTGCTATGCGTACTCAAGTTTATGCAGTTTTACCTTATATTTTAACAGTAGCCAATGATACATTTTATGCATATAGAAATAGAAAATTAGCAGAAAAAGCTAAAGCAAATGCTAAAATTAAAAGTGATGAAGGAACTTCATCTGGAGATTCAGTTACTCATGATCCTTTAAGTGAAGTTGATTTATTGAGACTTCTATTACCAGCATTATGTTATTTAGCTGTAGAAGAAAATGCTAGAGAAATTTTACTTCAACATAAACAAGAGGAAGTCTTATTTGAATGTTTATCTTATCATTGGACAATTGTTCATTATAAAAAACCACCAATTCCAAAATCTGAAAGATTGAAAGCACTGAAAGAACCAGAAAAAGAAGAAGAATTAGAACTTCATGTATCAGAAGCAATTAAAGATTCAAGGACAACTATGGTTTCTGTTTGCAATGTTTTAATGAATATTACTGTACTAGAAGCAAAATTAGTGAAAGAATCACCAACATTCATTTCTTTATTGAAATTTATTTTCAATAATCTTCCAGAACTTAAACAGATCCCAGAAAATCTAGTACTGCATGGTCATCTTGCAGTATTGGGATTGTTGTTATTAAAGCAACAGGCAACACGCATTAAAAAAAATGATTTTTCTATATGTCGATACATTCAGGCTACTATAAGATTCTTATGGGATGCATATATAATTGATGAAAGTAATGACCCAACTGAACTTGTTGTTGCCATGTCATATAAAGAACGATGGATGGAACTTATGGAACTATGGTTTCTTGGAATGCAAACAATGGCTGGAGTGTTACAAGTTATACCTTGGCTTTCACAATTTACTCTTGAGTCAGGTTGGGTAGAAGAAATTATTGAAATCCTCAAGAAAGTAAAAATTGGAAGTCTACAACCAAATGTAAAGTCTGCCTTTGAAGATCTTCTATGTCACTTAGTTAAAGCAGATGAAAATGTAGCTTCTGTTTTGAAGAAATGTGGAGCTTTAACTGTATGCAGAAATCATCGAATGATGGAACTTGGAAAACATCTTTTTGGAGATTAAAATAGTTAAAAACAATACATTTTGTTGTGGTGTTTTAAATGAAACAACTATGTACTTATATACTAAGAGAATAACCAAGAGATTATATTTTGAATACATTATTAAGTAATACATTTATGTATACACGTCATACATTTTTTTATGTCATGTATATAACATTTAAAAAAAGTTTTTAATAAGAAAAGATAATATGAAGCTTTAGGTTTGAAGTCTAATTTTGTTAAAAGTATTTTATTTGACTGAAATAAGGCTTATATTTTAGTGGTTTATTTAGCTATAATTTTGCAAAACTATATACAGTCATAAATTAGATATAAGTTTAGATGATAATTATATTTGGAAATAGTTTTCTAAGAAGTAAATAAATTTCCAAGTATTTTTATGAGTTAAATGATTTTAAAAACAAATATTGAAATATGTGTCAGAAAAAGATCTTTTTACATTTTATATAATATGGTAGATGATTGAAAAATTTATGTAAGTTAAGATTGTGTAACTTGAAGTTAATACAATTTCAAAATGTATATACTTAAAAAAACGTTTATGTATAATGAATGGTTTTGTAAAATAAGAAATAATGTTTCTATTAAAGTAGATTGTTTTTTAAAGTATTTAATCTTTTAAATTATTACCCACCTTGATATTAAAAAACAAAAAGAATTCTAGTAGGTAAACTTGTTAAATTATATGAAAATTATCTTTTAAATTACATTTAATAAATTGCATAAAAATTGCAGTATTAAATATAAATGTTAATTTACAACAACAATTTGAGTAAGACTTCTAAGGTTGAAGTAATATAAATTTGTTGTTGGCACAACTGATTTTGTTGTGATTACAGCAACTACCGCGGGTGCCACTTCGAGTGTCCACTAATCGGCTCGAGTATTTCAATGAATCAATGCATTTTCTAGGTAATCATAAAAACTGAATTAAGTGACCTAAATTCCTAACTGATCCATTTGTGTCCTTTTTCCTAAGAGCTTGATTCAGTCATTAAAATCCATATTCAATGAGTGTTTTTTCACCTACAATGTTAGTTAATTCCTTCTGATAAATTTTATTGTTAACACTCATTTTCCCTAACTGCCAGAACACATTACTATAGACTGGAAATCAGTTTCATTTTCCTTTAGTGTGTATTTTGTATTCTATTCATTACTTTGTAATACTGCTTAATTTATGCATTATAAAGTGAATAAATATTTACTAGGTAATATTCTAACTTTATCTACAGTTGGCTGAGGAATTAACACAAGAGTATGGTATTCCTGAAGATACATCTGTCAAGATTACAACAACATATTTGAAACACTTTAGAAAATGTCCTGATAATGTAATTCATACTTTGGATGCTTGGCGTATAACATTGTGGAGTAAAGCACTTGGAGAAAAATACTCGTATTTAGCAAGAAAAATTTATGAACGATGGTTATACCTACGATACTGCTATTTGACACTTTCATCAGATGTAGTTTCCATGCTCGATCAGTTGAGAATAAAATACCTCTTAGGTTTGATAACAAACGGTCCTTCTAATGCTCAATGGGAAAAAATACGAAAACTTTCACTTGAACAATACTTCGATATTATTCTTGTGTCGGGAGACTTACCATGGGAAAAACCAGAAAGAGAAATATTTCGAAAAGCTTGTCGTTTTTTAAATGTTAAACCAGATAGGTGTATAATGGTTGGTGACAAATTGGAAACTGATATTCTGGGTACTTTGCTTTTATTGTATTCTTTTTGCCGCACATGTTCTAATTGTAAACTTTTTATAACTAATTCTTTTTAATAAGTATTATATAGAAAATGGTATAGTTTAAAACAATATTATTTTTACTTAGGTGGAATAGAAGCAGGTCTAAGAGGGACAATTTGGATTCCAACATCAGATAAACCACCCTTATTAAGGGAAGATCCGCAACCAGATTTTACTATAAGGCATATCACAGATCTTTTAAGTATTTTAAACAGAGGTCCTAATGCTCCAGAACTTGAAGATTCCTCTTCAAATGCATCCGATGGTAGTTGATAAAAAGACAAACAAATCTTTTTTTTTTTTTTAGATTTCCTTAAAATATAGCTGATATGGAAAAAATTTTTATGAAACTTGATAATTGTTTCTTAATAATTAAATAATTACTATTATAGCTCAGAACATATTTTACATGTTTTAAAAGTTACTCAAACAACTCCTATATTATAAATGAAGAAAATATCAGATATTACTACATTTGTTTTAGAGCTCTCTTTTGTTGTTTTTTTCTTAGATTGAGAATTACTTTTATACTCCTTATGTGAGATTACAATTTTAATCTTTAATAGAAAATTTAGTCAAAAATTTACTTATTATCAAACTTATTTTTTGGTACTACCTATTAATTAATTTTATGCTAAATATTTTTACAAACAAATTTTGTATAATAAATTGTTAGTGAATAATTTATTGTAAGAAGAATACAAGTTGTGTACAAAGTGCATATGCACATTTATACCTATATAATAATGAAAAAAGAATCAAATGGAAATAATGAAAGATGAATTGTTTTAATTGTATAGTTAATATGTAATATACCATGTTCACATTATTATATGTGATCTCTACTGTAAAAATGTATAAACGTACGTTTATATATTATAGTATCTCCAATATATAAGTAAATATTGTAAATGTGTCATATATGTATATTGTAATTATATATATACATTTGTAATATATATTTTTTCACTATATATTTTATCTTTGTTGAAGCATAAGAAACAAGAATGATAATGTAAAAGGATTGACAAAGTAAAAATAATAATGTAATACTTATTTCTATTAATAAATCAATATAACGATATCAACATGTTTTTGCTGATATTTTTTATAAAAAAGCAAGTATTGGTTTAAATTTTTATATTTTTCTCATAATTTGACAATGTATAATTACTTTTTTATATTTATACTTTCTTATGTTTTTCTACTATAAGATCATCAGTCAGAACTTTTTCCCTGCTCATTTACTTTTCGTACATTACGTAATTCCATTAAATTCCGATTTAACTGAAAATTTTCTTCCACTTCATGTTCCCCATTTGATTGTTCTATCTCTGTTTTAATCTAAAAACGGTATTAGCTCTAATAATAACGGAATGTTATATATTATAAAATTTATATTGTATTTAATTTATTTAACAAACCAATGGAGATGGCTCTTTGCTTTTAACATAGAGTTTTCTATAAATTTTTCCAGCTTGTTCAGGATTAATATCAGCTTCTACTAACAATGTCAAAACATCTCTCTCGGTTACATGTAATTCAGGATTGGCATCGACTAATACGACTGACTTATTATTAGGGTCCAATGAATCACGCTTAAATTCGTCTAATTTCTGATACCACATTAACTTCTCAGTCACTCTATTTTCATTTAGAATTTTCGGTGGCGTCGGTGGCCGAAATGTTCTATTTAATAATTGTTGAGCATGCGCAAAATCTTTCAATTCTTCATCTTCCGTATTAGTCGATATATTTAAAGCAAGTTTTAATTGATAAATTTCAGATAGCATTCGACTCTGTTAAAAAATGTGAAATACGTTAGTTTATAAATTTAATATTATTTTATACATGTAAATAAAAGAAGATGGTATATGCTGACCACATTTAGAACTGTTTTATTTTCTTCTACATGTTTTTTAAATACTTCATGTAATTCCTCATCAGTATACAGACCATTATGTATTATTTCACGTGTAATCTCGTACACAAATTTTACGTATCTCACTTCTTCTTCTTCTTCTTCTTTTACGTGTGTTTTTTTATCAGTCAAATTAGAACAAATTCCGCAGTTTCCGTAACTCCTTGATGTGTTAATTGCTGATGACAAATGATTGATATCTTGCGATAAAAAATCAGAAGCAGATTCATAAAATATCGAGTTTTCTTCGAATCTGTGTATATTTTCATATTAACAGAATAGCAAATAAGTACCTATAATTTATATCGTAAAATTTCATATCACCTGTCATGAATTTTTACTCCAGCCTTTAAGTCTACAGGTCTAAATATTTTTTTGCAACCAGCGCTTGATTGCGTGTAAGATCTTCGCTTCGCGTTTTTATTATTTGATATAAATTGTTCTGTATTATTTGTCTTAAATGACGGACAAGTTATATGATTGTGCAATTTTGATTGCGAACAAATCATATCATACTCGTAACTAGTAGTAAAACATTTTTCAGCTTCACACTGACAGAAATGCTTTGAGCCATAATACATTCTTAAAAAATCCTGTTAATTAATAAAAAGGACAGTTTAAATTTGTAACTTTATTATTGATTAACAGCTCGTATTTTATAAATTTTTTAATAGCTACGCATAAGTTACATAAATAATTTACCACTGGATGATACAATGTATCGTATGCCAATCTATCAATTATATTATTTGTAATCTCTGATTTCACAAACTGAGGTTTCCAATCAATTTTGCACATTTGCTTTCTTTTGTGCATGTAAGCTTTATTTTTAGCATCAACGACACATTTTGCTAATAAAGTACGTCGTAAGTGTGCACTCATAGAATTATAAGCTGTTAATTGTTCAAAATAATTTTGTCCATTTTGATTATATGCTATATTCAATACAAATTTACCGATTATAAATACAATTTAAAAAAATATATATTATGTCAAATAATTTAAACATATCGAAATTTCTATCGAATTAAAAAATGTGGAACAGGAAAAAATGCACCTTTCTTACCAGTGCTTTTAAGATTAACTTCACTCTTATTACATTTTGTCATTTTTGAAGAACTATATTTATGCTTGCTATTACAAATTTTATCTTATACTAGTGTACAAATTTGAAAAGCAATTCATTAAGAATTTAAAACAATTAATAAGCTAACATTAACGAAAATTTGCACCTTATTAATAACTGAAAAAACACTAATGTACACATACTCTCTCCCATACCACACATACACGCGCGCGCGCGCGCATGTAGATGCTAAAAGTTGTTATTACAGGTTACTAAGCAACAATGTCTGTTTTTCTTTATTTCTACACTTTACACTAATCAATTGGTTACAATTACCAGACATTAAATCTCGAAAGATTTAGCTACAAAACTGTATTTGTCTACATTGCTATTTTGTATTATTTTTTATGTCAAACATTTTATCAAATTTTACGTTAAACTGATGCCGAAAACAGACAGAGCTGTGTTGTTATTGCCAAGATTTGATGTAATTTTTGTAATTAGATTTTTTAAACTAAACATTAGTTCGAGTTTTGGTATACTTTTGCTATTAATATAGTGCATCACAGGATCTGGCATCAATGTGATAACATTTTGGTGAGAAAACTTGCATTAAATATTTTGAAAATCTGACAATGACAGATACAGTTAGCAGAGTTGATACGTATATGAAATGATGCACTTCATTTGTTTTGGTTGTTAAACCGAATGTGGTTTCTTAGTTAAAAACTTTATAAAAATTATAAAAGGCAAAGCAAAATTTTTTTATTTTTAAATGTCGGTATTACAGTTCTTACAGCAAAGTCTTGTACGGCATTAGGTCTTTAATATATATCATCTATGGTCAATTGCTTATACGTTTGTAACAATGTGTACAAAAAATACACTTTGATATGTAATTACAATTGATTTATTAAATTGTATCAAATTTATATTGTTTTAAAATCAAGGAAAATTTAATGAAAAATGCCGGCGGTAATTGTGGGCCCACCTCAACGTAGCGAACAAATGTGGCAAGCATTAAAAGCTCACATTACAAGAGAAAGACAACGAAAGAAACAAGGTAATTTTTTTTACATAACATTTTCATTATGATCATTTACTTTAAGTTTTTATTTTTATTCAAATCTTTTGTTCTGAATACGTAGAACAAGAAGCAGATGCAGAGGAAGAACGACAAAGGAAAGAAAGAGAACGCCAACAAAAACAAGATGTAATGACTTTAGGTGAAACTAGAGAACAAATATCAAATTTGGAAAATGAGCTATCACAATTAAAAGATGAAAAGCATCAATTGTTCTTGCAATTAAAGAAGGTTCTAAATGAAGATGATAATAGAAGGAGACAATTAATTAAAGAAACAAGGTTTATATAATTAATATATAAGATATGAAATGTGTAGTTTTATAATATATCGTAATTAGTCCCTTATTTTTTGTACAGTGTATGCTCAGAAGTGTTAACAGCAGTAGGAGGATATCCTGGAGCAGGTCCTAGAGTAGTTCATTCACAATTGTTTCTTCCATTACCAAGGAGCAGTAGTCCTCTTTATAAAGTAGCTGTTGGTGCATCAACACACACTTTACTACCAACTGTAAGTATATAAAACTTAATTACATATAAAAAGACTTGATTGTTCTATAATATTTTTTTAGGGGCCATTAAAAAGAACACATAGTCCTTCTCCACCACCAACAGCTTCTCCATATCATGCTGGTTATGGTTATAAGCCAACACCATCTATTCCAAGTTATAACCCTCCCCCTTCCAGTAAGTATATAAAAATATAACAATTATAATTTTGCATTGAAAAAATGTATGAGAGAAAACAGAAAAGGAAATGTTAAATGTAGATGTTTGTATTTCTATAGAATCTGAGGAAGCTGCTAGGAGATCTGGTGATTCCCGAGCTGTTCTCTGGAACAGTGAGTATATAAACCTTTAATTTTCATGCTTTTTTTTTACAAAGTTGTCAACATTAGTTTTTAAATTCTTCATTTTTATTATTATAATGTGTTACATTCTTTTTTACAGAGAATAATCAATATTCTGCTTCCAATTTCTATTCTGCCCCTACTGGTCAAAGTGTTTATAGTTATTCTGCACCAACCTCACAACAATCTCGAGAACCTGAACCAGCTAAGTCTGTATATCTATCAGGTAATCGAGCGACATTATCAACACATCAAACTGGTATGTTAAAGTTTATGTATAAATATTCATATTAATTGGCTTACAGTTATACAAATTTAGTAACTTTTTAATGTTTTCTATTTATTAGCATATGTTACAAGTTTACATTCATTGGACCATAAAGGTGCCTATGCAGAAGATAAATTTTATTTGAGACCGAGTAGTCATGTTACCGTTCATGGTGGAGCTATTCCAATTCAGCAGCCTCCACAGGTATTTTTTGATATTTAAACATCATGATACTCATGTAATAATACAATTTAATCATATCTTTTAATTATTATCATAACATATTAATAGGGTGCAAAAACTGGAGGAATTACATCAGGATATCCAGTAAGGGCACCTCAACCACCCCCTGCTCCGTATCCGCCGCCACCAGCAGGGACTTACGTTAGTGCCTCTGGTGCTAATGTTCCTGGACGATTATTATATACTCAGCCTGGAGCTCGTTATCTCCAACGAGAAGTTTAGGATAATGATTATGGTTGCTTAAATTGAGGTATTTGATTGTATTATTTGTATGTTTTATAAATGAAACATTTGAAAATATTTTTCAATCTTATATAAAAATTGTAAAAAGAATATATGTTACATGTAGTTATACTAAACTAGAGCTTCTTAAACTGTGGGTTGCGTAACAAATTCAAGATGGTCGCGTGGACTTTTGACAATTATTTATAAAGAATTTGTAATGTTTATCCATCAAATTTTCACCTATTAATAAGTAAAAATAATTATGGAAACTTTTGATTGGACATTTTAAGATATCTAATTAAAGTTAGAAATACAATACAAATTATAATATGTAGAATGCAGTAAATATAAATATTAAAAAGAAAGTTAAACAATCAATTGGAAAAAAATTTTGTTCTACCTGCTTTACAAACAAATCGAAATTAAATATTTTTTTCCACCAGTGAATGTTTTATTTGTTTACTTATTTTATGTACTTACGTACGTATGTATCCGAGTTAGCAAAAAATTTTCTTTGACAAATGTGGACCGCGAACAAAAAAGTTTGTGAAGCTTTGTACTAAACGCATGTACCGTATGGATAATGTATAAATACAAAATCTGTAGATATGTTTTAAACTAGTTATATCACTTCTATTTGTAAATCTATACATGTATTTATTTTATTTTACATTAAAAAGATTCATTACAAACATGTAATCGAAGGTATGTGATTATACAGGAAATGAATATCAACGATAATTTGTTTAAAATTATAAAAATAAAAAATGTCATGTTCTTTAAATGTAGAATAGAAACAAAAATGTATTATCGTAAAGATTGATAAACTATCACAAAACATAAACATGTATAAAGAAAAATGTTTTATACAAAATAAAGCTAATACAATTTTAATTTCCTGCGTTTGTCAACAGCATAAAGTAACACATAATACGAATATCATACTGATAAGAATACTTTCGTCATCATTATACATTCTGTTGTTATTGATTTATAACTTAATTCCTAACATTTCTTCATTTTGTTTGTGTTTTACTGTATACAAATGATTACGTAGACTAAATATATCAGTTAATGTAACTTTACATAATTTACATGGAATATTGGTATTTTCAGCTTTCCTTGGATCTCTATAATATTAAAAGGATATGAAATAATTAGAACAAATTAATAAAGCTTAATCAGTATTTTGATTATTTACTTACTCCGTGGTTAACAATCGCAAATGCTTCACATGTTCTGTAACTTCTTCCAATTCGTTTGTATCTTCTAATTCCAATGCACTGTGCAATTTGTATATGCTGTTTACGATCATAGATGGTTTACTAGGTTGAAGAAATAGAGCTTCATTATATAAATTCCACTTATCAAAATTATTAATTAATTCTGGAGTTTGAGGCTTTCTTTCTTTTTCAATCAATTTTAACAATGCATCTTTTATTCTGTTTTGACAAATAATAATTTCTTCCATGTTATCACTACTTTCTGATGGATGATTAATTTGCATTCCAATATTTATCCAATGACGTATTCTATTTATCTAATGAAGAAAGTAAAGAAATATACAAAACATTTTAATACATAAAAATATTTTAAACATCATACTTACAAATTGCAAATCATCTATTGTAATTTCAGTATCAAAATGAAGTTCTATATCATGCTCAGGAAATATACTTTTCTTAGTAACTGGATCAAACCCTAATCCACATAATGCACCAGTGTAGTGCGTTCCAAAACTGTTACGTCGTAATTCCATGTATGGAGTAAAAATTAATACTATTAAAGCAGCTAATCCGGGAAGACGTGGCATTAATGTTGTGTTATATAACGTCAACCTGTGGCCGTACATGCTTTGAGAAACAGATCCTGCCACTAAAAGTCGTTGAGATGAATCTTCAGGATCAGTGTCAAGTAGGACAGAATTCACAGAATTTGTTGCCAAGTTTACTTTTTTATTCCTCCCAGCAACAGTGAGATGAGTTAACTGAACTTCTAACGGTGAAAACGGGCCCCGTAAATTTATTGTTGTATAGCATTCAGAAGCTGTAGGAGGATCTGGATAGATGTCTGGCATATAATCTTGGTCATACTGCAACATTTCGTAGTGATAACATTGCTCGTCCGACATATCTAATTGTTGTAATCTTAAGTTATGATTAAAACGTGAAAAATAGTCTTCTTCTTTTTGTATTGCAAATCTTTTTTCAATAAGACATTGATTAATACTGATTTCTTCTTCTTCACTTTTACGGACTAATTCTATGGCAACAACTCCATTGACAACAGAATAAATTTTACCAAAAAGATCGCCAGGTTTATTGATCGAAATCCAAAAGAAATCAAATGCAGCTTGTGACCAATCGTCATTATAAGTATGTATTATAGATGGTCGTATATTTGCTAACTTGCATTCAAGAGCTAATGCAGGAATATCAGCAATTTCGCTACTATGCTCCAGATATTTTAAATCGCATAATCGACATTCTCTTGAATAACCATAATCGATGAAAAATACTTGAACTAATATTTCTGGTGATGTTATATGGCCTTTGACTACTGCCCGAAAATATGATTTGCAATTATTTTGCTCATAAGGAGCAAGTACAAGAGTACCAGTTTCTGGAACTACTGTATATTCTTTTGAATAATATTTCATTTCTTCAATGGTTAATATTATTTTGTCCAACCTTTTTTTAAATACAGCATTACGTATGTGGGCCCAAAAATGACTAGGACTTTTAATCTGAAAATTTTGATTATTGTATAAGTATATAAAATATAAGATTATTTTCATTAAAAATACATACATTTTGTATTATCAAAGGAATACGTGCTACACGTAAACCCGGTAATTCAGGTTTAACTCTGCTTTTTATTAAGTTTCCAGAAGTAAAATAAGTTTTTCTGTTTAAATTTAATTCTTCCGCTCGCTGAAGAGCTATATCTTCATTTAAAATAGGTATCTCTATGGGTATATTACATTGTCTCATTCTAATTGCTTTATAAACAGAAGGAGATATTTGTCGTATCCGATTATTACATTTCTTTTCAAATATTTCCTTAATAAATTGAATATAAATACGAGTAGAAGTATCAAAGGATACTTTTATGTTTCCAACAGAAGTTGTTAAACTTTTTTTAAAAATATCTTGAATTCTACGAGCATATAACGGTCCAGGTTGTTTTAAAGGCCATCCTTGTAGATATACTGTCTTCGATGGATCTAAACCACCTAATAATTTTACTCCCGCATGTTCATTAAATTGGTTTTCCGGTAGGTATTTCAGAAAATAATTTGGATAAAATGCACCAGCAATTACAATTTTCAAAACAAATGGTCGTTCATCTTCTTTCCAAACAACTTTATTAACTCCAGCACTTTCTTGTATACCTAATTTTTCTAGTCTATTAGTTAATTCTGTTACCAAAGCTTTCACTTCGCGCAATACTTTTATTTGTATAAAATTTCTCGATGCCCATTTCTTTTCTTCAGCATCACTATTTAATCGACGATTAGCTTTTTCAGTAATCCACACTTTGTATACATTCATGAAAGCAATACAATCACTACAAGAATTAGCAGCCCAACTAAGTCTAATGTTATATGCTAATAATTTTTGTTGAAATGGATTACTAAACATATCTTTTACAGCTAAACTGGCTGCAATAATTATTGTATCTTTCAAGATACTAAAAACATAGCCTAACATTATTAATTTCGCCGTATGAATATCTATTGGCAGATTAGCCATAATTCGACCAAGATCTGTCAGTTCTCCATCAAGAGTTTGTATTTCATTGATTTTATTTAATAATGCACCTGTTTCCTTTAATAATAATATTGTTCTTTCTAAATTTCCGAGATCAGGTGGATCAAGGGAAAGCGCTAAAATAGCTTTTGGTTCTCCCATATCTAACACTTTTGATTTGAGAACCACATTTTCTAATGGAGCTCGTAATATTTCAGGTGATACTTCTCGAGTTAATACATTCTATAAGTATAATAAATGTTATAATCTATATTTTATTTTCACTGTTAAACGTAAACCATAAAGCAAGTGTACCTCATAAAATGCTTGTGGTACTAATCTATATACTCTACCATCCATTATTCGACCTGCACGACCTGCTCTTTGTTCGCAACTTACTTTGCTTGCCCACCTTAATTCTAAACATTGAAAATTTGTTGTTGGGTTGGTGACTAGTTGTTTTATTAAACAGAAGTCAATTACTGAAAATAATTCAAACTCGATTAATTATTTTCTGTAAAAACTTTTTTTCACTATAAATAAATGAACAAACCATATTTTACATCAGGTACGGTAATACTGCTTTCGGCAATATTTGTAGATAGAATAATGCGACGATAACCGTAAGGTGGTTTTCGGAAGATCCGCTGTTGTTCATCATTTGTAATTGATGAATGTAATATTACTATATCCCATTTAGCTTGTTCATGTTTCGGCAATGACAAGAGATTATGCATTTCTTCAATTTCATTAATTCCTGGTAAAAATACGAGAATCACATGTCTTTCATACATATTTGTTTCTAGATTATAATTTGCATCATCAGCTTTCATGTCAACATCATCGAGGACTTTTATGAGATTAACACAAAATTCCATCATTCTTTTTGTAACAGCTGGTTCATCAGCAAAAACGTCTGGTATCTATAATATAGTAAAAATGTAATCCAAGATCTATATGTATCTTCAATTTTACATATTATTATTGTTATTATTTGTAATAGTTATATCAAGTATTTACCGGTCCCAGTGCACCCATTTGACAAAGGTAGAAGATGGCAACATTAAAAAAAGTTTTTCTTGGAATATCAATAATAGGTGCAGGAACAAGTTTATTTCTGACAGGGGATGAAAAATATTTAGCAAATTTTTCTACATCAAATGTAGCAGACATTAAAATAACTTTTACTGAACGTGAATTTGTACGTAACAGCTTTCTAACAACAAGGAGAAGAAAGTCCATATCTTGGTCTCTTTCATGAACTTCATCAAGTATGACATGTGTGTAATCCAACATATTTTTAGTGTTTATCAATTTATATAAAAGTACTCCTGTAGTGCAATATGTCAAACGTGTATCTTTGCTTGTATGATTTATCAAACCTACTTGGTATCCAACAAGAGTACCTACTGGCCAATTTCTTTCTTGACTAACACGTTTTGCTATGCTTATAGCAGCAATTCTTCTAGGTTGTGTAACTGTAAGGAAATTATTATACAGTTATACATGTATGAAAATTTTATTTAAATTAACTTAATACTATTTTGAGTATAATAAAATTACCTATAATATTACAATGAAGTCTTTTTTTATAACAACTGTCTAAAATAAATTGTGGTATTTGTGTAGTTTTGCCACAACCAGTTGGCCCTTGAATTACTACAACCGAATTAGTTTCGATCATAGATACTATCTCGTCTCTTTTAGGAGTAACTATCAAACCAGGTTTTGCATGATAAACAAATTTGTATGTTTTATAAATGTTTAATGTTTCTTCATTTTGTACATCTTGTATAGCGACTGTTCCTAATGATACAGCTTCAAAGCTGTTTTGATTATTTCCAATATGATAGTTTGCAGACTACAAATATAATAACTTGAAAAAGATTTCAAATAAATAATATTCAAATTATAAAATACTGTACCTCTAGAAGTTCAGTTTCTTCTTTTTGTACATATTCTGTTACATAATCTGTTCCTTTTTCTACACTACTTGTAGGTCTATTTAATTGTGCATCTAACAAAGACATATTCTCTGGTAATTGTTTTCGACTCATTGGCCCAATTAATACTTTTCTTTCAAAAGTACCATTTGAACTAAATATATCTAATGGATCCATTTTATTTCGATGATACTTAATATAAGTAAATATTTATACTGACTTTTAATTATATCTTATCTTTAATTTCTTTTATACTTTGCACATTCTTCTACAATTATAAAAATGTACGTTGTTGTTTTGATATGCTGTTACTTTCCCATTGCTACTACATGTGATTTACCGACTACCGGTTTGAAATAATCCACGCAATTGAATTATCGTTTTAGTAACAGTCGAAATGTTAACCAACAATTGAAGTTCAAATAAAAAATTGTTGTCTTTATGTACCGAAATAAATTTAATCTAATTTTGAAATATATTGAATTATTCAATTTTTATTGGATAATAATAAAGAAAAAAAAAGTAAGTTATAAAATAATTTTTAATTTGTTACGCCCCTGTAAAATGTAGCGGTACTTTTTCAGATATTCCGGGAGGCTGGGAAAATTGAGTTTAATGAATATGCACTTGCTGTAGGTGTATATGGTAATACAAAATATTATGTATTAAGTATTTTGTGCTCCCAAAATAAGACGTTATATTTAATGTTAAATAATACGTAATGAAATTATAAAGTTAAACAATAATAAATAACAAAATGAAGAACACAAGTAATCATTTAGAAAGGGCACATAAAATAAAAAATGTACATTTACATAAATCGTGTATTAAAGAAAAAAGAGAAACTGATTTGTATGTAGTATCATATTACAATTTATTTTAAATTTTAAGTAAAAAATTTTATTTATTAATTTTAATAACACATTAATATAGGAATTGGTGGCTATTATTTGGAATTATTGTGATACTTACAGCAGGGACAAGATTTTATAATGTTACAGAACCACAGCATGTTTGGTAAGCTATTGGTAAAAAAGATTATTATAATAAATTTATATAATAGATTATTCAAATATTCTAGTTGGGATGAAACTCATTTTGGTAAAATGGGAAGTTGGTATATAAATAGAACATTCTTCTTTGATGTTCATCCACCTCTCGGAAAGGTAAATGACTTGGGTAAATCTTGGTTTACATGTAAAAATCTATATTATTAATTTTCAGATGTTGATAGCATTGTCTGGCTATTTAAGTGGATATGATGGAACATTTCCTTTTGAAAAACCAGGAGATAATCTTGAGAATGTTAAATATGTTGGTATGAGAGTTGTAAGTACAACTTAATATTAATAGATTATAAAACTAAAATATTGAATTATGTACTACTTTATAAATGTATTCTGTGTTTCAGTTTTGTACTTTTTTAGGTGCTACTATAGTTCCTTTAGCATATCTTATTGTATGGGACTTAACAAAATCTATTCAAGCAGCAGCACTCTCTGCTTTATTTATCTTGTTCGGTATATATATACTTATTATATTTTGAATTAAATAGATACATACATAGCTATATAATTTATGTATTTTAGATGTAGGATTATTGACATTAAATCAGTACATTTTATTGGATCCTATACTATTATGCTTTATGATGTGTGCAACTTGGGGAATGGCTCGTGTAGGTTCTCTTCATAATGAACCATTTACATGGAAATGGTGGGGATGGTTATCATTTACAGGAATTTCTCTTGCTTGTACAATTAGTGTAAAGTTTGTTGGTTTGTTTGTTGTACTATTAGTTGGACTTTATACTGCTTTTGAATTATGGAGAGAATTAGGAGATCTCACAAAACCTATTGTAAGTTTCTTAAATTTACCAGTTATTTAAAATTAAATTCATTTATGTACTTGTTACAGATACATGTGGGAAAACATTTATTAGCACGATGTATTTGCCTTATTTTATTACCAATATTATTGTATATGTTATTTTTTTATATTCATCTTACTGTTTTAAATAAGAGGTAATAGAATTACGTATTTATATATATACAAGTATTAAGTTAATATATTAATAATTTTAAATATTTTAGTGGAAGTGGAGACGGATTTTATAGTTCTGAATTTCAGTCTCTATTAGAAGGAAATTCTTTGTACAATGCAACAATGCCACGGCAGTTAGCTTATGGGGCTACAATTACTTTGAAAAATCATAGAACTGGTGGTGGATATTTACATTCCCACTGGCATCTTTATCCAGAAGGCATTGGAGCTAGACAGCAACAAGTATTAATTTTATTGCACTTTATATTTTACTAATATACATTAATAAAATATTAACACATGTTTTACTTAGATTACGACTTATTCGCACAAAGATGATAATAATTTATGGTTAATAAAAAAATTTGATACCGATGATATTTCATTAGAACCAGTATTGGTAAAGCATGGTGATCTTATACGTTTGGAACACGTTATTACGCGTAGAAACTTGCATTCACATAAGGAGATTGCACCCGTTTCTAAAAAGCACTATCAAGTTACAGGATATGGCGAAGTAAGTCCGTTTCTTTTATAATTTTTAGGTTTTATTATATTGTGGCATATTTTTATTTTTATAGAATGGCACTGGCGATGCTAATGATGTATGGAAAATTTTAATAATAAACGGCAAAGATGGAGATGTAGTTGAAACGGTAACGAGTAAATTAAAGTTTGTACATCATTTATATCATTGCGTTTTAACCTGCAGTGGTAAAACATTGCCAAAGTGGTTAGTTACTAATTCTATGAACTTTCAAATACAGAAGAAAGAACCATTTCATAAATTTTGTAACTTTTTCATACAGGGCATATAGTCAACAAGAAGTTTCTTGTAATCCAAATATGAGAGATAAAAATGCCTTATGGAATGTTGAAGATAATAATTATGCAAAATGTTGGTATCTAATGTTTATAAAATATGTGGTATTTTGTTATTTAATAATTTTTCATTGCAGTACCAAACGTTAGCTTTCAAGTGTATGCACCCCGATTCTTAGATAGATTTCTAGAGTCGCACGCCGTTATGTTGCAAGGAAATTCCGATTTGAAAGTTAAAGAAGGAGAAGTGTCATCACGTCCTTGGCAGTGGCCCATTAATTATAGAGTAAGTGTTATAATGATAGAAAATAGAAAAATATAATTAAGAAGGTACCTTTTTTTAGGGACAATTCTTTTCTGGCAACAATCTAAGGATATATTTATTAGGTAATCCAATTATATGGTGGGGCAATATCGCATTTCTGATACTTTTTATTATATTATATATTCGTATTTGTGTACGACAACAACGTGGTTGTGTAGAAAGTCCTGCTACTCTTGAACAGAGAAATAAAATAATGAATGCAGGAAAATGGCTTTTTGTTGGTTGGTCATTACATTATATGCCATTCTGGACAATGACTAGGGTACTATATTTTCATCATTATTTCCCAGCTGTATTATACAGTTCAATGTTAACTGGAATAACTTTGAATTATATTATTGAAAGTTTGCTTATTTTATTCCCAAATAAAATTGGGCATGTTATATATCATACAATACTGGGAATTGTTATTTCAAGTATTACATATAGGTAGGTGCAATTTTGTCAAACAGAACGTATTTATGACGAGATTTTATATACGTTTTTTGTTATAGCTTTTACTTATTTTCTCCATTGGCTTATGGTATGGTTGGTCCCTCTTCGCTAGACCCTGAGAGTCCAATGCATTCTTTGAGGTGGATGGATACTTGGGAATTTTAATGTAGACTGTACTAGAATATTAAAATACTCATTAATTATTTTTAAGATTCCTTTTGAAAGAATAATACATAGTAATAAAAGACAGATTTATTTATCAGTATTCAAGTTACTAAACTTGAGGAATACATGACTATTGTACATATCAATAAAATTTTATACATTTACAAATATATAAACACTTTATAAAAATGTTATGAGTTTATATAATTTTTTGTATTTGATAAAACATGATTTAATACCTTATAAACAAAAAATAATAGTATATCGACCGTAAAGAAATGCTGTACAAATCCCTCTTATGGGTTTAAAAAGTTTCGAGGGATTGTGATTCGCTCAGTTGATTAACCCACGTGTTGGAACTGCGCCTCGACGATGCGACATCATCTCAATGCTCTGTTAAATGTCCGATTACGGAGAAATCTTGGGTTATTGCAAATTCTCTTCTTATCTCTTGGTATTATTTAGTGGTGTAAATTGAGAACGTCGAGTCACTTGATACATCGAGTTACCGTCTGTACCAAGTTTCCTTATTATAAGCGCATTTAACCGGTGGGCGCGAATCTTCCCACGGTGAACGATCAATAATCAGCTCCCGGGGATTTTCAGTCTGCCGAGCAGTCACGAATGCACTCATGTGAGATCAGGAGTAGCTGTCAAAGCGACCACGTGTTCCTACAAATTCCCGGTACGTGTTCTCCCGCCTATACATACATGTGTATGTGCAAAATCACATGACTAATCCTATCGATAATCGGCTATCAAAAAGATACAACGTGTAGGCCTAGTGAAGTTCTACCTGTAATTTCGGGAGTGTCGTTTTTTCCTAGATTTGTAAATTAAACTACAAAAATCGTGTGACTTCAAAAATATTAGAAAACCTTATGGTAAGAGTATTGGATAATGTTTGTACAGTTTGATCAATTATCTTGAGCATCGTTTCATGGACTATCATCGTCGAAAATATTCGGCTGAATAAAATGGGGATCATGGAATGGTTGGTAAAACATGCGCGCTAATTTTGATTGGCTAGCAAACTTGTCTATCGTCGATGATTTAAAACGAGCATTGTTTAGAGAGACACTTGTTGCTGGACCGCGTAAAGACAATCAGAACAGTTTGAACTGTACCCGTCTTGATTTATCATGGAACATTATTTCTACCCTTTTGAAACATAATCTGTCTGGTTCGCGCGTGGAACGGTTACGAGCGTGCATAACGACGTTAATCGGATGTAAACGTGTTGGTACGTTAACACATGTGAACAAAGTTAATAGGAGGCAATTTGTTGCTTCGCGTTTAAATTAATAATATATCTTCAAATTGTCATTATGAATATTCTAAGAGATTTGTATCGTTTAGATATGTGTTTGGTATTGAATCTAGTTCTTGAAACGTGATAATTAGCCTTTTTGTTCCACTATTGAAACGAGTGTTTAACAGTTCTTCGTATATTGTTTTTAGAACACCACGTTTGTTCTATTCATCGCTTGCTCACTGACAAGTGCTTCGAATGTGTTACAAAAGCAAGCTTACAAACGAATCGTCAATTAACCATTAAAGTACAATTGGTGAGCGGTCGTATTATAGGAAATCAATTTTCCATGCATTATTTAGCAGGTCGCTCATGCTATCGCATTACTCGGCTAATTTATTTCAAGTTCTGTTGAAGCATTTCGAACTCGAAGACGGAACTGCATTTCTCAATCAGTGTTTATCTCATTCGTATTTCCAGATGATTTCACCTATACATAATCGGTTGCAACCGGTTCATAAGTTATCGGATAAATTCTTCTGTTATCACGTTCTTGCATATTTCAAATCATTTTCTCTAATTTCTATCGTCTATCTTTTTATCCTCGGCAAACGTTTTATCATGAAACAAATTAACAGAAGCCGGTCAAGATTTAAGATTAAGATTTCCACATATGAATCATTTCAAGCGGACATTATTAACCATTTTTAACGTGGTGCGGAAACATATGTAGTTAAATAAGTTATCGCGTCTTGCAAGCACAGGAAACGCGGGAATTGACAATGGAATCTGACCTACTTGGTTGTACGTATCGTGCGAATCTCCGTCAACGTCTGGAACGAGCCAGTCGCGAAGGTGTAGCTTCTGTTACTTCATTTCCTTCGCGCAAATTATCTTGAATTGGAATATTTCCTGATTTGACTTCGTGTTATTACGCGTCATGCTAATGTTATCTAATCTCTTATTTTTAAGCTGATTATATGAAATCCTAACACGGCAGTGTTACTACCACTGACGATTGACACTGAACGTACCAAGCGGGGTTAAACGACTCCTTTCAAAATTTACATTATAAGTCGTACATTCATTGTTATTTCTTTCGTTCATCTGACTCCTTACGAAATTTACGTATTTTTCTACAGTTCTCCATCTGGAACCTTAGTTCTGAACTCAGATATACTTCTCAAGTGTCTATTGTTTCATTTATCTGAATCTGATATGTGTATTTCGCGTCGGTGCGAGCTCTAGAACGACAGAAAGGACTCTTATTGGAGATTCGTAAGCAACACTTTTTCAAATGAGTTCTCTATAGCTAAACGAAATAGAAATGCTGTCCTATATTGAGAGTCAGAGAGTAAAGATCAGAGCCTTCAGAAATGTTGCGAATTATTTCCTTTAATCAATTAAGAATTTCTTTCTAAAAATTAACACTTATTTCATAACGGGTCATTCGACTCCTTACGGTAAGAATAGACAAGTACCGGTTCCCATTGTTTGTTTAGTGTTAAGTATTTCCATCGTTCTTTAAAGGATTAGGATAATTAGTATTTAAAGAATACGTGATACAAACGAGATTACTCTTCAGTTGTATCATTCTACTGGAAATTATGGGAAATCCCCAAGAATACAGTTTTTACGTTTGCAGCTTTTAAACTCGGTAATCCCATGGTTAAATTTTACCATGACTATACTCCAATATCAAATGTTTTAAACCTAAAAACGTGGCGAGTCTTATATTCTTATTTAAAATAATAACAGGTCTTATCTGGTGTTCTACTCTTTTATCCTGCATTAATTTTTATGCTCCGTCAAGATTTAGTAGAATTTTTCTTTCAAACAGATGTATAATGTGATACCAATTAATCGCATTTGTATTTTATCAAACAATTATTAAATGGAACTTGATTCTTCTATGTCGCTAGCAACGTTTAGAAATCGTATTTATGATTTATTATAAATTCATTTATTGCTTTAATTTATTTTGGAAATCGTATGTACAATTGATAGTATTCTTTGTGTTTAATTTCATTATTATATTTCCTTGTTTATATGCTGTATTATTCTCTTTTGTATAGTAATGCGTTATACCCGTTTATTAATAAATAAATAAATAAACACGTATTTATGTGAAATCACAAATTGATTACTTTAATCGTTCTAGAAGCGACGAATAATCGTTGTTTATCAAAAGGAAAGGAAAGAAGGATTAAACACGTCTCTTTCTGTGCAGGTTTCTGTGGCCCGATAACATTCCCGATTAGGCGAAGAAGTGTAGCTTGTTATGTGGCGAATCACAGTGTCTATAATATGCGAGACAGCGTACTAGTCATTTTGTTCGCATGGATCTTCGCGGCGCAACGAGGCCTGTGCGGCAAGCTCGAGCGTGTCGCTCACCGACCCAACAATGTTCTCGACGACTATTACGCCTATCGTCACATCTCTATCATCCACTTCAACGTCCCGGATTGCACGGTCGCTGCAGCGTTCAAGTAAACTCCCAGCTTCCACGATTTCTACCTATCATGCGGTGGATGATAAATTCCGAGATCGGCAATGATTGTCATTACGTACATTTTCAGGTTCACTGTAAAAGAAGAGAAAACTGGAGGAATAGGTAGTTGCTCGGCTCGAAACGTTTCCGTGTTTCTGAAATCCGGAAGTCTGCCGTTCGTACGACCGGATGGATCGAAGATTGCGGCGAAGCTTATGAAAGGGAGACGTCGATATTACTCTCTAAATATGGAGAGTAACGGTGACGAGCATATGATTAAAATCAATGCACCTCCGTCGGGCGATTGGTACGCCATTGCGTTTCGATCCTGGAGCGATCCTGACAACGGGAAGATCACGCAGCAAGGTTGATCGTTAAAAATAAAGAAAAGATAATAATAACAACGGATCGATACCGGTGCAATACCCAATAGGAGATAGTAAATATGTATTTCTGTATTTTTAGGACTTGGAGCATCATGCGACACCGTATTGGACGCAGAATTACTTTTGGAATCCGCCTCGGTAGTGTCGTTGATGGACCCGAAATTAAAGTACGAGGTGCACATGAACGGAAGCGTGGATTCTGCCGCGATGCAGCTATTGATCCCCGACGAGTTCGTGGACTCCAGTCTGTCGTTAAAATCGACCTGTGGCGAGGAATGTAGAATCGCGGTTCACGTAACTACAGAGGATCACCTGACAGGGATGATCGTGAACACTACGAACGCGACCATGTTCTTCAAGCCCTATTCGGATGCGTTTCATTATGTTATCCTTCGTCTGCTCTCTGGAGAATCTTCGAACGTCTCTCTGCAACTGATCGATAGTTCTCCCACTGATTCTGGCCAGGTGAAACCGGTGGGCTTGATGAGAAAGTCCCTACCTGACTTCTTTCTCTTCGACTACGAGCATCTTCGGGGGAACAGTACAAAGCCATCGGCGTTCAACCTGACCGCAGACATCCTGTCCGTCCTCAGCTTTGAAATTGGTCGCGTGTACGACGTGGGTGGAACTTTGACTCTAGGATTGAAGCTGGTCGACGTGAAAGACAAGGAGAAGAAAAATGTCGTCGTGGTCGGATGCATTTCGTTAGGTAAGCAGCAGCAGCAGCAGCGGCGGCAGCGGCAGCAGCAGCTTCGATTACAAGTTAACTATTTAAAGGAAACACTGTAGTTCAAGCAAATCCTGTTCAAGCAGGTTACTATTTAAATATTACTGCCGGTGGAGGCTGTATCCGTACAGAGAATACAACGGTTGCGGACATCTACGTAAACTCCACGGGACCCGCCACTCTTCATGTTCCATTTCCGGAACCTGGAATCTGGCACATAAGTCTGCGAGCGTTCTGTCTGGAGGAAAACTGCCATTGCGCCGCGACTTGTTTAAACGGAACTGCCTGCGAAGACTGCGACTGTATGAGCTCCTGCGACGCTAGAGTAGAAACACGTATCTCCTCGTTACCTTGCATCGAAGGTCGCTGTAACGCTCGAGGGAAATGCATGCATTATATGAGCGGCGGTTTTGTGTTCGCCGCGTGTCATTGCTCTGGTGGCTATCGAGGATTCGATTGCGCGGACGACACTTATGTCCTCAGCAACAGCGATATAATCGTACGAGTACTGTTGTTAACGTTCAGCAATTTGGCGTTTATCGGTTCCGTCTACGTGGCTGTGCGCCGGGAATACTTTACGGAAGCGATTGTATACGCCGCCGTAATGTTTTTCTCGACGTTCTACCATGCCTGCGAGGCTGGGGAAGACGTGTACAGCGTGTGCATCATGAGATTGAGCGTTTTGCAATTCTGCGACTTCTTTAACGCTCTTCTGTCCATTTGGGTGACGCTGGTAGCGATGGCCTCGTTTGGACCGAAGCTCACCGCTTTTTGTCAAATAACAGGAGCTGTTATTCTTGCTATGAGCGCTGAAATGGATCGTACGGCTCTCTGGGTGTTCCTTTTACCAGCCTTGACGGGCTCTGTTCTCATCGGTTTCTCGTGGAGCATGAAATGCAAGAGGAGAGGCACAATTCGCTATCCGTCGCGTCCTTACAGGTAGGTTGCTCATTTCAAAAATTAATAAACGTTCGTCGATCATATGCAACGAGAAATATAATTTGTTTGTGTTCACAGAAGCATTTATTTTCCGGCTGGTCTTCTTCTAGTCTCTCTTGGCCTCGTCTGTTACGCGTTCCTCCAAACAAACAGGAATTACTATATCGTGCACAGCTTTTGGCACGTATGCGTTGCTATAGGTGTCATACTACTTTTACCAAAACGACAGTACATGAAATGATTGTTACGTCTATACTTCAGCAAAAGTGAAAGTTGTTGAAAGCTGTTATTATCTGGAAGGAAAAGACCTTGTTGCCAATTTAATAGGAGAAACGGGTACAAAAGTGTTTATAGCAATCAACGGTGCTTGTAGATACATCGAGTATGTATGTATATTGTAATTATCAGAGATCTTATTCTTGTAAAAGTCATATAACATTTGTAAGATAGCGAACTGTTCAGCAACTAAATGCATTTTAGAAGCAATATGAATTTTACAATAGCATTAATTACTTCAAAGTTGTCGAATCGTTGCATTTGAATAATTAGTTTCCACGAAACATACTGTTATTAGATACGTTACATTTACCTTGGGAGATAAGCAATTCCTTGTATGGAATTTCGCTTGATTGCTTGTGTTTATTAAATTTATTAACGTTGACTAAGTTAGATCGCTTAAAAATGTGTTCAATGAAAGTTTAAATGTTTCGCTAAGGACCAAAAAATTTTTAGGATACGTAAGTAGTTGTAAACACATAGGTATATATACATATAGAATATAATAGAAAATGTTTTATATTTTTTCTGCAAAAACGAAACTGCATTTTACTAACGCGAATATAATATAGCGTTCTATAATTTATTCGAATCCCCCAAGGATTATCTTGAGGCTTGAGTTCCAATGTGAACGTCGACGTTTTAGTATCGATGTCCAATATTAAAAGAGAATTCATTTTACTTCTATTAGGAATCGAGACCTCGCACACAACTCATACATTAATCAGAAGAAACTATATATATTTATATACTAAAAGATTATTACATCTACATTTGAGGGTTGTAGAACATTCAGAATATTCAGTACATGCTTGTACTGGTACCAAGAGATAAGAAATCGTTACGCTTTGCGATTTCGTACGATCTTGTTTGCCTTACACAAAGATTGTGTAAAAAAGTAAGTGTTTACGTTGAAGGAAAGTTATCGTGTTATACGCTAAAGTGCACGAATTAAACGACTCCGTCACTTTACGCGGGAACAATTTCACTTTTCTTGATCTGCACATATATAAGACGATCGAATAAACATAAAAAGTCATTGTTACAGATCTGTTCTTTTTAACTCACCAGATGTTACTTGCAGTTATTTGATCGATTCGGATAACTTACAAATTGTTCGATATAATACGAGCTTTATCGCATTACGTTATTGTATATTTGGACCCCACGGCCAAACTCTATTAAGTTCATGTTTTTCAAAAAATAATTACATTTTGCATATTTGCTGAATCAAATTTTTGCACTGATTTAACGTTAGGTTTACGGGACCCGTCAATTTGATGTTTCTAGTAATTTTTGCTGACTTTTATCGATGGAGTGATACAAATACACCCAAATCTACTTCCCTCGCAATTCTGCAGTCTCAAATTGTATATGATCTATTTCTTAGTATATGTATATTAGAAACAGAGTTACACAACGAATGTCCGTAAATCTAGTGTTAACGGTAAAAATTAATTCGTTCTAAGCAATTTAATTTTAAAAATAACACTGTATCGTTCTGAACCGAACAAATTGTTATCCTCTAAAATTTCGAAAGTGTGACTTAAAACAGTTTGACTCTAGGGTCTGGATACGTACTCCCTGCCGCCAAACAATCTCGTTCATCGTTGTCTAAAAACTAAGTTTTCGACGGTTTACGTGTTATCAGAAACTATGGTCTCTAGCATCTACAACGTTCCAGTTTCCGTGGGTGCCGTGGTTCTCGTGTTAACCGCGGTGGCCACGGTAACTATGTTCGATAACAGGGACAACATGGTTTCCATGGAGAATCCGCAGTGTGGATAAATGCGCGAACAACTTCGTCCAGCTCTCCCTGCTTCCACCGCTTCCTTTATCGCGGTTCCTTCCATGGCAGTGCGGAAAATCTGATTCGTCGTGATCGTATCGATCACTCGGTCGAACGACGAAACGGTCTCGTCGTCGTTCGATTTGTTGGCCTCTTTCATGGACGAGGCAGCCTGTTGCGAGTAAGTGCACACGGCTCGTTGCATGCAGGATGTTGTGTCGATGCCGTGACGGGCTAGGACGTCGTCCATTTTTGTCATGATTTGAGTGAAACCGCTTTCTTCGCCTGAAATTCAGGTGTTTTATTGAAACGACAGTGAATCGATGAGCGATCTGACGATGATTTTTCCTTGCTTAACATGTTCTCCGTTAACACGATCCGTGCCGCATTGAATTTTACATTCCAATTAAACAGAAAGCTTTGCAAAGCTTTTGCAAAGCCGTTGCAGTGTCATATACTGACATCTAAATGCTTATTACTTTGTTCTGTGATACATCTTATACTTTTCACCTTTTTTTTTGATAGTTATGATTTTTGTTGAATTATATTTATTATTAGGCGTACGTCAGAAGCAAATTTATTAACCCTTTGACTGCTAAGTACTGCCGGTCGAAGGGCTCCGGATGGCGCTCTATTAGCAATTGCGTTGCTCTAAATGGGAGCGAGGAAAAATTGACAAACGCATATACGCGTCCATAGTTCACACGAGTAGCTTTCGTCAGACGCATATATGTGCCCATAGTAGTCAAAGGGTTAATCATACACCCCACGCGGCCTAAACGGAATCGTTGCTAAAATCCAAACTGGCACGGATTCGTAAGTATAGTAATAAATAGGGATGCGCACATAAAGTGTCTTAAAGTCTTACAAAATATGCGAGGTAATAAATAAAGAGATAATCTATGTACCTATCTCTTTTCCTCTTAATCGGTAAAATATGATTTAACGTAGAAATGAGTGTACCGAAAACCGTAAACGCGCCAGGGAACGTGTTAAGTAACAATTAAACTAACTTACTTCTTGCGTAGTGGCCATAAGTGCCGGACAGAACGTAGAGTATTTTAGGAATGATGAGGATGGAACCTACTCCTATGATGGCGCCTAGGATCAGTGCTCCTAAGTCTATTTTTGCGGGGGCGTACGTCGACACCCCGTAACCCTGTGTTGATTGTTGTATTATTCAATGTGTCGGCGGAATGTGTCGTAGAAATAAAGTTTTCCAAGGGTGACTTACGCTCCCGGTGCTTCCGAGGTTCGTGAAACCGAATCGGGGCTCTTGACTGCGATCCGTGATATCGTTGGAGTCCGTGTCATCCCGTTTCGTTGACGTTTCGCTACGTAGTTCTACTTGAGACGGTACGGCTATCTGGTCCTGGGATTTTCCGCTTTTCTCCAAATAAATCATGGAACTCGGTACAAACCTGTATAAAAGTTGTCTCACTTGATTAAAAAGTTACGATCCTGCTGTTTCAATCGAAACAGAAATTATTATAGAATTAACGTTAAAACGCCCTTGAAAAGAGCGATGAGATATACAGTAGCGGACAAAAGTTTAAGACGACAGGACAATGCAAAACATAGTTTTATGGTATGCAAATATTGTTCATATACTTGTTTTTATCGTCATTTTTGTAGAACACTATCTATTGATTAACATAGAATGCGAATTTTATTTATCGTGCTATTTCTTATTAATTAATTAATTTATTTTCTTTGACCCTTTCGTCTTAAACTTTTGTCCACTACTGTATAACTTATAAATTACAAATGAGCGATTAGGAAATTAGAAATTAGAAATTAGTCGTAGGTAGACAAGAGACGAAATACTTTACTAATCAATTGTGAAGGAAAAAAAAGCGTTATAAAGTATACTTTTTGTAATCACCGATCGAGTCTTACCCTCCGTCGTCGAATTTCGGGCTGCCTGCGACAACCACCGCGGAGGAGACCAGGAACAGAATGAATTTTCGAGGATTAAACGACATCTACCAAAAAGAAAATATTAAAGAAGGCATTGTTCGTCTCAGGCATGCTTTTCGTTACGTCTATTAATGGATGTGACGAAGTATACCTCGATGGAACACGGAAAGCGATCGAATTTTCGTAGGGCGCGCGGTACGGTTCGGTTTTAAAGAAACTGGAGGGCACCAACATTGTTTCTGGCATATATAGCCGTGCACCTACTCCGGATCGTCATAACATGACAAACCATGGACATAATTGGAGTCACTGGTTTCGCTTTCATTGTTAGATTTTCATAGGACGCTATCACGGTGCGTGACTCCGCTCGTCTCTCTTGAAGAAGCAGCAGGACGTTAAACTGTCGCCACGAATCACTCGCGACGGCATTGTTGTCGTACAACAAGAGAGCTTGGTCCGTAGCCCGAAATAATTTATCTTTCGCAACAACGATAACGATCTGTTAACACGCTCGCCTCTTTACCAACAAACGGCTACACGTTGTTAACCCTTTGTACTCTGAATTATTTTTCAATTTTGTTGTCAATAACTCCCTAGTATTTTAGGTGGTTTATTTGAAATTTTATTTCAAAGGACAATTCCTTGAGTGGTACTTATTTTTTTAATTAATTATATCAAATACAGCTCTGAAGTTTTGTTATAACATATGTTTGTTTAATTTCGTTGATTCTTCGGTCTTAAACTTTTGTCCGTCACTGTATTTAAAATGGCACTTTAAAAGTTGACTCGACATAAGGAAGTTATTTTGATAAAAACTGACGTCGAGTCACACTCGACGAACGAGTGCAAAGGGTTAAGGATACGAGAAAGACAAGGTATCCTAGTGTTTACGGAATCGTCGAGATTGGACGAAGATCAGAGGTGCCGTTTATCCTCGTCAAAGAAATGACTCGACTCCACGATATCGTTTGCGATCAATTTCAAAGTATTCGCCTCTAAGACGGAGAACCATGGAAACTTCGTGAAATTGGGATGTTATATGCATACGTTTCGCGATTAGGCATCCTAGCTCTACCTGATTTTGAGGCAACGAATTCGTTCTGCAGGTTGCCCTAGAAAATTCACGAAAGTCGAGGCTCGTATGCGTGCACTAACAAACCTCACGTATCAATGCACACGCATAGATTAAAATATGCTCTGAATGTCTTCCAGTCGGCATTGTACGTGTGCTGTTTCTAAAAAAAACAGCGCCCCTTAAATACGAGGATTGCCGGTGAAAATAGCGAAACGCGGGCGCTAAGGTAATTACGAAACGTGGAATTCGACGCGCGAATTTGTAGAAATTTCAGGCGTGACGATGACCGGCGTAACAGCCACGGGGGACGTTCGTTTCTCGACGCTAATTTGACCAGGATTCTCTTCTAGGTTCGTTAATTCTGCTCGTGGAAATAGAATTTCCTATTCGACGAGGGTGGGCTGGCACCTGTACAAAAACTGTGCACGGTGATCAAGGATTCGTCATACGTGGTTCTGTGCTCGCTCCAATTACTTGATTCACATTGAATCGCTTCAGTTATCTGAAACTTTGTTTATCGACGATAATTTGATTAAACTACCTCTGGTGGAACCATTTTTTATAAGAGACGAACAATTTTTAGTGGGAGAACTGGTACCATGAATAACTCGATTAAACACGCGATCACGTTTTCGCTGTTTTTTATGTTGCACTTTTCTGAATCGAATGGCGATGTTAACGAAAGGACGGAGACCTCGAGGGCGCACAGTAAAATGTTTGGAAAACGTTCGAACGGTGGATTGATCTCTTTCGATTCAGAAAAAGAAAAGCTTCGAGTAAGTCTGAATAATAGATTATTAATTTCCACATCACTCATGCGTATTTGTATCATTCTGCTTTTCTTTTATTACGATTATTATTGTAGATCGATTGGGCCGTAACCATTCCCTTCATTTCGATACCTCTCGAGCACAAAGCGGAAGAGAACGGTGAAATTCCGCCGTTGCTTCACGTTAACACAAAAGGTCTTGGAATCGTTGGGTTAATAGCTACCCTGTTTAGCTTCGTAACGCCACTATTCTCGAGGCCACACCAACAGTTCAATTATCGTAAGTAATAAATAGTATCCGAATTATCGTTCTTTTCGAAGATATGAAAAAAATACGTTTTGCATACAACTGTAGGCGCGGAAGACAACGGGCAATGGTTGCAAATGGGAAACACCATCAACGAGATGCTCTTCGACAACGATTACGTGGTTCCGTGTATACAATACGTCGTTTGCTCAGCCGTTTCAGTGGCTACTAAAACGAAGAATCCGACAAGCACGGACAAATTAATCGATGGATTATCAAGGTAAAGTTGAAAAGAAAAAGTTGAAAGAATCGATCGAATATTAAGAACAGACTATAATGTTTCAATCGATTAAAAACAGTCATAAGTGGTTCAATGATGTTGCAAATGGTACGATCATTCAGGACGCTGTGGCTAATGGACGGAAGGGAAATCATGATTGTGCTCGTATTTACAATTGTTCAGTGACGACAAAACTTTTAAATGCCATGATGAATGAATTTGGGATAGCCTAACAATTTAACGTGTATTTTACAATTCTGTGTAAATGCAAGAAAGTATATTTTTGTATAAAAATAAAATTTGTTTCTCGCTCAAGGAAATACGTTATTATCCTAACTCGTGTGGTGTGAAATATCTTCGCGTGTACGGCTGCACGATCCAGTCATAATCTCCGTCGCTTTAAACTTTCACTTTTCGTTAACTACTGTCTGAAATGTTTAACGACGCATTTGCGATAGAAGAACACATTTATCTGGTTCACCGTATTCACAACCATTAAAGTATACTTCAAAATTATGCGTCGCAGGACTTTTACCAAATCATTTACGTTAGAGCACAGGTTCGAAGTCGTAGACACAGTCGATTAAAATAGATGTTGGTTTCGTACAACTGTATCTAATAGAGGCAGACATTTCGTTTGAATTTTAAATAATTTTTCTCGCAACGAATTTCATTATTGCGATTGTGCTATAAGAAAACTGTCATTTGATTTTCATTCCCTTGAATTCGTCGTAATCGATGTACTCGATGGATTGAGCGATGATAACAGCTTCACTATTTCCGTGGAACCTGCTGCTTTGGCAAGATCGTAAGGCGACTGCCCCATTTTATCGATGCGCTTCGTATCCACGTCATGATTCAACAAGTATTTGAAAACCTCCACTTTATTGAACAGCGCTGCAAAGTGTAACGGTGTTCTTCCAGAAAAATCTGCCTGCGAAAGGTCCGCGTTAGCTAACCGATGCGACTCCAAATGCTTCACGTTACCAACAGCTGCTGCGGTACACATAGTCCTTGCTATCACTTCTGCCTTTTCGTGCAGGTAAGCACCGCACTTTATTAATATCTTAATAATCTGGAAAATGAAAATGGAACACGCTTTTCTATGCAAGCTGGAAATTGAAATTAATTTTGTGAGCTTTATATCTGAACCCCAGATTCAACGTATGTTAAGTCCGCTTAATTCTTTCAAAAATCACATTTTGCACGTTTCCAGTATAAAAATTATTTCGTTCCAGGTTGCTTAGCTTTTAAAATAAGACTGCACTGTTCCCAGTCAAACGGTACAAAAGAGTCTTGATTTTGTACCTTTGCGACTTAACATAAAGCGTGACTTAATAGTTTGGTTCCATGGTTCAAACGTAACGTATACATAGATATGTTTACCTCGTGATGATCAAACGTGATCGCATCCATAAGAGGGGTACGATTATATCGGTCTTCAATCTGAATATCTGCCCCCATTTGTACAAGGCATAGTACAACGTTTACGTGACCCTCGCAACAAGCGATATGCAAGGCGGTGCGACCATCCGCGTTTTGTTGCGAAATATTCACACCCTGAAACAACACGTGTGTCAACTCAAAGGAGAAATTGGGGTGCTCATACGAGATACACGTTAATTGTATGCACTCACGTATTCCATCAAAGCTTTAAGTTTCGGTATGTTGCAACTTTGAGCAGCGGCATTCAACATCGCAGGGAAAAATATTGATCCTAATTCCTGGACCTCTGTCGATAAAGAAAAGTTCAGTGATTTCGCAACCTCCTCCATAAGTTGTAGATCCTCGAGAAACGAAGGTTGTCCTCCGGTAAGTTCTCCCCGAATATTCGTTTGCATTATTTTACGTTTCATCCATGTGTCCCATTCTTCCTTCGACAATACGTACGCGAGCTTAGTCAACGCAGCCTCTGGTGTCATATCGAAACCCGATAATACACCTGCGAACGCAAATCCCGAATTTTTTCATTTGAAAATTCTTATCCGTAACGTCGAATGTAAAAATTCCAATCATATAATTTTGCATTCCAAACCGTGCCGTTAACACTTAGCCAACCGAATGGGGAGATCTCCCATTTTTTCTGTAACAAGGGCGCTGCGATGGATTTTATTTATTTTTGTTACTAGTTAGTCTTAAACAGGTGTTGTTCACAGTTCGTCAAATGCATTTTCTGCTTTTCCAAAGTACAATTTTTAATCAATTCTTAATACACTCATGCACAGTGTCTGGTCAGGAGTGACACTGTGCGGTTAGCTAAATGTTAACCCTTTGCACTCCTTTGTCGAGTGTGACTCGACATCAGTTTTCATCACAGTAACTTCCCTATGTCGAGTCACACTCGACGTTTTTAAAGCACCAGTTTAAATATGGAAATTGTCTTACTTTTTAGTTAAAGAATCTAGAAGATCCACAAATATAAGTTACAACAAAGTTTGATAGCTATGTTTAATATAATTAGTAAAAAGAAAATTGTTTGAAATAAATACCACTCAAGGAATTGTCCTTTGAAGTAAAATTTCAAATAAAACACCTAAAAACACCAGGGAGTTATTGGCATCAAAATTGAAAAATAATTCATAGTGCAAAGGGTTAATAGGCTTTCGGTCGATGATATGTTAAAAGCGCGTATGTATAATTATATACCGGCTTCCTCGAGTAACTTTCCAGATTTGTAGCTGGTTGAAACGCAACCTGTCGAGCATTGCGTAATGTTTACAATGATAATCCCACGTTTCGTGGCTGCACGCAGTTCGTTAATTATGTCCTCCCGGTTCGTCGGTAGGTTTCCTACACCGTAAGACTGTATAACAACGCCTTCGATCGGAGATCGCAGGAACGCCTTTACAAGCTCCGTTGTTATACTTGGAAATATCCGAAGCAACCCGACGTTTCTGTTCAAGGTTGTGTGCACGTGAAACTTCTCCGCCAACTTACCCGAGCGAAATATGGCTCGATAGTTCACTGTAACGCAAACACACATTATTGATATGGACGCTGATAAAGCGTTATGAACTGCATGTGTATACAGTAGTGGACAAAAGCTTAAGACGAGAGGACAATGTAGAACATAATTTTATGGTCTGCAAATATTATCTGTGCATTAATCTTTATTGTTATTACGGTAGAACAATTATTTATCGATTAGCACAGAGTGAAAATTTTGTTTACCATGCTATCCCTTATAGATTATTTAATTAGTTTAATTTCGTTGACTCGTTCGTCTTAAACTTTTGTCCGCTACTGTAGCATATGCATATCTTTTTTCTAAACACGCTTATAAACTGTGCTCGTGCACGTTTGCTCTTTAGCAATAAGCAGTTCTATAGCAAAGCTTGGCAAGCGCGTACCGCGACGAATCAACAGACATGAATACGTAAACATCGATACTTTATGCGACAAATTTAACGCGACTTTTAAAACACAGATTCGCGATAACCGGTTGCAATTATCTATCGTATAGAATGTCCCTCGATTATAATTTTCCTTGTTCCTCGTAACATTATCTTTAGACCAAGAAATCGAATTGTATCGAATCACGTTTTCCGCATTTCAGCGGAAAGCAAATGAAAGAGGCAAAATCGAGACTCTTTTATACCCGAATAAGTTGAACTCGAAACTATGGTTTTGAAAATTGAACAACTTAGAATACAGTAATTTGTCTCATCCGCGGAACGAAAACTTTGATACAGAATATCGTTTACGAGAAAAAAGAAGTGAAGGAATAAAGTGTACTTAATATAGTTTGGCTCTGGGGTCCAAGTCTATTATTACATGCGGTGTCTTAATATTTTTGTAATTCTGTCTGACGGACAGTGTTTCGTGAAGGCAAACGATCAATTCGAAGCAAACAAAACCGCAGCTAACCAAAAGAACTGTATCTCGTAATTGGGTCAACTGCTAACCTTCGATTTTGACGTTGGCCTTGGCCAGAGGTGGAAAATTCGGCGAATCAAACGCCTCGAACGAGGTGGACGACATTTTACTAGTGCGATTCCCTCTCATCAGATTTGTTCCGAAATATACGCACACTTCCGGTATGTTGTAATTTCCGGCTATGATTAGGGACGATAGAAAGTTATCCAGACCGTCGCTTCTGGTGTCGAAAATCGGGACTTGGGAACCGGTTAAAATAACTGTTTTGCCTAGAGATTTCAGCATAAAAGAGAGAGCAGATGCTGTGTAACTTAACGTATCCGTTCCGTGTAGAACAACGAATCCGTCGAAATGTTCGTAAGATTGCTAAAACAACGAAAACACTGTATATTACAATGTAACACATAACAATGAAACACGAATAATATTCGAAACACTTTCATCAGTTTTTCTCGTAAATTAGATAAGCGTCACGAATATGTACACAGTATTGCCCGCTTATGTGTCACCGAATTTGTCCGTTTATCTGCCACCGAGCAAGTTATCCCCATCGCTTCGTGAAACCATTAGCCTGAGGTGAGCCTCGACGTTATCTATGGTTTATGTCTAAATTGTTCTTTTCGTTTCGCACTCATTCTTCGTGTTTCTTATTATCACACGTGTCAAACGTACAGTACATAAGCCAGAATCAGATAACGCCCATTAATTCACGGAAATTTACCTGTCCGACGAGAAATAATGCGGGACTGTACATACCAGGAAAAAAATTATAAACTCGTCTAAAATAGGACTAAAACGTACGGTGCGTTATTAAGAAACAATAACTGTTGCTGCGTTATAAAACCATAGAAGATCTTAACTCTTATAAATAATTATTTCATTTATTTTAGCTTAAATTCGTTAAGCATCCGAATACTTTTGTAACATCAAATTCATTAACATTCGCGTTCCCTCGACACTTCCTTCCAACATTTTTTTATATTCCCGCATCTATATGTTATACTTAAACATACCGCAAAATATATTTATTCCAGAAGCCAAAGTTATACCGGTGTTCAAATATTTCGATCCCCAAGCAGCGACATGTAATCCGGACAATACTGTACACACCTGATCAAAGCACATTCGTAGTCTCCGTTAACGTGTCCGCGAATAATAGAGAAACTTTACCTTAATATCATTGGCGATCCGAATCCAATCGTTCATGGTCATATCACTGGAGTCGCAGAGCGGTGAATACTCTAACACGCTATAAATAACACGTCTATTGTCCGTCGTGGTCAACCTTTAAAACGAGACGGATAGGAAAAAGGTATTATTGCATTCTCTTTCTTTGTTTATAAAACAGTACCTATGCGCTCTATAAATTTATCTATGGATATCTATCATTGCATTTTCCGTTTGCTATCTGTATCATCAGCTCGTACGATAGGTACTTACGGAAGTACTAGCGGTCCCGTTGATCCGAATCGTTTCTCCGCGTACTTTCGGTCGTACATGTGCGGATATTTTCGTAGTTGTGTCACGAAAGCGTTTTGTTTAGGCTCCAATACTGGAAGAACATAACAAATTATTGTACAACATCACGGTTAAAATTGGATGTTAACACTTAGCCAACCGAATGGGGAGATCTTCCACTTTTTCCTCAACAAAGCGCTGCCATTGATTCCATTTATTTTCGTTATTAGTTAGTCTTGAACTGGTGTAGTTCACAGTCCGTCAAATGCATTTTCCGCTTTTCCAAAGTATATTTTTTAATCAATTCGATACCAGTTTAAGACCAACTATTAACAAAAGTAAATAGAATCGATGGCAGCGTTTCGTCGAAGAAAAAATGGAAGATCTTCCCATTCGTTCGACTAAGTGTTAAATTAGGTTCCAATTTTGTATCGAATAGAGCACAGAAAAACTTAATTATACCTCCATCCTCGTTTCTGATCATTCCAATAGTACCGCCGGTGTACAGAACAAGCACACGACCGTCGCGAACGGTTTCGGTGTCCAAATGGTCGGAGCCGTTGTTCGTTGGATGATCCATACTTTTTCCGCTCTGATTTTCTGCGTGCGACATGATCACAGATGACCGTAAAATGCTAACGTTCCACGTACACTGTTATCGCTACGAAGTTTCTATCGAGAATGATTTGCTGTGCAATTTCTTTTGATCGAGCGTAGCCAATGAATCGATATTTGTCACGCATGCTTTCCTAATCAATGCGTACTACGGAGATCGAGACACGAAACATTATTTAGGAACTGGTTATTTGAGAACGTTAAATTAGATTATATCACTGATCCCGAATTTTGTAACGGATTATATCATACCGTGGTAATTCTACTACAAATCATCACATTTACTCTGACTTTATTTCATGCATTGTACGGGAGATTATCTTTTTCTGATAGAGTATACGGATATTGTTAAGTCAACGAGATTACCACGGATTTTATTTTATCGCAACTTGTTTAGCAAATCTTTGTTCAAACGGTTCACACATAATGGTATACAGATTTAGTGTACAATAAACTACAGGGAAAAAAATACTCAGAACTACGAGTATTTTTTACTATTTTTTAATTTTTACTTTCATAGTGTATACACGTGAATATATACAAAATAACAATGCGTGATTTTGAACCTACGTTTGTATTCATATTTATGAAATATTCCTGTCTTCAGCGAATGTTGGATTTGGAGCACTAAAACATGTAATTTTGACCGGTTAACTTAAAATCGTTAATAAGACAGAAATAAAGTACCTTCGACTCTAATAGTTGATCGAAACGGTCCTTAATTATATCATACGTGACCAACAGGAAGGATCCGCAAAGGGTAGTCATTAGATTAGCAGAGACGCCTCTGTAGAAACCGACCGCGCCATCTTTTTCTATAATAACATTGATCTAATGGCATACGATAATTACATCAATAAAACGGGGCTGGAATTGTCGTTAAAACTATTTCATGAAGTTTTACCGACCACTTGCCGCACTGGCACGTAACTTTTTGAACCACGCCCGCTCCAAAGCATTTTCTGTCTAGATAACGTGTCAAAGGGATACGAAACGATTGTTGCGATGATAGATGCTAATTCAGCAAGGGTCAACGATATAAAGAACGGTGCGTGTGATGTAGGAGTACTTGAAGAATCATTCACATAATTGTTTATGTATGACTGTTTACCAATTGAATAAACACCAAAGTAAATGGACCTATAAAATTTATTTCGATCAAATAAGATCAGAAGATCAGAAGGTAAGTTTATCGTTCTACCTACTGTACTTTTTCTCGTTTCATTTGTCAACTCGGAGCGGTAGTTAAGAATACAGTCGTACCAATCGAATTTTCTGAGATACCGATCGTTCATCCAAATATGAAGTTCAGAGGACAAAACATTAACAATTGAAATTGTTTAATGTGTTAATTTGTACAACGCATATATCAACAATTTTGAAATCACGATTGGTACGACAGTTAGACATGCTGCTCTGAACCTGTAAATAGATAGGCCACACGCCGAGAGCGATAATCCTTGGAAAAAGCCTCGGAAGCCGTCACTTCTATAAACTTTGTGCAAGCAGTCGTTCAAACCGTAAAATTCCCTTTTTACCATTTTGTTATCACCAACATCTACAGTCACTCGGGTATTGCAGAAAGTAAGGGGGTAGAGAATTGTACAGGAAGTAAGACCGACAGCACCGCCGGTTAAAAATGGCACAATGAAATGACTGTGAATCGTCCTCGATTCAATCACCTATATAACACTATCTAATGTTTACGCTTGTAATATTAAGGAAAAGCGTGTAAGAAAAGTAATTTTGTTAATATCTATTTAGACATACTTTATGAAAGGCTTCATAATATATATTGTAAAAAGAGAAATTAATTGCTTGTGCCGGAAAGTATCGGCAAATATTGATAAGATTCCCGCGCCACAAAGACAAAAATCCTTGCTCCTGGGGTATTCTGATTAGTGAATTAAAAACACCAGCGTAAGCAGTTCGTTTTGACTGCTCTATTTGATGACTGCTTGCCTGTGTTTGTAAAATTAATTTAATTCTTTCTAGTGGCGCAATCATAGTTTTAAATACGATCGCCAAGATTCCGGAAATGATGAAGGAAGCTCCGAAATCAACGGCGGAACGAAATCGAGTGTGTAGTACATTCAGCACATCAGGGTCAGTAGTGGAATCAGATTGTGTTGTATTTTTGGTTTCTTTCATCATCGATGTAATTTCATTAAACACATTATTTTAACCTACACGATTTATGAAATCTTATTAGTTAATATAGTATGACTTGTTTATTCTATGTAGACAAGATAAATTATTAAAATACATATTAGACAAACTTCATTTGGTTACTTTTGTATACGTATCAATGATTATATGTACGTTCTACTAGATATTTTTACCAATAATGTGACATAAAATAATGCAAGTGTAACCAATCATTTTACAAAATGGTTGTTACATTTTAAAATGAATGACAAGTGAATGTAACGTAAAGGGTATAGCAGAAAAAGAGTCAACGCTTGCTTCCAGTATGGTTGGAGATAGTATAAAACATAGGCTTGATGCTTATAGACGTCAGAAACGCAGAGAAGAAATGACACAGTCAATTAAGAATGCTATACAGACTACGTTACCATGGAATGGAAATAAATCGGATGAAGATTCTTCAGTAGTAGCACCTTTAAACGATATCGAGGTAAGGTTATATTAGACGTGACGTGTACAATATCGTTGAATGTATGTGATATTTATATAACACATTTGTTTATACACTGCCACTAATATTAATTATTTATATGTTAAAAAAAAATAAGTAATCGAAATATTATGTGTTATAAAATTCATGTAATAGATCAATTTAATTAAGAATTAAAAGCTTGCAGGATGATCAGGATATGGAAAGTACTTGTTCAGATAGTGGTGTGGACGAATCACAATTTACAATGCTAAAAATAGCAACATATTTATTGTATTTTCTTTTATGGGCTACATTATATATAATTGCAATTGAATATGAATATGGAGCAGTATATTTCATCGTATCTACATTAGTATTTATTTGGCTAAATACACGTTCTAGACCAAGAAAACCAGGTGAACTTAGTGCTTATTCTGTATTTAATCCAGATTGCAAAGCTATTGAAGGAACGCTTGATGCTTCGCAATTTGAAAGAGAAATAAGATATGGGATGGGAAGCGTACTTTGATTTAAATTGTGTAACATTTAAATTGATCTAATTTATCACAGGCAAAAATAATACATATTTTGTATTCACTTGTATGTGTATAAATGTGTATCTGTATATTTTATAATAATATGCAAATGAAAAATAGGAACTCCTAAATAAGAAATTAAACTAAGTATATGGTAAAAGTGTTAAAAAACATCAGTGGTAATTATTAAATGTTACCACAGTCATTTCATGACTATCTCATATCTAAACCTTTTGTACTTTTATGTTCTTTTTATCGATTTTGTAAAAGTTGTATAGCATTTTCGTAACACTTTACCATTTCATTAATATAAATTAGGATTATGTTAAAAGGCTCATGACTTAATCTAAGAAAATTTGTCCAATCAGTTCTAGATTGATGTTGTTTATCAGGACATAGTAGAGCTCTGTCCAAGTCCATTAGCACATCATTCAATATTCTTGTGTCAAGAGTGCTGCAACAAAAAGGATAGATTTTACTTATCTCTGAAATGTTGCAATGTGCGCGTGTGAGTGTGTGTGTGTGTATATATATATATTAATTTTTATATAACTTATGAAAATTACATACTTGATGCTGTCAATTGTATCAATATTTTTATTAAACATTTTAACATTAATTAATAGTTTATTCAAGGTTTGTTGTACTTTTTCTGAAACAGTAATATAAACTTATTTAATGTTGTAAAAATTGAAATATTAATACATTCTATACCTTTAACTTCCAATAGTTCAGTGCTGTTTATAGATTCTAATGCTTTGTAGACAGTTTTATTAAAGTAGTTCGGATTCCATTTTATAATTAAGCATTCAGAAAGTCTCCAAATAGTTTGACCAAGAATTTGCGATAGAACTATTTTACGTAATTCTCTCTGGTCATGACTTTCATTATGTGCAACAGTGTTGTTCTAAAAACGTATAAAAATACATGTAATGTTAGTTATTCATTATATGAACATCAATATTAATATTACTCACCATAAAGGATAATACTGCATGAGGTATGTTTAAAGTAAGTCGAGAAGTGGGAACATAAGAAGTGTTTTTTAAGGATAACAACTGATTATTATAGGAAAACCAATCTTTCACAATAGCGGCTGATTCTAGAACCATAGATTGTACTACATCTGAACCAGATACAATAAAGGGACCTTTACCTATAATCAATTGGAAAACTTTAAAAATTGATAATCTTTCTGTTTATGCTACAAACCTTGCAAAGCTTGATGATGTATTACAATGTAAGCCACAATTCTGTGAGACATAAAACTGGATAACACTTCTGGACAAGGATTTGAAGATCCCGAGAATAAACAAAAAATAATAGATCGTCGGGGTTTCCATTTGTATTCTTCTTGAACTTGATTAAAAATTTTTGCTAATTCTAAAGCGATACCAACACCGTCACCGCTTGCTGATAAAATCACGTATCTATCTGAACATTTAATAGTAAGTAAAATATCACAATTTATTTATTTAAGATTAATGTAAAGAATTTAATTTACCAGGTTCCCTGGATCCTCGTGCGGTTGCAATAATATACGATTGATGTTGGACAATTTTTTGAATAAGAGACAAGTTTGATAAAACACCATTTACTTGATGCACATCATTTTCATTTAAATTGAAAGAATCCCATTTTCTATTGTACAAATATTTGAAAGTAATATAAAAGGTAAAAGCAGAAAATTAAAAATTAAAAGATAAACTGAAATAAACCTACATTTCAAAATCAGGATCAAGAGGCGCTCTTTCTAGTTGTTCGAGTATCAAATGTTGAAGATACTCTGTATTTTCCAAGCCATTTCCCGCTAACTCGAGACGTTTCTTTTCTGCACGAAATTCTATGGCTCTTTGCGTAGCAAAGCGGCCGAGGAGAAATCCGCATAACAGAGAAAGAAAACCGACGGAAAATATTAGCGAGAAACACATACGTTTCGTTACAAATTCGCTAGACTCGCTAAGTCCACGAGCCATTTGAAAACTAAGAACTCGCTGCATATTGGTATAATCTTGGAAACAATTAAATAATTCGAAAAATTGTAAAAGTCATCCTTTATAATAATTTTTTCTCACAACATTAAACTATAAAGTATCGGATTTGTTTGTCTAAAAAGAATTAAACAAGTTATCAACTATTATAAAGTAATGAAATAAATCAAATATAATTGATATAAATTTATTCGAAAATTACCGAATAAAAAAAATCCAATGTTTTGTGTAAAGCACAGTTAAGAAGTAATTGTTATCGATTAAAGAACTATGAAAATGGTAGCAGTTATAAGCGTCATAGACCACGTGGAGTTCATTTTAAAGTTATACTTCGATCAAACAGGATTCCCGCAATACAAATTCCCATGAGTGTTCTTCCGTCGTCTCCGGTCGACTACTTACTTTAACACTATGTGGATTAAGACTGATATATTTGCCAGTCCGTCTCGTCAGCTTTCCACCTCTCTGCCAACGCTTCGATTATTATATCCTCAATAACCATGTGAAAATAAAATCGAAAACAAAACTAGCAAATTAATAATTATTTCAAAAGTGCGAGATACACATTTATATTGCATATAATTGTTAATCATTTATATTAGTGAAAAAAATCATTTCATTGTAATATGTATATATGTGTATATATATTTGTAATAAAAAGTTCAGCATTTAAAAAATATGCTATATGTATTTTAAGTAATATTTTAATAATAAATCATCAATTACTTAAAGTAGTTAGTATTAATTATTTTCCAGCGCTCAGTTGAAACATTCGCGCGCATATATTATTAATATTGAAACCTACTTTGCTTATTAAAAAAACAACTAACATAATATAAATTGCATAAATGATATTTATAATCGTAACACCATGTTCACAGTGTTTGCGTCGACGAACTTATTTCGGGCAATAATACGGTGACGGTGTTTACTTATAAATAGTTTTCGATGTATTACGTGCACGTGCAAGGTTGTTTTAACTATAGATGTGCTGTTTGAAACTCGAACTATACAAAAGCACTTATCCAGGCAGTGTTTATAGTTTTCACTGAAAGTTACTTATTTAGTTTACATACTGCTTTATATTTTTACATATAAGCTTTTGTTAATGATGGCATTCATTCTAATATACAATTTATCGATACTGATATTTTTATTTGATATAAACATTAAGAAATATCTGTAGAAAATCTTAGTTTATTTGTAAATTTTTTATTAATATATGTCGGTAATAAAAAAATAATCAATGAAACGAGTTATTGATGAAGCTTTTAAGACTAAAGGAACTTTTGGATTTTAAATTTAAGAAATAACAATAAACTTCTAAATAAAAATCGATTTCTTCCTTTATTTAATATCTTTTAAAAAGAAGGTAGATTTAAACATAAATGATAAATATATTTAAACCATTTTTCTTATAATGGTTTAAAAAAAAGCGATAGAAAAATGTAAAAATAAATAAATGTGATATATCTTAAAACCTTTAAAGTTTTCAATTTAACATGCGTCAGCATATGCTGACAATGATTTTCACCATTGCTTGTAAGATTGATAATCAATTATTAAAGTTTATTAATGTTGTAATTTTTTATATAAAAAGTGTTGTGTAAAATTAACATTTTAGTAACAAAAATTATTATCATTTTATATCTAGTTTTTTTTAAGGACATTACAAATGTTTTATATTTTTTGCGAATATAATAAGGATCCACCTATCGGTAACTCTATCTAAACACTTCATTTATGAAATAGTTCGCAACACGTGGTAGGTAGTTTCCGTTTGTACATTGTAATACATATTTCAATTATAAGTATCTTTTGTTAATTATTTAATGACGAATGTATTAATCAGTTTATGTTGTTTGATAAATTATTGTAAGGCATAGATATGTCAGTGTTGAATTTAGTAGCAACGTGTCCATATGATGAAACACATAGGATTCGTAAAAGCATATTACCTTATCATTTGATACGATGCCGTAGAAATCATTCGTCAAAAAAAGTACAATGTCCATTTGATGCATGTCATATAATTGAGGAAGCATATTTTAAGGTATAAAGAATGTATCAATAAATAAAAGCATTACATATTTAAAAATGATGAGAAATGAAATTGTAGGATCATATATTGAATTGTGCAAGCAGCGGAAATATCAGAAAAGATCAATATAGCTTTGAATCATTACGCCAATTAGGATCAGTGTCTTTGGAAACAGTTAAAAATCTCTATGTTCCTACAATGAAAGATTGGAAAGAGGTTCCACCAAGTACTTATCATTTTATACTGATTAAAAAAATTATAGACAATAATATATTTTTTAATTTTGAAGGAAAATGTACCAACATATGATCCCTGGAAAAATACTGAGAACAGAAATATCATACGATGTTTAATAGGAAGAACAAAATCAGAAAAAAAGATGTTTAAATTAACTGAGCGACAAAGATTATTAAACATTGAAAAAAGAGATATAACTAATGCAAATCTGAGAAAGAACTTTGTAAGTTTTAAGTTTTATAAATATTTATAAGATTTTAACTAAGAATTTATTATAAATGTATGATTATTATTATATGCTTTTTCCATTAGAAACGTGAAATACCAAAGAAACATATTTGTGACAGAAATATTTCATACCTTGTTAATAAATTAAAGAAATTAAATTTGGAAAGTATTGATGTTTTGTTAAAAAGTATTGATATCAGTAAATTGTTTATAAGTGAAGCTGCTAAAAGAAGTATTATTATAAAAGAAAAAGATATATCAGAAGTTATTGAGAAGGTAAAGAAAATGTTACATGAAATAGAAAAAGAAATTGTAGTAAAAATAAATGTAAATAATTTTTCAGATATTGGTGGAAAAGTTTAAAGGATTGATATTCTACCACTTGGAGAAATAAATATTTTAAAAAAGAAAGAGGAAACAAAGATTTATAACAGTATTATGTTTATATACATTACATTCTTTTGTAATTTTTCACTATTTGAGAGATGTATGTATACGTATAAATACATGAATATTATTTTTATATATTTTGATATTTCTTCTTTATTATCTCTGTTAGATTTAGGAAAGCATGTATTATTAAAGTAAAAGAAAATAAATGTAATATATATATATATATATATATATATATTTATATATATTACACATATATTTCCTGAGTTGATTTTTATAAAAGTTATATTTATTGTGAATTTTATCAGCACTTATATACTCTCAACTCCATTTCAAATCTTATCATAACCAAAAATTAAAATGTTTAATTTAAAACCAAATTATAATAATGTTGTTACTCATATTCATTTTGTGCTATTCAAACTTTTCTGCTCTTTTTTATTTCATTAAAATAAATTTAAAGTACTTTAATGTTTTTAAAATAATAAGGAAGGGTATTTAATACAACATACCATTATGATATAATTTAATTAATTTTCAGTGTATAGTATTTTAAATTTATTTTTACAATACAAAACTGATATAACAAATAAAGTACACATATATAACTGTACATTTTATCTTATATGATATCCTTACAAATTTTATTAAGGCAAAATTATTTTCAACGACTTGTATATCAGTTATTACTTCCTAATAATTCTTCTAACAACCACGAAGATGTTTCTTTATGATGCTGTTTTATATGGTTTCTTAAATATCGTTTCTGACCAAATTTCATACCACATTTACAGTTGAAAGGTTTTTCAACATTGTGTATCGCACGATGTCGTACAACTTCTCCTTTAACAGAAAATGTTTTACCGCAGATTTCACAGGCAAAAGCTTTGATGCCCGTATGCGTAGTTTCGTGATGAGTTAGCCTCTGCCTACTTCTAAAGTGGTTTCCACAGTAGGAACACTTATGAGGTTTGTAATCTGTATGTACACGATTGTGAATATAAATAGAATTTAATGTGCGAAACATTTTTGGACAGTGTTCACAGGCGTACGGACGTTCGCCTGTATGAATTCTTCGGTGATCATCCTTCGTTCCTTTGTTCGCAAATGCACGGCCACAAATGTCGCAAACGTATTTCTTTAGTCCTTCATGTACGTCCCTTATGTGCCTAGCTAAATCCTGCTCGATTCGATACGACTTTCCGCATAAATTACATTTACAGGGACGTTTATCAGAATGAACACGAATGTGACGCAGAAATCCTCGTTTCGTTAATATTACTTTTTTACATATGTCACAATTGTAAGAGACACGATTATTGATTATTTGTTTTGCTCTATTTACAAGTTCTGTCTCGTCTGGATTTTGGATCCGATTCACATCGGAATGTCTGTTTATATGTTTTTTTAACTCCGATTTCTTTGTGAAGTTTCTCCCGCATAAATTGCAAGTATAACACGGAGGCTTTTCAATATTTATAATAGAGATGTTTTTATTGTCCTCGTCTTCTTTTTTTATTTCATTTGTACTTTCTAAAATTTCCTCTTCCGCGACATCCTTTAATTCATCGTAATCGTTGCTATGCATCGATACATGTTCTTCAAAATCTTTCTCTTCGCCATGATACATATGCTCTAGAAAATATTTCATGTCTACGAAGACAATATTACACTGAGCGCACTTGATGTATTCTACCTCCTTTGAATTTAAGCATTCGACCGTCGATATTCGTATAACTCCATCAGAATCGACCTTGCACCTGTAAAATAAACATTTCCGATATCATGTAACCGAATGCAGAGTTTTATGTAAATTCTTGCTCTCACTCTTCTAGTAACGTTCTTGGCTGAATATCGTATCACATATGGAACAAATGTTTAACGTTTGATTACTATAAACACGTTTACGAAGACTAAATACAGCTTTTACTGCGGAACTGTTTACCACAGACATCGCAAGAGTAAGATTTCTGCTCGGTATAAATGAAAATATGCTTATCTAATTCTTGCTTTCTCTTAAAGTTTTGATCGTATAAGGAGCATTCATAGGGGAAGACTTTCGAATGAAATAATTTGTGAACGTGCAGAGATGCCTTCTGTTTAAACAATTTTCCGCATGTTTCACATATATTTGTCTTTTTTCCTGTACGAGTTCTTCTATGCTCATCTTGTGAAACTTTCAAAGTCAAATGTCGATCATCATATACATCACAAGCAAATTTCATCGCACATATGACTTTTCAAACCAGACGCCGAACAGAAGCTTTTTCGCAAATACGCCAGGCGTATAGTTTCTTTCTAGTACAAATGTTTCAAAGTCAACCGTATTTATTCACAATCATGACATTTATAATACGTGAATCCATTATTCACCGTTACTTTCGAACAAGCTGATTCGTTGCCCTGCCCTAAAGTTCATTTCGATAATATCATGTAAGGTTTTTTGTATTCTTTAAACAAAGCTTCCAAGTTGTCCTCTAATTATATTATTCGTTCTTCATTAATACTGAAATCAGTCTCTATAGATATTTGTATGTCGTGTAAGAGTTATTTGGTGATGACTTGAAATTTACACCTGAAACGAGAGTTTTCTCTATTACTTCATGGTAGCCACAGATGGAATTGTGTTATGATTGATTTTCCTATGATTAATTAAGTAACGTTTCTGTCGAAATGAGAAATTGCATTCTGTGCATTGCCATGGCTTATCATCGAAGTGAATTAAACGGTGACGTTTCAGTTCGTGTTTTATGCGGAAACATCGGCCACATATGTCACAGGCATGTGGCTTTTCACCTGTGTGCTTAGTCATGTGTAACATAAGCGGTGGTCTCGTTCGAAAATTTTGATCGCAGTAATTACATTTAAAAGGAAACACGTCCGAGTGAGTACGGTTGTGGACAATTAGAGATGCCTTTTGTTTGAATGATTTTCCGCAAACGTTACAGATATATGGTCGTTCACCGGTATGAATACGTCTATGATCTTCTGTGCTACGTTTCGTCGAAAACATCCGTCCACAAATGTCGCATGGAAATTTTTTTATGCCTGAATGCGTATCTCGTAAATGTCTTGCTAGGCCTTGGTTCACGCGAAACTGTTTGCCACAAAGATGACAAGTATACGGTCGTTCTCCAGTATGTATTCGCGTGTGCCAAAAAAACGTATACGGCGAATAAAGGTTTTTACCACAATCTTCACAGTGATAATACACTTTTCCATCGACTTCTATTTTGGCGCGCATCACCATTTCCTGATCGGCACATTTTAATTTTTTATCTTTCTTTTCAGTAAATTCCGGATGCGATTCCGTTAAATGTACTTCGAGCAATTTTTTCTGTTCGCTTGTATAATCACAGTACACGCATGCATACGCCTTAAGTGCTATTCTTTTACATTTCCTAAATAATTTCCAATTTTTTTCACATTCACCTTTCACACTTTTATCGTCTTTTTCTTCCAAGTCTTTCAAGATTAACATATTTTGCTCCGTCGAACTAGCATGCTTTTTTTCGATATTACTTTTGGTTACAATTTTACATTCAGATACATGTTGCGTTAAATGATATCGTTTTTTAAAAATTCGCCAGCAATTTTTACATGTATGTTGACTTTTTGGTGAACTATTTGTTTCATTGCGCGGAGGAAACATTGCTTTCATTACTTCTATCATATTTAAATCTGTATCATAACAATTACCAAATAAATTACTTTTTATAGTGCTTGTTTTATTGAATGTTTGCTGCCATGAACAACATGCCGCAAAGGATTTCTTCTGAAGTAGACCAAACCTGGAAAAATAATAAATGTACCAGATTTGAATGTTTTCGGTCTATTGAAAGAATTCGAAAGAATTATCTGCGTAGAACATTATAGTAAAAATCGCATATTAGCATGCTCGTAAAGTTTCAATATGTCTGCTTTTAATATGATTGTTCAAATAACGTTTCTGACGGAAAGCAAGTCCACATTCCACACATACAAATGGTTTAGTCTCAGAATGAATTAGTTTATGCCTAACGAGCTCTGATTTAACTCGAAATCTTTTCGAACACACATCGCAACCGTAATTTTTTTCTCCTGTGTGAGTGGTCACGTGGGCCAACATTTCCTGTCTTCTACGAAATTTTTTATTACAATAAGAACACGGATGCGGAAATTCATCTGTGTGTAATTTACTGTGAATATACAAGGAAGCTTTTGATTTAAATGTTTTTCCGCATGAATCACATATGTAAGGTCTTTCTCCTGTGTGTGTTCTACGGTGATCTTCTCGTGTAGCTTTTGAAGCAAAAGATTTGCCGCATATATCACACGTAAAATTTTTCAGTTTCGCATGCACGTCTTTTAAATGTCTCGAAAGGCCACCAGAATCTCTAAACTGTTTTCCACATACATGACAAGTAAACGGTCTTTCATCTGTATGTATCCTCATGTGCCTTAAATAAGAGTCTTTTAATTTAAAACATTTTCCGCATTCGACGCATTGATAGGTTTCTTGAACATCGATAGTAGTTTTATTTTTTAAATGCTCACAAGAATCTTTCATATCACTAGAACAAATTTTACACTTTCCTTTTACTTTTTTATTTTCAGTTTTTGCACTTGAAGGATCTGTTAATTTTTGTATTTCATCATCGTTTATTTTTAGTTTTTCTAAACTATCCGATTTATATATCCGAGGAACCTCTTCTTTTATAATAACATCATTATTTTGTAGTTGATCAGACATTATAGCAGATTGATCAAGTGTCGAATTCATGATGGTAATCCACATTGAATCGCAATCTCCGTTGTTTGTAGATTTTCGTTCTTGTAGTAGATATCTTTTTCTGTATGGCTTCCGAAATACATTCTGCATATCTAGGAACACCTTAAATGGTGTCCGCATATTACTGGACCTGTAAAATAGTCAATACTTGACTTTGGATTTGCAGCTATACGATGTAGGAGATTGTTCTTGTTCAATCCAATTATCAATGGCACTTGAGAAAGTGAAGATTATCTTTCTCGATAATCCTTAAAATCTAATCTTGTTATCTCATAGTCACACACATATACAGTTTCGTTTTCTCAGTATATTTATATTTGTATTCGTGTTAAAAATTGCTTTATTCGTTCCATATGTATTATTAAAATAAATTTTATAAAAATTTGAACTACTAAATTCAATATTTGTTTTGAGAGGGCATATTTTCTGCACGTTCAATTACATACTTTGCATAGCTCCACTATGTCGATAGTTTCTATATTTTTTTAAATTAAAAAGTCATTACCTGCTCGAATGATTAGTGGTTGATTCTCTAGGAACTTCATCCTTTACAGTTTCTTGCTGCTATAATTAAAGAAATTACTGAAGTTATATATAAAAATTATTTATGTTATTTTTATACTTACAAGAGATTCTGTTATACTAGATACAGATGTATCCTGTATAGAATTCTCTAATCCTTCTAAACCCTGTAAAATAAATATTGACCTCTTAAACTTAACCTTTTTCAGAAAAGTAAAAATATCTATGTATCTATTTGATATTTATATGTACCTGTTTGTCCTGTAAAATATCCTGCATTTCTAATAATTTCCTCTGTGCATCCAGACATCCTTCTAACAATTCATGCCATGCTAATAATGTAGAAGCACAGTGATAACATAATTGCAATTGAAGTGTATCATTTTCAGACACCTGTAACCATAGCTTATTAATACAAATATAATATTTTAGGCAAAATAATAAAAAGATAATAAATGAATACATACTTGTATAGGTAAGTATTTATTTATTTTATTACATAATTCATGTTGTAAACCTTCCCCTTCAAATATTGGGATTAAATGATCACTGGCATTAGCACATACTCTGCACAAGGTAGACCAAGAAAATTGTTCATCAGATTGTGTTACCGATGATTCTTCATTTGAAATATCTATCACATTCTCTTGTTCATTATGAACGTCTGTTTCCACAAAAAATTCTTCTTCACTTTCTAATTCAGTATGTGTATTTTCATTAACCATATTCTTTACAGTTTGAATCAAAATTGAATCATCTTCACATGATTCTATTATAACAGAACTTTCAGATTCCATTGTATCTACAATGTTGAATTTCTATTAAAAATACAACAATATTGATTTTTCAACGTTATGTAAATATGTACTTACAAAATATTACAAAAAAAAACGATTGCGCGTTACTTTCCTAAAAGTATAAGCCAATGTTCTTCACATTTCATATACGTGCATTAACAAAATTAAAATTGCAATCAAATTTCGCACGTATCAGTTTTATTTTCTTCCACACTGTAAAACACTATACACATTAAAACATACTATTAATTTAGTACACTATTCTTCAACGATCCAAGTCACTATTTCGGTTCGCATTTCTTTATGGATCATTTAAAATATAAAAAATTCATTTGATTTCTTTCAATAGAGATTATCATCATAAATGTTTACGAATTTTTAGCTCTCTACATATCATTTTCGCGCCGATTAATTCTGCTGTATAGCCAACAAAAATGCGGAGCAATATTTTAACGTGCATTTATTGTATAAGATTCATTTACTTAAACTTATTTCATGTAAACCTCACTTTGCAATTCTGATAATTTCATAAACTTCATGCAACACTTTTTGACACAATGATAGGAGTAAAATCTTTACGAACAAGCCGATTGAAGCCGATTGGAGCCGATGCAAAATATCGTTCAGACATAATATTCACTATTTTAATAGCTAGGGAAAACATGGAAGAATATTTGTTTGGTTTTAAGCACCAACTAGCGGTGAATTCATAGAACTAGGAAGTGCGCTTCGCTTGCAATTTAAATTTTTATACATACAAGTTTTGTATTTAATTGGGATACAATTAAAAATTTAAAATTCATATCCTGATTCATAATATTTTATTTCGAATACTTGAATATGAAGATAATTTTACAATGCGAAAATATGTATGCTTACATATACATACTATACTTCGATATTATCTAAATATTTAAGACTTAAGAAGGCTGTATGGTATACACTCAGTCATGTAACAATCAACGAAACGGCAGACTTTAACAATGATAAATTTGCTTAACTGCAATTTTTTTATTCAACACTTTTTACTGACGTCTCGATGCTGTTATATTTCTGAGTAACGATCATATTTTTTGTATTCGATGATTATAATAAAATAGTTGCACATTGCAAAAAATTTTTTTACAATATTTTATTCATAGTAAATGCAGTAAGCTGACTAGTAAATTTTACAAATCACAGGTAGGAAGGGAGTGTTGCACATGCAACACAGAGGTATGTAATAACAATTTCCTTTTTATGTACATCTGCTAATTTCACTTTCTTCAGCGCTTTCCCTATTGCTTCGATTCAGTGCTCTTCTATAATGAATGCTTATAATAAGTAATCACGCTCAAATTGTTCAATAAACTTACTGCATAAGCATGAAAAGTAAACTTTAATAAATACCAGACAGGAAAATTTTTCTGGACATTTTATGCGCGAAATTGATATCCACGTTTTAAGCATTCCTTGTTTATGCACCGTATTACAACATAATAAATAACTCACATCACAAAATACACAAATACAGAAAGCAGTTGACTTAACAGATTGTGAACATTAAAGTACAATAACGGTATTATAATAATACGTTTATATTTATAATATATTAAAAAGCTTACTAAGTTATCATGTGCCTCTTCAATTCGTGTAAAATCAATTTAAACACTCCTTTTTTTAAGAAGTTGCACTTATCACTAATATTTTACGAAATGAAGAAGTATTTTAAAAGATCATGAATATCATAAGATTATTTTCCAATGTTTTACTCCTTGAAATAATAACAATTAATAATAATTTTAAAAACTAAATGAACTGTTGTGCATTCTTTACTTTACACGAGTTACGTTTAGGGTACATAAGGTGTTTCTACTGAAATAAAATTGCTATGATATAAAAAATATATTACAATCGTAAAGAAAGATATGATTACAAAATAATGGCAATACGTACCACTTTATTTGTGATAGTCTTGATTCAAGACACCAAACATCTTATATGTTTAAAATGGACGTAAATGTCGAACATGGAACCGATATGCTTGTATTATTTAGAAAATATTCTCTATTTTATAACGTATGATGCAGATATAAATTCGGGCAATGAAATTAACACATAATGTTTACATAAAAAAAGAATAACATATGAACTAAAAACAATGTTTATATAAATATATTAATTTTTTGAATTGCGGTTATCTACACAAAATAATACTTCGTAAATTTATACGAATAATAAATATGCTACGTTATAAATAAGGGTTAATATGAAAAAAAAGATGCAATTCAATAGAATGAAACAATGTAGACATGATCAACACGCATTTAGAACCGTACATTAAGCCTATATGTTGTATAACTCCTTTTCAGGTAGCTGCGTTAAACTTCGAACCAGATACTGATAACGCTAATTACAACATGTTTGCTATGAATACAATTATGCAATAACAATTTTTTTTTTTCGTGCTGTAATGAACGTAATATAACTTCCTTTGTGCTTAGTAAGGGATAATATTAAGACTTTCGTCTCATGTGAGATCAACTCACTGTGATAATTTGTTATTGCATATATCAAATGCAATTAAGCTAAGAATATTCTGCTAAATTATATCTGTATTTGACGTATTTATACGCATCCGTACAGTTGTATCACAGCAAATGAGTCGAATTCATGTTTACCATTTGTCGTATTTCGAGCTAGTAACACAAATGAAAAAATATAATGTTCCTTTTTCTTTTGTCGCGTGCAATGTTATAAAGCTTGTAAAATGTGACTCGCGTTATATTTTCTTTTTTTTTGGAAGAAGAAGCTGCAAACTATTATATTAAATACTGACGGCATTACATGGATGGATAAAAACCTACACGATTTTAATCTAATGGACTGGTACCTGCCAATCGCATTGACAAACATTTCCCATTTTCTATTTAGCAATCACGTTGTTAACCGCAGTACAAAATCCTTTCAGATCGAATGCATGGAACTTAACATCGCGTAGTGCATTAATGTGTCACGATTTAAAATCATTGTACGAGCAGGTGTACTACTATTACTATTACTATACAAACCATGTTTTATATCTTATAACGAGTTCAGCTAAAACTCATTAATCATTTATTTTTTATTGCACTTGGAAAAATTGATCTCGAAAAATTCTTAAATCGATTCTTTTATGAACTATATGTTCAAAAAAGTTCAATTTGTTAAATATTTGTATGTAATTTTTTAATTATTATATATTACGCCTATACCTAGATCCTTTATGGACGAATTTAAAATCTCAGATGAAATTTCGTTAAATAAAATTAGAACATGTAACTGTGAAATAAAGAACACGCCCTAATTTTCTATGTCTCTGCATTTAATTTGACTAGACATGAAAAGGCATCCAACATAAGTTTATACAAATAAATATGTTTGTTTCAATTGAACAAAAATATAATCTAAATAGGAACATTTTTAATAAAATTGTCGGATATAGTAATTAACGTCTAACATAATTCGTAAATTGATAGTAACAAAACTTATATTTTATCTAAATAAAATTGATACTTGAATTCATTTGAATAAAATTACATACCTGAATGTTAAAACATTTTTCATAATGATGAAATAAATTTGACATGACTTTGTTTCAAGAAATAAGCATTAATTCCTGTTATATAGGCCGATAATGTGAAATTTATTAATTAAATTATTTATTTTCTAAAAATTTCTGTTTTATCTTAAAATGATTCAATTTTAATTGGCCACTTGCATTATGTAATAAAACTCGCAGAATTTAAACCATCGAGTTTTTATTTTAAGGTCATTTCCTATCTAGCTTCGACGAATCTTTGATGCTGAAGACTAGTTTCAAGATAAAATCGTAATGTAAGAATATGCATTTGACTGGAGAGACTAAGAAAACTTCTTTAAGAAGGCTTGAGATATTATTCGTTGGAAGTATCCTATAACGAACATTTTTGTTCCACCTTATAATAGTAAGCGAATATTAAAGCGCTTTTCAAGCGTACCCAAAATATTAGTTTTGTGACGGTTTTCTGTGTTATGTTTTTATGGGAAACGTTAAAATTATACATATGTGGATGATTGTCCACTTGTACTGGGAAGTCCTAGAGCAGCCGTACATAGTACTTTTAACGAGCAAATGTATCTATAACAAACATTCACATATTATATAACTAGGTACGTGCAGCTTTTGTAGGCCTGGTGATTGACGATTGATTACATTTGCATTGCTCGGTGGTTGCAGCGTTAGAATATACACGAGACGTAATATGAGGCAAGGATCCCAATAAATTAGGACCCGGTAGGCTACCTGCGAAACCACTTCTTCCCAAAAAACTGTGAGCGCACTTGTATAGCCTCGTTTGTAGAATTAATATATCATCGAGATCTTGCTCGCTATTCAATAATTAAAGCAGATATTAGGAAGTATTTTATGTTAGTGCCTAAATACAATTGAAAAAATTCAAATTGCAACTTACTTTGCAGCAGCTAAAAATTTTTGGAAAAGTCGATTTGGAACCGTACGTGGGCGGTCAACTGTATCCGCATAAAGGTCTGTCTCTCGATTGTACAAGTGTAAGAAATCTGATAACTGTTTAGCCGTAATAGCGGCGCGATCTTTATCGCTCAATTTACTACTTGGTAACTGTATAAAAAAAATAATGACATTAAAACATATATAATTCTAAACAACATACAGTAGCGGACAAAAGTTTAAAACCAAAGGGCCAAAGAAAATAAATTAAATAATTAAGAAATAACAGTATAAATAAAATTTGTATTCTATATTAATCAATAAATAGTGTTCTACCATAATGACGATAAAAATAAATAGATAAATAATATTTTCGAACCGTAAAATTATGTTTTACATTGTCCTGTCGTTTTAAACTTTTGTCCGTTACTGTACTTGTACAACTTACGGTAAAAAAGAATGGCGTCCTTAAATTACTAGCTGACTGTTGAAGGAATTTCATTACCAGATCGCAACATACAGGATCCGCATTAGGCTGTGATATTTTACGCAGTATGTATCCTAGATATAAACCAAAAGCTTTTCTAGCTTCCCCAGGACTGAAAAATTTCGTTAATTATGTAATACATAGGTTACTTCAAAGGTATCAACACGTGGGTTTAACAACTAACCTGAGCTTATTCCCTTCATGCATTGACTGCAACACTTGACTTTTATATTTATGCTTATCTTTGTCAATATTCTCCTTACTGCCACCACGGTCTAGGCTTTGTTTATGACCTTTCACCAAAGCTCTCTCATATCTTTCATATCTGTAATAAGTTACATACATCACCCGTATACTATTATTTAAAGATACGTTTTAAGTTTTTTATTACTTTCACAAAAAGTACCTCGATAATCTGTCTAGTGTAACTTCAGGAATGATGAAATCGGTGGTACGGCTTGCCGCAGGAAATAATTGTTCGTGTAACATTAAATTGTGGTTCGTATTAATTTGATGTGGAACTCTACCTGGTCCTAGAGGATCTGAAACAACTGGTATTCCTGTAGTTGGATCTGTGAATATAAAATTAGTAGTTGGCATACAATATCAATGAAAATGCATATACATGAATAGTATGTAAGCTATTTTCAAACATTTACCCAAATATTGTGAGTACATCTCCCATGATTTTGGACTAGGAAATATACGAACGAATCCACCACGTCGTTCAAATTGCGCTTTTGCTGAGGCTACTATTCGTTGTTGTTCTGTCGTTAGTCCTGATTTATTAATATTGCTTTTGTTAACATTTTTTTTCCTTTGCGACAACGTTTCAGCTGAATGTACTCTTCTACACTACAAAGAATTTAAACGTTATTTCATAAAACCACCGTATGTTCTTGCTACTTCATCAAAAAGAACTCGCATTAACCCCTTGACATACAAATAAAACGGAATCTGATGCGTCCAAAAAATTACTATTTAATTTGGCTCAATTTAAACAGCTATGCCCAAATCTAGAAATAGAACATTTTATTTTGAAATTTGCATTGTTGTGTAACATTTAATCAGGTTGATATACAATATTAATGGACAATAATTAAGTAACATTATAAAATAATAAATTAGTAGTTCTGTAAAGTATGAAACATTTGAAAACATCTTGACGTCTCCCAAACGTCATTGTATGCCAAGGGATTAAAAAACTTACATGTACTATTCTTTTGGTGGAAGTTGTCGTGGATCGTTTCAAGTGCGTGCTCGGAGGTCGTATCACCGGATCAACTGCAGGTATACCAACTAGGGTGAGCAAATCGGCTATCAATGCCGATTTCAATCTAACATCTAGCAGTGAATCGCAACCTAACGATGGTGTTAAATTAACTTCCAGCAACCATGGTTTCAGCGTGTCGTCGATTAAAATATCGAACCCGAACAATTCTAAGATAACGTACATATTTGATTAGAATGATCTTATCCGTAACAATACACCGTCCTCTATGTTTGAGAAAGTTAGCAAGAAGAAGACATTACCGAAACATGCCTCGGGATGTTTCACAAATTGTTTGATACCGCTAACGATTCCAGAGGCGGTCGCCAGGATCGACTTTATTATAATATCCTCTACACGCTGCATGAGCAACTCTGTGTCTTGTCCGGTCGAGCGCAGATGTCTGAGTAGCGCTGACAAGGTCCATTTATGACCCACGTCTTCCGCATCCGGATCCTCGCTCCTGCAAGACAATTCAGAATAATGTAACGATCCATCTACAGACGCGACAGGTATGAGATAGCGGTGAAAACGGTTTCTGCTTACTTCACATAATCCATGTGGAACTTGTTGATGCTATAATTGCAGAGATGCATGCAAGGGTTCCAGATATACTGATTGCCACCATCGTACTTGACCGTGGCGAATCTGACTAGGCCCTCCTCGTACAAATAGATCAACAACGGATCGTAATTTGTGACGGCTACGTACAGCCGTAGATCGCATTTGTGCCCGTCGACCAGAAGCGGGTTGTTTATGTATTGTGCAACGATCACAGATTCGTCCGTAAGAATCTTTTCAGGCTGCAAGCATAGGACGTGCATCGTTCGAGATTAATACTTACGTTTATGAACCTGATATACTCGTAGCGTATACAGTAGCGGACAAAAGTTTAAAGCCAAAGAGTCAACGAGAATAAATTAATTGATTTATAAGAGATAGCATAATAAACAAAATTTGTATTCTACGCTAATCGATAAATAGTGTTCTATCATAATAACAACAAAATCGAATGTACAGACAATATTTGCAAACTACAGAGCTATGCTTTACATTGTCCTCTTGCCTTAAACTTTTAGCTGTTACTGTAACTCGAGAAAAGAAAATTGCTTGCAAGTCTTTAGTAGTTTAAGTCTCGCATCGAATCGATAAAACGGTTGCAATTGTTATTAAGTCTTCTTTTCAAAATATATCGAGCAAGCGTATCACCTTTTAACGAAGGCATGTAAGAACAAGCATGCGATGCAGGCCACGTTATCTAAACTCATGCCTGTGAATTATTATGCTCACACTGTTAACGATATAAATGCCACGTCCGCGGGAACTGGCTTTAGGCTTGACGATCCATGGCCCGCGATACCTAAAATGGGCTGTGAACAATTCCCTGGACTCGCTGGGCAACAGGAACGTTTGGGGTATGAAGTCCAAGTTTCGCAGACCCTTGCTGCGTTGCATCGCTTCGATGTTCTTGTACAATCGATCCTTCCGCGTAATTTCGTACGACCTACGGCAAAACGTGTCATCGATACGCGAAATTAATTTCAATGCACCATCCAGACGCACTAAATTGCCTCTACTGTTCAGGTTATCCTATTTTTCTAATCTTAAGGGTTAGGATCCCTTTTGTCGAATTTGTACACTTGCGAATAATATCAGCACATCAAACGACTTTTTTGCAGTTAACATTAATGTATTCAGATCGCAAATATATACAGATGCTTATCCTCTTAATTTGAATTTTACTATACATATATGTTATATCTGTCTTTTCTGTTTAATTACTTCTACTTCCTATAAAGCACTCGCTGTTACTTTGTTCACTCTTCTCTGTTTTTATGTTTACCTTGCAATGGGCATCTGTTCGTAAATAAAATAAAATAAAAAAATTTCCATCGTCAATCGCATTGATCATAATGTAACAAAGTGTTTTCCGACGCCGGTAATATTATTTCAAGCGACGTATCGCGTGACGAAATAACATATTTTTCATCCTCGACAATCTTTGATACGTCTATTTCTCGGGAATGCTCCGAAATTGGCCGATTCCGTCGAAGCAGCAGCCTGCTGTTTATTTTCTCTCGCGAACAGCGAACAGGTTTATATACCTTGGAAAATGGTTCACTTTCTGGTGGGGCATTAAATTCCGTAGAATGTCTGGCTTCGGGTGGTTCCCCATCCACAGAATATTGAAGTCCGTCTGGTTCATGGGAACCTGAAAATGGTTTGAACGTCAATGAATACTACAATTCGCATCTTCGCAATACGAATATGCCAAAGGAAAAAAGTTTTCGTTAAAAATGGACATTGCGCGATCTCCCGTGTACGAAGTCCAAAATTTGTGCCGACAAATGTAGCGGCGAAACGACAAACGATGGCAATTTTTAAACTTGCATATATAATATAATAATAATAACTTTATTAAACGGATAAAAACCCTTTGATATACAATATATATACAAATAATTAGACTTCCTTTGAATTAACAAGGTGAAGCAAGTGTTTGATAAAGTCCTCATACGAAGACATCTATAAAACTATATCTAATATCTATAAAACGTCGCATTTTTATTAGGAATTGCAAATATCGATCATTTTCCCTCTCGATCTAACTTCTTCAGCGAAGGCAACCGCGTTTGTACGCACAGGCCTGTCTACGCTACACGATTTCCAGTTTTGTTTGTGGTACCTACAGAAAAAGACGCGCAGCAGAAACAGGAAAGTAAGCGAAACTCAAGATTTAGAATTTAACACTAGATTTACGGACATTTCTTGTATATCTGTTTCCAATATATATATACTAAGACATAAGGTGTACATCAAAGAGAACTGGAAATTGCAGAATTCAGAGGGAAATAGATTTGGGTATACAGGCGCCCCTCGAGTTTCGCACACAATTAGTCCCTGAAAGTGTGTGCGAACGTTGAATGTTTGAAAGTAGAGGGATGTTAAAAAATATGCACAAAAAACTGTGCTTTAAAGTATTGATCGGAACAACATTGTAGTCTGATGTCCCCTGAGAGGGAGCAGCTCAGTGGCCTGCTCGACTCACAATGTCCCCTCAGATGGGACATCCGACCGCAAAGACTTAAAGAGTTGAATTTTTAAAAATCTGTGAAAGTCAAGGGGCGCCTGTATTTGTATTGTACCATCAATAAAAGTTAGCAAAAATCGCTAGAAATAATAGTAATTATTTTTGCAAATTTTGTTCATAAAGTTCGAAACCCGTCGAATTGATGAGTCCCGTAAACCTAATGTTAACAGAAGATGGAAGCCTGTTTTCCATCGCGACTCTGACAACGTTAATATTCGCGGTGCATTGTCATTCGCGCCGTATCGAATTCATCGGCCTTGCGGTCACTTTTCGTAGGAACAATATATGTAATGTGTATCCACGCGGGCAGACTGCTAATCGCGGAGGTAGACATCGCCGTGGCGCGATAACAGCGAACAGTCACGACTACGGTAGCGAGTTTCAGGGTCCCCGGCCATTACCATAATTGCACTTTCGGTTTCGCTTTTTGCGCGGTTCATTTATTTTATTTCGCTTTGAACCAAACACAATTAGCTCGCAGAAACACGTATGCAAGTATATTTATAGCGTTAGTTATGATAAGAAGTATCTCGTATTCGAGTATTTCAAAAAGAAAGAGTTATTTTGAGAGTGCACAAACAACGGGACGGAATTGAACTCATCTTGTTCTATAATTTAAGGAAATTTTGTTCTACAGACATATTTTGGCTTGTACTGGGGGAGCGTGTGTGATACTTCGATATATTTGTGTATACGAACTTGAAGTTTATCATTATTATTTTATTTGTGAACGGGCTAGAAGCCCATTTTATACATAATGATATAAACATAAATTACACGCGATACGAACAAAAAAGAAAAGAGAAAAAGAAATAAAAAGAAACAAAAGTCTTACAACTTTTAAGATGCTTACGCAATTATAAAATTATGGCGTAATTGTGGTGTTTCGCAATTGTCGTTTTAGAGTTTATAGATTATGCTTTTAATCATCTCGATCGCACACGATACTTTTCACGCATCTTTTTGTCCGCCTAATCTAGATTTCTCGTCACGATGCGGTGTTTGGTATAGCGAAATTTGAAGCGACCGCGCTGAACGAGTTCAATTAATTAATTGGTTGTAATTAAGACTGACCGGAATAAGGAGTAATTACCATCGCCAAGGGACGGTTAAAGGTCCCTCGACCCTCATAGATTACATTCTAATTTGTAAAAGTAACTACTAGCGGAGAAAAGCCTCCTGTTTCATTACTGATTAAAAAAAAGAAGAAAACAAGATCATTTTTACCGAATACGCATTAAATTTACAAAATTACCGATACAGATAACCCCTCATTTTAAACAACGACCCCGGTTCTATGTTCCTCTTGGGATTTACACAGCCTTCGAAATGATTCATCGTGCATCGATGAAAGGGAAACAAAACTCGAGTCATCGAACACGACATTTCAGCCTCTAAATCGTTCGGTTTGAAACGCAAGTCTGTGTTTGTAGCGTCCCGTCCGATATTTACGATATCAATTTATGATTCATTGCGCATCGGAGAAAGGGAAACGAAAATTGAGTTACCGAACACGACGTTTAGACTAAATCGTTCAATTCGAAAAGCAAATCTGAAGAGCTTCCAGCGTCTCGCGTCCGATGTTCACCGCGTTCATTTTTAACACTTAGCCAACCGAATGGGGAGATCTCTCATTTTTCCTCAACAAAGTTTAGGATGTTAGGATCTTGAACTGGGTATTAAAAGAGATGTTAACAGGGATAAACTATTTATTAACACTCAAACAAACACGCAGAAAGATAACTTTGAATTACATGAAGAAGTCGCGAGAAGTGCAGAAATGCCTGTACTGGCGGCTAGCTGCTAACTACTTTTTTAGGCGTCCGCATTTCGGCTGACGCCGAAAAGGGACGCTACGACACGCTTCCAGAAAAACTGGGAAAGGGAGGCCAGGGAAAATCCCTGGGACCATTCCGTTACGCCGGCCCGATGATTTCGCTCAGTGCCGGCAATAATGGTCAGTACGCTTATTTTATCTACCCAGGTGCAAGGACCTTTATACGTACCCTACAAAAGCTCTGCCATGTTCCTATTTACCTTTGTTAATAGTTGGTTCTGAGCTACTGTTGAATTTACTAAAAATTGTACTTTGGAAAAGCAGAAAGTGCATTTGATGAACTCTGAACCACACTAGTTCAAGACTAATTAATAACAAAAGTAAGTAGAATCAATGGCAGCGCTTTGTCGAGGAAAAAATGGGAAATTTATGCCACTGATTCTATTTACTTTTGTTATCAGTTAGTCCTGAACTGGAGTTGAATTTACTAAAAATTGTACTTTGGAAAAGCTGAAAATGCATTTGATAAACTCTGAACCACACTAGTTCAAGACTAACTAATACCAAAAATAAATAGAATCAATGGCAGAGAAAAGAATAGGAGATCTCTCCATTCGGTTGGCTAAACGTTAACAGCCATAAATCTGCAGGAAAGCACCACGGAATGAGTCACTGCCGGCAGTTTCGATAGCTGAAAATTTTACGAGGCTCGCGAGGTTCGATCGTACTTTGAATAACCGAGTCCATCGACTCAAACCGATCTCTCGACGAGCATAGTCGCCAATACCCTTTCTTTCGATCGGTCGCTCGATCCAGGAGCTTCCTGGTCTTTGTCGGGGGACAACGTTGTTCGCATGCAAGCGGGGCAAATTAAGCGAGCAGGTGTCGTTACACGGTAACCTGTCCGAATTGGAGCAGAGCCTAGACTTTCTATGGCAATGATTTATGCAAATGAATCGGATCTCGGCGTGCAGCCTTCTGCATTACCATTCAGACTTGGCAATAGCGGTTAATGGGTTGACTTCCTTTTGAAACGGTCAGGTAGCCGTAACATACAGGGTGTCGCTAAAGACGCGTTCACCTCTTCCTGTACGTTTTCAAGTACATACAGTAGCGGACAAAAGTTTAAGTCCAAAGGATCTTTTCTAATTTTTTCAAATGTATCGAAATGTTCAAAGTTCCACGTGCCTTTTATCTTTTATGCGAAATCAAAGCTTCTAAAGGACTTTGCAGAAGTGTAGAAGAGGTCTAACTCAATCACCCTAACTACTTCGCAAACAATATCGCTAATAAAGTAATAAAACTTCACTCTTCTAGGATATCTCAAAATGCGGTACACGAGATATGAACTCAGTAGGGTCGGCAGAATACATTTTCATTTACTTACGTTGCGCTAATCGTGTTAAAGTTTCGCTAATATTTGTTACTATACAGTTAGGCAACAAGAACACAATGTTATGGCGCCACGCGCGTTCGCGCATGATGACCTAAGCTCGATAAGGAGCACCGACTGATCGTGATCTAACGAGAATGTAGATCATATCAATTGACTCCGATGAAGATCGATTCCATCGCAATTCGATACTTCATGTCTCGTTCGGGCCGCCGTTCGGTGGCGCCCAGCTCGAGCTTCCGATAAAGCTTGACGCAATCGTTGTTTCTACGAAATCATTGTCCCCCCGATGATCATGATGATTTCGTCGCTCGTCACCAGCGGAATTGAAAACTAGACGAAACGTTTTACGCTCCGTTCGCGCAATACCTTGGTCTGCGTAATACTTCAAATTTGACCATAAAAGCAGGGGCCAAGCGACGGATAAGATAACACGATTACTAAGTAAGCAAAATGTTTACGAATCGTTTACGAATCCCAACGAAGAGCGAGGACCTTTGGAACGGACCACAGCGGTACGTTGTACGTAACGAAGTACGGTAAGAAGAACAGAAATTGTATATTTTGTATGATTGTATGATGAGTGGGGTGTTGCATAGCCGAGCCACGTGTTGGTGTGCCTCACTCTCGTTTCAGCAATCTAACATAGCGGAAGTGTAATTTTATAAATCTCAGTGTGAATCGAAATATATTAATTGTAATACAACAAGACCAGTTTCCTGCTTCCACCTACATCATCCCAGTAAGGGACCCCCGCTGCGGTGGTAACTTGCCCATAGGCTACGTGACCGTGGTCACGCTGCCGCGATGGCTCATCGGTTTTTCTATTTATCGATGCAGATTCCTCCATTCCATCATGGTGTATAATAATGGATTTGCTTTTGCGTCACGGGCGACGAGGAAACAGGATCGTTAAACGATCAAACTCTCTGCATGCGAAACGTTTCTCACGGGGAATCGTCTTCTCTCTTTAACGCGTCTCCGTAACTCCGCTCCTTGCTCCCAATCCCCTCCTCGTACGCGGCGGAAAAAAATGAGACACCGAAAATACACCGTCGAACTTGAGTTAAACACGCCTGGTGGCCGTTGAACCTTCCTGTTAACGCTTTGCGAACAAAAGGCTAAACAAACTACGCGAGAGAATAGCAAGGCGTCCGGTATCCTTCGTCGGACGAAAAACACGTCGTCGAACGGAAACGTACTTACTTACACCTACCAGAGAAGGAACGAACGAGGAACGAACCCAAGGCGAATTCGACGCGAACGGTGTGTGGTGCTTCTCAAGGACCGTCGTCTTCTCGTCTCGATTCGAAGGTCCCTGTCCCCGGTCGCCGAGCCTCGGACCGTTTCAATAACGTCCGAGATCGGTGTCGAGGATCGAACGGAAGGAACTGTCGCTGCCGGCTGCCTGGCTAGCCACCGCTAGCAATGCGGAAATTAAGGAGAAACTCCTTAAGGCCAGGGACGCATGCTGCACGCTGTGCGCGGCGGTATCACCTATCTTTTCTACGCGTCCCAGCGGGAGAGGCGCGGGTTAGTTCAGGGGACCGGTTAGCTTTTCAGTCACGGACCTTCCGTGGCGACGCGTGACCCTCAAACCTTATCCCACCGGATTTGCCCGCGTCCTCACCTGCTGTCCGCCATAATCGCCGCACGACTCTCTCTGCCTGCCGACGAAACGTATCAAGTATACGTTGTACCAGCTGTTGCCCGCCTCTTTTTTTTCTATAGTGTTTGCTTCAAAATCGGCGGATGTTCAAACAAATTTTCGTCCCTTATTTTATACCCTTGAGGGATAATTTTTCGAAAACATTGAAACACCTATTTCTGTATTTCTAATCAAAAAATTGAATACCAGCTTTCGTAGTGTTTGCTTCAAAATCGGTGGATTTTCAAACAAGCTTTCAACTCCTATTTAATCCCCTTAAGAGTGGAATATAAAAAAAATCCTTCATTAGTGGGCACCTATGTCATTGTCCAAATTTCATGTTTCTAGCTTCAGTAGTTGTTTAGGCTCTGCGATGTTAAATCTATCGGTCAGTCAGGACATGTCTTTTTATATGTATAAATTTCCGATAGCGGAAATGAGTGGCACATGCGAGGGATTTTTAAGAAAAGAGTTTTGTACGGCAAGGTTAATCAAATTTAATACAACTATACGATACGATTGTTCTAGGACAAGTCTGTCTCTTTGGGTTACGTTCTAGTCTTTTTAACCCTTTGAACGCTGAGTTCTGCGACATTACGTTGTAGACCCACCACTTTTTACGACAAAGCACACGCTTGACTGCTTACTTTTTACGACGAAGCGCATGCTGCACTGACTGAAATTTCATTGCAAAATATGTTAATTGTAACTGAAATAATTTAAGCAGCGACTGCGAAAACCTTAACAGAACCATTTATTTCATTGAGCAGTAATAACATGAACAATATAAAAAATAGTAAATTATACCTTTTAAATTGAAAATTTAATAATTTTGTATTGTATGATAAATCTCAAAGTAATTGTAAATTATTACAAAATTCTTATTTTATAAAACTATGCAGCGTTCATAGCCCAGGTTGAATGGTTGTGTGAGAACCCAATATATGCGTTCATAGCGCTCAAAGGAATAAGGATCGGTGAAACGGAGTAGTAGGGATGAGATAAGGTGAGGAAAATTTGGAGTTCAAGGAGTACCAGTGACTTAGGGATCAAAGAACATGGATGAATTATTAGAGAGCGGTAAAATATTTGGAAAGAAATGACTGTTGAGAGGATGACTATTGCGATAAGTAGGCTTGTTTGAGTAGATGCGAGTATGATAGCCAGGCATACAACATATACCTGTTTAGGAACATATGCTTGTTTGCGAGTCTCGGAAATCGTACGATCGTTTCGCGGCGCGCCGCACCGTTTAGGCTCTCTCCCCTCCCCTCGCCCTTCGAATCCAGTTTCGTTCTTCGGCTCCCTTTCGTTTTCATTTTTTCACGTTTTCCTCGACATTCGGTTTAACCTCGTTCGCCGACCTCGAGGCGATCGCGGCGCTAGACCCAGCCCGGGTCTAGACGACAATTTTAGACTCGTCACAGACGACGCTGACCGGCTCCGGCTGAATTCGTGAAATCGTGTCGAACGACGAAGACGATAAACTGATTTGCTGGTACGAGTTAACCCTTTGCGCTCGAGAGGCGACTGTTAGTCATCAAATGATGGTTTTGTAAATTTTCAGACTTGTCAGATTGTTTATTTATCAGACCCGGAGATTAAATAGTCGTATACGTAAATTTTAATAAACATTTTGCGTTTGAAAATCTTTGAAGTTGATATTATTAGACCACCAACAATCATCTCTCGGGTGCAAAGGGTTAACGCATCTTTTGACGTGAATCACAGTCCTACTGCGCTCAATCGTTAAACGCGTGAGACTGAAATTACATTTACAAAAATACTGAATGTTGTATACGGGAGACTGAGTTCACGGTCGCAGGTTTAGCAAGGAACAAAGATACACAGAAACAAAAAATTTTAGCGTTTACGAAGGTGCATACGATTTTTATCCGATTTTGCGCTATTGCTATTGCTTCCTGAATATGCCCGTTCTCGGTGTTCGTGCAGCCCAAACCGCGTCCGCGAAAGATGTGTTAATTTGGACACGTTCGGATACGTTCGACGATAACAGAATTACAGCACCGTGGAGATATTTACACCTGTAGCAAGGAGGACTCTAGACCCGTATCTTGTTAATAATTAATACGAATAACCCCACTCCAGCGGCCAACATGACTCGAAGCGAGAGCGGAGAGCGAGTCGTTCAGGGCGACATTCTTCGCTTCTGACTTTGCTTGTTTTTTCGCCGACTTGTCATCGAGAGGATCTCGGGCTGCTCGCTCGCGATCTCGGGATCCCCCGTCGACGTGTGTCGTAACCGCGCGAGAAAAATGCATCCGCTCGCGCAAACGAGGCGAAACGCGATCGAATCAGTCGTTCTAGAAACGATCACGAATAAACCTACGGTGGACAACGATACAGCTCGAAGTCGTTCTCGCGAGAACAACAAAAAAAGTATACGAAGAGTACGAATCGCAGAAAAAAAGAAACACGCGAAAATGAATTTAACGAAAATTGGATTCTCGATCGTTTTGGAGCGACCGATTCGATTGGTCCGGGGAAAAATTCCGTTGATCCACGATGCGAAAACGTGCGTGGCGCCAACGAACGACGTTAACCTTAGATTCATAAACATTCGTCTCACAGACCGCGCAAAACACGTAAACACTTGTAACTTTTAAAGTGAAAGAGATAGAAAGATGAACTTCGATTGCTCGGAATAACTATTCTGTTCCCTGAAATTTAGAAGAAAAATCCATGATCTCTGCTTCCTACATAAAGATATTAACAGTTCAGGTAATCCTCAAGTTACGGTCTTAGTGGATTTTAACGTTCCTGTAAGGGATTCAAGATACTACCCACTTTTTAAACCGATCCGTTATACTTCAAATTTTGATTCTACCGATCTGTTTAACAGAATTTGTAATCTAGTCAACTCACTTGCTGACTTAAACCTTTTTAGTTTATTCTCAGATAGTTTTAAGGCTGAGGCAATCAGATTGCTGGAGACTACAAATGTTCAGTTATAAGCACTACAGTACTTCGCAGTCCCCCATACTTCGTACTCTCATAAATTTTCATTTAAAAAAATTAATGATTAATAAACAACTATTTTAGATTTAAAGTGTGTTTTGTTGCTCCTTGTATTCTATAAAACAAAAATCATCAATATAATATGTTCGTCTGAGAGACGAATGTTTATGAACAGTGTATCTCCCATGCATATTTACGAATCTAGAGTTAAAGCGCGCGCCGTCAGGCGTTTAAGGAGTTGTTAATTAGAACGAGGCGGCGAAGAGAAGAGGCGCCCATCGTAGACACCGCCGCCGTCTCTCATCCTGTTTTCCTCTTTTTCCTCCGTCGCCGCCGCTTAAGGTGCACAGTTTGCTTTCACCTCGTATTGATCGGCCACGATCCTCCATAATTGCGCGAGAACCATGAGACACGACACCGTAAACTAGTCCGGTTTTACGGCTTGGATCTCCTCGCATCGGCAAGCCGATCGCTACGTAGAGGAGGGAGGAGACGAGCACGTAGGAGAAATTAACACTAAACCTACCGACGGGTTAGGATATACTTATTTGTGACGAAGAAATCAAATTGGAAATTATATTTTTTTGAAAATACCTAGTACAAGAGAAGCAAATTGTAATAATTGCAGTAAAGATCACAGTAAATTTTCAAAGGTGTCGCTACCATGATAAATTTACAAAGTTACTAAAAAAAAAATTACGAATTGGTCATTTTCACGCGTGCTGCACCGCGATTACTGCATATCAGTGTCGCGTTTTTCATAAGCTGCGATGCAACGGTGAAACGATACGAGCAAACGCGAACTTTCTATGTACCGCGTGAATAAAACAAAGGCGCCTTTGTTACGTTACCCTTTAATCGTCGACAGTAGTGAGCTGTTTTAAAATCGTGATTTAGGAAACAGCGCCGACGATCGAGTTCGTGGAAACAAAGAGAAATATATAATAGGTGTTGTTCGTTTAGAGGTTCATAGACGACGATTAATCAACGAGCGAGACAATAACACCTAAGGTGGCGCAGGGAGGATTCTGTTAGACCATTTAATGAAAGCTATTGAAATCGAAGACGCGACCCGACAAGAAGACAACACTCGAGCGCGCTTCTGCTCGTCGCTCGAACGTGTCGCTTTTACGTGAGCCACATATTGCGTTACCGATCAAGGATAACAAGCTGGCTGCCCACGAGAAGACAGGAACGAGGCACCGGAATCGTCTCTTCCTCTCTCTCCTTCTCCTTCCCGTTCCGAACGATCACAGCGGTACGAACGTTTTGTCGAAGGACCAACAATTGAAACGATAATTGGTATCTCTCAAGGTTGACCCTTCGATCCTCGCAGAATCCACCATATATATGTATGCAACGTATCCGAGCAAACGAGCGTTCGAGGGCGTGATGAGATGTCCGTGAGACGCGAAGAGATAAGGGGGATCCCTTTGGATGGTAAACAGACGAAAATAAAGCGGAGGCTGGCGAGGGACGTGAGATCTCGCGTTCTACCAATTCCAGAAATAGTCGAATAATTTTCGAGCTCCTGAACCCTGTGATATATAGAAACGCCCTACAACCTCGATACGCCAAAAATATTTCAATGGCACCTGGGCTCTCGAGACCAGAATAATATCGAGTCGGTGACTGGCCCTCAGATTCAGAGAACAGTGGCACGAATTTCCGAGCTTCGCTTATAATACTCGAACGTTAATTTCGATTATCAAGTAATCCGCAGCAAAGTAACTCGAAAACATTTAGCATCGGTACACCTCGCAAGTTGTTTCAACTAAAAGAACGTAAACATGGTTTTACTTCCTTGTTTCAATTTTAACTGTTTTCCATATAATTTATACCCTCAGGCATATGGAAAGGAAGCTTCTGGTGGAGAACCAAATTGCAATATCGGTATCTCTGTTTTCGTTACCGTGAACTACGTTCTGAAGCATGTCTATTTCAATAATAAACGTTCCACTCGGAACGGATCTTTCGAAGCGTCGCGTTGCATCGCGTCGCGCTGATGACATCCGCGTCGGGTGCAACGCTTCGATAGAAGCATCGCGACAAGCCCGCCCGATGACCCGCGCCGCAGAGGCGAATGACTGGCAATTAACGCGCTTTCCAATCGCCAGCTATAAATCGCGACAAATTCAACGAGGATCGATGCAGGAACTGCTCGTTTCAAGACAGATCGATATCTGAAACTTCATGAAACGTACAAATGTTCTTTCTTTTCAAATTATTTTGGGGGGAATACTCTCCCTAAATAAACGCCAAGATTTCACGCTAATAATACAAGAGTATATGCCGGACAGTGAAACGGTTGACATAGAGAGATCACAACAGACCAACGTGTTCTCCTCCGGCGAATCGTTGTTCACGATAACGCGAAAGGTATCGTGGCACTTATAACGCGTTTTGCAGGGAGATATCCTGTAATCTGTGGTCGTGGTGACGGTAAATAAATAAAGTAGCATATTTTAAGGCAACTCTCGAACGATGAGGAACCGAGAGAGTACGCGACTCGGCCGCTCGACCCCGGAATGGACGGAGAAGCATTGCGTAGTGTGGTGTGGGCAAGCAGAAAGCCGGACGACGAGGTCGCGAGCCGAGCCGAGCCAAGTCGGCCTCAGCCGAGTGGACGCATGCGATTTCGAGGCGGCGCAGCGGCAGTCTAGCACGAGCCGCCGCTCAGGAGACACCCGTAGGGGACTTGCTTGTTTCAAGGTAGGCAACTAACTTCACGATACACCTCTTTTTTCCTGTTCCTTTATAATTGTTATCATTCGTTGCTTCTTACCTAAACCTATCGCTAACCCGACCAAGGAAAACTATTTTTCTGTTTTCCTATATCAACGCGTGATCTTGTCGAAAATGAAGCTCGATTTTTACGAAGAATCGTGGGAACGAGTGGCAAACAAGGACTTACGATCGATAATTTGAGTTTCAGACCTATCTGTCTGTTTCCGTTTACCTCGAATTATAATATTCTGAGAGCGATGAACATGATAGCGTGGTTTAATATCATTGCAATAAGCAGACGTTCTGCGCTCTTTTACTCGTATCTCCTTCGCATTTGTTTTATTCGAACCTCACTGATGTATCCGGTTAAGTTTTGTTTTATTTCGATTTATTAACTGCAGGAACTAAGGGATTGGCTACACTTTGATAACTACGTGCAGGCTTTCATATTAAACTGAGAATAACTTATTCGTTGGTTTCTGATTTCATTTATTACTTAAGAAGTTAATGGATTGAAAGGTGTAACAACCTGTGTAAATTAGTTGAAATTGTGTGTACGTGAAAAAAGGGCGCAGTACGAACTTTGCACTGCTGTTAGAAACGTGCGCGTGTGTTGAACTCTGAATTAATTTAGATCGACCGATGCGAAATGGGAAAGAGTTAACCGCGATACCGAACAAACAAAATTCGTTGAAAATAAACATCTGCCGATACTTTTTTACGATAGTGCAATCGAATTTACTCCAAAGAAGACCTCATTCGAGAACCTGCTCTGCCTATAGCCGAAAGAGTTGAAAGTTTTGTTTAGATCGTTGAATTCTCGTTGACACATCGACACGTGGGTAGCATACACACTCGAGTCGTATCTTGAGTCGCTACTCAAGGTATAACACACGATGCTCAACTAATTGTAAAATATTGTATCGAAGAAACTGATTAAATGTGATCTGTTGAATATCCATAAAATATTCTTCAATATTACGATGCTGTTAAATGTTCTAAAGAAGATAAAATTTTGCAATTTTTTGCTTTCGTTTTACTAAAGTTTAAAAATTTATGCACTATTCTATATTGGGCGATGCAGTATTAAACTAAGCGAGTAATTAAATTTCTTAGACAGAACATTTTAGTAGCTAAGGAGAAGCAGCACCCGGTTCAATCAGGTGATCCCCTAATTATTTTAAACGGCATAGAAACGTGAGGCATCGAGTGTCAAGCGTTTTAATACCGTTACTAGAAAGTAGCGTCGATTGCTTGCAAGTAGAATGAACGAAAAAAATGGTCCAGTGAAAGTGTCGCAGCAGTGTGTCGGATTCAGTTGTGTTTGCCTTTATGTAACCGAACGTGTGAACGACTCGCGATGTCCGACGCCGCGCGTTTTACATATTGTTCGCAATTTCGATACTCGCGGCGTCACGCGCGGTATGCGGTTCACTAAAGTTTCGGAAGCGGCACACGCTTCTCCGCGAACGAATTTGAAACGTTGAAAATTTGATTCGTGCCACCTTGTCGCCGTGACTGTACGACGCAGTAATAAAGAAACCGATTGGATTTCAATAATCCAGCCTCAGGTATTATCTAATCGGTATCGACTGTGATTTACATACGCTTCGATCCGCGTGCAATTAATTCTATTTTCGATCCAACGATGCCCGTCTTCTTACTCCGTCCACGTGGTTAGGTATGAATTAGACAAAAGTTAGGTCTGGGTCAAGTTTAAGTTCATCTTAATCAAGATGTTTTCATTTTCGTACTGACGATGTGATGGTTTCCTTGTTTTTTCTTTTTTTTCGAAAATTTCACGTATTTACGTTGGTACATTATTCCACGAATTCTGTGTTTTATTTACTCTGTTCTCCTTTGTGTGCTCACGCAGATGGTTATCTTCTGTGATGGCTAGCGAAATTGCATTACAGTATACACGAGGGCGTTAGTTAATTGATGAGAGGTCGCGCGAAACCACGCTACTCGCGAACCATTCCCCAGAGACGTTTTCGCAATTATAACGCGTATCGATGCCACCTTTCTGTCACTATCGCAACAAATCCCCGGCAGCTGGCCACGCAAGTGTTGTTTGTTCGGGAATAAAAATCTATGGAAATAGATACGTGTCGGTATGATAAAGAAAAAGAAAAAAAAAGAAAAAAATAATCGCATGACATAGGCTCGACGTACCAGCGTTGCAGAAATTGTTTTATTATCGATCTATTTCGCTCTACGGCTTTATGTGTTCGAAGGTCTAATTCTAATTCGAATTAAACTCGTGTCTTATGCAATGTAAGGAAGAAGTGTCATTCGTTACAAGATTCAATACAGATTCAACGATTCATAAAAGATACTCAATAAATTATAGATACAAACAATTTAGTCAATTACAGTTCTTTTTACGCAACCACGAGATTACATAGGACTAGTTAAGTAATAAATTGACATTCTTTTTTTTACCGAAACAGAAACAACAGATGTATGGCGAAGGCTCCAAGATAATAATTGTGTTCATCAGTTTGTTCGCCATACATATTAACAGCATACGTATATAAAGTATAGCATTTACTTCGGCGCAACGTCGTTAGAATGAGGCACGTTTTGAGTTTCCTACGAACGAGTTTTCTAGTTTTCTCTGATTGATCTATCGTGACACATAGAGTCACGAAGGATAGACGAACACGTGTATCGTGCATATAAACGTTCATCGTGTCGAACTGAATAAGCCTAACAGAAATAAAGAAAAAAAATATTCCATTCTTCCTAGTAAACTAAAAATATGGAAAAACATTAATCTTTGTATAATACTGAGTTAAAGGACTACTTGCGAAAATATTAAAAGGAAGAAATGAAATTTGTTTCTTTATATTTTAAATGTCGAGGTATTTTATTCTTGTTAATATTCAGGCAACACATTTTATTCAATAAATTTTTTAAATGATACTATTGCAATATTAATTTATTTTAATGAAATGTATAATTAAAAACTGTAAATTATAATAAAGTAATGTATTCGTTTGTTCTTCATAATAAAATAAAAAAAAGAGAAGAAGAAGAATAAAAACAGGTCGGGAAATATTCTTAATATTCATAACAGTGTTTGGATTTATGAGAAGATAAAATGTTCATTGATGAATTTTATTCAAAATCGAAATAATAATTCCCGAAAGACAATAGTAAAACGATTTAAAGGAAAAGCGTCGACGCGTTCTGCCAGGACAATATATGAAGATAACAACAGTTTTTCACTACTGATAATTAGATACAGGAAAGTTGTTTACTTAGCATATCTTTTCCAATTAACATTGTTATGGTAATACATTTGTGATGCTATGATCGAATGTTAGAAAAAGGAACTTGCACGAAAACAACTACTATATTGCATTTCAAACGTAGTTAACCTCAAAATTATAATCTTAATCTTATGTTGCTTATTGATGATATACAAATAATTTATGCAATACTCAACGTAAACAATTTTTTGACATGTACATATAGTATTTTTATGGTTAAAACTATTAAAACTTCTTATTTTTACTATTAAAATATTCCATAATACACGGTAAACAATTTTTCAAAATAAATGTTACACTAATAAACATATATTTAATTTTCTTTGAACACATACCAAAAGTAAAAGTATAATTTCTATTAACAAATTCTGGTTACTCATATAAACATTACTGCTATTACTGTGTTATCATTATAGTGTACTGATTGATGTATCAAATATTACAGTGAATGAACAAGAGAAGATGCCTGGCCACCGTCAGCCTAATTCCCTAGAGGGGCTTAGTTTGGGACGTGTGTGTCAACAACTCGACGGGACGTGCCGAAGGTTGCAAGTGCTTTCACAAGAATCATCCGCAGCACAAGTGCTGGCATACGCAAAACAGACCATCAGACCTTATTATATTAATGCTTTGCCAGCACGTTTAAGATCTCAAGTTATTGAAGAAACATCAAAAATGTTATATGGACCTGCATCTGATGGATCAACTTTAATTTCTGGCCCAGCTCCTCTATATCTATTAGCCCTTCTTCTTGGGCATGACATAAAGCAGTTGAAAGTGAATCTGTGTTGCTACTATGGATGTAGCCATCAGACATCATTATTAAAGTTACTTGCATCAGAAGGAATCGGATTTGAATCTTTAGAGTTGGCTCGCTCTGCTTTGTTAAGATTGGACTGTAAATTATTAAGATCTGCCCTGTTAAATATGAAGAATCTGATGAGTTTAACTTTGCGCAATATAGCCAGTGATGCAGTGCTTCAAGTGGTAGGGAAAGCATGTCCAAAACTTGTGCACTTGGATGTAGCATGTTCAAGACAAGTAACAGATGTAGGATTGAAACAATTACTGTTGCAAGTAGAACTCCGGGATAAAGTGCCTCATGCTACAATGCAAGAACCTACTAGTTGGTCCCGTTTAAAAACACTGCTTTCAAAGTTGAAAATAAAAAATTGTAAATCAGAAAAAAAGGAAAAGCAAGGGGTATTGTTAGAATATTATGAAAGCAGAAATTTCCTCTGTGATACACTCAGAGTACTTAATGTTGCTAACACTGGTGTAACCAGTGCAGGAGTTCTTCTGGCTCTAGTACACGTACCAAGATTGGAATCCTTAGCGGAATATAGCCACATGGGAAGAGTAGTAGAAATCATGAATAAAGGGCTCATTGGATTTAAAACTCCATTTAGTCTAACTCAAGCAAGAAGTTGTAGAACAACACCAGTTCGCTTGGAACTTTTGGCACAGGCATGTCCAAAAGTAGAAAAACTACACATTTCAGAACCCCATCATCCTCCTGAAGCTTTAAGACTATTTCCTTATGTTACTTCCCTGAGTGTACACAGCATACCACCTCAAAGAGAATGGTTGGATGGATTTTACGATTATCTTCGCACTAACGGTAATAATTTGCGTGAACTTCATCTTAGAATAACTCAGAACGAAAATCCTATTCAAGTTAATTTGAAAGAAATTTTCTATAGTTGTTCTAATCTCAGGACATTTAGTAACGATGGATCAAATGTAATTTGGACAGAAGGAGCTGATCCTCCTCCAATGAAATATTTAAAAAAAATTCAGTTAGGACGTATAGTGAGTGCTGTTGCTATCACAAAAATTCTTTCATTAGCACCAGAGTTAACGGCGCTGCATGTTCATAGTTGTTTTGATCTCACAAATGAACACTTGGAAAAATTATTAAGCGCGTCGATCAAACAAAAAAATTCAAGAAAGTCTGACAAGTGTGAAAATAGTTTAGTACAAAATCTAACATGTTTTTATATATACGAGGCCAGTAAAGTGTCTGCAACTACTGTGCTAAATATGTTTAAAAATTGTAAAAGACTGAGAAAGATTGGAAATTTGGCAAATTGGGGTTTAGATTGTGAGGGTGTAAGAATGTTAAGAAGCACACTAACTCGCGCAAATTTAGACGTGGATCTATGTCCAGGAGCACACTGGTTTTGTGGTAATTGTATTCAGTAATCAATTTTTTTATATTTACTATATTAACAAAAGCAGCTATTTAAAAATCTTGTCCATGACACAATTGGCTGCTGTCTAAATCTGTTATACTTTAATAGACTGTAAAATCGTCAGTATTAAAAATTATCTTAATAAATATAACACAATTTGTGTTTGGATAAACAAAAAGAATGTTTATTATATAATTAAATGGATATAAATTTAAACAAGACTAAGAAAAGTAATTGATAATCTTCATATCTTATAAAAGATGTACCTTTACTTGATTTAATTATTTCGAAGTTGATTTACTTTTAAGATTACATACTTTGTTACAATTATAAATACTGAAATAATATCCAATAATAATATACTAAACATAAAACAAACAAAAAAAGAATTATATCACTATGCCATGTTATAGTAACTTACTTTAGGGTAATATTATTAACAAGTAAATCAAAATATATGATATAAAATACGTGATTTCTTATTCTATGAAACGTTTGACCATTGAATTAAAAATTTCATTAATGTCAGTAAATAAATGACATGGTAAAACATAAAAAATGGAATGTATTTCTTTTATGTATAAGTTGTATTATTATTTTCAAACTGTATATTAATAAGTACTTAAAATATTAGAAAACAAAAAGTTGATTTGTATTATAACGATTGGTCGGAAATAATTTGAGTTTAGTACGTATTCGTTCTGAATTATAATAAAAAGTTCTTAAAAAATACATTCAAATTGTTTGAACTTACCTCTAATAAACCATGTGACTGCAATAACAGATTTATAAGTTTGGTGTCCGTTTGAAAAATTTTGTAGGTCATATTTAATTTTCTCGCGGGTGGTTCTTCCGGAGGAGTTGCTAATGCGGAGCATCTAAAATACAGTAAAATATAAGATTTTGTATCTTATAACAAATATTAAATATTATACATGTAACATATAGGACAAAAAGGTCGGCTTACTTGAAACGCAAAATAGATTTGTTCCCATTTGGTCCACTTAAAAGCCATTCATTATGTTGGGGGTTTACGTCGTTCGTTGTGCTATAAAATATATTTCATAGACCATTAAACGCTGTAACTTAAAAAAATATTATTAACCATTTAATGTGTAATAATCAAAATATTTAAAATGCAGAAACGATCTTTAAAACATATTTCCATAAAAGTTTTGCTTCCATAATGCAGCGCCCTCAAAGTTATCAGGTGTCGATAAACAAGAAACCGTACAAATTATTTCGATATATTTTGAATTTTTTATATGTATATTTCAATTTTAGCTTTCATAAACTGCTTCGACTAATTTTCTTTTATTAGTTTTATTATTATTTATTTCTTTAATTACGAAAATCATGCGTTTCATTTAAAACAGTTCGAAAATAGAGTACTTGAACTAAAAAGGAGTTTAATTAAAATTCGCGTTATATACTAAAAAGAATTTATATGAAACAAAGTTTTCAATCTTCAAACTACTCACCTTCCCGTTGTTTCCGATTTGTGCGGTTTATGCACAAGGGGCTCGAGGGCCTCCTCGCTGCTGTTCGATAATTGTGACATACCGGAAAGACTGAAAGACGACATCAGTTCCTTCGGTCGCTTTCCTTCCAGCTTTCCAGTGGAGTTGCCTTTTATCTGAGACAGCATTATTTATCTGTAATTTTTAAACAAAGATATTTTTAATGCTAAAAAAAGCATCTTTTTTTCATATTCGTGGATAAATACTCCAGGATAAACTATTCCGTCAATCTATCTCATTTTCAATCGTAACTCTGTCAATTCGTACCACGATATTGCCACTCCGAGAACGCAAAATTTAATAGGAAACTTTCTCGACCGCGTCACGGTAGATAATGTCATTCTCGTTAGCGACGCGTGAAAAGATAGCGCTGTGCAGCGTTAACGAGAAAGCATTAGCGATCGCGTGGTTTGCGTTTCTCTCATTGTTTCATTTCACGTAATCCATGAGCATGTCATTGTGTGTATCGACAGAAACGTCGATAACTTGTGGTGGGAACGAGCGCGAAAACCAACGGGACGAACTTTTACCGTCGCGTCCGCTGACATTCAACAAGCCGGCAGGGAAAAAATAAACGTACAAACATACGACCGGTGTATGTATACCACGCGAATAGTTTATTCATCTTATTCGAGGAATTTTTCTTTTTTGAAGAATTTAAGCTGATCGAACAAAATGTTAATCATGATGCGATGACGTGGAAGATGGATTCATAATAAAGGATTACGTTTATTATAGTTATCTAGATGAAGTTTCGTGTTTATAGACAGACGATCGATTTTCAGGCCTGCGTTACCATGCACTTTTACTCTTCTACCGCTGGAATGTTAATGAGCAACAAATATAACCGCGATGTAGCTGCACCTTGACTCTTGCCAGACTTAGTAAGTTTATGTAGGTAATCGGATCAAGGTGCGCTATGAAAGAAAATTAAAGATGAAACGCGATTCAAGCGTACTCGTCATCGAGACTATTTGGCAAGTTGCGTGACGGACAGTATTCGGATAATTACGCTATAACGTATTCGAAGATCGGTTCCGTTCGCGCACGGAATAGCGGCATTGTATGTATCTTTGAAACATTCCAACATTATTATCGATTCAATTGATCTTTCTTCGAATATAAAGTACTCTTTACCCAGATCGCTTTATAAACGCGCTCATTTATTATTTAACAAGCTGGCGACAGCCGAGATGTTTCTTTGAATAACTACCGCCTCTGTACCTCGTTCTGTCTCTGTCAAACATTCACCATGAAATATAACGGTAGAAGTAACATTACGGTTACGAAATGTACTAAATTGTATGAATGATTTTTTACCCACGTATATCGTATTATTCTTTTACATCGACAACATTTAAACTTTCTGAAGGTCATTTTTTCGTTCAAAGATCTACTCGTAAAAGATGTTTCGTTTTTCCTCTGAACTTCTTTCTCTCCCCCCCCCTCTCTTGTTAGAATTTCCATTAGAATCCCTTTCACGGTAGGATATCCCCGTAAAACGCGTATGTATATTTTCTTCAAACGTTAATATTAAATCTCGTGATACTGATATTAAAAATCGTTGCCACGATTCAGCAGCGTCATAAAGGGAAAAGTAGCTTGCGCGAAATAATTAACAAGCGGAACTCTGAAAAGAGCGTTATCGTGAAAGACGAATTCCTTGGACCGTTTCGTGCATTATATACGCACGACATGCAGCCATTAGAAGCACGCACATACTGGAGGGTCCTTACCGAAAAGAAGCAAGATTTATCGCGCGGTTACGGTACCCCTTGCTATTAACCGGAATGAAAAGCAGGTGACAGACCGAATGGTCGGTGCATGAGTCACTATCATGATTTTCGTGATCATCGTGATACGCATAGCAACGAGGGCGCAGTTTTATTTATTTGCTCGACGCGACTCGACGGACACGGGTCATTCCCAACGTCGGGTAGTTGCAAAATTATAAAAAAATTTATTCCCGAGGAACGAAGCAAAGTTTCCTCTCAGTTCTGCAGTTTAAAATTCTGTATGACGTATATCTATTTTTTAGCATATGTATATTAGAAATAGATGTACAAGAAATTCCTGTAAATCTAGCGTCAAACAATTTTCCTCATCCCTACTGCCTCGTAGGTTGTAATCCGATAATCCGGTACTACCGAAGCTCCTGGTATGCCGGTTCATAGGAGCACCATTGTAATTGCAAACACAGAGATGATAAAAAAGGACGGGCGATTCGATACAGCTGCGGGCGCTGTTCGACAAAACAAAAGCGGAAGGGCGGATCTGACAGATGTCAAAATTCCTAGTCTCCACACGACGTCTTAATACGTTAACCCACAAAAAAAAACGACAGTAACGGTAATAGACAGAAGCAACAACCATTGCACCCGGAGAGATCATCCACGACATCCTATCCAGTGACAATGTGAGAAGACGGACGCGTAGCAATGACAGAAATGGAAACGCAACGAGAATGGACGAGCTTGCAATTATTCCAGAGTCCATTAGGAAGCGTGCCAGGATCGGTAACAAGTGTGATGCGCAAACCGTCGATCCGACACCGTTTCCGGCCACAGGAATCGCCTCCTTGCCGGTGGAGATCATTTACGAAATTTTCTCGTACCTCTCTCACAAAGACCTTTACGCCGTTAGCCTTCTGTCCCCCTTTTTCAATCGGCTCGCCTACGACCCATTTTTATGGAGAACTTACGAGGTATACTACTTTATCAACCATCGGTACAGTAATCTCGCACGCTTAAGTTCAAACATAGAGTTGCGTCTCGCCTAAATTTCAATAACCCGCCCCCATCATTTCTCCCTGCTCACGTGTCCCGAGCTAGGCGCGTGTAATCGGAACCTACCAACAAAGACAGTGGATAGGCACAGCGAGAGCAACTGAGAAAGTAATATCGGCCCGCTATTTCTTTCTCATTTATTCTCACTATATCCATGTGTATATTCTGTGTGAGAACTCGGGTGTCGAACTCGTCATAATTCCTGGAATAAACTCGCCACCTGCTCCGCGAAAATTTCAACGTCAACTTCTTAACGTCGTGTTACTTAAATTTAAGCGAACGTTATCCAATGTCAAAGAACGGAACGGCTGAACACGGGGATCGTTTGATCGATTTCCGTTTCCGATTCGTAGGTGACGAACAACGTAAAGAACACGGCTGAGGTGATCAAGGATCTGAAGAGGATGTCTCTGCTGAAAAAGTTCAGCATTAACGCCAGAGCGGACTGCGACGAGATCCTGCGACAACTCTCGCTGTCGAACAGACACTTGGAGGAACTGCACGTTTCTAATTGCACAGGTTCTCTTGTTCTCTCTCTACGCGTAATTGGTCCTGGTCAGCATTTTTCTTCCAATCGAATCGTTCTTCCTTTTTCCGTTCCGTGTCGCGGAGCATCAGGGTACTGACAAAGTCGAGCGTGGAGAACCTTTGGCTCGAGTTCAAAAAGATCTCTGACGGACCAAATTCTTTTTATCCATCCGTTCCCCCCTCCCTCGCTGTTTTCCCCGCGCTTTCTTCGCTCGCGTTTCTCGTCGGACGCGCCGAGTCCGTGATCCGCGGGCACTGTAAAAGTGGCGAAAACGGAACGAAACGGAGAAAGGGAGAATAGAGTTTGGCCGTGTGTCAAGCAAGGGAAAGAGCTCGTCTACCGTAGTTACCATTTCCTAATGGCGCATCACAGGTTTCTTTTGCCGCGTTACGAGTCGCAAAGAGCGTGTTCTTTCAGGCCCTCCATTTCGTTCGCTCTTTTTATTTCTCTTCCCCTTTTCCTCTCTCCTGTACCGACCACGTTTATCACGCGCGACACAAAGGGCGGAAAATTTCGATCGATTCGCGGGGGCTGTTCCCGCATGATTCACGAACAGGACGCGACGTGTGACCTGGCAACCGTGTTTACCGCGGCTTTGACGCAATTAATATTCCAAACACGTTTCATTGCACTCGTCTGCAATGCAGGTGGGAGAAACGAGCGCGAAAGCCGTTGTTTGGACGAGTTAAGCGCTTCGTTTCATTTTTCTTCTTTATTTTGTGTTCTAACAAACTGCATCGAATAAATTGATTAATTAATAACCGTTATCTCTTACAAGATTTATGCTCGCCAATGGCGTTAAACACGCGGGTCACGGTATAACCCTTGAAGCTGATATTATTTAAAGGGTAAAATTGAATCGAAATAAAGTATAAGCTATATTTTTAAAACGCTACGAATTACAGAAGTATATTATAAAGTATATAGTTTTCTTTTTTATACGTACAGCAATACTTTTTTCTAACCGACTAAAATTTGTTTAGCAGACTTTTTTTTGTTCAGGATCCGTGAATTCTCCGAAACAGTATTCCATGACCCGTGTTCGTGCACGAATTTAACACCATTGGTGTATACGCGAATTTCTGTTACACGACGGCAGAAAATGTGTTCTCCGTATAACGTTTCACAAATCATTGCGTTGTGTTGCTCGGTTTTAATCGGTACAACGACGATAAATTTCTAAGCAACAACGTAAACGCAGGAATACCATCCACCGTATTTGCATGCTATTTCAATGAATAACGAAGTCGGGCGCGAAAACATTGCTGGCGTGTTTTGCATACATCTCCATACGTTCTGACGTACGAGCAAATAAATGAACGAATTAACGCGTGTATACCTTTCGACGGAAAATTAGCTAGCGAAAGAAAGCTTACCGAAGGAAAATTGGACGTTTCTACGATCGTCGTGAACACGATAACGTACAGTGGATATAAAAAGTATTCGTGCAACATAATTTTTATTATCGGGTGTATCCGTATGAATTGACGAGGATCGTCTGTATTAAATTTTGTATCGTTCGATAGTAATTTAACGTGACCGTTCACTAAATCTGGATGTTCAATTGTCCGAATAATCCGAATATTTTTAATGGTATAGGTGTAATCTGGATAACAAACAGAGCAGAAAAGAAAAAACAAAAGTATGCTTTTGATACTATTGTAATCGCTATTCGGATATTCGGATGTTTTAGGGGAAAAGATTTGAATATCCGAAATCCGGATTATGAATACCCTGTGACATCGTCGTTTGGGTATTTGAATATTCGATTATTCGGATAATCCTACCGTACATATGCTTATTATAAGACGGAGATATTGAATTTGATTAAAAATACGAGCACTGGAAAGTAAGGATGGATAAAAATACCTTTTGTAGCCGCTACAGCTATCACGACCGATCATCGAACTAAGCAGAGCCGTCTTAACAGCATTACAGGTCCCCGGGCAGAGGTAAATACTGGAATTCTTATTTACGCAGACACTCCTGGAAATAAAAATGCCAGAAATAGAAGATTAATTAAATTGCACATGCATTATTCGAGCGAAATAGACGATTATATAAATATTTAAACGATTAAGTAAGGTATAAAAGATTTCCGATTAACATGTGCCAATGAATCTAACCCAAACCTAACAATAAGATCGTTCTCGTTCTTGTTTGGAAACTACCCTCACTTATGTATCTCCGAATTTATTCATTTACATGTTCCCAAGTTAGCCCATCTCGCTTCATGGAACTGCTAGTTTCCCATTTTGTAATCATTTTTCGTCTTTTTTGCTCTCTCTCTCTCCCCCCTCTCTCTCTCACTCACTCACTCGCTCACTCACTTACTCTTGCGTGGATAACATCGGTCAATTCGTCGAACTCAACGCGTAAAAACAATCGGATCTGTGTACAGGTTCTTATCGTTGTTAGTCTGTAGGCCCGTTGGAACAGCGGTTTATCCGGAATACGCATCCACCGTGACAGCAGCTCAACTCGTGGCAGTATGAGGTGCGCGTGATTTTCGATGATCGAGTGAGAGAACGAAGTACGAAAGGAAAAGAAAATCGAGCGGGTGGACGAAAGAATGTATCGAGAGCATCAGGCTACGTGGAGCAGCGAGTGAGATTAGACGTGTTTTTAAATAAAGTCATTTTACGTGTAATAAAGAGCTCTTATCCGATGCCTGGCCCACCGCTAATTACTATAACCGTGATACATCAAGACAGTTTCCTGCTTCCACCTACATAATTCCAATAGCGCCTATACGACGAAACCGACCATCCTGTAGCTAAGCGAAATTTTTGCCGCAGGTTCCACGTCGAAACTGTACCTACGCTCGGGCTACCTGATCCGCATACTGGAGAGGTGCCATAATTTGCACACGATCAATATACTGGGGAGCAGATTCCGCGGCCGGAAGTTCTATCGGTTGCTGGGCGACATGGGCCCGCGGCTGCGGTCCGTCTACACGCCGGCCACCAAGTCGCAGTTCTGCACGTTCATCAAGCACGCCAAACAGATCAGCGAGACCGATCGCGAGACGATCTGCTCGATGTACATCGGAGCGAAAAGTTGGGCGCCCTTGTACTACTTCGTCACGAAACGGGCGGATCACGTCTGCACGGCCCTGATCAGCTACCTCCACAACGATATCCTGCTGATCGACGCGAACAGGCCGATCCACAAGCTTTCCATCACCGACAGAAGGAACACCTGAGGAGATCGCGAAGATACGTTCGCGGGCCGAGGACGACGCGAAACTCGCGCACGACGACGATGTTGCACAGTGAACGCGAAAGTATATGTATATATATGTGTATATACATATATATCTATATATGAAAGCGTGTTACGGAAAATGTGCAACAGTTTTTGCGAGTATTCCGCCTTGGAGAATATATACGCAGCGTGTGCTCTCGTTGTATCATACAAATACATATATGTACATACGTGTAGCATTTTGTTTCCTTTGTCCGCGAGCAATCGTTTCTTTCCAGCCTTGTCTCCCTCCCTCGTTCATTCCTCTCTCACGCTTTTAACCCTTTCAGTGCTAAATACTCTCGGTCGAAGTGCTCCGCGTGAACGGCGCTCTATTAGCAATTGCGTTGCTTTAAATGAGGAATCGAAAAATTGACAAACGCATATACTCGTCCAGAATCCATGCGAGTAACTTTCGCCAGAGACGCACATACTCGTCCATAATCTACGCGAGTAACTTTCGCCAGAGACGTATATACGCGTCCATAGCGTATGGGAGTAACTTTCGTCAGAGACGTATATACGCGTCCATAGCGTATGGGGGTAACTTTCATCAGAGACGCATATACTCGTCAAGAATCCACGCGAGTAACTTTCGTCACAGATGCATATACTCGTCCATAATCTACGCGAGTAACTTTCGTCAGAGACGCATATACTCGTCCATAATCTACGCGAGTAACTTTCGCCAGAGACGCACATACTCGTCCATAATCTACGCGAGTAACTTTCGCCAGAGACGTATATACGCGTCCATAGCGTATGGGAGTAACTTTCATCAGAGACGCATATACTCGTCCAAAATCCACGCGAGTAACTTTCGTCACAGACGCATATACTCGTCCATAATCTATGCGAGTAACTTTCGTCAGAGACGCATATACTCGTTCATAATCTACGCGAGTAACTTTCGCCAGAGACGTATATACGCGTCCATAGCGTATGGGAGTAACTTTCGTCAGAGACGCACATACTGGTCCATAATTCACGCGAATAACTTTTGCCAGAAACGCATATATGCTCGCGTAGCAATCAAATGGTTAATCGGTCCTACGATCTCTTAGGCTTTAACGGTATAATCTCAAGGCGATCTATGCGGGTCGATCCGTATGCAAATGCCGGCCGTCACGAGGGCGAGCTTCCGCGAGCTTTGAACGGTAAATCGAACGGAAAGCTTGGGGCGTTAATACGAGGTTAACGAGTTCTGAATGACGAGCCAGACGTCCCGCCGATAATTACGCGCGACCAGCTTCGTTCAAACCAATCGCGATGATGTAAACGCGTACTTACGGGTCGGTAGTTGCTCGCTTGATTACGTTATTCGAGGGAGGAAGAAGCGGTGTTGGGAAAAAGAAAAACGTGCCCCCTATTCGTGGCACTTGACGCGGAATGAGCTCGTCGCGATTAAATCTCGACGGTTAGACCCGAATGATACGTTTCCCGGGGGCCGATCGATTTAAACAAAGAAAATTGTACGTTTGTTCGCGTGTACGCTTTAGCGACTGGATCCGTTCGAACCAGCAAATTGTTAGCGGGGCGAGAACCGATTCCACCTTTACAATTCGTTCAAATTTCAATACCGAAGCATTCGATTGACGTTCAACCCTTTATATTTATCAACTTTCTCCGCTTCTTTTATTTCGATAATGGTTATTCAAAGTTTGGCGAATACGCGCCTCGATTAGAACACCTAGAGCGATTAAACGGGTCGAAACGACCAATTCGAAGGTAGTAACTATTTCGATTATGAAAAAAAGTGTTTAGAACATATAAGGAATGAAATACAGTAAGTGTTAAGAAAGGAAATTAGAAGCTATCGAAATAGAAAAATTAGGAAATATTGAAACAGGAAATACAACAATTCTGTATGTACGTGTTGTGCCGAGTAGATAGACGATGCAGCCCATTTCTCACCGATAATGAACGGGTTAAGGAAAGAAAGAGACAGGCACAGATAGGCAGAGCTAGAAATATTAGTCGAAACTCCTTTTAAACGAAGCCACATGTACAACACGCAATGAACAGGCTGTAGCTTACACTACACGTTATAAGCAACCGAAAAGTTAACCTCATTACCGACACGAGGTTGTATTAACCCTTTGCACTCGGAAGATGATTGCTAGTAGACTAATGATACTAAGTTCAAAAATTTTCATATTCGAAATATTTACTAAGATTCGCCTATGTCAAAAATCATTCAGTTTAGTTAAGCGATATACTAAAATTTACATATGCAACTATTTAACCTCTGAGCCTGACTGACAAACTAACTAAAGTCTGAAAATTTGCGAAACTATCATTTGGTGACTAACAGTCACCTCTCGAGCGTAAAGGGTTAAAACTCTTCTAGCATAACAAAGGAAGTATCTTTCCTTCGAAGCAAATATTTTACCGATAAGCAAATGTTTGTTCTTCGAAAATAAAATAAAGATGGTATAGATTAAAAATGTAGATTTTATACAATTATCGATTAAATTCTAATTTGTCCATCTACCGGGCAGTTTACCCTGGATATTTCAATCGTCGATGGACGTTTGCAACGTTAACTGCACTCCTTAGTCTCCGACTTCGACGGCTAATTAAAATCAAAGTTTCCCCGAATTCACGGGACACGCGATCGTACCGAACAAGCACTCCGATCGATTGCTGTTACGCAAACATAGTGTGTGTACATGTAACAAGTTCCGGTAAAACGTTGGCGAGGTTGGTTCGACGACCCGGAGCTTCCTGTTCCTCGATCATTCGGGCTAGTATTAATTAAGCTGGTACAAGTCCGACAATAGGTCCCGCGATTCATCGAGACGCGTATACCCGTGCTGTACGATGACATTTAACCCTTTCGCTACGGAACGCTCGTGACAAAATGTGATCGCTGTGTACGGAGCGAATTACTGACTAGTTGACACTGAGGTACGGAATGCTACCAAGTAAATTATAAGCCATTTCTTCATCTCTACATGTTATTATAACATGTATTATATTTAGCAACATCATTTTACTTTCTAAAATATAAAAATTTATAATCATAATTTATTTTTTAAATATTATATTATAACGTTCATATAATTTAATACTGTTTCGTTTCATAATAGTCAACCGTTTGAGGTATGCAATGTTGCCAGATACTCGATTAAAAAAAGTATCTCGTGTAAAGTATGAAATAAAAGTATATATGGTGTGAACGTATATATACGCTCTTCGTACCTGAGCGCCCACGTTTCCAGAGCGTATATATACGCTCTTCGTATAGAATGGTCATTCTTCGAGGGTGTATATTTACGCCAGTCGGAGCGAAAGGGTTAAGCTGGTACAAGTCCAACAATAGGTCCCGCGATTCATCGAGACACGTATACCCGTGCTGTACGATGACATTTAACCCTTTCGCTACGGGAGGATTCTTCGGCGCGCAACTCTCGCTGAACAAGCCACCATGCCAAAAGTGTGCATTTACGGAACAATTGCAATTGCCCGTCGTACGTTCAATACCGCCGAATCTTACACAGAGCGTAACTATAATCGGTCGTAGAAAGGAAACAGTTAAAAAATTATCGTATAATGCAATAATACTCTGTTCGCGAAATTTCACAGGGTGACTATAGTCACCGTTCGTAGCGAAAGGTTTAACCAGGTGATTCGCGTGTGTTCCGGTGCCTTTCCGCGAAGCGAGCCAAGGAACGTGCGTTTTGTTATTAGTTAGTCTTGAGCGCGTTCGAGTTGAACGGGTACATTGTTCGAATGAGATATCGAAAAAAAAAACGATCGTACAGGCAATACTTCGAACGAGCCATTGCTCGATTACCTATTAAATCGAATAAATTCCCGATTTTTACTTCTCAATTCAACGAACGTTCTCTCGGATAACTTCTGAGCCCGCTAAATGAATTGCGTCGGAGATATAAATATAAATATAATTCTTACGCATATCGTTATAAATTACCTTGTCGTAAAACTCGAAAAGGTTGACTCGAATAAAGAATAAAACCATTTGAAAGCGTTTTGTTTGACATATTTACCCAACTCTGTACAACACCCGCACACGTTTCATTGCCAAACAGATTGGATCGTGGAGGAGGAGGGTGCATAACGATTGGCTAGTCAAGTAGACTGCGGCCTGGTCTTTGCCCGCAGTACTTCTTTGCGGGATCGAGGGAGGGGGAGAGGGGGAGAGGGGGGAGGGATAGGAAAAGAAAGATGAGGAAATGGATAGAGGGGAAGGTGGGGAGGGAGGGAAGGAGTGAGAAAGAGAGACATACATAAAGAGATAGATAGATAGATAGATAGGTAGATAGATACATATATATTGGGCTTAATTGTATTTTTTCATAGCCAACTTCACACTTAAGCTGCATGATCATTATATATTTTGACAGCATACTAACTTCAAAAATGTTCAAATTCGAAATATTTATTATGATTCACGTATATTAAACTTCATTTAGTTTAGTTAAGTCGTATATTAAAATTTACATATATGACTATTTAACGTCCGGGTCTGAACTAAAGTCTAAAAATTTGCGAAACTATCATATGCTGGGGTTATAATGTCCCATGAGAGGGGACAGCCGAGTGCAAAGGGTTAATATTCCGTCACTTTAACTGCTGGCTCTACGGCAAATCCCGCCGTATAATACGCGGCCCGTTAATCCGGCAGTCTCTCGCGGAGAGGTCCTCGCGCTCCAATAAATTCGGATCGGCCAAGATCCCGCAGCGGCAGCTTTCTCGGGCTAAAGTAAATAAGGTAGGAAGCGTGGGGTCGGGCGTGAGAAGCGGCGCTTTCGACTTTCGGATCGATAAAGGCGTGACCCGAAAATTTACGCTCCCAAGGTAGAACGCGCGCGGCAACGCGTGCCTAATCGGTGAGCGAGCGGCGCAATTAGCGGGCAAACGGGCGCGCGATTAACCCTTCGCGCTCCGGCGACCGTATATATGCGCCCACGAATTCATGATCATTCGTATACGAAGACCGTAAATGTACGGTCTGGAAAAGTGGGCGCTGAGGTGCGAAGAGCGTACATATACGTTCGTACGAAGCGAAAGGGTTAACTCTTTGCACTCGAGAGGTGACCGTTAGTCGTTTAATGATACTAACTTCAAAAATTTTCAAATTTGAAATATTTACTATGATTCACGTACATTAAATTTCATTTAGTTTAGTTAAGTCGTATATTAAAATTTACATATATGACTATTTAACGTCCGGGTCTGAACTAACGTCTGAAAATTTGCGAAACTATCATATGCTAGGATTACGATGTCCCATGAGAGGGACAGCCCAGTGCAAAGGGTTAATACAAACGAACATTAGTAAATATTTTGTACTTGGAAATGTTTCAAGTCAATATTATTAGACTAATGCGAGTGCAAAGTGTTAACTCTTTGAGGTTAGGTGGATTGTAACTGATCCTACGTTTTGCTCTGGTTTTCATGCATGATGGGATATAGCTTAACCCACCCCCAAAAACTTGAATTTACCCCTACTCAAACAGAATGTTTCCAACACTACTTTTCCTTCTTTCGATAGGTAGCAATTATTCAATGCGGCGATATCGATAGAAATTTCTATCGTCTTTTCTCTGCCGCCACGGTTCGGTCATCGTTGTAATATGCGACATGAGGATACGACGCGTAAACGAAGAAACACTTTTCCTTTCAGTTATATTGAGTTGGAAGGAAAATTCTGTCGTATTTTCCGTTTCCGTTAATTCATGTGGAACCCAAACACTTTGCTTTAACACAAACCCAAGAGATTTAATGTGATCTCCAACAGTTGTATGATGAATGCCAAACTCTTCTGCAATTTCTCGACTTGTTAAACGTGGATTATTTTCCAACATGGATCGCAAAACATCATTATCGATCTTGGACGGTCGTCCAGATCGATCACTTGCTTTAAGGCTCAGATCTCCGGAACGAAATTTGCTAAACCATCTTGAACAAGTACGAACATTTGCAATATCTTTTCCAAATACCGCACATAAATTTTTAAAAATTTTTACATCGTTGCTTCCTTTTTGAAATTCATACAAAATGCAGTGACGTAAATGCACTTTATCTACTGACACGTTTTTCACTTTAAATATCACAAGTAAATGATGAACGGTAAAAAAGGACTCCTTTTATATTATACAGCAGGTAAAAAAAACAAAAAAAATTCCCAATGACTCACTAGCCAGATCTTTTTTTTTATTTACAAGAAAAATTACCTGCCTGTTTAAAATACGACAGAACTTTCCCTCCAACCTAATATAAGAGGAGTTAGAACCACCAGTAATAAAGACGATTATTAAGCGGTATCGCTGGTCAATGATAATTCTTTGAAACGGGATCTTCTTCGAGTGGATGTAATTTCATCCAAAATGGCAAGCGTGGATGGATTAACTCCGCGAGTATATTTGCCGATCAGGCTGCAGGTGATTGCGGGAAGCTACATTAATCGAGCCACTGAGCATTGGCGTTGGCGGTATTAAATCAACGTGCTTGCAGGTACTACGGGCAAATCAATCGGATCGAATTCTTCAAAAGCGACCAGCCAGCCGGAACGAGCGTTCTATGATTTGTAGGGGATCGAGCCGGTAATCATTTCCGCCACGGATATATATGGCGGCATGGTTTACGGTTGCGCCTACCTGACAAGGAAACTACTGACGAAGAAGAGAAAAGCACGCTGTTGCTAAAGCCCAGTGTAAGTTGTTAATTATCATGGCAATCTGATAAATAGATGTCGTAAATGTAAATAGTCCTAATGGAAGTGATTAAGTTATGGATAAGTTATAGAGGTAGTATTAGGATAACGATGTGAAGAAATGGAACCCTTGTAATTCGTAAGGAAAGTAACAGAAACCTTACCCAGGCCCAGAGGCCTAAGCCCGATCAACAAGTACCAAGGACAAGGAATAACGGTACAGTATTTTTCTTTTTCCTCGTTGGAATTTCCCCAATTACGATGACTTGATGAGCTTCGAGGAGAGAGCGGAAAAATGGTGGGGTCGAAGAGGGAAACCACCCGACTTGCAACTCTTCTTCTCCAGACCGCTTATATTATACACCGGATGCCAATCCCACAAAATTATTTATATAATAAAGGGAAAGAAAAGAGAAGAGATCTTTTGCCCGGGGCCTGCTAGTGGACTCATCGTTGACTATTCCTACCGACACTTCACGTACATATACCTATTCATACCGCGGCATTCCCACGTAAGAAACACTATAAATTTTTCTCAAAAAATAAACAATGAAAACAGGAGTGAATATTCAAAAATGTATTATACGTATGTTTGAGGAAAAGTCGTAAAGTTTAAAGGCGATTCAATTACGTTGTATATAGGAAATTCTAATCGAAATTTTAAAAACGGTCATTTGACCGGTCGTGGTAGGAATGGTGTTAAAACTTACCTAGCAGGCCTCTTACCTTATACACAGGGATAAGGGTAGTTCTGAACTTGAATATTATACGCAAATCGCGTAGGGATCGAGCAGTTGAAGAAAGTTAGTTAGCGACGACAGGGAGATCGCCGCGTAACTAATAAATGTTTTCTGTCGCGCGTACACACTACATGTATGCTTCTAAACGTTTCTAGCGTTCCTTGATTCGAAGGCAAACGGACTCGCCGTGGAATGGTTTCTGTTCGACCACCTGCGATTCTGTCGTAATTTCGAGCTACCATTACGTGAATCATCGATTTCGTGAAATCGAGTATAAGTAGCGGCGGCGGTCGAAGGCTTTGACATTTTTCTTGTCGAAGCGAACAGGTTAAGTAGTTAGATGACTCATAATCGTAGCTCGCGTATCTTTTGAACCGTTACCGGATCGATTACAAAAGTTGATTAAATCTTGCCAGGTGTCTTGACACGCGACAGGAAGCGAGATCAAAGGAAATGCACGGTGTTGCGAACTATTACGTGTTCCCGTACTTATCGTCGCTCGAGATCACCAACAGGTCGATAGGAATTGAAGATTTTGGTGCGGAAACCGGTCGTCCCCGCGTTTAATCATTCTTAAAATGCATAAAATTCGAAGAAAACAAGAAACAACTCGTCGTTAACGATAACCATAATAAAAATAATAATAAAATATATACCTATAAATAAACCGAAAAAGAACGAAACTTCCAATTTTCAAAAAAATCCCCGTTCCTGTAGATTACGTTGGTTCCCTGCCCCGCAGGTCTGAAATCACTCCAGCCGCGAGACGAGACGAGGCGATAAAAAAAGAACGCTCCCTCCACCTTGATCCGTCCGACCTGCTCCTTTCACGACCACCGCGAACAGCACACTGCTATCGATCACTCGCAAAATAGGCGAAACACGCTCGCGAAGGAACGGCCGGTCGCTTTCCAGCTTGTGGTTATCCATGCAAATGCGATGCACCCTGATCGCGGGGCCGTAACGATACAGACATAATCCTCCCGCTCGTTCACCTCCAACAGGTATTTCCGATAGCTCCCTCGGTCGAATAACAAAGTGCCCCGGCCGTGTGCAAACGGGAACCGTGTAAACGGCCTTTGCCGGCCCGCCACCTCTTCTCGTTTGGCCATCGGCTGGCCTGTGGCCCGGAAATGGCAAACGGTACCCGGCCTCGTATCCGTTGCATCATCGATCCGGGGACATCGTGAAGCTATGCTCCTCACGAAGGACAATTAACTGTATCCCAATTGCGGTTCCGTATCATCGAACCATTTTCGCGTACCAATCGCTGCTTCGCGCCATCGCCATTAGGCTGGATGATAGTGCCTGCGTTTCAGGGGGGGAAGAGAAAAACGCGGGAACTGAGTTTTGATCGATTTTAACCTCCTGAGGAATGAATTTCTTTCAGCCAAGAAAGAAACTTAATTTTAATTTCTTTTCCATTTTCTCTTTTTTGGAACACGATTTAGAATAAACTCAATAGAATATTTGGTTATATTTTGGAGAACTTGTTGATGAATTTTATTCGCAAAAATATTCTCCGCAGATGTTGCAATCATGCTTGAATCAAAGAAAATATAAATGTTTCAACAGATTGATACGTTGATTGTCACCGTGAACACGATGAATTCTGTCAAACTTTATACGTTTCCATTCTTTAATTTTGTATAAAACATTTCTATTAGAATAGAAATATTAAAACACAATACAAATTTCTATAATCATACGAAGCCTCTACCACGTACGCCTAACATATTCTCTTTTATCGCAAATATTGCTGGAAGACTCGCAAAGGGCGACAAACGAAATACTGCTTCTGAGATAAGTTGTAGCTGTCAATCAACGTGTTAAAAACCTTTACCTCGAAGCGATAAAGAATTAAGTTTCTGCATACGCTCAAACGGAAACAGTTAACTCTTTAAGTAAATCTTTTTGCCCCCTTTATGCTTATTGACTGGAACGATGTTCAGAGTTTGGGGATATAGTTAGAACATGTTTTTGTACAATTACACGCGTACACCGGACAGTTTGGATCGGGACAGAAAATGTTGTGCTGTCTTTTTTACGTAACGTTTTATGTTGCTGCCACGCCGGAAGGTAACACTTGTTTTTCTAACAGGCTCAACGGCCTGCAAAGTCACTCCGAACATCAAACACATAACAAAGCGTCTCGAACGCAATTATCGTTCTTCGCGACAAGGCGTACTTCGTGATCGTAATACCATTTCTAACATCGAACTGTCTGCGAGCATTCTTCCCTCGATCGAGCATAGCTTCTACGAGAATTACTGTTTCACGCTTCAGATCATAAAGATAGCCGTGTCGATCGTCTTATTCGACGAAGACATTAGGAAAGAGGAAACTTAGGTTCGGATGTGTCGTTCAATAAAAAATTTTCAAGCTTCGTTCGACATTCCACCACATTCTAATCGGTAATTGGTATGGTGACTGTTTTGTTACGTACACGATATAGTGGAGTTCGTAGAACCTCACAGAATTATTTAAATATTTACCGATAATTGAAAAGAATAAAAGATCTATTCTGTGTTATACATAGTCTACTCTACTTTAAAAATTTCATAAGTTGCATTTTTTTAACAAACTACTAAAAATAAACTCTAAGAGGTTAGAAAGAACAATGCGCGCGCACAATGAATATTGCACGAATTAGGGGAGGAACAAAAATTGCTGAGATCTCTCAGATCCTCCATCTTACCAATTACAGGTTAATAAATATTATCGATGGCGTAAAACGAGTCGATTAAATTAATAACGTTAACGTTGGCGATCGACAATTACATGCAGACTAGGATATTTGAACGATAACGATCGTAGAGGTAACTTTCTTCTCGTTAACCGCGCTGAATCATATCCAATTACGCGGCTGAAACGAGTTCGCGTGGAAATCGAGGAAAAAGTAAATCAACTCACCGCGACGGAAGAAAAAACAAGAGTGACTTACGTACTTACATGTGAATATAACTACCTGCTGCGTAGGCATCCCAATTTTGGACTAATAAAGAACATTTCTACATTGTTTTGATCTGCCAGTATCCTTCCCCTCCCTCTTCCAGCTCTCTCTCCCTTCCCAACCCTGCCCCCTACCCCCGTTCTATTTCAGTAACATTATTGAAATGCTGTTTACATCAGCTAGGTGGAACGCGTTACGCCACTTGTACAGTCTTGCATGCTATGATTAAGAGAAATCATGTTCCCTATTAGCCTGTACAATACATAGCTTCTCTCTCTCCCTCTCGCACACACACACACACACACACTCGCTCACTCACTCTCTTTCTCTGTATATAAACGAAAAACTGCTGCGGTACCGTTCTACTCGTTAAAATGCACTTAAAACTGCGTCGTCCTGTTCCAATAAACCACCGTTTTCGAGAAAACTACGTGTACGTCAACGTCGTTAAATTATATAGAAATCATGCATATGCATAGAGCGTGGATCACGCCGTGTACACTTTCGAAATTTACGGGAGAATATTGAAAGAGATTCTTCGTCTATGAAAGAACGCTGGGTCTTCTACGAATTTAAGATAAAAGTAAACGAGGTCTCCTGAATGCTTCGGGATATTTACCCTTGTCACGCAGCAACGTCTTAGAAGAGAAGCTACAGTGCAGCATCAAGGCGTTGCAAATTTTCCGGCAACTTCGCGAACGAATTGTTCGAAAAGCCAACAAATATGTTTATTCTACTGCGAGAAAGTTATCGAATTTACGATCTGTACAAATGGTATGTAAATTTAACCCACTATAATAAAAAAGAAGTTTTATAAGAAATGCTATTGTTTTATTGCAATGAAGAAGATTGGAATTAATTGATATGAGTAAATTATGCGGTAGAAATTCAAAGATAACAGAAGAATACAATAGTGAAAATACCAAATGAACGACATGAGAGTGTCTACGAATTTGTAAATCGGATGGCGTTAAAAAGGGTTAAAAATTCAATTATAGAAACAATTGTCTTCGTGACCCTTCGTTACGAATTTGATATCGAGCGTCTAACAACGTGACAAATTTGCCGTTTTAATTGTTTGCAACGCGATTATGTTTTAAAGGATTCCCTCGTAGAAAATTTCTCTCCTTCCATTCTTCGCGAAGTAACCATATTTTGCAACGAATCAAAATTAAAAATCTAACAACTCGTATAGACCGTTCGAATCGCAATCCTAAAAAACCTAATTTATTGAAAAATTCTTGGAATTTCTTGGAATCTTCGTGGAATTTCTTATTCGTAACTTAAATAACAATAAATATTTTGTATTCATAAAAGTTGCCATTAATTAATACAAAACAAATTAATTGTACCGAAAAGCATGAAATCGCCAAGATTTTTATTCAATTTTAATTAGAAAATTATTTCATAAATTTAAAACCATATTACGAGATAAATGCTAAAATTTATTATTACAGCAATCTGGCTGATCGAAATAGATTGTACGAAGTTCGATAGGTCACGGGTTGTGCATTACCGCGTTAAAACATTGGTAACGTTACTTTGTTAAGTCAAAGTTTCAGGTTTCCAAATTATATTCTTCCTGTTCTGGTAACGCTTCCGACACGATTTTCTCTTTTACCACTGCACGCTCGTAAAACAAGATAGAAATCTTGCTATCATGTACACTTCCATAATCATATTTCCTGCGTTATTAATGAAAGATGCGATTATTAGTATACTGTAACATGTAGAAACGTCACACGCAATACGAACCTAAACATATCCATACATTATCGAGTAACTTACTCTTTTGCCTCAGATTAAGAGAGGTTTCTTTACGAATTAATTAATGCTTATATTTATTTGAAAAGTTTCAGAAGACTATCGCGTTTATTGAAACATATAATAAAACAGATCCAGTTTATTATTTACACCCCTAAATATTGTTTTTGTTATAATACATTAGCAGTTATGCTTTTGAAAATCTAGTGACCTGAAGTTACATTTATTGTACAAATAAACGATAATTTCTCTACACAGTAATCATCGTGTCTTCCATCTTTGTATAAAAAAAATATAATTATATTTTGTTAACATTTAAGAAAACTATTAAAAGAAACTCATGTACCAGGACAAAAATAGACAGTATAAAAATAAACGATGCTTTCCGATGAAGAGAGCAAGGAAGCGAGCGAGTATTGCTGTCAGAAATTTGTACAGCAGTCATCAAACATTTTAAGACGAAAAATTGTTCTACACTCCGAAAATCTCCAAGATGGCCAAAAATCAAAAATTGATTGAAAATTGACGATACTTATTCTTTATCCTAATTGTGATTCCTTCTATTCAATATTAGCCGATCAATCTGACAATACATAATATTAAAAAATGAAGAAAGTGTTATGTCAAGATAAATGAAAACAGATGAAAACGAAAATGATAAAACCAACGGAATTGAACGGTCCATCAACTCAGCTGAGAGGAAAAAGGATGCTTGTCACCCTGGCAGACGACGTGCAAGCCGCGTGTTCGACAAACATAATAAGATATGTATATTTAAAAAATATTATTAAGCAGTACTCACCAGCATTCAAAAGGACGGCTACTTTTCGTTGATGTTACGGGCGAATAACACATTACTAATAATAATTTACTTCAAATGATATCCGAATAAAGAGAAAACCTCGATAAACCGCAGCCATACCGTATGGCTGCACGACGAAAACTGCCTCTATCAACCGAAACACGAACTAATGTAAGTACATACCCGAACAAAAGTCGACACGCGAAGAAAGGTATAAATAGTCCTGCCTTTCGACATGTCTGTACTCTTATAGAATGAAAATAGAATTTTGGTAATTTAATCATGAACACGCAACATGATTCATTAATGTGTATTAATTGGTATTAATTATTTTTATAGAAATAAGTGTAAATTTCGTCTGTTAATTATAGTATCATTTATTTAAAAAAAATTAATATTTATAAAACAGTGGTAAATCTTTCATAATTTAAAAAATTATTTGATCTTTTTAACATATTTATCTTCTAATTCATGCAGTTTTGAATCTAGTTCTGCCATGGAATATGTCTGAAATTTTTATTATAATAAATAACTTTTTTTAATAAATTTACATAATTAAAAAATATATATAATATTTACCCTTTTCCTAACTGGTTTAAACGTTCCTTTAAGGTTATTCATGTCGTCTGCCTTCTATAAAGAAAAGTAGAGTTCGATTATTAGTGATATTAAGTATTTATAAAATTCTGTAAAAATAAATTAATATTTACCCACAGATCCTTGTATTCAGGTGATATGCCTTCTAAATACAATATTCGATCTTCAATATTTTTAAGTCTTTCATATACATCTTTCGGGACAGGTCGATTTATTTTAAGAATTCTCTCTGTGGTTGAGATTCTTTCATCCAGTATAGATGAATAATTACTATTTGTTTGGATTGCTCCCAACATAGTAGTCTTATATAAAGCATTTTGATCAACTGTTTGAGGTCCCCATGCATTGAGTACCCTATGTACTAAAAATGTATACACAATTTTAACATTAATTGATTTAAATATGATTAACTTGTCTCACCTTTAACGTGGCTTTTAGAATCTTTTCTCCTAATAAGAATGGCATCTACTCTTGCACATGAATATTCATTCTCATTACTTTGTTCTCTAAAAGATAATAGTATTACATTACAAATACCATAAGAAACTTAATAGTATCTTTTTATTTATGTTTCATGTACCAACCTGTGACAACAAAATTCTTGCACATTCACAATATTTACTTGTTGACGTTTTCTTTCAATGAAAGATGATATTCTATGATTTAATTCATCTGCTGTAGCACGTATTTGAACAAGATTTGGATCAATTACTACCCTAGATTGTTCTTCCTCTTCTTCATCTTCTCTTTCTACTTCACCATCATATTCTATTATAGTTTCTACTGTATCATTCGCTATTGTAATATCTTCTGATACTTGTAAATCAAATGTATCTTGAACTACACAGAACAGTTATTTGATAAGTATCTTTAACAAATATAAGAATGTATAAAAATTTAGAGAATTAACAGAAAAGATAATTATATAATGGGTAAATGGTTGTAAAATTACAAAGTCATTATTAATAATTTATTAACAATTTTACTCTTTCTATATAAAAATTTTTTAAACTTTCAACAATTCTGTAATACATGAATTAAATATAATATAAATGCAATTTATATGTTAAACAAATTATGCAATTTTACATAATAACTTCTTTACATTACAGTCCTTTATCTTTACTCAAAATTAAAATAACACAACAGTATAAAAACATTATTTACTATTTGACCAGGAACATTCCCTATTTTCTTTCCATTGAGTTTCCTGTGTATCATATACTTCTTTCTTCCAAATTGGAACTGATGCTTTCAGCGCATTGATAGCAAATTCAACAGCTTTCAATGATTCTCCTCTATGTGGAGATGAAATAGCAATAACTACACTTGCTTTGGATACTGGTACCTCTCCTAAGCGGTGATATATAACAATGTGATGAACATTCCATTGAGCACGAATTTTCGAACATATGTTATTCATTTCTTTTAATGCCATTGGTTCATATGCTTCATACTCTAATTTTAAAACCTGAAAAATATATATGTGAGTGACATCTTTAGATATAAAATTGAAGCTTAAATAAGTAGAGTACCTTTTTATTATCAAAATTATCACGTGTAATACCAATAAAATTTGAAATAGCTCCACAATTAGAAGCTGTTACCAAATCAATTATATCTAAAATATTTAACTCTTCTTCCTGCAGTTTTACGAAATCTTTTGGTGCGCCCATTCTAACCTAAAAGCAGAATTTATACCTTTTGATACTGTAACTATACTTTGTATATTATGTGATTAACACGTTTATATTGGATGTAAAACAAACCTCCGCTAAGTGGTGGAATAACAGCAATTTCGTCTTTTTCTGAAAGAGCTAGAGTTATGTTGGAGGAAACAAATTCTTCGTTTACTGCTAAGATTAAAGTGTCACGAATAATTTCTAACTTAAATTGGCATACTATTTTATGTATTAAGTCAGCATATGATAATTTCTGTGGAACAGTAATGTAACATTCCTTTTTTCCCGTTAATTCTCTCGCTTTAGCAAAAAATAAAATCTTCACTTGGATTTCGCGAATGCTGTCATCCATCACGAAATATGCGTATGCAATGGCAGGGTAAGCTCATAGAATACTTCAACATCCTTATCGCGAGATATATAATTATCAAGACATCAAATTATGTTACGTAATTAAATCATTATTCAAAGGGAATACGAATTCTGTCCTTATTCCAAAACTTAGAATAAGGTTACGTTTTTCTTGAACTACTTAGCTAGTCAAACTAATGTTTGTATACACTATACTAAAATATATAAAAAAATTTGTTAAAAAAATGATAAAAAATTCCAAATAAAAATAGATAAACTTTGTAGTTGGCTTTGTTAAATACTTTCAATAAAATAATTATAGAATCAACTACGCTTGTAAACATGCAATCTAAGCCACTTACTTTTAAACGATAGAATATAATACTAATGGAATACATAACTGTATCAAAATGAAACATATTTTTTATTTAACTAGCTATTTTTAGTATACAGAGATAATAGTATTTGCATGTATATTGTATTTATACATGTAACAATTTCCAAAAAACTTGATAGAACGAAGGTAGTCTATAGATCGACTTGGAGTACCTTGTATGATATTAAGGTCAACCAAGAAATGAGGTCAACGTAGCAAGGAATCGTACTGTTCCGCTTGCATAATATGCAGTGCACGAAAACTAATATATTTATGGAATCATTCTTAATACTTATATTTAAAAAGAATAGAATTTCATGTTTTTTTCGCATATTTTGGAAAACTTACATTTACATCAATCATATAGTTTTAAGTTTCAGAATATATAGAAATCTAATCTTATCAGCTTCAAAAATGAAAAATTTTATAAGAAACAAGAACCACAATTTCACAAATAATTTGTAAACAGTAGTATGTCGATGTGCCAGTAAGCAACGGCCTTGGATAAGCATTTAAATGTATACATCGTGCGTGCAGCACAATATGCGCTCACACTTAAGTATAGATGGATAGCTTACTAACGCGAAGTCTAAAAGAGTGCAGGGATCTAGCTCGTTCACTTGAGTTACTGTGGGACAAGGACAATACGTTAAAGGAACTTATTCCTTTAACAGTTAGTTACCTAACGTTCCCAAGAACTATCTAGATATCACAATCGGAAATCACATCGCACAGTAAACCGGTTAGTAATAGTTTTATATATATTTATTTAGAGATGCTGCCTCATCCAAACGCTGAACATGTGACGCAATAAGGGAAAAAATTCCAACATCATTACTCAATCTAGTCAGTTTGGAAAGGCTAGATTTTAAATCAATTTTAAGCTCAAAATGTAGACATTCTTTTATATTATTTTCTAGCAATTCTTATAGTATCATACAGTAGAAGTTTCCTGATGCATGTAAGCAGTAACAAAATAAAGTACGTGTCATATAGGAAAGAAGTACAATTGAATGAGGTCGTGTGATAATTACATATATACCGAGCAAAGTTACTAGTCCCAACGCTCGAAAAATTCATGACAGCGTACGTGTTATATGTGCATACGTAATCAAATCGGAGGGGCAGTTGTGAGAGCCACACATGCGAACAACAATCAATCTTTTCGCGGTTTCAGTTCAAACAAATAGGAGAAGTCGAATAGGAAGTGTCACGAGATGGACAAATTTGTTCTTACAGGTGAGACGAAGATTTCGAAATACTGTGCGCGCACGTGTCTGAAAGTGGTTTGGATTATCAGATAAACGTTTAATAGTACTCAGGAGCCACCTCGTGGCTTCAATATAACCTTTTGGAAGGAAGAACCGCGCGATTCACGAATTGTCGCTCTTGTCGTTCTAATGAAGAGCTGCATTCACAACTAGCAACAGCATTGCGACATGCGACTGTGTCTGAAAACTGTGTATATAGCATTACTCGTTCACTCACGGATTTGTTCTTCAGTTTATAATGCGAAATAAATTTTTATCTACATAATTACATATCGTCTGACATCACTGCAACTTCGGACTTTACTCCTTTTGATAGTGAATCGTTGAATGGAAAAAATATGTGTGTTTTGAAAAATATATTTTTAATGTAAATCATTGCTAATATGATTAACAGTGTGTTAACGCTATATCATTCAGTCACAAGTGCGCATAATCGGTATTAGAAAACAATACTCACGAGTTTCAACGATGACTGTATTGTTTCTGCTCATGCTGTAACGGACGTTACTTTGATCGTACATGTAGATAATACAATAACATTGTCAATTTTACCCATTAAAACGTACGTAAGTGTAAAACCTTGATTTCCCTATAACATTACTATTAACATAATAATACATCGTTACAATAAATAAATGTTAAATATTTTTATCAGTGCAGTACTTCTTAAGATTACTTGTTTTATTATCTTTTTATGTGAAACATTATGAAAAAAAAACGTGATTCATTAACAAAGCAATAGCACACACTATCTACGTTTTTTTCCTCAGATAAGACTCTTAAAAATACCTCTTTCTTAGTAACTAACTATATGCGTGTATAAAAATATTCGTAAAGAACACACATATATACGTATGACATGAACACGGGTATTTGATATATCCTACAATTTTATTTAAAAAAAAACTGAATGAGTACATATCTTCTTTAGCTAGCTGAATATCCTGAATCTAACTATTTCCATAATTTACAATTAATCGACAGTTTGATAAATAATAAGTTGATTTCCAAGTTGTTTCAATTGTAATTAAAAAATCAATTCAGAAAGAAAATTTTATTATTACAATTCTCAATAATTACTGTATGGTTGAATAGTGAAGGTCGACATGTATAACGTGGATCACCATATAAAACCATAGTACATATCTATCTACATTCGTTGATAAGAAGTGATCTAAACATCGTTCGATAAGCGACTACGACCATACTTTTGGAATCATCACTAGGAAATCAAATGCATCTTATTCACTTGCACATGAGCTATGATGTCATACTGCAGTGCGCACTAACGACGAGATTAACGTCCTTGGCAGGAAAAATATTTTTATAACAAAGATGAATTTCTTTTAGTACGAACTATATTTAATGAAAAGTAAACTTACAAAATTTCAATTAAGTTTTCTCATAAAACATATCCATCTATTAATATGACAAATGCAACATGCCACAATAAGTCACAAATGCAAGTGTATAACGGTTTAACAGTAAAATCAGTCAATAGAAATTTGATGATCTAACTCTAATTTACACGATAGACTATTCGCGATGCGTATTAGAAATCATTAAATCATTTATTACGAAATATTGAATCGGTCGGATGACCTTATGAAAGTGACAAAGAAATACGATAAATTATATAATATATTATTAAATTGTAATTTTCGATTAAAGAAATTAAGTAAATTAACGAAAATTCACTTTTAATTCGCTAAAGCGTGATGAGTAGCACACAAATGAGCGAATAAACCTATTCGAAGAACTTGAAAGTTTCGTTGAAAGATGGGAAGTATACATACGTGTGAATGCAGAAGGGCCTAAAATAAGACGCCCCTGGTGTAGATTGAACAGTACGTCCCTGCAGAACGGAGCCCGCGAGGGCTGGTGGGAAAGAGAGAGGCAGACTGGCAATCAGAATTGATAGAGGAGCAACAGAGACAGAGTGAGTGAGAGAGGAACGCGAGGGCCGAGGTACACCATCGAGTATCAACCAGCTGGTTGGCAAGGCAGCCGCGAGCAGTCGCCAGTGAGACGCGGTACCCCGCGAGGGCTTTCGTCGTTTGTTCATTCGTCTATACGTGTGTCTATATGTCCGTCATCTCCCTTCCGCTTAAACCTATCGTGGTCGTGCGTACGTTCATTCGTTCGTCCGGTCCGTGTGTGGTGCGTCTCCCTTCGCTTGCTTTCAACGACACTTGCCACCGGTCGCGACTATCGTCTCTGTGTCAAAGTACATCTCTGTCTTACTCTACCTCTCTCTCCTCGTTTCTCTTGGCGTGCCCGACCGAAAAGACAAGATGGCTGCCGACTCAGGAATGGAGACGTGTCCCTCCCCGGAGATTACAGACTCCAGGAAGCGGCCGCTTGATTGTGACGCGGAAAATGGCGCGACGAAGAGGTCTCATTACGGATCAGGTATTTTAATTGCCCGTTGTCAATCATTTTTCTCGATTGTCGTGTGAGTTTCGCTTGTTGCCTTCATTGATGTTTCTATACATGTACGAACACGATAAAGTACACTCACAATGATTTTCTTTCCTTCTCTCTCTTACTCTGTTATTCTTTCTCTCTTTCTATCTTTGCCTTTGCTCTTTTATCTTTTTCTTTTCTTTGCCTTTTGGTGGTTTACCCTCTCGCGCGCCTTTGACAATCTTGTCGCTGGTGCTGCTGTTGACACAGCCGATCGTTCGCTCGCTCGACCGTTCCCTTTCGTTTCCCACTTCGAAGCCTGGCGAACGTGTACACGGAGGCGAGAACGCGAACACGGTGCACCGCACAGCGGTTCGCGCATCCTCTCGTGCCACGTCTCCTTCACTGTTCCGTCTCTTGTCTTCCTATATTCTTGATCTGTTCACTATCTATTATCTGACATTGTAAGCGCAAGCTCATACTTGTAACAGTGTTTAACGTTGACGTTCATTTTGTTATCGTCAACGTCATCATTGTCATCGTCATTTTCGTCTTCGTTGTCGTCTTCCCCCACCTCATTCACCTGTCATCATCAACATTGTCCTTATTTTCCTGTTCGTATACCTCATCGTTGTCATCATCTTTGCCATCGTGGTGGTTTCCGTCGTTGTTACTGTTATCGTACCTGTCGTCGTCGTCGTCGTCATTGTTCCTGCGTAGGCGGCCGTGCCTGTGAACATCGTTAATGGGGAATCGCTGCTGCGGTGGCTGTCGATCACGCTCCGTGACTCTGCAACTTCGTCCCTGTCGCGCCCGTTTCATCGGATGTGTGACCGCTAGCTTCGCGGCAAGAACGTTGGAAGTGGCTCTATACCTCGTTCCATCCGTACGCATATTGTGTACTTTTTCTGCCGTATATCCATAGTGCAGTGCCGCTGTTGTCGCGAAAGCAGCGTACTAAGGAACGCGCTGCTATCCGTTGAGTGGCAGTAACTAGGATGTGGCGTATCGGTGAGTTGTCAGGCACACCGTTCCGCTGCCGAGGTTGCGGGTCAAGGTCGATGCGAAACGAGTGAGCGCACAGGGCTTCCATCTGTCAAACAGCTGTTTGCCTTCAACGCATCCAAACTTTGTGCCATTCTGCATTATACTTCTTAATCCTTCGTTCAACGATTACGCGACAGTTTTCGAGGCTCGTGTACTGTGTTTTCGTTGGTATCTCGGTCTCTCTGCGCTCGCGTGCCCGTGAGTACGCATGATTTCGCGTTCCATCGTTTCCGAAACCAATCAGAAGTCACAAGTTTTATCTTGCGAATATCGTAGTAAAATGTTATTTAGTAAACTGCGTATAAAATTATGCGAAAGTCAGCCACCTTTACATTTAAAATTTGATGATATATTTATATATATCGGTTTTCAAATTATTTTAAACTTTCGTGAAGATTAATTTATTTTTTGGTATATTAATAATTACTATGATTTTGACAAACAAAATTCAATATAAATTCTTCTTAAAAACATTTTGTTTTGAGTTTATATTCTGGTTGTGTATACATTAATGTAATTGTCCTTGATTTTGTGTTTTATTGTGTAGATGTTGTAAAGATTGCAATTTTTAATAACCTTGTGTATTCTGTTACGTAATAGTACATAATTTATGTATGAATATTATCTTTTATTCATCTAATATAGTAATCACTTAACTCTGCTTTTACAGGGGGAGATGGAACATATCACCTCAAAGTTTTGGTCCCTGGTGTGGCTGCAGGAGCAATTATTGGAAAAGGAGGGGATACAATTGCCCAATTACAAAAAGATACAGGAGCCAGGGTTAAAATGTCTAAGTCCCATGACTTCTATCCAGGTATGTTGTAAGCATTCACTTATGTTTTATTCTTTACTATGAAAAACACAATAATGTTACATGTAATTTTAATGTATAATCTATAGGAACTACAGAGAGAGTGTGTTTAATTACTGGTAGTTTGGAAGCTATAATGGCAGTTATGGATTTTATAATGGATAAAATTCGTGAGAAACCAGATCTTACATTGAAGACAACTGTTGACTTTGAATCAGGAAAAACTACTGCAGAAAGGGATAAACAGGTACAAGTTTGATTTATATTTTTTTAGTTTTCATATTAAACTTTCAAAAGATTATTAATATTTCTTATATTTTTAATAAAACTAAAGTTATGAAATTATAATTTATTCTTCTTATCAATGATTAATTAGAAGAAGCATAAAATAATTGATTTAATGTTTTAGGTAAAAATTTTGGTGCCTAATAGTACTGCAGGAATGATAATAGGTAAAGCTGGAAATTATATTAAGCAAATAAAAGAAGAATCTGGCTCGTATGTTCAAATAAGTCAGAAGGCAAAAGATGTATCATTACAAGAAAGGTGCATAACAGTGATTGGAGAAAAAGAGAATAACCGTAATGCATTAATGATGATATTAGCAAAAGTGGCAGATGATCCGCAAAGTGGTACATGTTCAAATGTTAGTTATGCAGATGTTAGTGGTCCTGTAGCTAATTACAATCCCACAGGCAGTCCTTATGCTCAAGCACCTACGAGTACTCCCACATATACTTCTACAGCTGGCATTAATACAGGTAAGACTTTTTTAATCATTGAAAAATGGAGTAATAATTTTTAAACAACAAATAAATGTATGAATAAACTGTTGTTCATTTTTGTTTACAGTGAGTCTCTTAAATGGTGCCGGTTTAAGCTTGAACTTGAATTTAGGAGCTGCAATTACAGCGGGTACAGCACCAGTGACAACACAATTGTTGGAACACATAAAATTAAATTTACGAACGGCAGGTTTTTCAGAACCTGCTGCTAGCGAGATTTTATCTGCTATCGCTACACTTGCTAAATATAATCTTCTTGGAATGGGTATCGGAATGCCTTCTAGTATGAGTTACCTTGGAAATCCTATGGATAGCACCACAACTGCAAATGGTTCGAATAATAATGGAGGTGTATTTGGGCCAATTGGAACAGTTCCTGCTCTCGGATCTACGTCTCCTACACCACGTAATACACTTGACAGATACGAGCCCTTTGATCCGTTCAGACAAAACAACACAGCTGCCAGTGCTATTCATCTAAACAACAATTCGTTTGGCCTGGGCACTAACCAGTTATCACTTGTAAGTAAGAGTCCTACACAGGTAGACGTCAACAACAAGGAGACCAAGAAAGTAGACATAGAAATTGCAGAGGTTATAGTGGGAGCTATTCTGGGACCCGGTGGTCGTGCCCTCATTGAGATTCAGCACCTAAGTGGCGCCAACATACAAATCTCTAAGAAGGGCATGTTCGCTCCTGGTACCAGGAACCGCATAGTGACTATCACGGGTTATCCCAATGCAATCGGCACTGCTCAATATTTAATTGAGCAGAGGATCAGTGAAGAGGAAGCAAAACGAGCACGTCAGAATGCCCTCGCCAATATGATCCATTGATTTCAAGTACAGCACTTTTGTTCATCCCCATTATTGAGCTCCGTTATTCATCTTTTTACATCTTGAGATGATACTGCGGTAGCTCTCTCTTCCCTTCTTTAAACACTCGTCCACTACCACCTACCACCCGTTGTCATCTGTCGCTACATCACTATAGCGCTTGCATTCTCACATCACTGATCATGCATTCATCATGATTCGTCAACATTTATCTATCTTTTAAGATTATTATGATATATAAATATTATATGTTAAATGATAACTACTACAATTGTTCTGTGATACACCACGTTACGGGGCTTTATCACAAATAACACACGTACCACATCAGAGTCACATAATATATCTAGTTGTATGGTATAGGATATTGAAAGAAGGCATGATAAAACTATAATTACATTAGAAACGAAATGGCACAATTTGGCCATAGTTGTTCTTGAATGATCAAGACAGCAATGTTACATGGGTAATTGTTTTGTTTCATACAAATAAATATATTTTTTTTCTTTTTTTTTATAGGAGCATAATCATTCTACTAATGCGAGAGATACTTTTAGTTAGAAGGTCATACAGAACTCACAACTTGAATGACTTCGATCTGAAGAATTAGTACCTTAATGTGTATCATGGAAGTCAAATTATATTCATTTCCACAAAATGATTTTGCGAATTATTGTATTGAACTGTTCCTTGAACTATGAAATGATTAGGCTGTTTAAGTGATTTTACTCTTGCTTAACATAGTATTTGAACGAGTTTCTTAAGTACAGAGTAATACCTTGGCAAAACCAAAGATCTTATATATGTAAAACAGAAATAACTTGGCTGGAAGATAAATATACATATAAAGGGAGAGCTGTTCTATGTATAAACATATATTTATATATTTACAATGCTGGCTGGTCCAGTTAAATGAATAACATAATACATTTATTGCCAAGTTTTATTCTGCATCCCAAAGTCTTTGTTTCTCAAAATCTTCATCCAACTGTATCTTATAGCGTCTAGATTAATGTACACAGAAGTATATAAACATCAAGTCTCATTCTCTTTTACTCATGCCTTAGGAACGGAGGATTCATTATGCTAGTATGCTAGGATAAGAATTACTCGAATCATCGTCGGATCGGGAGGATCTTCTCGAGTAATAATTTCAGTATGATTGAAACACGTTGTAAATACATGTTGTACGTTAAAACTTTCGTCTAATTATTTTTAGCTTCAAGGTACATCAGTTGAATACAATTTGAATTAATAGAGTTTTACATTTGTTGACAACTTGATAAAGCGAAAGCTGCGACATAGAACACTGTTTTTGTCATTCCTTTACATTATAGCAATACAAATACAACTATTTTTATCGTATAGAGATATTTATATTTATATACATCTGTTTTCAATAGTTTAATTATGAGATACTTTTCGACCAGGAAAACATATTTCATTCGCTAATAAGTATTTCCTTTCTATGTAATGGTTAAGTATCCTAATCGAATATGTCAAATTGAGTATACGTATAAAAAGTGTCTGCCATGATCAGCAGTCATGTCATACATCCTTGGGTTCTGTATGATGCTGCTTTACGTGGGATTCTATTTAAGTCAACCAAATCTATGACACGTTTTTAACAACTGCACTTTGACATTGAATCAAATCTTTAGATAGGGAATGGATTTTAGCTAGAATTTTTGTTTATGTTGATAATAATTGTCAATATTATTGTTATTAAAAAAAAGGAGCAAACAGCTTATACATCATTGCTAGATAAGGAGAAAGGATACAGCATCTATTAATAACAAACGTTTCAAATCATTATTTTTTGGGGGGTAGGTTTTAGGAAGGGGTGATATAAAGGATAAGTGGTAATCAATAATGGGTTTAGTTAAAGTATCCGAAAACGTTAGCTGTAGCGTCAAATGAAATATATAAGTGTACAAGAGTACAATTTGTAGCTGGAGGCGCTGGCTCACCGCTCTTAAAAAAAATAACTTGTATATTCATAAATATCGCATAACACGAGTAATAATATATTACACACAGAGAGAAAAAAAGAGTAAATATATATATATTATATATTAAATTATATATATAATATGTATATGTATATAAAAGATGCATATATATACATGAAAAGTTTGAACTAGATTATTAATGAAGAGAATTCATATTATCTAAAATATAAATAACATATATGTGTATATTTATATGTACATAGGTACACACGTATGTCTATACATGTACACATATGAAAATATAATATATAAAAGATATAATATAAGTAATGAAATGATATTATAAACATTGTTGATAAAATATTTGCGTCCGCGAACGTAAAACCTGATTTTATGTTTATTCATAAATTGTATGTGAACTATTATTGATTGAACTTTTCTGTGTTGCCCAAAATGCATTGAAGAAAGGAAACAAAAAGAAAAAAATCACAGATACGATGAAAATGCAAAATATCGTTAGATTGCTGTAGATAGATCTATACCGAAAAGAAAACTTGATAATAGAACATGTTACGAGCGTCACGTGTAGCATTAACTTAATTTATAAATCATGTTATTTTAATAGCCCTCCCCCGGGGGCTATTAGTACTAATGGCAGCATAATATTTCTCTGTGCTGTATCCATGAACGCAGTACATTATCTCGCTATCTATATCTGTTCGCATCATCACAATTAGATCTATCGTTGCCGATCTTTATTTTAATCTTATCCAGTCGTTACATTCTTTCTATCTTCTACTTTATGACTCACGGTTTCGTGACTGCCGGTCGGCAGGGGCGCGTGTTTCAAAATGATTCGGTCGGGTCAGGAGTTTTCCGCGAAAGGGAAAAAGAAGGCAGACATTTTGCGCGTGTAATTGATTCACATATGCATCAATTCGTACGTTCGTCATTTGTGACGTTGATTATTTGTATCTGGTGTACGTACTAAATTTGATATATTCGGGCTAAATTAAGGAAGGTAAAAAGGTAAAAGGAAACTAACTAGCATTCGATAAAATTGTTCATTAAATTCTGGTGACTTGGTCAATAGAAATTTTGATATATTTTGTGTTTGTTATATCGGTAACGTTGATCTTACCACAGGGAGGCAAAGTGACTAATCTTTCTTTTATGGCCTCCACAAACTGATTTCAACAATCTGTCACGTTTAACGAATGAACGAACGTACTGTTGATATTGCCCTACCGTAGAATCGCTATGTTTCCAATATTGCCGGTTACACCAGAGAATAATCACTATCACGATCTTTTATCTCGTTTTCTTGTAATCAAAATCAAAGAACAGTCGTTGCTTCTCGTTCGGTTTGATAACGAAATTTAAGTGCGCGCGATGACGGTTAAAAAGAAAAAAGAAACGAATGGACGAACGAACACGACGAATGAAATCATGCTTGAAAGCATGTTGCAGAGTAAATCTCAATGACAAACAACTTGTAGGTAGCACGGGATAATTAGATTAGGTTACGGTTTTTCTCAGTAAACACATTCCTTAGTAGAAACAGATTACGTACAAATAAGGCCATCTGTGATGGGGTTGTGAAAATGGAGGGAGGGGATGGGCGAGGCGAAACGAAAAAAAGTAGCAAAATGGTGTAGGGTAGGAAGGGTGGGGAGGGATATATGCGTCAGCTGCCAGTACGCGAACAAAAATGCCACGACACGTTTGATGATAGTGTGTAAAATCATAGAATTTATTTGTGCAGGGAAAATAACTTGATGGCGAGTAAAAGTTCATCAGCGAGAAGAAACGAGGAATGGACGATGAATAATGACAGAGTCGAGAGAGACGTTAAAGCGTTGTGCAATTCAATCAAGATCGCATTTGTCGGCAGCGTCCGTTTTTCTCCAATGTTATCGCTGCCACGGGGAACGTTAAAAACGAACGAAAAAATCTCCTTGCACGCTCACATCGGTAAGAAAACGAAGCGGTAGTGAAACGTTTGCGTACACACAAGCCATAGAGATCAGCCAGTCTAACATAAGTATTTCCTTTAGCGGTTTATAACGATACACACATCTGTACAATATATTAGTATTTTATAAATAATCGTGATTGTTGTTAATAACCGGAGCTACGGTTCGTATATACGTGTTTTCCTTACCGGTTCACGGTAGATTGTATACGCGACGGGGAAAAAAAAGAAAGATTTATTATCGAGTTCGATGCATTGAACCGTGACCGACGGTTCGTTACAGGATACATATAATTATATATATATATTATATATATATATATTCAATAGCGTAACGGTCCAACGAGGAGGCTCGGTCGAAGCGTGTATTCTCGTTCCGATTGTTTCATGTTGTCGGATACCTTTATAGAATCTACTTGTTATCATTGTTCTGTTAAATTTTATTATCGCGCGTTGTACGATTGTTGCCTGTCCTGGGCGGGGGAGGGGGAATAATGTGAAACGGGGAGGAGGAAAGAAAGAGAAAGAAAGAGGAGGAAACAGTAGACGACGTAAAGATACACGCGAATTACCTTTACGCGCAAAGTGGCAGAAGCAGTATTGGTTGGCCAGTCTATGTTACCTACGAGTTGTTTAAGCGGGAGGACACCGTTAGATTAATTAAGCCGGCAGTCACCCTACACACGCGCACACACGCAAATACACGTACACGTTCACATACCATATACACACATTTAGAAGAATCTTATTTCATACGACGCTTTGTTTTGTACAGTTCGAGATATATATATACATATATATATATATTTCAGTCGCTCATTCTCTAAGCAAAGAAAGCATAAAAAAATAAGCAGAGGAAGAAAGGTGTATACACGGCGCCAGATAGAGAAGAAAAGTAACCGTCGCGGCGCCGTGGATAATTGTACACGATTATTAAGTATAGATGTGTAGGTAGTGTCTTAAATCTCTTATAAAAGTCGTCATTACAGGTTCAACGTTTTAATCAATAGTCGATCGATGAAAATGGTGGGGAGAAAAAAAAGAGGATATTTACAGAAATACGGGCTTAAAGAGCAAAACGAAAAGAAAAAAAAAACGTAATTGTACTCTCGCACGTGGAGACCGTAGTGTGTAGTTAATCAGGGAGAAACTGTAGGAATTGCATTGACTCGCCTCAATTCTAACGCGAACTATTGTTACAGTAACTATAATTGAATTTTGACACACGAACGCCACCAAATGGAGAGTGGCTTCTTGCGTGTCACGTTACTTGGCTGTGTGTGCTAGGCTACATCATAATTCATGTTCCATCATCCCATCGCTCCACTCGCACAGACTCCATTTTTACCTGTACAAAGAACGCGAACAAAGAGGGGTGAGTAAGGGTGGGTGGGGGGGAGGGGCGCTGACCGATGATTTATCGTTAATTACGTAAATTAGCGTTGGGTAACCAGAGAAATGGGACGGACAGAATGAAAACGAAACAAAAGGGGAATAATCCTTTCGCACGACATTTACATGCTCCACCCAATCATTTTAGTGCCATATCGATATATCCCATCAGCCACGCTTGTTGACGTTTTGACAGGTAGAATGTGTTGTTAAAGATGTGTATATTCTGCGATTATGCAGGCTGTTTTGAATATAAAGTCGGAGATACCGTTTATTTCTCAATCACACGTATATTAAATCGTTACAAAGTATTACGACACACAGACATACACACACACGTTGTATATGCTTATTTAGTTTCCGGCAGCGTACAAACGATCGTTTTACAGCTGTCGAGAGGGATTTTAACCGAGAATTACCACGAATCACGGGACAACAGAGAGCTTGTACACATGTACGTGTATATATACATATATGTATACTGATTGCAACCCAGAATCCAGTTCGAACTTTTTGTTTCGCCGATCGAACACGATACGCGCGTGGCGTGCGTGAAGTGAAGTAATTTTGTAACGGAAAAAACAAACAAAAATGCAACCGTTTCTCAACCAAGAGCAATGCGTTTCGTTCTCGAATTGTTCTCCTAGTGTACTCGTTGTTGGTAACACCCCGCCCCCCCCCCTACTCCACCCGAAAAAGAAAGACTTTTTTTTCTAATCGAAACGCAATGAACTCGCAATGAGATTTGAATCATTCGGTTGTTGAAGCGTTAAATGGGTTAAGGTAAAAAAGGATCGGGCACAATATCATCCCGGTCGAGCGCGAAACACTTTTTCCTTCGAAAGCTTTTGAACCATTGTTTCTGAAGAAACGTTGCATTTGGACACTTCAAGAGTGTTATATTCTCGGAAGATTTTTTTACTGCCACGTTTTGCAATCATTCGCTATAATCAAATGTTTAAACGATAGAAACAAACTTAACAATAGTTAAAGGGAAATATAACAGAAATTGATGTAAAGTGTAATGTTACGATTAAGAAGTATTAATACGTTAAGGGAATACGGTGATAGATGATGTCACGCGAGGAAATTGATTAATAATAATAGTAAGAAGAGAAGAAAGGCAGAATGAGGAGGACGGAGAGGGAATAGTAATAATAAATAGTAATCGATTGCATTGCATTTGATCGACAATAGAGCAGAAATTAATTGTTATACGTATGAAAAGAGAAGAGCAGCCGAGTAAGCTTCGTCAGATACCGAAAGCTGAATTTGTTCTCCGCCAGACATTTTTCTCCGTTGCGGAGGCGCTGTTACGCGTGAAATTTTCAACTGTGTGTCGCCATTTTGCACTACAGTCGTGTCGTGTTCGAGCAACCGCTAGCTGCAACATCGATTGGTTTGCGATATTTTTGCTTTTTACCTATTTTTGTTTTATCTCTCTCCAGTTTCCGCCAACGCTACGTCTCATGTTTTACGTTTCTATTTTCTTTCTTTTTTTTTTTTGAACTTTTGGAATTTATCGAATCGCGATTTCACGATTTTGCACTGCATTGCAATGCCCTTAAACGAGCAGAAACGAGAGGACAAGAGTATAACGAAATAAAAAACAGAACAAAAGCAACCAAAAAAAGGAAATAGAACAAGGAGAAAGAGAATAACACGTGGCTGTAAATATTTTATATAAAAAAGAGAAAAGATATATATAGAGAAAGAGAGAGATCTATCTATTATAGAGATACGCGTGGAATTAAATGAAAAGAGGCTTTTATTTTTGTCTAAAAAATAAAAGGTGGACGATAATCAAGTATAGAGCGAGACGAGAGTTAAATAATTCGGACGGGTTAAAAGAAAACAAAATATCCTGACTTTAGTCGATTTTAGCGCATAGTATTTACCGATAAAGTATTAAATATCGCGCCGTTGACACGCAATATATAAATTTTCGATCGTTCAGCTCGCACTCTGTGTCTTTTACGAATAAAAAAAAAAGTAAACGCCTAAATTTTGCAACTTTCCTGTGTCGACGTGAAACGCAGAGAGAAACAAAGGGATTCGAAGCGAAAATCAAAAGAAAATAGAGAAGGAAGTGAAAAGATAGATAAAAATAAGCGAAGGGAGGAAGGAAACGGAGGAGTGTCTCGTTAGTGTATTCAAAATAGCAATGCATACCGATGTCTAAATCTATAAAGAAATCTCGTCGGGGGCAATCGAATATCTAACGAAAAAATTAAAAAATTAAAAAGTGGATTCAGGATATCTAGACGCAGAGCGAATAATAGCCGAGAGAAAATTTACTTGAAATACGATCCGTTTAAAGGAAGAAAAAAGAAAAATATGAACAGTGAGAACGTAATGAGAGAGAAAGAGAGAGAGAGCATATTTAAACGATTATAGAGCGTTCGTTAACGTGTAATTAAACGAGGATTGTACAAAAGTGTATGTAATGTTATTTTATCGGAAGTGAGACTTAGAGTTAGACACTGTTAAATATACGGTATATTATTTTGGGTAAGCATATGTAAAAAAAGAAACGATTTTAAAAAAATTGAAGATAATCGAGGAATAATAACGAAGGAACTTGGGTGAGATCTCGTTATTGTTGAGGTAGAAATAGCACATAGCAGCTCGGGGATTATAATGATGCTGATAACGATAATGATGATGATGATGATAAGATGAGGAAAAAAAAAACTATTAAGTACCTTGTTGAGTATAAGTAGATTAATAATCGCTAAGTCGCGAAAAAAAGAAAAATAGTGCACCACGATGGTGCATCATGTATGCACATTCATGTTCATTAACGCAACTCTGTCATTTTACACACCCCTAAACGTAACACAACAACACAAACATTATACACGCCCTCCATCCATAAGCATACACACACACATCTACACACACTCGCATTCATACATGCGCAGAGAGAGGAACACATTGATTGTACACTTGTATAACGCGAAATGTTGCATGCCTATACACGCAAAAAAGAAAGATTTAAAAAACAAAAAAGAATTAAGAGAATTATATATAATAGAGGGTTTTCACGCGAAATGCAGTGCCGCGCGTTTGTGCTTTACCTTGATAAAGAAAAAAAAAAAAAAAAAAAAAAAATACAAAATCCGCATCCGAGTTGCGATGCCGGATTTTACGTTAGTTGGAATTAAATAAATAGAGAGCATTATCTTCCACAAATATTTCGAATTCGACGAGCAGCTGGCTGCGAAAAAGGTACCATAGAGAGATTCGTTCGTCAGTCACTGATTGAACTCGATCACAAGTATTGTACCTTACATTCCTTTGGCTATAAAGTTTAAATAGTAAGAGGGCGACGACCGTGTGTGTGTGCATCGTGCGCTTTTTACGCGTGCATCGGGTTTCGTCGTCGAGTGACAGAAAACGGAGGAGAAAGAGGGGAAGGGGAAAAGGTACAAAAAATTCAAGAGCATTACCGATCAATCTCGACGCACGCGTCGCACGGCCGATCGTTCGTTTTATTTTTTCTTCTGTTTGTTCGTTTCGTCAGGATATACACATACGAAAGAAAAAAGAAAAAAAAAAGAAACAGAAACGATGCATAAAAGAACAGCGAGCGAAATTGTATTTTTTAATATATATCTATATATGTATGTATATCTATACATCTATATATATATATTTTTTTTCCGAGGTCTCGCCTCCGAAAAGGGTATTGCGATTCAGCTTCGAACGTTTACAAGGAATTTTAGATTTAATTGTCGAGAATCTATTATTATTATTATTATTATTACTACTACTACTATTATTATTAATATTATTATTATTATTATTATTATTAATTATTATTATTATTATTATTATTATTATTACAACTAGGTTGACAGCTGAGGAGTATATAAACATAACACACAACTCGAGATGAAAAGAGAGATAGATATATATATATATATATTTACAGGCGGGTAAGACTTTCTAAACGGAGATAAGAAAAAGAAACTATAGGGCTGTTAATTATTGAGAATTGTCTGTACGATATACACACATACATACATACATACATACATACATACATAACATATATTAGAAAAGGGATATGCAGGTATTTGGATACGTGTGTCGATGCGCGTCGATTGTCCATGAAATGGATCGCAATCACGATCCAAATCCATAGCGTTGTTTCGTCACGATCGTTTTCCAAAAAGTAAAAAATAAAAAGTAAAAAATGAAAAGGAAAAAGGAGAAAAAGCATAGTATGTTAAAAAGATACAATAATATACAATGAGAATGTCGCATGTAGCAGCTCATATTATAGTTTGGAAAAGGACGACGCGAGAATGAGCAGAGAAAAAAAACCAAACAATATGCTTACGACAAAAGACACTTGTCCCCTGTGTTTACGACTTCCTTCAAACAAACAGACAAACAAACAAATAAATGTTATATTGTATCGAGCACAAAAAAGCTGCGTTACCTTTTTCTATGATTACTCTACGTTCAATTGTATTTCTCGCGAATGATTTTCTCTTCGATTGTTACCTCGGATCTGAACGTGTTGTATGAAAATCCATCACTTCTGGCAGAAAAAAAACGAAAGCGTAAATCTTTTTCCGAAGAAAAGTGTAAAAAAAGAAAGGAAAAGTAAAGAAACGAAACATACGAGCGGAGCGGTTCCGAACTGTTTCGACTTTTTAGACAGATAAGCCCGCCAATTTGAAAGCGAAAAGGTATAGCAAGTGTTCCGACGGATCGTCGGGTTATATATGCTGGCTGGTGTTTCCTCGACCTCGAATCGACAGGGAAAAGTGTGTTTCATGTTTTCTCTGTCGACGCGACAAGGATCCACTCGATATTCTTTTACCATGATTCTTAAAGAAAACGGAAAGGAAAAAAAAGATGAAAAGATATACTTATCCATTATCATTATTCGTGGCAAAATTCGAATAAACGAATCATCTATCGGAAAATCAAAATGAATCCGAGATGTACGGATCGGTAAACGCGACGACAAACGTGCATGCATCACAACACGGCTTGTAAAAAGCCTAAACATGAGGAAAAACAGTTTCTACTATTTATTTATCTTTTTTTTTATTATTTTTTTTTTTTTTAAATCGACAACGCGAAACGATTACGTTTTTATTTGATAATCTTTGCTTGTTATTAAAAGTTTACGTGTAGGGTATACCCGAAACCGTAACCTCTTTGGGCACCACTATAATTGTTATCGATGAAGTATATATTATATATTATATATATATATATATATATATATAATTAGTTCACAGCATTTGAATTTACTCGAAATAATTACTTTACACTCTAACCACATTTATTTGCATCCATAAATTGTTATTCTTTCATCATCAGAATTATTCCATTCAATGTTAAATAATTATAAATATTAAACATAATATATTAACTATTTTCACTCATGAGAAAGCATCGTTACCTGTATGACAAGTGACCATAAGAGCATAATAAACAATCGCTCATTAAATGCATTCTGTTGTTCTTCATTTCATGACCTGACCACACACGTTCCATCCATCTGTTCCATCGGTCCATCCATTTGTCCATTCAGTGTCGCTGTATGATCGTCATACGCATTCTCTTCTCTCTTTTACTATTTCATTCGCTCAAGGTTTCTCGCCGCGTGTCACTGCAACTTTTACCGTAAAACGTTCCTCTTTGCTCGAATACCTTTTCTTCTATTCCTCTTTCTCTCTATTTCTCTCTCTCTCTTTTTCTCTTTCTTTCTGTCTGTCTTTTTATCTCCGTTACTCTCTGACACGAAACGATGATATCCAACGGATTCTGTGCAATTGTAATTTTGTCGAAATTGGGAAGGTTACGATTTTTAGGAGCACGATCTACAAAACGCGTTCTATGTATCATTCGCGGTTGTCCGAGTAGATATCGATCACGTTTTATTTTGACATACGATGAAGCCTTCCAAATTTTGATAGAAAAGAAAAGCTCACGAGAGACCGAACGCTCTTACTAGATTACTAGTATGTGTACCTGTAAATAATGACGATGTACAATTTACGCGATCGAGCTATAAACCGTTCAATTTAGCCTGTAAGCCTCCTTTTTATATGTACATACACGAACGGAAAACAGAGAAACAAATGCGTTTTTATGCGGTATCCGAGTGACTTAGCGACGTGTACGTCTCGCCTCTGGCTTATCTCGCATTTCGCGGAAGCGAGTTAAACCAGAGGGCTCGTGCGAGTCCATCTTGTAGCCACAGTATTTTGAATAGTATGTGTCGAAAAAGACACGAGGGAGCGCAGAGATACTGTTAGAATCGAACTAATATTAAATATTAACGTCATTCTATTGTACTTGTTCTAGCCGTGTCACTTCTGTCGCAAACTTTGTTGTTGCTCTTGTTGTTGTTGTTGTTGTTGTTGTTAAATGTATCTCGCGTTCAAAATAGCATATCATCCGGAGTATAACGTACCATGGGGGAATCACCAAACAATGGCCCCCTATGCATTTCGTCAGCGTACAAAATTCGGCGTACAAAAAGAAAAACAAAAAAGGTGCTGTTCTAACTAGTCAGTATAGATAAGGGAATGTATTTTTTTACACGATGGATTTGTAATAAAGATATTGAAAACGTAAGAAAATGAATCCAGTTCAGACAGACGATACGAGAGCGCTTGTGTTATTCAAAAGAGAGAGAACAAAGCGATATCGATGAAGTCTTCGTGAAAAGGATGGACGTTTTTCCTCTTTATTTCACGCTTCAAGTCTGCTCAGTTATGTTTACTAAATTTGTTTCAGTTTTAAATTTCCGTATACCGATCGTTTGGAGTTATCTTGCGGTGGGACAATTCAGTCGTGAATATGAAACTTCTTTTACCGGGTAAGTTATGTATTCTGTTTTTCTTTCTCTTATTTTCTAATATCAATTTCTTTTCTTTTTCCTTTCTTATACATCTATTTTATTAATAAATTTACTACGATGGCTACAGTCAAAATGTACTTTTTATTCGAGTGTTAAGTGCACATTCACAAATGTACTCATAGTTTGTTGACAGCGTTCTCTTTAGCTTCGCACCTACAAATTAATATACATACACTATGACACAGAATTTATTATTCCTCATAAGCAGTGAACGTACATGATTCATTTTTACTTACAAAATATCTATGCGTATCATACCGGTGATTCATTTCTGTTTAAATTTATTTTTTTTTTTTAATAAGTATCGTTTGCATTCGTTATTGTTATTATTATACATACTCGCATTTGTTCCTTCTACAATTACGCATTCTTTTACAAATGTATACGCAACTCTAACTAACTAAATACTACTTAGGACCATCGGTAAAATGAATTTCTATAGTGATTAATCCATTATTGCCCTTAATTCGTCCGACTATACAATGATTTTACGTTGCGTTATTTTGTTGTTAATTTCTTTATCAAACGAGTAATCTTTGATTCATCATCATTATTATCATTATCATTATTATTATTATTATTATTATTATCATTATTAATATTATTGCGTACATTCCTGCTTTGGGCTCTCACGTGTTTGCAAACAAGCTAATAGTGAAAAAGCAGTGTACGCTAAAAGTACAATTAGTATCAGTTTTTTATTAAAAAAAAGGAAGCAGTCTCCAGAGAAATGGAGAATTAATCGCCATCACATCGAACGCAGAAGAAATTATCGTTCGAGAGGATAATATTTGTACACTAACTTTGCAAATTCTTTTTCCGTACGTTATCTTACGTTAAGGATACATCAATGGCTTTTTTGTTTGAAATATTCTTTACGAAAATTATCCATTTCTCTTGCTCTGACATTTAATTATTATAAAAGTAACAAATATCACGGGAGTCGCAAACTAAAGTTAGGCTCTCCTGCTTACAATCACAACACTTCGCTAATGTTTATTACCATCTTACGTCGTGTTAATTAAGCGTACCATGACAGAGAAACAAAAATTATTTTGTGCGATTACGCTCGAAGGGTGTCACTTGTTTGCATTGTTTCCTCATACGTACTCTATAAACAGTATATGTAAAACATACGATACTCGTTGAAGTGATACGAACAGCCCTCTCGATGATTTAACAAGTCGGGTTGAAACTGTTTTTTGCATGCACGTTCGAATTTGTCTTGTATAAAAGTTATATACATTATTATCTAATCACTCACTTACATAACGTACTCGTTTAAATATGAAATGTATATCTCTACCATTCTTCCTCCTCATTAGAATATAAATGATTTCTAATTGTCTATTTTGAAGAAGCATGCAAACAAATACCCCTCCGTTCTTACATTGTACTTACGACAGTTCACGACAGGACGTTAGGTAAAAAACTTATTTGTAAATAAAAAGAAATTACCAAAATAAGTTATCGACTTCCAATTTTTCATTGTACAATTTTATTACAAACTGATGGCGGTTTTTAATTTTCGTGGAAAGTGTAGACCAGAAGGAACCCGGCAATAAGGAACAATGCCGACAGATAAAGTTATTGATAATGTTTGACATGCAATTCAGTTTCATTTCGAAGTCTGTGGCCTTTGTCGCACAATAAATGTATTGTTCGTGTATAAAACTACAAAATATATGGGAGTTGTACAGTATAGATGACACAATAAAAAATGTATCTTTATATAAAGATCATTCCTTGCAAAAAATATACGAAATTTCAAAGTGTGCTCAATATTGAAAGGGAAAAACATCCTAGAAAACTTTTACGACTCCCTCGATTATAGTTTTCTATCAATTTAATACAATTAAGTAAAAATTACTTTAGTTCATCAATACCTCCCACCATATCCTTTTTACCTCACTTGTGGAATGTTTAAGAGAATTCGTATATCTTACTAATGCACTTAGTACAGGCTTGTGCCAGGTATCAAAATCGAGCACACCTTTCTATCGTTCAACGTTGAAAAAATATGTAAAATTCAAATGTATCTCGTATCTAATATATAAAAATGCTCACTTATGGATTGACATAGTTTACAGGGAGAAATGAAATGTATTACAAAGATAAAAGTATCAGAAAAAGGAATCTGATTTGTACTTTTCATTCCTCGATATTATTACAGAGTTTGAGCAGATTGCATTCCCTTATTACACGTTTCCTTTTCTATCTATTGAATAAGTATGTGGGTATGTGTGCTTGTGATGTTAGATCTGCTACTTTATATTCAGTAAAGAATTTTAAGTTATATTTAATATTATTTAATAGCAACACTTCTCCTTAGCCTATATAAGCTAAAAATAAACGAAAAATTATATTATTGTAAATGTATAAAAAGTAAACTTTTGATTTCAGACAACAGAACCTATTTACAATAGGTCAGTACATTTTACAAAATAATATTGTAAGTACTGTGCGAAGACGAATTTTGTTAATTTTGATTTTGTATCTATAAAAACCAATGAAAAAACATAACAAAATTAAAAACAGGCCAACATTTTTATCTTTAAGTACAGAAATGGCACAGTGTTTCCTATCACCTCAAAATAGATGGCACAACACGGAATTCAACTTTATATACAACTGAAAATTATAATACAGTTGATTACCCCATTATACACTGTTCACCATTTCAGTACCTAAACGTAGTTCACAAGTGATAAAAGGTGTGTATTGTTACCAAAATAAATAACAGTAATCGAATCTGTTACTAATATGCAACACAATTGTTGAAATCTAATTAATAAATTGTTAAATATCGATGTATAGATTTTATCATCGTTGTAACATAATTATATATTTATAATTTTATTAAAAATAAAGTTACATCACCTTTTGTCACTTTAAAACTACGATATATTAGACCACCTTCCTTCCTTCTTCCAATAGATTAGAAGAGGAAGAGGGTGGTCTGCCTTGCTTGCTACTTGGTTGCCTCTGGAGGACAATCAGGCTGATTGTTTGGATGAGCAGCAGTGAAAGCAGGATGATTCTCTAAATGACGGTCTACTCTTAAAATTGTTGGAAATGGTCTTAGATCAACGAGAAACCTTCTTGCATTAAATATTTGTGGAATTAAACAGCAATCTGCTAATGTGATTTCATCTCCTACACAGTATTTCCCTGCACTGGATGACAATAATTTTTCTACAGCTGAAAAATTATATTATATTAAACCATATATAAAATTATATTTGTATTATTATTATTAATAATGCACCTGTTAAACCCCTAGTGATCCAATGTTGAGCCCATTCCTTTTTACGTTCTTCTCCAACATAAATCAATACAACTAAATTCTGTAAGGGTTGGATGCCACTGGCAATGACCTCACAAATTTCTCTAACTCTAGCTCTTTTTACTGGATCTGCAGGCATTAATGGTCGATGTGGTCTGGTTTCCTCCAAGTATTGCAAAATGTTTAACTGAAACGAATACCTTTGTTATAGCTAATATATTATGATTAATTTAAATAAGGGTGTTCTTATACTTACAGATTCTATTAATGTGTGATTGTCAATATGAAGTGCAGGTACCTGCTCCATTGGATTAATCTCACGAAATTCATTAGAATGTTGTTCTCCACCAGCTTTTATCAAGCTAACTGGTTTTATATCATATGGAATTTCTTTTAAATTCAGTGCTATTAAAAAAATACATTTAATTCTTTATATGTACACACACACACATTACAAACTAAAAAATATTAAGATTATTAAAGAATTATATTTTACACAAAGTGCAATATATATAATAAAAATTTATAGCATTGTTATTTTTTTTCTTTTATATTAGTAAAACCTTACGAAATTTATACAATCTCAGATTCAGCAAATCATATTTTTACGCAATCCCACGATACTTTTCAATGTAGTAAACAATATTTACTCACCAATTCGAACTCTCCATGAGCAAGAACTCCGCCAATAAGAATACAGGACAGGCTGAAAATGAAAGAAAGAAAGGAGTTAAATACTCCAAAATATTTCGCGATGTTTACCGGTCTAGAGTTACACGTTGGGAAAAGTATGTACTGATTCTTCTAAAGCCGGGTGAATAAAAGTGAATTCAAATAAAATAAAGAATAAAATAGTAATAACAACAAATTGTAAACGAAACAAATAATCCACGAAAAGATTCTTTACTATGATACGCATATTTTAATCGAACGATTGAAGAATGATCTCATCAAGAATAAAGGGCTAGCAACAAACCCAAGAGCTCCGTAACGACGTTCGTTTTAGTATATTAGAATAATAATTCATTTACCTTTCCCATAACGGACATTTCGTCAAACCTTGATGGACGGATTTGCTTGTTTAATTATGTGCCTGATTATCCAAAATGATGCTGTAATCTGCGAACCTCTTCAAAATTAGTCTGTATCCGCTCAACGCGCGAAATCACTCCTCCCTCCCCTTTTATTCGATTGCCAGACATCCCACTCCACTGCTTCATTCCAGTCTGGGATTCATGCAACCAATCACAATCTACTTTCCGATAGAAAGCAGTGCTGTATAATATGAAAAACTTTGAAGGTGGACATATTCATAAAATTATTATACCTTATTAATTTATGCATTATCATTTTTTGTCCTAACGTCTTTAATACCAGTTGTCTTATTTAAAATTTAAAAAATTTTTCTACCATTGTTTTGCGTAGTCGAAATGTAAGTAATGCCAAGTATACTTAATTGTAAAAATAATGACATCTCTATCTTTATTCACATTTATAAGTACGAAATAAACAAGGACATATTTACATAATAATTAGAAATTCAAATTTTATAACAGCTCCGTCTATTGGACTGAGTATGAATACAAATATAAGAGGAGAAATGAATGAATGGAAATAAATTCCAAAGTAAGGAACATAAGAATTATTTATAATATTAAAACATTAGTTTTAAACATTTATTTTCAGAGTTTATTTTAAAAATATGTATAATTCTTTCATTCCGAAGATGACAAATTATTATTATGTAATATTATATTGAAAAACTATTAACACGTAAATTAAAAAGCAATGCAATTTTACATTGCCAAATTAATATTTACTTCTCTTGAGTATATTAATATTTAGATGGCATTTTTACAAAGATTAAAATATAAAACATAATTTGACAACACTCGTGCTTGTGTTCGCTAACTATAGTGAGGTATAGTGCAATTTTGTTTTCTTAGTAATTTTATGTGGATGCTTAAATCCGTAATTACATTATAGTAATACATGTTGATATGTTTAAAGATTAAATTAAATTTATTTTATGATATTACGTTGTAAAATCATTTACTTTTAAGAAAACGATAAAATCTTGTACCATTTATATATATGATTATTTAAGATTAGGTTATAAAAAGTGAGAAGTGAGCAATGTTTTCTTAAACCCAATTCCTTTTTTAGAAACGAATAATTTTGTGTCTTTTGTATGTCATTATAATTATCGCAGGAATTAAATAATGTGGAAATATCTTTACAAATGGTTAGAACAAAAACCCGTGGCCTACAAAGAGAAACTACGATATCGTTTAGCATTAGCATATACGATTGTGGCATGGCATGCTTTTATATATGTGTACTATCTAGGAATGCAGGAATTTACAGTTGCAGATGTAGCCACACAGAGTACTCAATTATAATTATATAATTTAAATTATATGCTTTAATATATTATTGAATAATGTTATGCTGTATATAAAAATTTTTACAGAAAGTGTAATACTGAAAAGAGCAAAGGAACGGAATGAAAATGTAAAATATGTACAGATAACAGGACTGAAAGTAGAAAACGTAACTGAAATAATAAATAATCCTAGTGTGATAAATCAGGATGATGAAGAGCATGAAAGTTAAAAAGCTAATTACTGATAATTAAATTTATTGGAAGTCATATCAATAAAACACGTTTAAAAGAATATCTTTACAAGTTTATTTTATTAATAGAGAGAATTATAAAAATTGCTCCTTTGAATAGTTTGTTTCATTCGTATTATAGAAATCATTCATAATACAAAAACAGTAATATATTTACTTAAACAAATTTCAAGGAAGTGATTGTCGTAAAGCAACTGCACCAGAAGTTTCTGGATTTAATTCCTTTAACCTTTGTTCCATTTCACATAATAAAGCTGATCTAAAAACAAAACTGTTAAACAATCTATATGGTAATGTAGTTCTTCTAAATAAAAATTGTCTGACTTTCCACAAACCTGTATTCTTCATAACGCATAACTACTTCTTCTAACTCTTGTTTATATAATCTAGTAAGCATAGCGTTAAAACAGTCAAGTTCCGGTAAACGAAAGAGCTCCCATCGTAATTTACGATCTAATGCTACAGATGCTCTACTATATACATATAACCAATGAGGTATTTCTTCATTAAGGTAAGGATTAGCTGGAACTAAAACACTGTGGGAATGAAAGTGTGTATGACGCGGAGGTGATACAACGCGTACTGCTTGTATTTCATGAGGATAACATGGATGTTCATATTGTGCTTGTCGTGTAATGTGGCTAAAAATAATATAATCTTATATAATAATTATATGTATTTTAAATTACCTGTTCTTACAGTACTTACTTAACATAATAAACACCATATTCAGGTGATTCTATTCTCTCCCAGCCTGTAGGTAAGCCTTCTTTTTCAAGAGGGTGAGACCAATGAGTAGTTTTTGTATTATGATCTATATAATACTTTCTACCTCTAAGAGTAAAATCTACAGACCATCCAGGAGGTAAAGGAAGTTCTTCTGGTTGTTCATTTCTAGAACTTGATCTTTCTGAATGGCAACGACTATATCTTAAAAAGACAAGAAACAAAACATATACTTCTGATAATTTTAGAGACGTTAATTTCAATATTTTTTTACCCTGTATTTTGACGATATGCAGAATGATTGTACTCTTCATAACCTGAATCAATATCAAAAGGTTTATAAGACATTTGTGGTGTTTGAACCCTATCTAAATGATATTCAGATCCAGCATACTGATTAACGTAAGTATGAGATATAGCAGGTGATAGTCCAGAATGATACATTGGAGTTGCAGTACGAGATGATATGCCATCCCTAGTGCTAGTGTTAACTGAAAGACTGGCAAATCTAAAGGAATATGTTTTAAATTAGATTCTGAATATAAATATACAATTATCAATTTTTATAATTATACTAGTTACCTTTGAGCTAAATCTGGAACAGAACTATTGGGAGTATATTTCCCTTCATGACTTCCTAAACCTACTGCACTCATTGTTGTCTTGGTATTCCCAAATTTTTGTACCATACTGGGTTGTTGTGGGATAGACTATATAAAAATTAATCTTTATTTGGCTACAAAAATATTAACAAGAGCAACTGCTATTTACCATGGATGTAGGAATAGTTGAATGATTATTACGATTTCTTGTCCTTCTATTTGGTTCTGTAGTCCATACATTAATAACTAAAAGTAAATAATAATTAAAAAAAATAGTACATATAAATAAAACAATGGAAGAGCGAAGAAATTGAAAAAAAGAAATTTTAATATTGAGAAAGCATATAATATTTTTATAATTATTTTCAAAGTGTATAAAATAACAGCAACAATAACTTACTTGGCATTTCAGGAGGAGTTTCTTTCTTAACATATTTTCCAACAACTCCTTCTTTAATTGTTCTTAAATCCTTATTTTTTCGAGACAACATGATGGGAATAAATATTTGATCCAATGTCAAATCGATAAATCTTCGATACTTATAACCTATAGACACGATGTTATATTTGTAGGGTTAATACAAATATATTTGGAATATATAACTTTGTGTTTAAAGATAGAGGATTATTTATTTTACATCCTCATTTAAATTTGTTTTAATAACACGTCAGAGTTGCTGAAAATTCTCGAATTAAATTCTACACTTGACGTATGTATGCATCTTTTCCTTCATATTGTGAACGTTCATGAAAAACAAATATTACTGACGATGAATTACGTATATCAAGAATTTAAGGCACTAAATTGATATCCGATTTTATTTTGTTCATTTTAGCTTATTTTTTGTTAATTTTAAAAAATTTTCAGTTCTAAAAGATTAATTCCATATGTATTTAATATCTTGAAAATCACTTACATCGGTTTACTTATAGCTTACCCTGTCAACGAATTGTCAGTTTGACATAATCATAAGGTATGAACTTCCTTTTTTCTTTTTTAAAAAAGATTAGTTGATTTTTATATATTCGTAAATTAGTAATAACAAATTTGATTCATAATTAAGTTAGCATATCATAATTTTTATCGATACTTATACAGATATACGTATATTACACTAGAAACGAGAATACTGCTTCTCTTTTTCTTGTTTTATGTGTACGTTAGGTTCTATTTTTATTTAGAAATACCTATTTCCATAACCTATCTCAATACGTGAATAGTTGGTATATTATGTAACAAAATCACCGAGTTCATATATTCATTTGTTTACAAGGTTGATATACATTTTTTGTTAATTGCATGTCTTATGCATTTAAACAACTGAGTATATTATATATGTATATGTATAACAAAGTGATATATCTTTTAATATTATTGCACCATTATTATATCTATATTTATAGGGATATTGTACATGTTTTCAAATTAAAAGTTTTGTTATTTAGTAGAATAAATTGTTGCTGTTTCTTATATCAGCTGAAGGAATTTTCAATTGCTATAATGAAGCAAGTAATAAAATTTTTTTTTCTTATAGCACAGCATCTTGTACTTCTTTCTTTGGAATCCTGTAATAACTCTTTATTCTTTAAGTTAGAAAAAAAACATTTGGTTACATCAGAATATTCTATTCATATATCTTCAAGCAGTAGTTATTTTAAAGTATAAATAATTACTAATCTTATTCAATTACTGCACTTAAATTTATTATACGAATAGCTAACCATTCTTATGTTTAATATGACAAGGATAAATTAATCAACTTTCATTTATGTTACTCTTTTTACATTCTAAAATCAACTGTACAACTGTTATGTTTCTAACAGTGATTAATATGAGTATCTGAAGTATATATCTATTAAATCTATTTACAATGAAATCATATCCGCTATAATTCGGACTAATCGTATATATTGAGGTTGTTCATTTGTAATTTGCACGAGAAAAGGAAACTAATATAATCGCTAATGATTGCGTTGTAACGATAAATACATACGATAGACTATCACAGTGTAGCTCGCGTTTGTATTTTGTAGGATCTCTATTGTTCTAATTTTTTGATTATATTTTTTTGCCACAAAGTATGGAAATACTTATTTGCAAATGTTTTATATCCAATTCTGGTAATCATGCTGATATACAAATGCAGTTTTTATGATATAAAAAAATACTAATATATCGTTAGAATTTCTTACTGTAATATGTTTGCAATTGCATTAAAAGCTAAGTTAGCCCAAATAATAGTTATTAAAATGCTCTAGTACTGTCGAAAAAGAAGAAGAATACTTGCAAATGTGAGAAAAAAAAATAGGCCACGACAAATTTTTAGCAACCTATGGTGTCTGATTTTTTCGATTAAGCAGTGCTTAAAAAAATTAGAGAGTAGAAATAAATTAGACATTCATTTAATAAAGTGTCTATTTATGTGTATAGATCTCTTATGAATTTATCCGTATTGTTTTTCTCGAGTCACATTACAGCATTTACAATAATTATATGTTTCAATTTATTTTTGAACTAATTTTCATGAAGTGGAGATAAACAATGTACAATGTAAACAAAGTATGCCATGAGATGAGGTAAAACATATTTGACATAAAAAGGATGGAAAGTAAAATATAACAAATATGTTAATGTTTCTCAGCTACTTCATGAAAATATGAGCAAGCAGTCACTCAGTTGTTAATCATCTATTTATTAAGAGCTACTATTGTTTATTATTATGCAATGATAAGAAACTTTAAAAACGATGCAGATTTGCGGTGGCCTGTGGGAGCACAGCTCCGAATAAATCTTATGCATTGTATCTCTATTATTTATTATATTTATAAGCAATGGATATTTTGGTACAATTAAATTTTTGTATTGTATATTTGCCCCTCGCATCTTTTATTTTTTTATTTTTTTTTTTATTTAAAAAAACAACATATATTTTTTACGTTTTTGTTTCAATGAATTGAACCTTATTATTCAATAATATGAATCTCGATATGCGATAAGCATATCATGGATATCTTTCTTTGAAAAAATTTATTCCATTTGCTGTGGGCATGCAGTCAGCACAATGTTAGTATCTGTAGCACATCGGTCTGTACGTTACACGTATTTACCACGGTTTGGTGTATTCGTGTATGTGTGAATGTGTGACTTGTATCATCAATAGTACTATATTTTTTATAATATATTGTATTATATATATTTATATATATTTATATATTTACCTAATTTTATTATGTTTTGTTATAGTTATCATTATCATTAATACGAATATATGATACATTTCAAACAACGTCCCTTGCTGGCTCTGTTGGAGGCGAGAATCAGAGTAAGGTGGGTCAGTCATAAGAGGACATTAGCCATTTAGAAACTGAAGCAAATATCACATGCAGAAATCAATATTATAACAATATACTTTATCTATCTGAATTTACACCTTGATCGTCTCCTCCTACCAAGCGCAGCTAAACTTTAGTTAAGAAGGGACTAACATCCTCGTATTATGTGCTGACACTGAGTACATTGTACAACTTAAAGAAAAAGGAAAAAAGAAAAATAGAAATTAATGTACACAATAAAAATATTAGAACTCATCAATCATCATTGCGTCAAAGAAGAATAAAATTGTGATTACTGATTCTTTCATTTTTTTTTCTTCTCCACTTCGCCCTTTAGGCGCAACTAATGAAAGAAATTACATTACGTCAAGAATGCCATTGTGAAACACTTTGCTCCACTAACAACAGTAATTTTTGCATGTAGTGTATGGACAATCGACGTAAACTAAGGGCTAATGATCGGGCAGCGTGGTAGTGTACTTCCACCTGTAATAATAATGTTCGTTGTATACATTATACATACATTTAAATATATGAATGTGAAATTACAAAATGAACATAGTTATAGTTATTTACCAGCTCAAGGGCGGACTCGTGTTGAAGGTGTTGTTGTGGCAGGAACTGGATTATTGAAGGTAGCTGTAAGTGCATTACGTCGTTCCACCTCCAATTCAGTCAGTTTCTTCCACAGTTCATCCCTTTCTTTTTCTCTTTTCTTTTCTCTGATATTAAAAAATATTTCTATAGGAAATGTAGTAAATATCGACAAGTTTTCGCAAAGAAGAACAATTGTTTATCTTATTAGACATTTTATTGTTATTTTAAAATAAAAGATCACTTACTTTTGCCTTTCAGACTTATAGCTGGCAGTAAGTTCATCAAAGAGCTTGCTATTCATTTCCATGAATGTTTTTAAAACATTATAAACGAGGGCTATGATCGTTTGATTCCAATGTTCCTTGCTAATTCTATACAATGCCGGGAACATAATTCCCATTATTACATGATTGTTTTCTTCGATTAAAGACATGATATAGTCGTTATTCCAAAAGAACAATGCTCTTTCGGCAACCTATAAATAAAGTAATTTTATGAATAAAAAATTCAAACAATTTTGTATATATATATATATATAAAAACGATTTCATCAATTGTTAATTATTTTCAGATATTTTTAAATACCTGAAAGTGTGGTGAAGACACACAACGTGCAATTTGCCTGAATAAAGGTTCTTGTATTTTAACAAATTGGCTAGGTTCCGTCACATCCAAGATTTCTTCAATTTCTCCAAGGAACATTACCTCCTTCTGGCTACACGTTTTAGGCCAGAATTTAAGGAGACCTCGTACAACAGGTTCTGTTAGGGTTGCATCCTTTTCAAGAAATTGTACCACACAATAAGCTAACTGTGCATGATATAATGATAAGCACTTCACCTTATGTAATGGTAGCAGCACCTGTAATAAAACAGCAAAAATGAAATTATTTTGAAATATATTTTTAATAAATTATAATTGCTTAGTTTTTTTTTACCTTCACTAAGAACTGCTTGTGCTCTACTTTTAAAGGAAGAGCAAATCCATTTATAATGCTACCCAAAATTTCAAGAAGTTCACCAACTCCATTAAAATGCTCTGTTTCATATACAAACCTAGAAGAATAACTGGTTAAAAAAAGTTCATTATATATACAGAGTGTTACCTCTAACGTGACATACGATTTTTTAACCACTTACAGCCATCTGACAAAAAAAAGTTTGCAACAGAAGTTGCAGGTTATAGGGTGTACAATAAATACGAATAGAAAAGATTTTGAAAGTAGTTTATATTCATGACGAAATCGAGTTCATTTTGTGTTTTACAAATCAGAATACGTATGTCTTTCTTTTCACTGTGTTATCGAGACGAATTAAAAATGCGTATTATTTCATGATATTTTTAATTACGTAATACTCAATTTACAATAGTGAAAATGTGAAATATCTAACTTTTCGTTGTATTTCACTTTAAAACTTTAGTAAAAATATCATGTAATATGTGTTTTGAATTTGTCTTGATGTTCTCTATAACACGGTGAAAAGAAAAATATGTATTTCTATTTGTAAAACATAGAGTGACCTCGATTTCGTTATGAAAATAGGCTGTTTTTGAATTTTTTTTTATTAACATCTATTGTACACTCTGTACCCTGCAAATTTTGTTGTACATTTTTTTTGTCAAATGATTGTAAACTGGATGAAAAATTGTGCGTCGCGTTAGAGATAACACCCTGTATATATACATACAGAAATATGTTACTTTATTTAAATACCTCAAGAAAATGTTGCTGATTTGTTTGCGTATAAAGGCTCTAAGACCAAGGAACTTCCCATAAATACGGTGCAAAACAGTTTTCAAAAAATCTCTTTCCCTAGGATCCTCTGAATCAAATAACTCCAGTAACTAGAAAAAGAAACAAATATAATAATTAATCAATGTATCATCAGTAAGTGCTATATAAAAAGATATATTTATTACACATTAAAAATTGTACCTGTAAAACAAATTTTTGGTCAATAACTTTTTTGCCAATGGTAGGTTGAAAATCTGAAGATTCAAGAAAGCGTAAAAAGAATTCGTAAACCAATTGCAGATGGGGCCAGCTTGCCTCTAGTGTTGGGTCATCTTCCTCTGGATCAAAATCTGGAGTTTCACTAGGTGGTAATGTGCGAAACAGATTTGCAGAAATCTTCAACAAACATATTATTATATTGAAACTGTTATATAATGTAAATTATAGAAATTAATATTTTTCTGCTATATTTACCATTTTAATGATTTCAGGATATACAGGCTCTGTAAGAACACCTCGTCCAGCTGTAATGTATTCAACCAGTTCATTGAGCGTACTACGTTTAATTTCTTTTCCTTTAAGGTCTGCCATTGGATCCATGAAATCAAAGGTCACACAACACTGCCGGAGTTTTCGGATGAACAAATCTTCCTGCTCCGATGGGGTGACATCTGTAATGTTTCAATAATTTACTATAAATTTGATGTAACAAATCGTTTTAACAAAAAATTTTGTTAATTACATTATTATAAGTTCTCTCATAAGTCACAGTTTGAATATTGATTTAATATAACTATTACATGAATTGTAACATTAATCATTTTATATATAATCTTTGAAATACACCTTTGCTAATGCAGTTCGACCAGTAGATTATGGAAACTTATTTGAATTCGTTTACGGATTACAATAACATTCTTGAGCTCGATTTGAAGCAACTTGACTCGATAGAAATCAAAACACTGCCACTTACAAATATACATTCACGTTACGATTATCTATTCATTTATAAAAAGATATATTAAATTGAAGTTTTTCCTTTTTCTTTTATTCTTTTTTTGAATATACACATTAATTGGTTAAAACATCATATTTTTAAATACGACGTAGCTTATCCGGTTATAAATTACAAAATCACAATAAAGGATTTCTATTTAAAGTAATAATAAAAGAAAGTGTGGCGAAATATTAACATTTATTCGGTACATCTTTAACCAAGTTCTAAACATATAATTATGAATTCTGTTTTGTTATGATGTCGGTGAATTGTTAGTTATCTTAATTGAGGTTATATCAAGTGAGGTTATGGTTCGAATAACATGCGCGCGCCATGCGGTGCATATGTAATCATCTATTGGTAACGCTGTGACCAAAACGTAATGAATTCCTTTCAGGATTGTTACGCGCCACAGTGATTTTTATAACACCAACAAACATTAAATATTATTTCTGTTTATGAAAGACACGTTAAGTTTTAATTTCTTTATACGTACCTACTTAAAAGCATAAACTCGATTAACTATTATTACGTGACAATATATAATACGTGTTATACATTTGAGTATACATTTTGGGGAGAAGTCGCATTGTGATTGATTGATGTTATTTAAATATGTATTGCGTATATTAAACTTCGTTCTTCGTATTTGATTCCGTTATTAACGTTAACTTTCTGACCATTAATTATCTGTTCGTTGATTTAAACAATTCTTGCTAATTTTCTCTGCCTTAAAGACTCGTTTGCCTCGTGTATGTCAACGTTTATTTTTAAAATGTCTACAACACCTTATTATCAATAACACGTGTATCTCTGTTTAAGAACTGTCGAGAGAGACAATAGTTCATTATTATCAATGTCACGTACTAAAGAAAAAAAAATTTTCTAAGTATTGTTAAATAATTTTTGAGAAAAACAAAAAAATGTTGAATGTCTTATTTAACGCAAAAGAAATTTGCGTCTCCTTTAAGCGTAATATATAAATATAAAGCATACATGCCAACCATAATTTATTAAACAATTCAATGATACACTGATTTGATTTATATTTGTATATGGATCAACGCGATTATATGTATTAAATGTTGATAACATTCAAATTTGATATATTCAAAACGTAATCCAGCATCTCGACGATCGAAAAAAAATTTACAGGGATCATGTCAAAAATGTTGGAAAAATTATTGAAAATTTTGCCTATGATAGAGGTAAGAAATGTGTGTTAAGCAACATCCTTGTATTTTATTGAGAATTTATAAAAAAGATAGCTAGTAAAGTATAAATTATTCAGGGTTTATTAGCACGTCTACTTCAGAGGAGAGTTGTGTTCATTTTCCATCTTATTAGATGAAGTTTTCATTCACCGATACATTGGAATAGGAAGACACAAGGCAGAACAACATGGAGAACTGCCTTTTCTCAGATTTCTCTTTTTCTCCTCGGTTCCGATCTCCTTTCGCTCGTGGCGTATTGATTTACCTAGGTAATGAACTTTACACTTGCATCCACCATTCGTTTTCTCATTCATCTTGTGGCTTTTAATAATAACACAAAGAAAATAGTATTCTTTTGAACAAATCAGCTAATAAATTTTTACTGTGAACAGGTATTTTTTATTTTTACTACCATGTAAATGGTTTATCTTGAGTATAGAATCAAAACAAAATAGGGTAGTAAATTCATGCTGTCTCTTAGCCGTGATTTTTCATGATTGCGTTTCCGGTATAAAATGATTGGCGTGTGTTTATAGGTTAGGACAGGAACCTGTTGAGTGTATTTAACCGATAATAAAAAAAATTAACGATCGTATCATCGGGGACACATTGCGTAAATATGTTCTTGTAGCTTTTGAATCGTAGATTGGCGCTATCGGGTAAGATAATTAACGTAGAAGGCCGTGACGTTAAACCAATGTCGCTATTTGCTCGTTAAAGCGAACTTCCGCGATGTAATGTTCTATACCCCTTCATTAAAACACAGAATCCGTGATTCTCGAAACAATCGACGGTAGTATGAATCGCTCTGATAAATATTTGGTCCCAGTAATCAATTTATAAATATTTCACTACACTAACTTAGTTTTTAATTTTTTCCTTGGTAGAAAAAAATTATTTGTGAGTTTATCAATTGTGTGGTTGTCGAATGTAATAACTAATTTTAAACTAAAGCTATGAAATTTGTATAACATATAAATGATCTATAGGGTTAGTTTGAGATCTTTATTGCACTAAAGCGGTATAGTTGGATATAATTCTTCCTTTTTTTTTTTGTTGTACACGGGTTGACATAACGAACCAATCATAATTACGATTAGTACAGAATAGAAAAAGAACATAATTTGAGTATCGAGTACACCATCGATGGTTCTATGCAAATCTTGATGTGAGGATCGCGAAGTAATTGAAAACGGTCCCGAGTATCCAAAGGCGGGACGAATTAACGCGGGCTTTCAGCCGACCCGTCGAAAGTATGGGGTTGGTGGATGATAAAAAGCGTGCAAGAGGGAAAAAAGAGAAAAGATGAAAAAGTATGGAAGAGAAAGAAAAAGAGAGGGAGATAAAGAGCACAAGAGGAACGGGAGTAAAACCTTGACGAGCGTTAAGGTTGAAAGGATGCTTAGAGGTGAATGCAAGGAATTACGAGACCCTACGCTGTTGCATAAAAGTCGGCATGTGCATACGTGGTCGTGAGAATGCGAGTAGACGCGAGTCGGCCCAGTAAGCGAGAGTGATTATTAAAACGTTCTCTCGGTAGAGATCGCTTTAATCGGTAATCAGGAAACCAGCGCCGCACCGTGCCACGCCGTCATACCGCGACAACTCAACTGTATAAGCTTTTATTTAATTATCGCTACTCTCATCAATTACACTGGCTTTTACGTTGCCTCTATATACCAGTTTACGTAATTATACTATGTCGTTACACGTGGGCACGAGAGAAAGAGAACGAAAGTGTATCCGATACGTTGTTGACTTGTTGATAAAGTTGACCAGGTCCATTTTTCTTACGTCAGTAGATTTTAAAATGTAATCTGTTATATACAACGAGTTAAATAATAACCACATGATTTGTTGTTGTTGTAATGAAATTTAAGAAGTTGAAATAAAGTGCCAAACTTGGTCAGTTTCAGTGTCATTAAGTTGGTAGTGCCTATGGGTACGCATGATGGATGAACGAAATTTTGGAACATCGATTTCAGCCGCAATCACGGACGTCAGAATACCGCTAAAGTGGTCGGTAAAAATAGTCGATAGGAGGCTCTCAACGAACCGCGATTTATCAGACTTTTTTCGTCCAAATATTAATCCGATCATTGTCGATAGCGATAGCAAAATAAAAATAAAAATAAAAATAAAACCGAGTGCATGCATCCATGTTGAAGTTTATTAAAAATATTCACGAAGAGATTAGGTTTAATGACTTACTGTATAAAATAAGGTGTATATTTTAAATAAAAATCTCGGTCAATTCAATTCCGATAATTCTATACCTACATCGTGCTCCAGACATCGGGACGTATTGGATCAAGGCGACAATTTTATAAGTCACGGTCACGGTCGGTGTATAAAAGAGTGACCCTCATTTAGCCACAAATAAAAGAAGGCATGCTGATGTGATTTGTCGATAAAAGTGTAGGGGGACTGGATGGGTGCAATAAAGACCTCATTCCAATGAGAATCTTTGCTCCTAATGCTCTATTCTGTTCTCCATAACTTTAAGTATAGGTCGTATAAATTTTATTGCTGTACGTTTAAAACTGGACGGGTTACAGATAACTTTTTTGTAGAAGACCAGCGTTAAAATAGTTTTTATTACTTATGCTGTAGTTGAAAATAATAGAACAATTTCTTTTTTTTACTTCTGACGTTTACATTTAAAACAATCGAAGAAGAATTAGGTTTTCATATTCAATCGATAAATCAATATTATTGACAAAGATACGTTTATTTTGATAAAATTTTGTTTACAATGAATAAATACGTTATTCACCTTATAACTTGCAACATTTCATGTAAAACAGGTCTTAGCAGTACACGTACGTTAATAATTTATAACAATTAGAACAAATTGAATAAAAAAATACTGTAAAATGAAAATGTTTAAATAATGATATTTAATGGATTATTAACCATTATTAAATTGAATCTTATGTTGCGACGTGGTTAGGGTTTTCGTTTAAACTGACTTTCGTACCTGCGGTCTTGATTGTACCCAAGAATACAAACATAGTAAGGCAACATGGCGACTGATTTGATTGAAATCGAAGCTCCAGTCAAAAGTGGACCACGAAACCAGACGGCAAACACGGACACGCGTAAAGTGCTGCTTAAGGATTCGATCACGATCTACTTATTGCAAACGCGTCGCATATAAAGTACATATATATGTAAGTAGGTGAGAAATCGCCAACCGAAAATTCCGGCTATGCGACCTTGCGATCGCGTTCAAGCGACATGGATAGTCGTGAGATGTGACCGATGTTTTCTTGGTGGCGGAAAAAAAAGAAAGCGAAAATCAGTTGTTAACCCTTAGGGAAGCTCAGCTGGCTAATACTGATGGAACGTTGAAATAAAATTCCTAGCGGACACCGCACAGAGAAATAAAGAAGCAGCAGTAACGTTACACAATTTTGGACCATAAAAGTTCAACACATTTAAGATTGACGCTTACGATCCAAAATCTATCCACCGTTAGATTCGGGATTAGAACATAATCGATGTCAACATCGTGTAATTTTGGCCCTTGTCCGTAACGACATCAATCGAAACTATTTTTTTCTTGTTCCTTGCTATATTTACACGGTCGACAGAGATGATGATCTTGAGTCTGACGCGTGTTTCGATGATTTAAAAAAAGAACGAGGAGTTCGATACAAGTAGAGAGATGCGGGGAGAGTATGAAGGGAGAAAGAACTGGAGGAATAGAGTTCGTTTGATTTATTTTCAGGCCGGTCAACGAGCGGCAAAGCACAATAATCGTTATTGTTTTTTAAACGAGTGGCACGGTCTCGATAATTTCACATATTTCCATTTGCGTTCTCGTTAGACAGAAAACGAGAAAGAGAAACAGAGAGACAGAGAGAAGCTCGATTATATTTTGCTTCATTTATTTTCGGCCTCGGCGAACACTGGCCGTTCCACTGGCCGGCATTCTCGATGTAATTAAAAACGAAACTTTTCTAGAACGCGATCCGGAACACGTCCAGACCCTCGCGCTGCTACCAGCTACCATTGGACCGGTGAAAATAATCGAAACCGGCAGGCTCGCTCTCTGTCCCTGTCGTTCGTCGAACTTCAATCACGACTAATTGCTTTCGCTTTATCGATGCGTCGTCGGCGCATAATAATCATCCTCGGGGAATATGGACCGCCGTCGTGTGCCCAAGTAACTTTGCTTTCCGCCAGCCTGCGCCGTGGCCTCAATGAATTTATCGAATTATGCGAATCCCCCCCCCCCTGACCCTCTTGTCAGCCTCTTTTTTTCCTGTGCGATATATACACGGTCAGAAAGTTTGGGAGCGTTATAGCTCTTAAAAGATAAGTTAACGGGAAAAGCGATGCGCGGCTATTTGTAGCTCATAAAACAACGAAACACACGATACGTTGCATCTAATTTTAACACCATCTACGTTTACAAAGTATCATTAGCGTAAAAATCACTAGGCCCGTCATCGACGAAGTATTTATAGAACGAGTCGAATGGAGAGAACACAAAGAGCGAGGAAAACGCGATTACAAGATAACTAACACTAGTTATGGGATAAAGAAGAAAAAATCTGTGATAAGAGAATATTTTAATAACGATCAATTTACAGCATCAAAGCTATACATCAAAAAGAATGTAAAATTGAGACGGAAATATGTTTCAGTATATTTGTATCGCTTCATTGATAAAACTCGGCAAAAATTGCTAGGAATAATAGTAATCATATTTTTGTCAATTTTACTCATATAGTCCAATACCCGTCAAAGTGCCGGGTCCGGTAAACCTAATGTTAATACTATCGCGTTTATCTATATTTAACACGGTGTCGCAACAAACAAACGCGTTTGATATCAAAACTTGCTATCGATAGCGCGCGTACACAGTTGCTGGTTACACGCAAGGAGCATACCGATTATAATATGACAAGAACAAGAAGAGAACACCGCGACGGTGGCTGCCAAACGACACCAACGCACGCGAACGAACGGAAGACGGAGGAAAAGGAAATCGGTTTGTCGGAGGAGCATCGAGCGTCATCCGCGGATGACGACACCCGCCGCCTCCTCTTCGAGAATTGATACCGTGCCCGGAATCACGGCGGTTTGCGAGCGGTCCAAAACATAATTAGAATTTCGCCAGCGCCACGGTGACTGCGGCACGCGGCGCGACGCGTCGTTATGTCGGAAGTGCGAACTTGTTATCCGTTATTAGCAGAGATCGGGTTTGCATCACGCGAACTTCCAACCCAGGGTCACGGGCTTCGCGTTTCGGTCGGACCCGACGAAAAATGTCCAGCACGAGCGACGAAAAAAGTGAGCGATTATAATATTTCGGGATCACCAATAAGATCTCCGCTGATATTGATCTAAATGTCCGATTTCGTTGATTTACCCGAGATGGACCCTATTGACACTAGAACTACCGACGATTAGGGTATACTCGTTGGAGGCGAAGAAACCAAAATGAGAATGGTACGTACTGGAAATTCGTATCCTAACGAATAAACAAAAATCAATCGCCTCGAAGAAATATTTATGTAAGGTTGAGCTGAGGAGGTTCCAGGACTCTAATGAACTGTGTCCTTTAGCCTTTTTCTATTTATTCGAGTCTTGCCTCTCGCTGTGTACAGATCAGGTTCAGAAAGCGATATACCTTTCCTTAGAAATAAAGTTTAGTAAATTCTTAAGTGAACAGTTATCATTATTTTATTCCTTTCAATCCATAATCTCCAATAGTACGAAAAGGATACGAGGGAAACAAATTTTTGCAATCATAGTAAAAATCATGGTAAATTTTCAAATGTGTAAACACCGCAGTAAGTTTACCACGTTTCCATGAAACATTATAGATTGCGTCATTTTTACCCCTTTTGAAGGTTCTAGTGTTAATCGAATTCTACTGTAGCAAATTATCATACTGCTGTGATTGACCTGTTCGCTCATGATACAACTGTCTTTAACCCTTTTAGTGCCGAGAAAATTTAACGAACTTGCTAAGGTTTGGGAAAAAGCTCATAAAAACAGAAGTAAGAATGATATTTACAAAATTCAACAAGAAGCACATTACGGAATAAAAGAAAAAATTGAAACATTTATAACGTTTTATAAATTTATTTTGAGATAGAGCATTGTCGCGAAGCAAATAGTTAGGCGCCATGGCATACGCAACGATATATCGTCATTTGGCACTAAAAGGGTTAAACGTTCATTATTCAGTCTGTTCAATAATTTGTAATTGTGGCTGATTCATTGTTAAATAAATAAATAAACAGTTCTGTTTTAACGGGAGATCGTAGTTTGATCGGCTTCGACATACATTTATCGATCTTATAGGTTATTATCTTAAATCTTCCCGTTGTGTCGATAAAGTTCATGGTATATTCGCAGCGTACACTGTACAGGATTGCGACTGTTGAATTATCTGTAATAATGTGTTTCCCGACAGACTTTGATAAGATACCAACGAGAACGGTGTTACTAATAAAAATAGATTAGTCGATCGGGAGGCACGAAGAAGAGTGGCTGATAACAGAAGGGACGAAAATTAGAATCACGCAGTGGTTCGGATTGTCGCCGGAGTTACAGTAACGGACAAAAGTTTAAGACGAGAGGACAATGTAGAACATAGTTTGATGGTCTGCAAATATTGTCTGTACATTCATTTTTATCGTTATTATGGTGGAACGCTGTTTATCGATTAGCACAGAATGCAAATTTTGTTTATCATGTTATTCGTTATAAATTAGTGTAGGAATGCGATCGAGTGGATGCGAGTTTGGGAAAGTCTGAAGAGTACTTGAGTTGGGCGATTGTCGTGCGAACGCAGAATGCTTGGGCTCGAATGTTTCTAAGGTGTGAAAGATGAGAACTTTGGAAAACAGTGTGACTGAGAAATTCTGGGTGGTCGTGACCGAATGCGTAGAGTGAGAAAGGTTGGCAATTAGAATGAAAGGAAACGAGTGTTTGGAAGAATATATGACGGGGAAAATGCTAGCGCGAGGCAGAAAGCTTTTGACTAACGTAGAAGAAAGGTTTGGTTGTGAACGTAGAAAGAGTGTTAAAGTTGCTAAGTTGTAAAGTCGTTTAAGTTGTTTTGTTAAATTGTTTTAAATATACTTTTATTAATATTTTAATCGCTTCACTTTTATTTTTCACACCTGAATTCCATCTTCCGTTCTACATTTTATAGAACATTTCCTATAGTAGTTCGTTTAATTTCACTGACTCTTTGGTCTTAAACTTTTGTCCGCTACTGTACGTGCACACGATCATCCAACGTGCACGTATTTATAATTTCATTCATAACGCGGCGTACTTTCACGTACTCTTACCGGCCGTAGTATAACGTTCGTGGCCTTGCAACATGAACGTTGGCTTTTACGACTATTCGCCCACAGCACGATTCTTCGATGCGACGAAAGGGCCTCGAACAGAGTAACGGAGCACGACCTGGCCTCTTCGCTTTGCTCGACATTTTTTCGTCGCGCACGGTAGAGGTGATCCTCGTCAAATAAGTCGGGAACACGAACGAGAATGGTAAGAAAAAAGGTTATGATTAACACGTTCCGTGCCGCGTATACGCCCCACGTTGAACTTTCCGTTCAAGCCATTGAGTGGGTATTCTCATTGTAAACTGAAGAATTTTAAACAAATTTTAATTATGATTTTGTACTATTGAAAAATTGTAAGACGTATGTAGATCAAAAATATTATTTAATTGTAAAAGTGTTGTTCGTATACGCCCCACGTTGAACTTTTCGTTCAACTCATTTCGTGGGTATTCTTATCGTAAAGTGAAGAAAATCAAGCAAACTTTAATTACGATTTTGTACTATTGAAAAATTGTAAGACGTATGTAGATCAAAAATATTATTTAATTGTAAAAGTGTTGTTCGTATACGCCCCACGTTGAACTTTTCGTTCAACTCATTTGGTGGGTATTCTCATCATAAAGTGAAGAAAATCAAGCAAACTTTAATTACGATTTTGTACTATTGAAAAATTGTAAGACGTATGTAGATCAAAAATATTATTTAATCGTAAAAGTGTTGTTCGTATACGTCCCACGTAGCTTAAACGGAAAGTCTTCAAAAAATGGTTCGATAAGGAACGTGTTAACACTATGCGGTCCGGTGCCATCACATTGGTGCCATTCGAGAACTATCGGGCAAATGCCGACAGTACCACGTTAGTGCCGTGTTCAAAGCTATCAAACGAACGCCAATATTGCGTGTGCCCTGTTTAAATAACAATAAGTTACAGACACATTAGCAAGTTTTTTGTTTCTATAAACACATCTGCCCTTCGATAATGGCAAGAACGTACGTTGGTACTTAGTGTTCGAAATGTAAGAAATCTGCAGGTCGTGAATTCGTTAACGATAGATTGATATCAACGTGGATCAAGCTCGAGTCGAAATTTGAAATTCCGTACGTTCGACAAAGAAGCGAGGATTCGAGAACAGAGCAGCGGTTTCAGAACCGCGTCACGTACACGGTCCCCGTTCTTTCTCCACTTAAACCCAACCGACTCGAAGCTCAGACCCGGCTGGAGAAACAAAAACGATCGTAGGTCATGGAACAAAGGGGATGGAAAGCGCCAGAAGAATGGCGATCCATCCGATGGTTCCCGGTTTTTCCTCTTTCAATGATCCTCCCGCTCGAGGAATCTAGTCGGTGGTACTGTGAACCGGAAGAAAATATTTCCCAAGGATGGAAAACCAGCTAATTTACCCACACGGTAATTAGCGCGGATTAAACGACGGCGGATTAAAGGGGCACGTTTAAGGGCCATTTCATAGTGTTCTCTTAAACGCACCGAAACTTTTACGGGGAACGCTGAAACTTCTTCTCCCGGCTAATTCGTCGGAATGAATCGGCGAACGGAAGTGGGACACGCGAACGCGGCACAGAAAACACGACCGTGGATCCGAAATGATCTGTGATTAACGCAGTGTCGGTTCGTGGGGCTGATAGTATCAAAGTTAAAAAATAAATGTAGCGTAGGAATTATTTATTGGCCGATGGGTTTTTACATAAACTACAAGCTAATACAACGGCTTCTAATAACGCACTGTGAACTATATCTTATAACGAACTCTGAACTCTGAACTAACTAATTATCGCGAGGCTCCCTATTTATTTGCCTCGAACCTGATAGGCGGTTCCTGTCCTTACCAATCAGGACCTTCGGAAAAAATGTATCTAGGATATCAGCCGTCCACATTTTCTTCGGGGATCAAGTTTACGGCCGCGACCGTTTATCCTTACAACGCAGGCGTTGTTTAAAGCGGCGCCGGAAGATAACGCGGCCCCGAAAAAATAACACGGCGACACCTCGAAGTTTGATCCGCGGTCGCCTAAAGAAAGCAATGGCAATCGGCATTTGTTATTCTCTGCCGCTCTGCCCTATACAAAGGCCCTATTGATCTGTAAATTGCCTACAGTAGTAATTTTAATGATATTTATCGAAACACTCTAAACAAAAATATGGTTTGATTTTGCATGTATTACAAAATCGTGAAGTTTCACGAACAGAGTGTTATTGCATTATGTGATAATTTGTTAACCCTTTCCTTTCTACGGCCGATTATAGTCGCTGTACGTAAGATGCCACGGTATTGAAAGAACGACGGGCAATTGCAGTAGCTCCGCAAGTTTTGACACGGCGGCTTGTTCAGTGGGAGTAGCGCCCCGAAGAATCCGCCCGTAGCGGGAGGGTTAAAGCAGCAGCGCGTTATTCGATCGAGAACAGCAGCGGTGTCTCTGATGCTGCGACGCTCCCCACGGAAGCGGTCACGAGGACACGGACTCGATGCGACGAACAAGCTTTTGTACGCCTAAGTGGAGGAGCGGAACAAAGTGAGGAACAAACGTTCGAAGAGCGGAAAAAGGAAAGCAAAGAGAGATAGAGATAGATAGAGATAGAGAGAGAGAGAGAGAGAGAGAGAGAGAGAGAGAGAGAGAGAGTATGTGTCATAAGCAGCAACGATCGAGAGGAGGGACTCGCGAGAAACAGAAGGCAATCTCGGGGCGTCGTTTTAATAATCTCGGAGGACTGGAAAAGGGACGGAGGAAGCAAAGCAAAGAGGTGGCGTGAAAATAGAGAACCAATGGATGATCGCGGATCTGAAATCGAGGACGAAGCAAGGGGCAAACGAAAAATTCGTGGTTTAGTTTAGGGTTTTCCAGCGTTAGACAGGGTCGCGAGGGGGCAGGGTGAATGCGAACGCCTGGAATAAACGAAGAAGACTGGGGCAAGAAGGATAAAAAGGGGAACGGGTAGGGTGAGAGAGGGCAGAGAGGAGAAGAAGGGCGAGCGAGAGAGGGTAGCAGGGAAGGCAGAGAGCGCGTTTCGAGGCAGCCGGTCGCCGGCATTCCGGATCAATACTCCCACCGCCGTCGCTTCTCTGGGGGTTCGTCGGGTGGCCCGGCTCTTTCTCTTTCTCTCCCTTTGCCTTTTACCCTCGCCCCCTCCCAATACGTCACCCTCCTACTCCCGGTTTCCGCTTCTTCATCCGGCGAACGCGTACATCGCTCTGACTATCTCCCGTCCCGTTCGATTCTCTCCCCTTTGCCACCCTCTTTTCACCTTACCTTCTTTCCCGGTATCTTTGTATTCAATTTCTCTCCCGTCACCTGCTGATCGATATACGTATAGGTAACGCACATAGGGGTACCGCTTCTCTTTAGTCCGCCAGTGGTCACCCGACGAATACGAGAAACGGTGTGAAAGCGATGTAACCCTAACTTTCATCCCTTTGCGATTACCCTGCTACGCACTCTGTCATATAGATCACGGTAAAACGGATTCCCTGCTTCTATAAAATAGATATCCGAGCTAATAACTACGTTTTCCAAGTACAAAGGTTTTAGAAGACTAAAAATATCTGTACCGTGACATCCTGTCTTAAATATAGAACCTGTGGTCTAACTTTTGTAAATTTATTAACGAGTACAAAAAGGATAAAACTCAAAACTTCATAAAGCTTTATCAAAATTCTAAAAATAACAGAAAAACAGTTGCGCACAGATTCGAAATTTTGAAAGGCGCTACGTTTTTGCAGCAGCCTGTACTTCCGGTCCAAAGTCGATGAGTCGCGGAAGTGGCTTTGCGCTGAGCTGCCCCCCCCCCCCCAAAGTTCCATCGGAGGGAATTCGATCCTCCGGCACTAAGAAAACCGTTCTAGAGAACGACTCCGGTAGAACAGAATGCACCGGCTGGACTCGACGCGTGCCGTTACGTAATTCTCATTAGCAGAACGAGACGACGTATGCGAGACCGTCTCCGAGATCACACGCGGGAAGGTCGACGTTCCGATGATGTCACCGGTTGTGCCCTGGCTCGGTGAGCCGCACACCTCTCCCCCCTTCTCGATCGATTCCGCGAGTCAACCCCTCCGCAAGCAAGGAAAGAGAGAGAGAGAGAGAGAGAGAGAGATCTGGCTTTGCCGACGAAGCTTTATTGCCTCGGTACGGTTAACCCATTAAGGACCAACGCTGCGTTAAAGCAACGTTTCACTTGCACGTTTTTCCACCCAATTTACATAGACTGTTCACGATCTTCTTCCTTAACGCGGTAGAGTTATATAATCCCTCTCACTTTGGAATCCCTTTTCGTAACCGCGATATAGAGAAACGAAATCTGACAGGGTGAGTTAATTGGAAGGCAATCAATAATTATTACATATAAAAGTGATTAATAATTATATTGATTTCATAGGTTGATCCTTAAACGCTAGAACTACCGACGACTGAAGTACGCTTGCTTGTAGCGAGGGGATGAAAATGATAATTATTGATAACAAATAAAAAATTATGGAAAGGTCATTTTGACCATTCTCGACGGTTCTAGCGTTAACGACTTAACATCTGTCTCGTTTCTCCGCGGTACGTAACCCGTCGTCCCGTATCGTAAATCAGCGCACGATTTTTCTACTTGGTTTTGCGGTTCAGCGTGCCTCCCGCGAAGCCAGCTCGACCAGGACCAACGGAATTCAGTTTGGTCGAGAGATGACGTGCATGCCGGGAATTGGGGAGGGGGAAACGTTTCGTTGACGATCATAGCTGGTTCGACGGACCTCCGTCCAGTTCTACTTCGACTTCATCGCAGTCCGATCTCTGTTCTCGCCAGGGAATCGCTTTTATTGCCTGCGAATCGTGTTCGATCACGGCCACTGTATGGAGGTCAGAGTTCACTAGCCTGCTTTTTCAGTTGTCCGATATCGGAAAGGCAAGTGCGGACCGGTTGCAAGTAGTATACGCGTGTTGACATATCCTATTACGTTCGTCTCTGTTATTGTCGAGCTTATTAACTTCAGGGTTTTCATCCAGCTCGCAGACCGCCATTCGACGGATAAACGACTATCGTAGGAGGAAAACAGTACGCGGAACCTAACCTAAACGTCGGTCATCGAGAGATTGTTAGTAATGTCTACAAACGTCTTGGATTTCTTAATACTTTACCGACCGTTAGTGGTTCGACATACGCACTCCCGATCGACTCATTTTGGCGTCGATGTATTGCTAATGATTTTATTATTAAACGATAGTTTCTTCATGTAACTGATAGTTTAATATTTCTTTACAATGTACATATGATGTCGCTCTGAAACGTGTTACCTTCGTATAAGTATACGTTATAAAATTTACAAACAAAACATGCAAAAAGCCGATTAATAGGCTCACGGTCGGTGAAGTATTAAGAGACGTGCTTCTGACTTTAATAGTATTCGTTGTCTCAGGTTGCTATCCTGTAGAGAAATTAACTTTTTATCTTCGGCGTTTTAATAAAAATTTGTAATCGTTCAATAGGGTACTTTTTACTTCAAAATATCCTCTATTTAGCGGTAATGTTCAAAATGCACTAACTGTCAATTTTTATTCAACTCTTACAATTGTAAGCAGTAGCCGGTTATATATGACCAATGGTGACAGACTAAGTGTTAACCGCATTGGTTTCTGAGTGATTCAAACGGAGGAAAAAGGTGCATGCGAGTTCCCTTTTCTTTTCTCAAAGATCGTCGCTTTGCGGAGGGAATCCCTGACCTTCGTTAATTAGGAAACCAACGATAAAGTTAACGGGGCGAGAATTAACGAGGTCTGGTCGCGACCGCGACGACTCCCGAGGAACGTGGCTCGCAACGAGACCGTGGATGACTCTATTCAGATTCTCCTCTATCACTCCCCCCCCTGCTCCGCCCATTCCACGCTTTTTCCCACTCTTTCTCTCGAGGACAATTAACCATCGTCCGTGGTAGCGTAAACGTGACGCGTAATTTGTTGGTGTAACAATCGAACGGTCTCCATTCAACACCGGCAACGATTCCGATAATTACCCACCGCAAAGATGACATCATAACGAAGGAACGTCGACGATCGTTGCTAGACCCCGGATGGTTCGCGTTTATAGAGAATTTGAATGCAGGAAAAGGAACATGGATTTCTCGGAGTTTTAACCATTTGCACTCGAGAGGTGACTGTTAGTCGTCTAATAATATTAACTTTAATGATTTTCAAGTGCAAAATATTTACTAAAATTCGTTTATGTTAAACTTCAGTTAGTTTAGTTAAGTCATATACTAAAATTTACATATACGACTGTTTAACCCTCGAGTTTGACTAATAAACAAACTGACTAAAGTCTGAAAACTTACGCAACCATCGTTTGGTGACTGACAGTCGCCTTTCGAGTGTAAAGGGTTAACACTAGATTTACAGACATTAACAATATACCTTTGTTTTTGTTAATGTTAACAATATAACTACCAAAACCGGCCAAAATGACCAGTTCGTAATTTTTCATGGAAACTTTGCAAATTGTACCAGTCGGTAGATATTAAGGTTAATGCAAATATAGTTAGGCCTATTTTGCTTACATGGCCTAATTTAGTAAGATTTTTGCACATTGGGATTTCGTATATCACACGATGAATTGAAGCTAGTATTCTGTTCGTTGTAATGGTCATTATAAAAAAAAAAAAATGATTTTCATTCCTACTACCGTCAGAATCTTCTTTGCCAATTTCAATTTCTCGTAAATATAGACAAATTCCTGGATCCGATCGTAATGTCCGCAAAGTGAAATTATTTCCTTTTAGTCGTAGCTCATAATACTCGCGAAAATATCCGCCGTTTCGTTTCCCGTTAACGGACACGTTTATCTTCCACCCGACTAGCGGTCGTATGAATTTTAATTTTCGCTTATGGATCTGGGACATTGTTTGATCAACGGGCGAAGCTTGGACTTGTTTCTAGTAAAATTGGTAAACGTAATCGTTGCATCGAATTTCGTTGAAATTGCTGGCTGCTCGAGGGAGGCGGGTCGCTCGAACGACCCTTGTGCAGCGACCCGTTTATGCAGGGGCCGAGCCACTCGAAATTACCATGTTGATTCTACGGGAAAACGTGCCGGGAAGGAGACACTTTCAGGTGACACCTCAATTTACAGTGAACACAGTTTTACGAGCCAATGTCATTCTTGTACGGACAGAAATTATGACCAAAATTATGCCTCGGGAGAAGATAAAAGAACATCTTCGCCTTGGAATTATCGCTTTTCCTCCGGTACACATACGATATGCTTGAAAAACTTGCTCGGCAACTATGTCTTTATACTTTGATACCTTAACCAAAGATCAAACATTTTTAACACTTTCGCGAACGGCTACTGCATGTATAATATTTTTGCCTTGTCCTGGTGGGGAACCACTGCATATGCAATATAACTTTCATAACGAGTACGATTAGGAACTACAATTATTTATTTCATTTAATTTCATTGGACATACTGTAGTGATTGAGAGAGAGAGAGAGAGAGAGAGAGAGAGATTTCAGAAGGACGAATGGGTAATTAGATTGTTTGTAATGGAGCGAATGATAGGCTGAGTGAGGAAAGAATGAGAGGGAATGAGTGAGAGAACGAGAGGAGAGCGCGTGAACCGGTGTAACAAAAGGCGAGGTATGAGTCAGAAGAGTAGAGACGCGAATCGAGAGCGAAGGCATTACGAGCGGACAGGTGTACCTCGAAATATAAAATAATACAATACCAAAAATTACAACAATACAAAAATCCGACTGCCTGGTTTTTTTGGTTAATATTGGCAAAATTGTTTTACTTTTTGCGCTAAAACAAAAGGTGTCATTTTGAATAATCATCTATTAAATATTGTAATTGGAGGGTGCTCATTTTGACCGTCCACAAACGTGTTAATTGTTAGTTTTCTATTCATAAGTTTCAAAGTTTCTTGAATTACCCATTTCCTATATAACAAAAACATATTGTTACTGTAGGGTACGCATAACTGTTCTGAGGATTAACCCTAAGGATAGAATTTGCGTACCGACCATTTATTGCCTGCACCGTACTAAGTCGTCGGGCCGGCAAACCTAAGTGGTCCCGGGGTTTTTTCCCGATTTTTCTCGGTTCCCTTATTTTATAGCTTTTATGTCGAAAGTAATTAGCAGCTAGCCGCCGTGACGTGCATTTCTGCGGTTCTCATCGTGTAATCAAAATCATTTCTGAGAGAAGTTTTGTTTTTCGAACTAGTAACAAACATAGTTTATCTTTTGTTAGGACTAGTGTTTCAATACCAGTTCACAAACGCATCCCTAAATCCTAGACTACATTCAAATTTCAAATTCTGTTCATGGAATGTACGTAAGCAATTCGACCCGACGAAAGCTTCCTTGAAGGAAGTTGTTACATCGTTAATTCTAAAATCCCCAGAAAAAGTGAAATTCGCGTTAAAATATCGTTATGTGAGTATCCTGTTGAGAAGAATAATGCTCGAGGTTAAAAGGGTGAGACACTCTCTCGGGCAACTTTTCTCCGCCTCTATTCCTGTGTTCCACGGCAGAGGTAATAATATCGATGCGAATCAAGGTGATCAATTTAAACGGCTCGCCTCGAGTATTTCTGTATCCCTCGTGGTGTTATTCCTCGAGGAACGGTCAACCGCGATAATCGCGTTTATCGCGTAATCGTGAAGGTGTAACGTCCTCTCTCTTTCTCGATCGCGGCGAGCAAAGAGGGACGGCGACGCGATCATTCCAAGCTGCTTAAAGGAAGTCCCTTCTTCTGCTTTCGAAACGCGCACTCGCGTCATTGTTAAGACGTTGCTCTCTATCCTCGGTGGGCAGGGGTACTTTGGTCGTTGGCGGTTACGCAATCGTTTGGAACATGCCAAAACATTATGAAACAGAGACTTCGAGATTTTCTTCGCGAACGATTCTTGAGTTCCGTAGCACGGTACGGTTGGTGCAGTAGGTGTCGGCGATAAATGTGAAAGCGAGGTCCACGATAAGATGATAAAGCGTAACACGTTGAATGTCACGCCAATTTTACAGGGGTTTGCCTGTGGCGTCACGATGCATTTTCTATTATACGATACATACAGGGTGTTCGGACAGCCCTGGGCTTAAATTGAAAGAGTAACTCCCTGAGACATTCTAAGACGAAAATCAAGAGTAATGATTTTGCGTTTGAGGCTTGGTTTACGAGTTATAACTAGTTAGAGATATCGTTTAATCCGGACCGTTCGACACTTGAGAGCGGGTAACCGAGACAATTCGGTCGGTAACGTCGCTGAGTCCACAGTGATGCTCAAGCGTCGAACGGTCCGGATTAAACGATATCTTTAACTAGTTATTACTCGTAAACAAAGCCTCAAACGCAAAATCGTTACTCTTGATTTTCGTCTTAGAATGTCTCAGGGAGTTACTCTTTCAATTTAAGCCCAGGGCTGTCCGAACACCTTGTATAATGTGGAAATATTACCTACAATAAATAAGTTACAGTGTGTAACTATTTTTAGACGTTTCATACTGCATTAATTTCTTTACACCATTACATTAACCCTTTCGCTTGGAGCGCCGCTTACACGCGGCATCCACGCGACGACCTGTGGGTACGAGCGCAGCATATATGCGACACCCAAATGTGTTAGAAATTGAATAGGGAAATACTGCGAAGCAAAAATTAACCATAAAACAGCTTTCTTTTAACGTACTTTCTGAAAGGCTTCTTCTAAGAACCCAAGCCACATCTGGCACTTTAGAAAGTTCGAAAGCGTTAAGAAACGGAACAAAGGGGCTAAAGGACCCGGGCGGGGTTGTAGGAATTTCGACCATCGCGTTTTGCTAATCTCGTGACAAAGCTCGCAAGGTTCGGTCACGGTTGCCCTTCCTCGTGCTGTATAATAAAGTATTATAATATTTCAAATAAGAGTGTATTTTATTTAAGCAATATAAAACCCTATTTCCAATAAAATGGATTTTGTAAGCCTTTTCATATTACAAGTCCCTGGGACCGACAGTATCAAAATTAAAAAATAAATGTAGTAATTTTAATGATATTTATTGAAACATTCTAAACAAAAGTATGGTTTGGTTTCGTATGTACTATAAAACGCGATGATCGTCATTCCAGCTGTCTCAAATAGCGTCCAAGTGCTCTCTCTCGTTATCGGTTGAACGAAAAGGACAGCAATATTGGCGCCGGGCTGAACGTGATAAGTATCAAAATGTAAAAGAATTGTCTTTTTTCTTTTTATTGAGATATGCGTGATTTTGTACTACGTGAGAGAGGTAGAGTGAGGTTCGGCGTTGAATTTGCCGCGAAGTCGGAATTTGTGTTGAGTGTGTTGAATGCACTTCTTTTTTTTCTAAAAGGTTCCTTTTTTCGTCTTTTGTTCTGTGCTGTGTACTCTCGTGACTCCGACACGTGCCTTTCTATTTTCCGTTCTTTATTATTAAACTTTTGACTATCAATAACGCAAAGCGTAAAGATTATTATTATTCAGTGTGCCTATCTTATAAGAATCTATTCAATAAACATTATTTCCAAACTCTATAAGTGGTTTCCCAAAACTTTCGGTTTTCTGGATTATGTGCAATACCTTTGTATGAAACAAAAGGGCCTAACAGCTCGTAAATAAAATAATAATAATAATAAGTGTGAAAATGTTGATTCACGATACTGTAACAAACGAGATTCTGCCTTGGAACGGTCACAATGTTCTTTCTCCTCCGTCAGAAGCATAGAATCTCATCGTTCCTCTAACGAATACGAATTTCGCTCCGGAGGATTTCACGTTTATTGCAAGAGCACCGCCCTGCAACGGCTCTGTCCTAACGAAGACCATCATCCATTGTCTCTGGGTGTTGCAAACACTGCGATTCGCAGTTCCACACTGGGAACGTTGACCGGGTCCTCTACGTTTGCGGAGAAAAGGTACAAAGAGAAAGCTAATTAGCGAGCGTCGAAACATTAGGACTCGACGCTCTCGACGATTTAACCAATTTACTCGCTTCGCGTTAGAAAGCGACACTCCGTGTTAATTAAAATTTCCTCCTCCGACATCCTTCGAGACGGACCTTCGCGCAGATCCCCGCTAGATAACGGTAAACTAAGCTAATTGAATTTACGATATTATCGCTTAATCGCCGAGTATCAGCCTCTTATCTGGGTGGCCACGGTGGTGAGATGGATTACTTCTTGGCAAAGCTTTTCGATTCTGATAAAGAAATCGTTGTCGTCTATCGTGTCGCGTTACAATCACGGTTGAATCGGGCATGGATGAAAACTCTGATAATTCCTGTTATAAAACAGTGTATGGTGGGTACTGTGCACGACTCGCAGATCGGAAATTTGATGCCACGAGGGTTTGATCGGTTGTTGCCTCTATGTATGTCTAAATGATCAGTTTTTTTATCCGCTGGCGTATATATACGTCGTAGGTATTACATAAAAATATGTACATATATTCGGATTAGATATGGTGTGATACACAATTTAATTTTATGCGAATATATTCGTCATAGTCACTTAAGAGGTTAATGCTTGTCGGAAAAATAGATATTGCAGGGGCGGATTAAAGCTTTTGTTGCTCTAGGCTAGAGCATATTTTTACTGCCCCACGATAGGAAGAAAAGGTTGGGAAAGGGACTGCAAACGCATAAAATACTACCATTAAAAGCATTCTTTCGTCGGTTAATCTCTCTAAAAATTTATTAACACGGACGGAACTCACTGCCCTTCGAAAATTGCCGCCCTAAGTTATAGCCTATTCAGTCTATACATAAATCCGTCATTGAGATACTGGTCGAAGGTATCAACCGACGAGAAATCAGTTAACCTGGTCACTAGAACTGTGTTCACCCTTCGACGTCCTTTGTCGAGTCTGTCTCGTGATAACAATATTGGATCAAACATGAATATCGTGAAGAACGAAAACGGTAGCGAGGTATGAAGATATAATAACGGTAACAGAGAAGAGTAAAAATATACAAATGGAAGAGAATATAATATAATAATAAGAAATTTTGACAGAGAAGAGCGGTGTAGTAGCTGTTTCATAGAGTGAAGAGATTGGCTGAATAGATCTAGGGTAGGATAGGTGTTGTTAACATTAATGATCACTCTATTGATACCAGAGTGGTATGCAAAAGCGGTTTGTTGCAAAAGTTGTATCGTCTTAAATGAAAAGTTGAAATATTAATTGCGAATTTTTCTAAGATTTCGACGATTATAGTCGCGAAAGGGATCCTTGACCCCGCATGTCTAGCAATTCTTCACCGAACCGCTCTTTTCCGAGTCGAGCGTGTCGCACGGCCAATACGCTTGGCCGGCGTCCAATCTTTGATTAAGGAAAAAGGTCTCGATTCTCTCTGTGAATAGCGTTTCACAGATGGACCGCTTCCAACGCGGAGAACGCCTACGACGGGCCGCGATCGCGGATGGAGAGATCGCGCGGGTTAGCGGATAATCGTTCAAGGTATTCGCGAGGCGAGCCGACTCATAGGATGCCATGCATTAAAAGCCTTTTCTGGACTGTGCTGCGAGCGAAGGTAATTAGAATAAAAGCGGCAGAGTTCGGTCAGGGGTTGTAACGAGGAAACTGTAGGTCTTTATTTGTTGTTTTGATACACTGGCTCGATGTACAGGTGCCACTGGACTTTCGCACACAATTAGTTTCTGAAAGTGTGTGCGAATATTGAATGTTCGAAAGTAGAGGGATGAAAAAAAAAATATGCACCAAAAACTGTGCTTTAAAGTATTGATCGAAACAACATTGTAGTCTGATGGCTAAAGTCTGAAGGCTCTTGAAAGTTGGCAGGCCAATAGCCTGGCTCGATTCACGATGTCCCCTCAGAGGAGACATCAGATCATAGAGGCTTAACAGTAGAACTACCGACACAATAGTGTAGTTATTTGCAGGGAAGAGATGAAATTGAAAATTACACGAAAAGATATTGAATACATAGAAAACAAATCTTTATTTATACATTCTGCAGAAAATTATAGTAATATTTTGGAAACTTTATCACAGTGAATTTATAAGGCTGCTATGAATAATCACCAATTGGTCATTTTGACTGCTCTGATAGTTCTAGTGTTAAAAAGTTGAATTTTTTAAAATGTGCGAAAGGCGAGGGGTGCCTGTACTTTGTTAATAAAACACTAATTGACTGTGTTGAGTCCCAGGAAAGTTCAACTTTTTATATTCCCTGGGATTGTGGAAATGTGGAAATGTGTAGGCATGCAAAGGACTTTGTGAGTGTTTTCTGACAAACTTTTCTGAAATGCCCGTGCTTTACTCTTCGCAACAATGAGGGGCGACTGACCGTTTGGGCCGAAGGACGGACCGACGTTCAGGCCCTATTGTAAACTCCTTAATACAGCCCCTTAGATCATTCGCAGAGGTTTCTTGTGCATCTATTTGTAATATACATGTACTAAGAAATAGGTATACATCATACAAAATTTGAAACTCTAAAGCTGAAAGAGAAATAGATTGGGGTATATTTGTATCAGTCTATCAATAAGAGTTAACAAAAATTATTGGGAATAATAGTAATTGTTTTTGCAAATTTTGCTCATGAAATCCGAAACCCGTCAAACTTACGGGTCCTGTAAACCTGGTGTTAGTTCAATAAACGAAACTTTTAATAAACTGTTAATTCAATAAAATTTCGAAAGCCCGGTCCTTGAGTTGAATCCGTTTCGATCGACGTATCCTCGGAAACGGTCGCGCGACTGCCGACGTGGCACGACTCTTCTCGAGGGACAATTGTATTCTTCTGTAATGCATTCAATGAACTCGTTTCGTGTTCCAATTGCTCACCACTGGCATATCTATATTTGCAGGTGACACCGTCTTTGGTCATCCCTCTTTGTAGCCGTTCTAATACCAATTAAATTCTCCGCCAACTTTTGCCATGTAAAACTCGCTTTAATCGTAGTCGGGCTAATTGAAAGGCAGATACAAAGCCTTTAAAGGGAAGCGTGTAGGACTGCCATGAACAAAAATTGTATAAAACGCAATTTTGTGTTTTCACAAAAAAACGCGTAAACAGTACACTGTTATTATACTGTTAATCTAGGTTACATTAGAATATCGAAAGAAATATAAGCCGATTCACAATCTAAGGTATACCTATATTTCTCACCTTGCTATCGTTTCAGCAATCAACGTATTCCCAAAAAATCACATGTTACTCTAAAAACTTTGGGTTCTACGTTGATTGAACGATTTTCCATTTTTTCTACTTGTTGTATTTCCGGTAATGAAAATAAGTGCAAAATGTGAGAGATTTTGAAAAGAAGAGTTTTGTACGGCAAGGTTAATCAGATTTAATAGAATTATACGATACGGCTGTTCTAGGACAAGTCTGCTTTTGGGTTTCGTTCTAGTCCCTTTTAAGGATTGGTAAAGATCGGAGTAGATAAGGATTAGATAAGGTGAGGAAAATTTAGAGTTCAAGGAGTACGAGTGACTTAGGGATCAAAGGGCATGGATGAAGTATTAGTAAGCGGCAAAATATTTGGAAAGAGATGACTATCGAGAGGGTGACTATTGCGATAAGCAGGCTTGTTTGAGCAGATGCGAGTATGATAACAAGGCACACAACATATTAATGAACGTTTACAAGCCTCTAAATCTTTCTTCGATACCTCCCTGTAAACGTTATTATAACATTTTTGAACCATACTTATTTTACGGAAACGCACTGTTAAAAACGGGCAGGAAAACGGAACTAGGGAAAAGAAGTTCGAATAAGACCAAAAACACTATTTTATAAAACATTCCCGGGGACTCGAAACGCTTTGCGAGAATTCCTCTTACTAACCAATTAATTTTTTGTACAGTAGCGGACAAAAGTTTAAGACCACAGGACAATGTAAAATATAATTTTATGGTTCGCAATTATTGTTTATGTATTCATTTTTATTGTGATTATGGTAGAACAGTTTATTGATTAGTATGGAATATAAATTTTATTTATACCGTTATTTCTTATTAATTAAGTTATTTATTTTCTTTGACCCTTTGCTCTTAAAGTTTTGTTCGCTCCTGTACATCGTTGTCATACTCGCGCTCACTATCGTTCGGGCTCGATAATCCGTGCAATTACCTGACCCGACCATCGTACCGTGGGCAAGGAGGCACAAACAGTCCTTCGATATTATTACCTGAAATCCAACACGCACCATCACAAGAAACACCTCGTCAGCGTTCTCAATCCGGAGCAACGAATTGACGAGCTCGTGGCCGCAAAATCGGTCCGCACGCTCATAAACCACCCCCGCGATTCACCGGACAATCTCCGTCTATCATCGCGGCGGCATTAATACGGTTTCAGACGCGGACCGGTTCATCGTGGCCGATGAGGTCGCGTTTAATCCTCGGATAGACAGAGACTCGATAAATCGTTCCGAAACCGAGATTTATTTTCCGTTTCTGCGATCGGCCGGCAATTTACTGCGACTTGGAAAAAGCAAAAGTGTGCTGATCGACCGATCCTTAATCGAAATGAGAGAGCGGAGAGAGAAGAGAGATAGAAGGGGGAGAGGAAAGAGTAAGTGAGAGAAGGGAGAGAAGAGAGAGAATATTGGATGATTTTTCGCGGTGAATCGCATAATTAGCGCCCACGTCACACCTTTGTTCGCTACGACCAGCTGCGAACAGATGCTTAATTGCTTTTCTTTTGTTCGCCGCCTCTAAACCCTTCCCCGTTACTTTAATCGTTAGAGCGAGGAACAAAAGCGGTGAGATATAAAATTCAAGGCGATCGTGTCACCGGACAGCCGTAAACTCGCGAAACGTAGAACAAAACGAACTTGCAACGGTCGATTACCGAAGAGGAAACGCTACAAAAGCATAAGCGTACGACTCGCGAGAGAGGTCTGTTGGATGACCAACATGATTCGGTTGATTTTGAGTCACTGAAAGGACCTACCTACGGTAGCGGACAAAAGGTTAAGACGAGAGGGCAACGTAGAGCATCATAGTTTTATGGTTTGCAAATATTGTCCGTGCAATTATTTTTATTGCTATTATAGTAGACCACTATTTATTGATTAGTACAGAACGCAAATTTTGTTAATCATGCTATTTCTTATAAATTAGTTAGTTTAATTTCTTTGAATCTTTGATCTCAAACTTTTGTCCGCTAGTGTATCACGTTCCCCGCCCGGGTTTCCAAGTCAGTCGCTTGGAAAAAATGAGGGTCCGATTAGCTGTAGGGTGCACAGGTATTTTATTCGCCTGAAACGATAAGATCCACGGAATCGGAACACACGATACACCACCGTGTTGTGCCGTCTCAGGTGTGGCTGCACGTGAGACGCGACAGAGCAGCAGGTACTCGTTACGTAAGACGGTGATAATTCGATGAACGATAAACGAAACGAGTAGGACGAAACACGGGGAAGAAGAAAGGAGTCCAACTTGTTGATGATCCAGCCCATCGTGCGGGGACAAACACTCGGGCACGTAGCGGAGGGGAAAAATTGAAGGTAAAGCGCAGGGGCGGCTTTCGAACGGCTCCGACCACTCGGGAGTTAAATCGAGTCCGTACATCGGCCGTGCTCCTCCTCTTTCTCTCCTCTCCTCCCTGCTGTCCCCTGTGGCGCGAGATTCTGCTGACGATTGCGCGTAAACACGAGCACAGATTCTGCCCACGCAGCAGCGCAAGAGTTAGGTCGACGAGGTCGCGTCGTGCAGCCTGCTGCACTTCGGAGACCGACCAACAACTGTTGGATACCCGGCTTGACCTCGACAGTGACTCACACAGGTCACCGCACTGACCGTTTTTCTCTCTCACCTACGAGCTTTCCTTCCGCTTCCTCTCCGCGGTTAAACACAGTCGCGCGGGGGTTCGTGCGCCGAGGAACTCTCTTCTATCGATCATCCGGCTGTTCTCAATGCACCGTAATAATTCCCTAGCTAAATGTTCGTTTCTCCATCCGTGATGTCCGTCAAGGGGTCATCTGCCCCCACCGATTTCTGGAATTGTTCCGATGAACGTCCGTGTTATCGACAACTCGCGATCGGTACCGATGATGACTTCATTTAGGATCTGTGATAGAGCTATTCTTTCTACGTTTACTTTCTATTTCGCATACAGACAGAGTGTTTTCCTCGCTAGCTCGTCCCTGATGTGCTCAAAGAAGGAGGTAACGCGTAACTTCCTCTGATTTATATACTTACGTGGGAGAAACGGAGTTAGCAATATTACATCTAACGTGTGCTCACGAGGAAATACTATAGGGAGCTGATGAAATGTCCCTTGGAAGGAATTTAGGTATAACTGGCTAAAATCATGGGGTTTCGTCTTGTCCCACCCTTACTGGTCGAGGGGGTCCTATTACTATCAATGAGTGACTGAGTAGTGTAAGTGTAAACGTCGGTAGTGGTGGAACAAGCAAATAACCCCCTTTGCCTCTGTGTCCCACGGAGGACATCTCACCGGCTCGTAACAGTACTTTAAATGTGCTACCCGTACTAGTAGCCAAAACCACCCTCCCGTTGGTTATCGTCTACATAATCATTCGTCTTTGATCGTTAACCCTTTGACTACTACAGATGCGTATATATGTCTGACGAAATCTACTCGTGTGGATTACGGGTGCATATATGCATCTCTGACGAAATCTACTCGTGTGGATTACGAATGGATATATGCATCTCTGGCGAAAGTTACTCGCGTGGATTATGGACGCGTATATGCGTTTGTTAATTTTTTCACTCTCCCATTTAGAGCAATACCAATTGCTAATAGAGCGCCATCCAAGCGAAGTAGTTCGATTGGGAGTATTGAGCTCTCAAAGGGTTAATGTGCTCGTTACCTCACAAAAAAGATAACGTAAGCGAATGGGATCGCACAGCGAAACGTTATGAAGCGTTAGATGAAACGCGTCGAAGATCCCCTCTCATCCCTTTCATTTATATCCTGCTGGCCGACTTCTGAACTCCCTACGGTACACGCATTTCTGGTATCCAGGACTTCCGAGCCAATGGGTTGGCGCTAATTTCCAAACGATCTTTATCACGGCGGTATTACGCGCATCCTGTTTTCATCGACCGATAGGAACGCGCCGAAAGTGGAGGCCTTCGCTTTTGCTTGGCCGGCGAACGCGAACAGACAGCCGAATGAAAATACCGAAAACGTAAACCACTGCCGGCGGCCTGGGCCACGAGCACAGCGGTGTTATCGCGATTCTTCGTGAATCACACATACCGTGAAACTGTGTTTGCTTTTCTAGTTATAAATATAGGGTGCACGAGTTGCGGCCTCCCTTTTTTGTCTCAATTTTTAACCTCGCCTCTCGTTCTCTCCTATCTCTAACCCGACAAGTCGATACGAATTATTGGCCTCTCGACGGGTAAGACGGGTCAATTTCGACCCGTAGAACAGTAGTATACGTTATCGATAAGTTGGGTCGGTTTCGACCCGAAAAATTCAATACATGGAGATATAACTAAAGCTAATGTTAGAAATTAAATAGAGAAATATTGCGAAACAAAAATTAACCGAAAACCAGCTTTCTCTTAACGTATTTTCTGAAGGGTTTCTTCCAAGAACCCAAGCCACATCAGGCAATTTAGAATGTAAGAAAACGTTAAGATACAGAACAAAGGAACTAGAGGACCCCTCGACCACTGTGTTTGCCAGTCTCACGACAAAGCTCGTGAAGTTCGGCTAGAGTTGCACTTTCCCCGTGTCATATAATACAGAATTAAAGTATTTTAAATAAGAACTTATTTTATTTAATAATATTAAATCCCATTCCCAATAACTAAACTGATTATTATAACTTAATGAAAGACATGTATTTCTGAGACGTTGTAGTATGAATATTTACACATTGTATGAGGAAAATGGAGATTACAGTCTGTAAGGCGCCGCTCGTTTACAGCCGACTGTAATCTCTGTTTATGAAAAACTTACAGTAATAATGGATGACTGTCATTACAATTAATATGATTCAATCGATTAGGCACCATCGCGAATATCTTATCCCGCAAGTTGGATATGCACGCGACAAGTAGCATGTCACACTCAGCCCCGTAAACAAGGTGTTCATGAATTTATAATGTTTATAAAATTCATGTTGGCGATGGATGGTTAATCGAACAGAAGAGCCTCGTTTCATCGAGAAACAACAGGAAAAAGCGTTTGCGTATGAAAATTTTTGAACCGGAACGTTAAGAAATGATCATCGTCGCGCGAAGAAGATCGAGAAGCGAATGAACCACGTCGATCTACGAAGAGAACGAATTTAGTCTCGCGATCTAATTCTCTTCGCGAATCGGCCATTCTAACCTCCCCGTTGATCGATTTCTCGTTCTTTCGTCTTGCACGACAAAGATACAAATAACCATTCTTCCTTGGAACCGTTTAAAAAACTTGTTCGTCCCAGTTCGAAAAACTTGCCTCTGTGATCTTTCGATCGGCCAGAGCGAAAGCAGGTACACACCTGAATCGCCGTAATACAGTTCTAAACTTAAAACGCTCTATTCCCCAGCCGGCGCGGGAATGCGAACAGAATGTCGAACGAATCGAGCCCAATTAGCGGAACGGCAAAGAACGTTAAGCGCCGCGACGCCATTCGTCGCCTCTATTCACGCGTTTTCCCCTCCTCCGTCGATGCCCCTCGTGGATGCACTCGCTGCTTTTCCCGCGATACACCCCTCCCTCCCCCCCGCCGATTATTAGCGACAGCCTGTTTTCACACTTTTAACGAGTCTCCTCGTCAATGTCAATGCCAGAAGCGCGTAAATCTCTTGGCGTTTGTTTACGAGCGACAAGTGTGGAGAAAGAGAGAGAGAGAGAAAAGACAGAGAGAAGGGAGAGAGAAACAGAGAAAAAGAGTGTGTGTGAGAGAAAGAGAAACAGTGAAAGAGTGGAGAGAGAAACAGAGAAAGAGAGACAGAGAGAGAGAGAGAGAAAGAGAGAAACGAGAGGGTGAGAGAGAGGGGGGTCTATTAACATAATTATTGCAAGAGCCTTAGAAGACACATCCCTCTCTCGCATAAACGCGACGAGGCAAATCACGGTGGACTGTTGACTACCGGAGAACCTGAGTGCGATTATCGATAAACCGAACACCCGGCTGAGACCGTAATGGAGTTTCTTTATTTTAATTAGTCTCCAAGAAACGCAAAGTTATACATAGGCCTGATTATGCGTACTTTACAGCAAATCCTGTCTTTCATCGCTTTTCTTACGCCTCTTATTTCCATGGAAACCACTTTTTCGTTAGCCACATATACAATACTCCCTGTTATATTATCCTATACCGTCAGCAACCTAACGTGAGTAAAGAAAAGGAAAAAAAGAAGTAGTATACATGATAGGAAACAGCAACCGCGATAAGTAAAAACACGCCCACGATTAAAAATCGTTTCCCTTTCTCTCTGTATTGACAGAATTCAAATAACACGCAAGTTGAATTATGCGCGCGTCACGAAACGGAACGAGTCAGGACAACAAAAACAGAGAGAAAACCGAAAAGGAGAGAATATCGGGAAAATCAAATAAAATCTACGTTAAAGCGATAAGCAAACTGAGCCGCGTTTGCGGTGTAAACGCGGCTTAACGATCGACGCCACGCCGCGAACGGCAACAGCTCGCCCACTCTCTCAACGGCCGGAAAACTGCGCTATCATCCTTCCACACCGCGATGATCTTGACAGTGACCGTAACGATCAATGGCGCCGTCAATTAGGCGAATCGCGTACTAGCGTTTACCACTCGGTCCGCCACTGTGTATCGGTCACTCGAGGACGCCAAACCGTGCACGAAATATTTCACTTTCCAAACGAATTTCTCGGATCTATCACTCTCCTTGCTTTATGTCTCAATCTGGCTTTTGGGAACTTAACTTGGTCCCTGAACTGGGTCACTTCTTAGTCGGGACCTCTCTCGTGCATAGAATTAAAAAGTTGTTAGGAAGAAATTAATTTTTGTTAGGTTGACCTTAATTCTTGTCGACGTAGCGCATGCGGTAACGTGATTTTAATTTGATTCCGGAGAAAATAAGTTTTGTCATGTTTGAAATGTATTTTTTTTCTTTTTTCATTGATAAAGTCAGTTTGTTCTCTGTTCAATTTGTTTATGTACAAACTACAACTGTATCGAGTCAGACAGAAGAGGATTAAATTACAAGATTCAAAATGAGTAGCGACAATAGCAGTTATGACAGATTTACTCGGAAACCTCGAACAATATCCCGCGAATTCCTACGGACGTAATCCGCAAAATCGATGAAAATAAGATTCTTGAAAAACGCGAACCTCCTTCTGAGAATTTAATCGCAGCATTTGTTCCCCGAACGCTGTTTCATGAGAATACACGCGTTGTATTATCGTTGAAACCAGCCTCGAGGATACCTCTATGACTGCGAACCCTTTTATCTTTGAAGCTGCTCGGGTCGGAGCAGGCTTAATGCAATAAGGTTAATGCATCACCAGTCGATTTTTATTTCGTGCGTACAAAGCGAGACGGCCTTGAAGCGCGACCAGAAACAACGTAGGTTGGTGTTTTTGTAAATCTTCGAGCAACGAATCGTATTAACTCCTCAACATAATTCCTTCAATGGCCACACGTATTTAGGCATATCGGTAACATGTATTTGATGGGGTAATTAATAATTCTGATAATTCCCGCTTTGATAATTCGCGATCACATCAATTGAAACTACGATTAAATTTCGTTACAAATACAGCGCAGCTTTACTATATTTAGACTATAATATCTCTGTCCGGCGTGGGATTCATGCTTGTAAAGCAAACAGATTAAAAACGAGAAAGTTCGTTCATGATTATTAAATATAGTATAGTTTCAAATCGGTTTTAAAAGCATTAAAGGTTTCATCGGTTGCTGAACAAAGCTACAAAATAAGTTATGTCACGGCGAAAAAGAAAGCCGATAAACGGTAGACAGGGCGCGGGACCCGTGAGAACCCCCCAGGAAACCGGAAGTGTACGAAATTAGTCCAATTTCATGCGCGACAAGTGGAAAAACGCTGGCCACTGGTTACTCACAGTCACCATCGGTCTCTCTTTTTCTCGAGGGCATACGCGTGCCGCAACGAGAATCCGCTAGGTGACTCGCGTGTGTATTCGCCGCTTGAACCCCGATTAGCCTGCTAGAGGCTCTGATGCCAGATTGGGGACCGGAGTTCTCGAGAACACCCCCCACCACTACACACACTACCGCAGGAAACGCGTGTACATGAGCTCAGCGTTTCGGACGACTTCGGGAAATCGAGAGAGAAAACAAATGAAAGTCTTTCTCTCTCGCTCTTGAAGCGTTGAAATTCATTCTACATATGTTGGAAAGCAAGCCAGCGGCACGAGCCGCGCGGGATCTTGACTGCCTATTTTCATTTTTCGACATACAAGGATGTTATCTTGTAATGAAAAAAAATTTCGAAAAAATTTTTGTCGCGGAAAAACACGTTTTAAGACCCCCTGATCACATTTTGATTATTTAAAAATGAACTTTTTTTTTAGTTTCACGCATTTGTTAATACGATTATGCCTAAACGGTTGAATGGATTTTAATGAAATTTTGTATTCCAATTTTATATTTTCCTCTCAAGACCTGGTTAAATTTTGAATAAAATTTGTTCAAAAATAATGATGGTTACCCCTTAAAGTTACAGAATTACCTTTCATTTCCTACATTTAAAAATCTGCTTTATATTTAAGCATAAAATGTATTTAACATGTAGATTATTAAACGACAGATACTTTAATACTCTGGTTTAATTAAATTTGTGAAAATGAGTATCCACTCTTGGCCAGTACCGTGGAAGCTATAGCAGCCTTCGATAGAATAATATATGTTTGACTCGATTTTATATTTACAAATTAATAACATAGAACATGCACGTTACCGCTCGAAGGAAACCGCGGGAAGGTGGTGGTTCCTTCCATGAGGAGGGAAATGCAAACAATTTGGCATGCAATTCTATAATGTTGCGATATTCGTTAGAAAATTAAAAGAAACTATAAATACATCAACTTGTAATAATGCCAATTTCTAGTGTCATAGGTCATTGAAAAAATTCGTTAGGGAATTGAGAATCCGCGTGATTTACGCTCTCCGACCGCTTGTGTTTTGTCTTTGACGATCACGTTGCGCGGCATTTAACGGTTAAATTGTATCGAGATGTAGATCGAGAGAGAAAACAAATGAAAGTCTTTCTCTCTCGCTCTTGAAGCGTTAAAATTCATCCTATGTTGGAAAGCAAGCCAGCGGCACGAGCCGCGCGGGATCTTGACTGCCTATTTTCATTTTTCGACATACAAGGATGTTATCTTGTAATGAAAAAAAATTTCGAAAAAATTTTTGTCGCGGAAAAACACGTTTTAAGACCCCCTGATCACATTTTGATTATTTAAAAATGAACTTTTTTTTTAGTTTCACGCATTTGTTAATACGATTATACCTAAACGGTTGAATGGATTTTAATGAAATTTTGTATTCCAATTTTATATTTTCCTCTCAAGACCTGGTTAAATTTTGAATAAAATTTGTTCAAAAATAATGATGGATACCCCTTAAAGTTACAGGACTACCTTTCATTTCCTAAATTTAAAAATCTGCTTTATATTTAAGCATAAAATGTATTGAACTACATGGAGATTATTAAACGACAAATACTTTGATACTCTAGTTTAATTAAATTTGTGAAAATAAGTATCCACTCTTGGCCAGTATCGTGCATGCTATAGCAGCCTTCGATAGAATAATATATGTTTGACTCGATTTTATATTTACAAATTAATAACATACAACATGCACGTTACCGCTCGATGGAAACCGCGGGAAGGTGGTGGTTTCTTCCATCAGGAGGGAAATGCAAACAATTTGGCATGCAATTCTATAACGTCGCGAGATTCGTTACAAAATTGAAAGAAAGTATAAATACATCAACTCGTAATAATACTAAATTGTAGTGTCATAGGTCGTAGAAAAAATTCGTTAGGGAATTGAGAATCCACGTGATTTACGCTTTCCGGCCGCTTGTGTTTTGTTTTTGACGATCACGTTGCGCGGCATTTAACGGTTAAACAGTACACAATTAATCTTCAGCGGCTGCAGAAGGATACAGTGACCAGTTTTTCAAGTAAGTGACGTTTCAGATTTGTAGTAGGTCCCTTATTGTTTCCCCTTTCCGTTTGCTAGTGTTTGCTTTTTTTTGCTCTTTAAATTTTATTATTACAATTTTTTTGCAATAAGATGGAAACATTCGAGAAACCGATTGGAAAGAATTCTCACGTTTTTCGACCGTCGTGGCAAACGCATGAAATGATGCGATCGTGGATTCGCGAAGTACCGAGCAATAAAAGCCTTTTTTATTGCTCTGTATGTGAGAAAAACTTTTCCTGTAGTTCCTCGAATGTTAAAAGGCACGCGCAATCTGCGAGACATAAATACCTTTTTTCGAAAATAAGTTCGCGTACAGCCATGCAACTGAAGGAGTCGAAAAAGACTTTTATGCCTCAATGGCTTGAAATTGAAGATTTCAAGCCCTGGCTGCATAAGGTCATCGATAATCCTTTTTCGTGTTTTTGTTCGGTATGTAATAAAACTTTTACTTGCGGAATGTCGCAAATTAAACGTCACGCGGATTCCAAGTGCCATATCGAAAATTGCAAGAAAAGTGGAATAGATGTGAGGAAATCGATGAACGATTTCAATACGCAATTTGGGGAATCGCCTTTGTCATTCGATGAAAGAAAGAGAAGCGCAGAAATTCGATTTGCGGCTTTAATTGCGGAGAAAAATATTTCTCATCAGTCGGCAGAGGCGATTCTCAAATTTTTCCAAAATGTGGGGAAAGATCCTCATGTTTTGGAAAGTATGACGTTAGGTCGAACAAAGTGTTCGAGTATTATATCAAACGTTTTGTACCCTAGGGAGACAGAACGTCTTAAAACGGTGTTACAAAACACCAGATTTAGTATTTTTATTGACGAAACTACAGATATCACGAATGAGAAATGGATGACGTTTCTTGTTCGGTATGTCGCACCCGAGACTTTGGATGTTCAAACGGAATTAGTAGAATTAATTAATCTTAACGCGAAGGATTGCAATGCCGAAAATATATTCACTTCTTTTAAACATGCAATGTGGAAAAGACAAATTCCGTTTGAAAACATTGTCGCGCTATCTTGTGACAACGCTTCTGTCATGATAGGGCGACACTCGTCATTCAAAACAAAACTTGCAGAAATCCGCGGTGAACAATTTTTCACTTTGCCATGTCCATGTCATACCTCTGCATTGGTAGTGCGTGCAGCATGCACTGCCATTCCCGAGGTCTGCGAGGAATTATTACGTGGAGTTGCCTCTTTTATTTATAGTAGTCCCAAACGTTCGGCCATTTTCCGCGAATTTCAACAAGCTTTTCAGTTTACCGACCGCAAAATTTTAAAACTGTGTACTACGCGATGGTTATCTCGTTACTCATCGGTAGTTACACTTTTAGAAAATTGGGACAGCGTAGTGTATTTTCTGCAAGAATTGATTATTAGCGAGAAGACGAAGTCTGGGGAACATCTTCTTATCATGATGCAAAATCCGGAAGTTAAAGCATACCTCTATTTTTTAAAGTATGTTCTCGAGTTTTTTAATAATTTTAGCTTATTTTTTCAAGCTCGAGAAACAAGGATCCATTTGCTTCAAAAGACTGTATTATCGCTTTTATTTAATATATTAAGTAATATTTTAAAACCGCAGCTTTTGAAGCACATGGATTTAGTCAGATTAATAGATTTTTCAAGATGCGACAATCAGGTCGCATCTAATAGTGTTCATTTGGGTACGGAGTGTGATACCTTCCTCCGTCAATTAACTGAAGAGGGCAAATCTGACGTCGTCCAAACCGTACGACAAAATTGTATTAAATTTTATATCACAGCTGCGAACGAAATTCGTAATCGATTACCAATCGATGACGAATTTCTCAGCAGATTATGTGTGTTTGAACCACTTTCGGCTTTATCAAACTGCGAAAGAGACATTTCCTTCAGAAATGTTCTCTTTATTGCGCAGAAATTCGGCGGTTTCGATGAAGACGATTTGCAAAAAGAATGGGCAATGTTACATTTGGACTTTGCAGATGATAGGGAGAATTTAGTACATAAGAAGTTCGATGAGTTTTGGAAAACAATCTTGATAACGCGAAACAATTTAGGCTTTTTTAAATATCCTAATTTACAAGTTTTATTAAATTCAATTAGATGTTTGCCAAATTCGAACGCTGATGCTGAAAGATCGTTTTCCATGCTCCCCGACATAAAGAACAAGAAGCGAAACAAACTCGGTTCGGCCACCGTTAATGGGATTTGCGTGGTGAAGTCGGCATTAAAGGCAAACGGGGATAAAGCTCAGACCATGGAGGTAGATGATACACATCTATCTCTCATGTCATCTGATATTTTATATGCTAATTCTGATAAGCAACAGAAAAATAGATTACGGCTATATGCCGCCAATGACGGCAGCATCGCGGATCCTCCCCCTTTGTCGGATAATGCGGATTAACAATGTCCAGAATATTATCAATTTCATTTATTTTCAATTCCATCTTATTTTTGGACATCGTTAACGTGTAAATATGTAATCGATTTTCCTCATATCATTTTTATGCTTTTCATGCTGTATATTCGCTTATTCGCTTATATAAATATAAAGAGAATGTTGAGGTAATTGTACAAATAAATATATATCTTTGGTTATATATATTTTATATGTAACAATTATCTCGAAATTCAAACGCATGTAATATAGTAAATTCCTTTGCTTTGCTTTCTATTCTTTGGAGATGTAAATAATTGGCAGCACGATGTCTTTTTTTCTATTTTTATAATTTCTTTCAATTTTGTAACGAATCTCGCGACGTTATAGAATTGCATGCCAAATTGTTTGCATTTCCCTCCTGATGGAAGAAACCACCACCTTCCCGCGGTTTCCATCGAGCGGTAACGTGCATGTTGTATGTTATTAATTTGTAAATATAAAATCGAGTCAAACATATATTATTCTATCGAAGGCTGCTATAGCATGCACGATACTGGCCAAGAGTGGATACTTATTTTCACAAATTTAATTAAACTAGAGTATCAAAGTATTTGTCGTTTAATAATCTCCATGTAGTTCAATACATTTTATGCTTAAATATAAAGCAGATTTTTAAATTTAGGAAATGAAAGGTAGTCCTGTAACTTTAAGGGGTAACCATTATTATTTTTGAACAAATTTTATTCAAAATTTAACCAGGTCTTGAGAGGAAAATATAAAATTGGAATACAAAATTTCATTAAAATCCATTCAACCGTTTAGGTATAATCGTATTAACAAATGCGTGAAACTAAAAAAAAAGTTCATTTTTAAATAATCAAAATGTGATCAGGGGGTCTTAAAACGTGTTTTTCCGCGACAAAAATTTTTTCGAAATTTTTTTTCATTACAAGATAACATCCTTGTATGTCGAAAAATGAAAATAGGCAGTCAAGATCCCGCGCGGCTCGTGCCGCTGGCTTGCTTTCCAACATAGGATGAATTTTAACGCTTCAAGAGCGAGAGAGAAAGACTTTCATTTGTTTTCTCTCTCGATCTACATCTCGATACAATTTAACCGTTAAATGCCGCGCAACGTGATCGTCAAAGACAAAACACAAGCGGTCGGAGAGCGTAAATCACGCGGATTCTCAATTCCCTAACGAATTTTTTCAATGACCTATGACACTAGAAATTGGCATTATTACAAGTTGATGTATTTATAGTTTCTTTTAATTTTCTAACGAATATCGCAACATTATAGAATTGCATGCCAAATTGTTTGCATTTCCCTCCTCATGGAAGGAACCACCACCTTCCCGCGGTTTCCTTCGAGCGGTAACGTGCATGTTCTATGTTATTAATTTGTAAATATAAAATCGAGTCAAACATATATTATTCTATCGAAGGCTGCTATAGCTTCCACGGTACTGGCCAAGAGTGGATACTCATTTTCACAAATTTAATTAAACCAGAGTATTAAAGTATCTGTCGTTTAATAATCTACATGTTAAATACATTTTATGCTTAAATATAAAGCAGATTTTTAAATGTAGGAAATGAAAGGTAATTCTGTAACTTTAAGGGGTAACCATCATTATTTTTGAACAAATTTTATTCAAAATTTAACCAGGTCTTGAGAGGAAAATATAAAATTGGAATACAAAATTTCATTAAAATCCATTCAACCGTTTAGGCATAATCGTATTAACAAATGCGTGAAACTAAAAAAAAAGTTCATTTTTAAATAATCAAAATGTGATCAGGGGGTCTTAAAACGTGTTTTTCCGCGACAAAAATTTTTTCGAAATTTTTTTTCATTACAAGATAACATCCTTGTATGTCGAAAAATGAAAATAGGCAGTCAAGATCCCGCGCGGCTCGTGCCGCTGGCTTGCTTTCCAACATAGAATGAATTTCAACGCTTCAAGAGCGAGAGAGAAAGACTTTCATTTGTTTTCTCTCTCGATTTCCCGAAGTCGTCCGAAACGCTGAGCTCATGTACACGCGTTTCCTGCGGTAGTGTGTGTAGTGGTGGGGGGTGTTCTCGAGAACTCCGGTCCCCAATCTGGCATCAGAGGCTAGAGGGCCTAATAACGAGTAATACCCTAGCCGCGTCATCGAGCTTAAACAGATTTCACGACCGCTCGCGATCTCTTTTACACGCTCCGAGTGCTGCCTGTTTGCCTGGTGATTTCTGTTTAACCTGTTAACCGGGGAGAACGAATCAACTGTTCATATAGGTTATCAAAATTTCGAACGCAGTAATTTATTCTACATGAAATTTTTTTCAATGCAACCTGTATTTGTATATATTAAAAATAACAAGCGTTATATCTAACCTAAATTAATTATCTTTCATTAACTTTACCTCTCTGTGGGAACGAGATTCCACGACTAAGAACTGACCCGGTTAACAGGTTAACCGATCTAACATTCTATAGCGTCGAGGAATTGGTTATCGTTCATCAAAGGAATCAATACCGATTGCATCGTTTCTCGTTCAGACGCTGTGAATGCACGTCGCTTTCAGATAGCACGTTATATACTCGTCAACAAGAGCGTACAGTGTACGAAGATCTGTTGCAAACCGACGATAAACGAACGTGACGCGATGAAACGGTAACGAGAGCCAACGCACGTTTCCACAACTGATCCCCTGCACGTTACGAACAGTTTGTTTTTTGTACGATGATAAATCTGAGGCTTCTTATCCGTCAAAAGGCGATTGCCGCGATCATTCCGTCGTATTGCAACTACTGAGGATACGATATGACACGAACAGACATTGCCAGATGTTTTCCGGATGGAAAAATGCGTGTCGTGACCCGACGCACGGCTACACGTTCGGTGAACGTAATCACCTTGATCCGAACGCGAACGCATCGATCACACCGTCCTCGAATTCAACCACGAGAGCTTCATGCTATTTCTTTAGGATCGCTTAATGCATTCACGAACACAATTCGCGCTTGAGTACAGTTTAATATAAGATACGGCTACTGCATGATGATAAATAAATAAGTGAAACACATAAATCAATAAATGACTAACTCCTGGACAGCTGCTTTGTCACGCATCAAATCAAAGAGTACTTATAAATTTGTTTCCTGAATCATAAAAGAATATTTGGAACAAAATATATTCTTAAGAGTTGTGACTGAAATTAAAACGAATTAAGCATTTACTATACACCTAGGGACTTTTTTTCTTCCAACTGACGTATACATTTGATCGAAGAATTGTCCAATCTCTCAATCGATAAGGGCTATGAGTTAATTAGAAAATACGATAAAAGTTTTCCTCTTAGTGTACGCTACCCCAATGGTGAGATTATAATTTTAGTGTGTATGTACTTCGGCTGTTAAACAACGCAAACTCGTAGGCAGACACCAGCCTATACACCTACGTGTTTCTAAATAAGTCTTATTCGTAGGTTGGCTGCATGACTGAGACGAGACATATATATCTTCCCCGATCTTTCTGACCGCCAAACCATTCTCGCTTGTATTACTATCTTCTAAATGCGAATCATCGTTGCTGCTAGTGAAGGAAACACGTTCATAATTGTTGCGAATCGTACATATTACATTAATCGCTTCAGTGACGTAGGTCTACGAATAAAAAATAATCGATGATCACTGGAAGTCACTAGTTGGTCACTGTAGTCTTTACCGTTTATGAGCACAAGCCCACGATTAGCACGAACCGATATCCCACAGGATGCTGCGTCTGAAAATCTTCTAAAGTATTGAAATTTCCAGCAGGAGCTCTCTTGGAGTACATAACCAGTCCGAAACACATTTGCCCGATTTGATCTTACGCCACACATTCTATACAGTACATAAATCCCGCATGAAACCGGGCTTACCTACGGTTACGACCTTACAATTGTTACAATACTATGATCTACTATGTAACGTATGATGTTTTAGTGGTATATATAATTTGGAATTAATACAAAAGTGATAATAACTGTGTAACGTACGTTGGAGCTAAACGAGCGTTAATCGAACATTAGCTAGAAATAATGTAAAAATCTTATGATCTTGCCGGATCTTTGCACGCTACGCACGCTTCCCCCCTTTTGGCCTTTGTTTTTTTAACTGAAAGTTACTCTTCCGTGAAGCATGTGGAATCGCGTGTGCCCATACGCAAACTCACGTATACACGCAATGCCTGAGCTGAAAACACGTGCGTATAGGTTATGTACGTCGCGCGTAAGAATGAGACAGCGAGAGAAACCGAGTGTAGAATGTAAAGAGACAGGAGCAAGTGCAAAGAGGAGAAGGAGAAAAGCAGAGAAGATAGTGTGCTAGTGAACGAATAACAGAGAAAGAGAGACTATAAGGACTACTGCCGTTTTATTGGCAGAGGTGAACGACACTGCCTACTGCAAGGTGGATGCCTGTATTTCGCATAACCGCTCGTCGTTGGAACGTGCCATGAGTTTATGGGTCACGACGTACTGTTTTCAAGCACCCTCCTACGAAAATAGCGTAAGTTCGTTGAATCAAGATTGATCCGACATTGTAAAGCCGTCGAAGCTTGGATTCCCCATTCTTATCGGCATTTTATAAAGTTTTGACACGTAACTTTAGGAGAAAAAAAATTATTTCACAGTTTGATTGCTGTATTATTTAATGATAATATCTTTCGTAATTAGAAACATGCACACTTTAAAAGCAATTGGCTCTATGTTACATACACACTTAAGAGGATAATGCTGAATTTTCTAATGGTTGATTTACATTAAAACACGTACGTGTTGTGTGAATACTTGGGTTTTAAATGTATATATGTATCTGGATCGTTTTGAAATTATCATTAAAACGGAACATACAGCGGTTTTTTTTTTTAAAACCCACATATAATTTCCAATTTCAAAAGATAATAATCTTGTATAGGTTATGTAAGAGCAATTTAAAAGGTTGAATAAGAGGGGAACGGCCTAATCGAAAATGGAATGAAAATTTTACAATATTTTGATTTTGCAGTTAACGTTGCTATTTTTCAACTATAACGATTTACAAATCGACAAGATAAGGTCTTAGATTAAGTGATAAAAATACATGACGTAAGATGACACGCACATAGCGCGATGGAAATTTGCAAGTGATAATATATTATGTGAATTCCAGTTTTTAATTGATATACAGTCCTGCAACTATCTTCCGTATGTAATAAGATTAATTTCTATGATGAAATTTTTCAGAAAATCGCTTTTATAAAACTGGTAATTTTTTTTATCTTGTATACGGTATTAGTTATCGACACTACTCGAAATTTATATTGCAGGAAAATCAGTCGGGTAACATGAACTGACCTCTGCTTTGCCGCTCCTCATCGATTTTCAGAACACGTCAATATCAAGTACGTCGGACACGTACCCATAGAATTAAAAGATATCTTTTTTCAAATAGTCGATAAACTGAAATTTCTATCACCTTATACATTAATATATCGAATATTTAAGTAATAAGAACGTGATATTTTCGATATAAACGTGCTTATCACCAAATACTTTGAGGTTAACTTCGGCAATCCCATGTTATCTCTATATCGAGTAACTTGATGTACCATTTGTGAAAACAGTATCAAATCAATGTTACTTAATGTTTCATCTAACATTAAGTTATAAATATTAATATTCCATTATTTTATGTTTAATGCATTTATAAAAGTTGTATCAAATACATATGAAGACAAATTTGTATGTTAAATACAACTGAAAGTTATTTAATTATTATAATGTACTTTATAATTACTTAACAATAGAATTAATAGAAACCAATAGATTACATAAAAAGATATTACAATGAAATTCATTGTAAGTGCGTTGAAATCATTAATGTATCACTTAATAGTAGCTTTATTTACCGCTAGACTATAATTCCATTTCACCTGTATATTATGATTACTCAATATTAAAATTGCAAATGTACTGCTAACTATATAAATGCAAAGATGTTTGAATTTCATACTTGATAATAAGACTAATTTATTTTCCTAATAGAATGGTCATAATTTAAATGTAATGGCATTGAACGAAAGGTACACAACCTTTATTATGTATTAAATATACTAGAGAAATAAAACAATATTATTAAAGAATATAGCCTATATTTTCATATCTTAATGCCACTAAAGCTTAATTTGCGTACAACATATTTCTACTATTATGTAATATCACTTGTATTCAAATATTACAATGTCATAGCTCAAATTAATAAGGATATCTAAATGAAATAGAAAATTCATAATAATTATGGTCAGTTTTAAGACAAAGCAATTTGTACTCCATCTATATATAGTTCTATGTGTATCTTACATCTTTAAATTCATAGGTGACGGAAAGAAGCGAATACTGTATGCTTTATATAAATATGTTGTTTAAATATATCACAGTAAAAAAGACAATGCAGAAAGATATAAATGCTTTTCACAGTTTCTATACTCCTGCGTCTTAACTAATGCTTCTGACATTATCATGAAAATATAAACGTAAGGAAGATGTAAGGAAGTAAATAAGGTATAAAATCAAAACTAACCTTTGAGCTGTGGTAACTGCTGAAGCTCAACATCTTGGGAGTTACGATAACGGGACGAACCCTGTGATTTCTTGGATTTCTTTTTAAGAGATCTCTTGGCAAAGGGATCTATCCGGTCCACAAAAGTCGCTGACGACATGTTGGGATTAGTTGAGGCACTATGAGAACTGGAGGGAAGTGGAACGCTGGAGGCACTTTCGTGCCTCGGCTGCACTTTTTCGACGTTGGACGCGACTAAAGAAGATTGCGTCCACCCCGAGGAGGTCGCATTCCGCGTCGAGGAAGATGAACTCACTACACACAAGGATAAAGCAACACTACACAATTACAAAGCGCACGTGGTGTATCTGAACACGGTAACCTACTGGTTCAGAGGTTCCTGAGGCAGACAGGAGTGAAAATTGATAGTGGTGCGTGCATAGCACGAGGAGTTTTTCCGCGTAACAGGACAACGTGTTAATCGAAAAGTCTTGTCAATCGACGAGATCCATTAAGTTCACAGTTCGATTAAAATTCGTTTAGGAATTGCTAACTCGTTTTCGTATCGGCCGAGAAAAGGGGCGCGATCGCTTGTTAGGCGTTGTCACACGCGAACGCACGCCCCGTCGTACGTCGAATCTCCCACCTACACCGTGCAACACAGAAGCGGCACCGTGTCTTTCCTCGATCGTATGTGGATTATGCGTTACCTGAAACCACAACCAATGGTTTGGCCTACAGCTTGTTTCTTCGGTTTTTGCCGTTTTAACGAATATTTGGTTTACGGCGCCGGAGATCGTGAACGGCTGGCAGGCTTACCGTACCGTGCCTGCGTGTCGGGTACCGAGTCGCGAGAGAAGCACCGTTACGAAATAACTCGTAGCTCGTTTACAAGCGGTTTCTCGCCGTGCAGAATCTATCTTCCACAGGATTATCTTTCTTCTGCACGAGGTGGTTACACTCCGTTCGCGTAGTTAGATTCACACACTCACTTAAACGCTGCGATGGGGGACACTGAGGCTCGAACAGCACTCGGCCGCCATCAGCTGCTCGGACCGACGAGCTTCTTTCATTTTTGCCGGAACGACCAACAGACCGTCAGGCGCTAAGTCCTGCCGAGACGCCTTCCAGCATGGTACGTTTTATTACGCGCACACAGGCCACTACAATTTCGGCATCTACCGCACGTAAAATTTAAATTAAAAAGAAAAAGGGATCCTTGCACCGTCGCCCTCTTCACTTATTGAAAACCCGTCAAGAGGTGCCTTGTGTGCCTGAAAATAGTAATGTGCACTCGGCAATCATCGGCCGGAGATTCCCGATCATAAACGAATATTTACGAACATCCTAGATCGCGCCACTTTACGAATCTTTACCGTTTTGCTATTGCACCGTTACTTTTTCACTAGAAACGTTCAAATTTACGTTTAACCAATCACGCTACCGATACCATTTAAAATTATTGGTTGAAATTATCTGATGATCGCTACTTAACATATTTTTATTGCTGTTTATAATTAGTAAATTGCAACTTGTAATTGAATGCTCATATTTTTATGAACGTGCCTTAATATATCTATATGTATATTAAGCAGTTGATACTTAACATAGTAGTAAGATACGTCGAAAATAAGAACTTATAAATTTATTTATAAAATGTTTAATGCATTATATCATATATTATATTTCAAATATTATATCATGTTAGCGTGTATATGTATATAGAAATAAAGTATATGTTCTTTAAATTATATATTTTTAAATTTCATAATTTTATTACATGCTCCAAAATCGTTTTTGAACGCCTTTCATTCCTTACCTTTTATAACGCATGCGTTGATATACTATATACTGCATACACGTGATATTACCGATCTATAATGTTTGTAACCGTCAGATGCCGTTACGTGTTTGATCATAAAGTTATCGAGACGCTTTGTTAAATTTTGAAAACGAAGTGCTGTCATAAGTTGTGTATTTATTAATTAAAGTTATAAACTTTTTCAAATTGGTATTGTACATAATTACAAAACTATTTCATTCTATGGTTTCAAATGTCGTTCATTGTTGTTGTTATTTAACCTCCAAGTGTTTGCACTATGTTGTTGAAGATCACACGTACCTTTTGACATAGATTTTGAAATAAAGAAAAAGAGACATTGAAAATATTTATAAACACTTATTTTATTTATTTCTTCATGTGTTCTATACCAAAGTCAAATGCTTTAAATTTGTTTACTCGATGTCCTGGATTGTATTGTGGAAGAGAATTGTTACCCGATGGCAACTGGAGTGATTGTGGTGCGTGCCCTCGAGGATTTAGAGCAAATATCTCTTCAATATGTGTGCCTTGTTATGATGAACCAATGCTTTATGATTGGCTATACCTTGGGTTTATGGCATTATTGGCATTAGTATTACATTGGTTTTGTATTGATATGGTATCTATGAGGCGTAATATTCCAAAGGAAGTGATTGCATTACATCTGTCTGCTTTATTGGAAGTTGTTTCTGCATCTTTGATCACTTTACAATTGACTGATCCTGTTGGTACTTTTACAATTAGGTCATGTAGAGCTACAAAACTTTCAGATTGGTACACGTTGTTGCATAATCCTAGCCCAAATTATGAAGAAACTTTACATTGTACACAAGAAGCTGTTTATCCTTTGTTAGTTATTTCATAATTATTAATGTACTTGATCCTTTGTTATTTGAATAATTAAATAATTATATAATCCTTAGGTACACTATGGTGTTTGTTTTTTACGCACTAGGCACAGCTATAATGTTATTAATAAGGCCAATTATAGCTAAGAAATTTTTACCAAAGCAAGGAAAATTTTCAATTTATGCTGCTCTTTATTTCTATCCTATTTTAGCATTGTTACATGCAGTTGGTGGTGGTCTAATATGTAAGTACAGTAATTTGTATTGTAAGAATAATATATTCCTGTATATATTCATAATTTTTGGTTACAGATTATTCATTTCCGTATATCACTATAATATTATCCGTATTGTCTAATGCAGCACATTTTTCATTTAAATTAAATCAGGTAATGTTATTTTAGTATTTGTACTTAAATATATTTCAACATCGGATGGATATAAATGTTTAACTCTTGTTTCCTTTTTCCAGTCAATAAAAGCATTACTACTGAGCTGTGTATCAGATATAAAGAATGCAATAGTTATTTTAGGTCATTGGCTTTTATATGGATATGGTCTCATGGCTGCAGCTACTTTTCGCGGTCTCGGTATTCATCCTGCAATGCTTGCTTTAGTTCCTTTACCTGCATTGTTTTATATCCTTACAGCAAGATTTACAGATCCACATAAACTTCATATAGAATAAATAAAATATCATTATAATAAAAGATTTTTCTTTAAAACGAATAGTGGGTTAATTATACAATTCTGATTTTGCTGCATCACATTTAATTATACTATTTGTACCACCAATACATAATTGTATGTAATAAATGATATTACTTCAAGAAAACAGGCATAAGATTATCGTTCACGAGTTGTATGTTTTTGTACTGTAATTAACTCTTTGGAACAAATGTTAAAACGACAGTACTTTTAGGCGATATAGGAACCTTATTAGAAGGCAACTTTGTTCTGTAAAAGAAAAAATTTATTTAAAACGATTATCATAGCAATCGTATTTAGCTTTTTCATAAAAATAAATAATAACAGTAAAATAATGTTACCTTATTGTATCGCCATCTTGTACATAATTAGGACTGTATGCAACTATACTAACTTCTTCTGAAATGTGTGGTATCGTTGAAAAGTCCACCACAGTAGGTTCTTCTGCTGATTGATACACTACTAAGTAACCAGGATTGCCACTCTTTAACCTAGACATTTATTTAATTTTAATTTAATATTTCTTTCATTAAAAATAAAAACTCCACTTTTAAATAAATTAATCACATTAATATCTTATATTAACGGTTAGTAATTATTCAAAGTTATTTTTATATAAAGTATATAAGTTACAACATGCAATATGTTAGTAAGACTCACCAGCTCCTGTGTTGCATGGAAGGAAGCGTGGAACAGGACAAATTAATCTTTGGTTAGTAAATTACCTAGTACATTTGTATGAGTTGTGTGAGATGTATGAGTTATTTGGAGTTTAAGTATTACACTAAAGGATAATTGAGATAATTTATAGCAGTTGTGAATCAAATTGAATTTTCTTTATCATAAAAGAATGCTTCAATTTTGTTTTCCAAAGCTTTATACTACTTATCAACTTTTAATTGATACCACATTTTAATAGAAGGTTAGAAGTACACAGTACATAAAAAACAACATTAATAATGAAATAAGTAAAAATATTATTACATTACCTTGTGTATACAAATACACTTCCATTAATAGACTTATGCATTATATCTCCATAAAGGAATGTTAAACTTTGTCGTGCTTTAGACAAAGTTGCAAAAGCGTCCTTAGCATTTGATAAAGTATCATTTAATTTGAGCACTGGAGTTCCAGGTAAAAGCATTATCATAAGTGTTAAACTGTCTGCTATGTCTGCAGGCATTCTGTTTCTTAAGTTGTGTTTTTTGCCATTGATCTAAAATAACAACACAATTATAACATATAGTCTAATGTTATGAGTGCAGAAATCATGTGTATTATTGAATCTTACATCCCAAGCAGGCCAAGAAGTGAAATTAAGCAAGTGGGAAATGCCGCGACGTAAAGTCGTGGCATTTATACTACTATCTGCAGCTGCAAGGAATAAAGAATTTTGTGGAAGATCAATCAGTCTATTCTTCTCATTGTAAACTTGTAGAATATCAGTGCCAATGTCATCTTGAAGGGTAAAGAATCTAAATGAAAATTTTGATATAGAACTTTGCGTAAAATGAATACTATGTTATCCTTATAATTAAAAACTGACCCATTATTTTCTGTTTCATTATAAACTCTTTCTTTCCATTTTGTCAAGATAACTGCATTTTCTGGGCGATCTCTTGTATAGGCATGTACTAATGAGTCATAATTATCTGCTTCAGTAGGAATGGTGCTTCTGAATTCATCATGAAGATCTGGATCTTCTGTTAAATACTGAGTATTAGCCAAACGAAATCCACTGATTCCTAATTTTAACCAGTGACTTAAAATGTCCTAAATATTAAAAATTAAATGTTATTTAGTACTTTCTTAAATTTATACATATACAAAAATAGGAAATAAACTTACAGAAAATTCTATAACTACTGCTGGATTATTGTAATTCAACTCAGGTTGTGTTTTATTGAATTGGTGAAGATAATATTGTCCTCTTTGTTCATTCCATTCCCATGCTGACCCTCCATATACACTTAACTAAACAAATTCATATCATAAAGAATTATAAAAGTAAAAGAACTAGTCACAGTTTAAAAAAATTATAACTAACCCAATTATTAGGTGGATTATGTCTTCCATCAGAAGTTGTTTTAGCATCAGCCCAAATATAATAAGATGTGAATGGATCTTCTTTTTGTATAGAGTGCTTGAACCATGGGTGTTCAGTTGATGTATGGGTTGGGTCTAATTCTAAAATGATATATTGTTCTCTGTCTTTTGCAGCTTTTACAAGAGATTCTAAATCACTTATAGTTCCCAATTCTGGTTTAATATTTTTGAAATCTTCTGTTCCACCTATATTTTAAAATTAAATATATAAATCTCTATTGTCATATTACTGAAAAGAATATCATTTGTAAAAATTAAATGTACATGTACCTGTTGGGCTTTCTTTAACTATGGAAGCAAGAGAAATTGCATCTATATTTTGTATCTTCAAAATATCTAACAGAGATTCTACACCTTTTAAGTCATGGGTATTTGTTTCAGTAGGATCTAATTGTACAATAGGACTTCTTTCCCACCATTCTTTGGGTTCTGGTGCTACACATTTTGGTGCAACTACTACAATAGCTATAGCACCTGCCAACATGGCAAGCCAAAGTAACCAAAAAGTAATGAACAAGAACCATCTTAATCGAATCCAAAATGGATCATTAGCAAATTTCATTAATTCTTCCTTTCCCATTCCAGAAAGAGCTTGTTTTACCGATTCAATATCAATTTTAGTATCTCCATTTTCAGAAATAAATTTTACCTATCCAAAATAAGAATACATTATGATAAAATTAAATAAATATTTAGTATATATATTTCATTTGAAAGTTAAATGAATTTCCTTAACATTTATTCCTTAATGTGTCCTTTCATTTCAAGATGATGTAACAATAAGAAATTTTTACTTTTGAATAACATATTCATATGCATGTCATATATCAATATGATACAGAATTAATTTAAAACACATAAAAACATACGAAGGAAAAAGTGAAAGTTACTTGGAAATAGAATTACTGCTTTTTACCATCGAACAAAAAAGCTGACGATTAAGTAAAAATAAAATTGCGATAGATACAGCAACAAAAGAAATATTAAATCATATTCGAATAAAACAAATTAATAACAATAGTAATAATGAGAAAATGGGAGTTATATCTTTAATTATGATTCGAAGTGGTACATTTTATTGATCGCATGAAGGATAGGCGTGTCTATCGAAAATATGTTTAATAACGTACCTCGGTTGCATCCTTTATGGGAGTGGTTTTATTATCATCTTTCAGCATTTTTTCATGGACCCCATCATCGGCCTCGTTTTCGTTGTTCGGCTTTCCCATTACGGTGTTTTCTTCTTTGACTGGCTTGGTTATATCGTCGTCCGGTAACGTTTTGTACGCTACAACAACTGCCGTTTCTTTCGCGTTCCCGTTAGCTTCAACGCTATCTAAATCCAACCTCCCACTCTCCATTATGATCACCAAACGAAACCAAGGACGTATTTAAACGATTTTATGTAGCGGGAATGTACGAAATTCGCTCCCAAAAAAATTCTTCTTCAACGTGAACTTTCTATAGATCCCGAACACTGTTCTTCTAACGTTCCAGATTGAAGAATGGACAAACGAGTTCTACCCCATCGAGATGTCTGGTTGGTTCTCGCTCCCCTTTTTGTCCCTGGAACTATTTGCTTTTACTACTACAGGCACGTACATAAAGTAAAATCAGGGACGACCCTTGTCTCTGAAAGGTATTATAACTTTGTACTTTAAGAATAGATAATGCTATCAGAATTTATAATTTATTATAAGAATTGAAGAATACTCATAGAACCAGGAATTGATATAAGGGTGGATAGTGCAATAATTATACATATCTTTCAGGTAGAAATTAATGTTTTTGAAACACATTAATAAATTTTAACGATTATGCAATTAAATGAAAAAAAACAGCTAAATTAAGTCAACCTTCTAAATGATTGAAAACTAAAAACATAATTCGGTTACTGAATATATTGTGGAAAATTTGTTTGCGGAGGGTTCTACAATACCATGGTCCAGAACTGGTGTAAATGCTCTAATTATGATTCAGTCGTTTCAACGACGAATCAAATACTTGTGCTTAAGAAACAGTGCGAAAGGTTTCTTGTTGGTAGTACGCATCCTTTACGCACAGCTGTATTTAAATATTTCAAGGTTGTATTTATTATTGCAAAATTTTTAAAGGCAGTATTTTAAAATTTAATGTATACATTATCCGTTTAAATTCATACATAATAAATACAAATCACGCTATGTACATAATATTGTTAATATTTGTTGTCCTCCACTTAAACGATTTGAAGAATGCTCAATCTACTTGAGTTCAACGGTAGCTTTACCGTTGTAAGCAAGGGATTAAGTAGTTATCTTATATCTTGCTGATACCACAAAAAGTATACTATCTTTATGGATACATTGAGCTTTTATTTATAAACTTATTCAGTAACATTAGGTTGGAAGTAGGGAGCATGCTGTATTTTTCACTGTTGTAATGTTTGAAAGGCTTACTGAAACAATGTGATTTTAAAGTAGTTACATAATTGACTCAATGGTATATACAATTTATCGCATTTTTTACGAATACTCACTATACGTGTTTTATTCACAGTAACTATTTCTTCAAATTTGTGACACATTTTTGGCGTAAAGCAACAGTAAAATGCAATAGATATAAGAAGTACTATTATTAATATTGCCCACAATAACCAAAAGATGAAAAGGCGAATATTCATACATGCTGGATCAACTGCATGGTATTTAAAATTGTTGTTCGGTGATTCTGGAAGAAAGGATATCTTTTATATACTTTTTTGAAACTTTTTTGTCACCACTTTAACTCAAATTTTAGTTTAACTATGAACTGCAAGTTTTGGGGCAGATATATTACACATGTATATTTTTTATGTTTTTTATTGTTTTAAATTCCATACAAGTATAAACAGGAATTATTAATAGACCGAATTAAAATTCAATATTTTATTTTAATTTGCGAATTTTTAGTCCAAAAATATGTACAGTATATGGATGCGCGAGCATATATACGATGATTGGTTGAATTTAAATTTGACATTTTGTTCGAACGTTACTGCGTACGTATTGTTTGCGTGTTGGATATAGCGATGTCAAACCTGTGTCAGCTCGTTTTCCATTTGACCCGGTGAATCGAATAGACTCGTAGATCGATTTGCCACAAAGAAGACGTGTAGTTTCTTCAGATTCCATTGTTTTGTATCCCTTCTCATTTGTTTCGTACTTTTCACTGTCGGAATGGTTAACTACCGAATTTCTTGAATCATTGCATCTTCTGTTATCCGTCCGTTTATATTCCAATGTGACAGGAATACTTATATTAACAGAAATTCGACACGATGTAGGCTGACCGTTAATGATCGGTCTTATAAGACCAGGCATTAAAGACGAATGCGACATTCTTGTTCGTGATAAATGTAGTCACGAATAGATACCAGTTGAATGGCAATTTCTTTTACCGCCCCTATTCCTTGTTTACTTTCGTTCTTATCTCACGGGAGATACGTTAAAGTCAATCGAACATATTTGCGTCTTTTCAAATCCCTGTTGCCCCGATTAGAATGTAATTGGAACATAACGATAAATTCAATCGGAAATGTTACATGTTAAATACACTGAGAAACACTGTCTTTGACCGTAAATTCAACAAAATAATTATTTTCGTTATAGTTTCCCTCTACTTCAGCTTACTTTACTCTTGTTCGTTTTTCAAACACTTGAAGATAAACTCATATTTTTTTTTGCGTGTAAAACTATACTGACTGAAGTAACGTTCCTACTCATTATTTTAGCGTAGATGCAACTGGCTTCTAAACGACATATGCCGGCACCTGGGACCACATTGCTTAGCTTATTATGAGTCACTCAATACATTCAGTACTTCATAAACGTACTTAAATTGCGAGAGTATTTGTGCTGTCATTAATATAAATTATAGTGATACTTCAGAACCAGAATGTTAACACCTGAGGCCAATGCCTTTGATAACAAAAATAAACTTCATATCTATAAGATATGCTTAACACACGTGGGATGGGTTGAATATATATATATATATAATACGACGTTATCGTTAATTACAAATTTTTTTAATACAGAACAACTTAATTTAAGCATCATCATTTTATCATTATTTTGACTTGTCCGTAATTAAAATTTTTATTCTACAAATATGATTTATAAAAATGATGAAAATTTGTATAATATCACAGAAGCGCTAGTACTTATTATTAACTGTATCGTCGACGAGAAATTAACAGCTGAGCTTTTTACGGTTGTGGTTGGTGTAGAAATTGTTGATGAATCGCAAATGCTCGAATTGTCTTCAGCCTTTAACAATAATGCAGCGTTCGCTGTGAGTACAAAATTTGTTGCTGAAACCATTGATCTAAAAAATAAAATAATATAGTATGAATTCTGATATAAAAATGAATCATTCTAACAGTATTATACTTACGTAACATTAACTGCATTACTGGATGTAAGAATAATTTCTAAAGATTCTTGTAGATCTGGATATAATGACATTAAGTTAACTGTTTCTAGTCGTAAACCCAAATTAATAACGACGATGTAGGTAGGATTCTTTTCCAAAAATCTAGTAAAAGTATAAAATTAAATGATCATCAAATATATTTGCAAGCGATTCGTTGCTGCATACATACCTTTTCAGAATAAATATGCGGTCATTGTTCAAAGTTGCAAATTCGTAACCTCCGTGAGAAAATACTTTATCTTTCCTAAGGTTAGCAAGAAATTTATAGGTGTTTAAATTACTTTTTGTTTGATTTTGTTGTGCTTCAACATTTCTTTCCACATAATTTGAATGAACAGGAAGATATGTAGTTATATTGGTTGAAAATCCTGCAGAGATGCTAGAATTCCATTGCATTGGTGTTCTTGCAGGATCTCTGGAATAATTTCCATACGTTTCGTTCGTCCTTAAACAGCCCATTGGGTCGATTGTTTCATTCCATGACATTTTTCTATCTAACATTGCAATCTCTTCTCCATAATAAGTGTATGCTTGACCAGGTAATAATAGACTAAGCATATGAAGGCCATCCATCCGATTTAATCCGATTCTCGAGGTTGCTCTTGAATTATCATGATTGGAAAGCTAAAATTACACAAATATATCTTCTTAGACGGTAAGTGATTAGTAGGAAACGATTACGATAATGTACTTATTCTTACCACCCAATTTGTGGTTGCATTGTTTGGTAGTTTCTTAAACCAGTCTTCCAGAACATTTCTAATATGTTTAGCAGTGCTTATATTTTGAACAGAGTTAATAAAACGGAAATTAAATGGTGGAATTCCAACATGTGTATTATTACCATAAAGTGATATCAGCACTTCATCAGAATTGTAACATTCAGCAATTAATAATCTGTTAATTAATAATTGAAACATTTAAATACAAACATTAAAGAGGAAGTTGTAATAAAACTTGTGATATACTATATGTACTTTGAAGTAGCATTGTTTAATGCTACCCAATTATCAATGTGCGAACGAATCATGTATATCAGATCTGTGTTCTCTGGCAATCCAGACGTATAAGTTCCATTTCCCTCATCGGGCTCATTCCTTAAATCTTTATCTTCATAAAAATATGATACTGCATTGATTCGAAAGCCATCTACACCTTTTTTTAGCCAAAAGTTAAACACATCCTGGGATATGAAAATAGATTTTTGAATATATATTAATTTCTCATTGAATCACAAAATATGCTACTCTCATAATGTGGAATACTGTACCAATAATTCTTGTACTACATTTTTATTTCTCAAATTGAGGTCAGGTTGGGATTTGTGAAATTTATGGTAATACCATTGCTGTCTTGTATCATGCCATGTCCATGCAGATCCTTTCTCATCGCTGTAAGTGCTTACCTAAATCAAAAGTAATATCAAGTAGAATTTGACAAAATTGTTTTTATATAGTGACAAATAATTTACCCAATTGTTAGGAGGTATTTTGTTGCCCTTTTTATCTGTGGATCCATTTGCCCAGATATAATAGTTACTGTATAACTGAATATTTCTACTTGACAATTTAAACCATTCATGTTCATCGCTCGAATGATTTGGTACTATGTCTAAAATCACTTTCAGATCTGAAACAGTTTATTCTGTTTAAAAGAAAGAACAACCTAATTTTTATATCGAATAAAAAAGTGTTCACATATCACTAAAGCATACCCCGACTATGTGCCTCCTGTATGAATTTATCGAAATGCTGGAAATTACCAAATAGGGGATTTATGTTAGTGTAATTGGAAATGTCATATCCAGAGTCTACCAATGGCGATGAATAAATAGGGTTCAGCCAAACTGCATCGATTCCAAGGTCTTGTAAGTAATCGAGACGACTGATTATACCTGTCCAACATTAGACACATATCGTTATATTTATATTTTATTGATGATGAATGAAAGATTTAATTACAAATTATCAGATCTAAATATTTTCAATGCATCGTGTTCAAGGTTCAGATAAATCATTTTATAAATTATGACAACTTATTTTTGTCCCTCGTGTTTCTTTTCTACGTTTCAAAAACACTTTTGTTGTTAAAGTTACCATGTCATATTCGTCGTAATTTCTCTGCGACCGGTGTGATGAAAAATTATTCCCATCGAATGATAATGTATCGATTCGATGCTATCAATGACTGGCATGGGGGACCTGAGCTAGCTTCAGTTGGTACCTTGACCAACGAGCGATAAACGAGATCCACTGTCATATGCAACCCCAAACGCGACACTAATTTTTCACGCGTTTCACGTTCACGACACGTTCCCCGATAGATTTAAAAACTAGATACACGGCGCGTATAAAGTTTCACAATATATGTATATCTATTTAAACTTTGATCCTAGGGGATTAGATACGTTTCACGTTTCGAACTGAATCACCTTAAACACCATAAATCCCTCACTTTTCACAGGGAACCTTCGGCGGGTCGAACAGCAAATGTTAAATCGGCGACAAATCTTTTTCAATCATTTTATTATTATTTGCGTTTCAACTTCATCTCGCGTATTCACTGTTTCAAAGTTCGATTGCTTCCCATCGAATAGAAGACGCTTCACGGTTCTTCCTCGAGACTCAACATTTTATTTATTTACTTATTTATTATATTTTTAACCTAAATTAGAGAATTACAAGGAAATTATTACAGTGAGGTATGAAAATATAATAATGGTAACAGAGAAAAGCAAAAATATACAAATGGAAGAGAAGTGCATAAGGATAAGAAAATTTTACAGAGAAGTGCGGTGTAGTAGCTGTTTTATAGAGTAAAGAGATTGGCTGGATAGATTTACGATAAGTTAGGTGTGTTAACACTTAGCCAATCGAATGAGGAGATCTCAAATTTTTTCCTCAACAAAACGTTGGCATCGATTCTATTTACTTTTATTAGGTGGTCTTGGACTAGTGTTGAATTTATTAAAAATTGTATTTTGGAAAAAGAGGAAATGATGTATTGGATGAGCTGTGAACAACACTAGTTCAAGACTAATAACGAAAGTGGATAAAATCAATGGCAGCGCTTTGTTGAGGAAGAAAATGGGAGATCTTCCCGTTCGGTTGGCTAAGTGTTAATATTAATGATCATTCTATCGATGCCTGAGTGTTATGCAAAAGCGGTTTTGCGTGGCTGTATACGAAGAAAGTTGTATTTTCTAACAAACCCGGTGTCACGTCGTTCAAAACCCACCTGTGGATTCCGATTTCCGTTTCGTACAAACCTACCCTCTAAGTCTCCCTCGCCGTCCCCATCGCTGTCCTGAAATCCTCTCGGCCAGATTTGATAGACCAGTGCGGTCTCCCACCATTGTTTGCTCGCCAGCTGGCAACTGCACGGTCCCGCGAAGAGAAGTCCCACGGCGAACAGCAGTAGCCCACGACGGAACCGATCCATACCGCTGTTCGATCGATCGATCTCGTTCTGAAAAATCTCGAAACGCTCTCGATTGGCGGGCTTGGTCCTTCGTCGTTATATATATATCGTTGGTAGAAATCGGGTTATCGCTTTATCTGCCGCTATCGCGATGACTCCCCGTGTCCTTATCGTGCCTGTTCCTTGCCCCACAAACACTGAAATCGCACCATTGTTTTAGATTCCACGGAGACGCACGTTCCTTCGATACCTCTGATCGTGATAACTTTTTGTTTGAGCAAACAAAAGGAATGTCTTTGTAACCGGTTGCGTTGCAAAAGGGGGGTTTAACCCTTTGCGCTCGTTTGTGACTCGACGTCAGTTTTTATCACAGCAACTGCCCTACGTCGAGTCACACTCGACATTTTTAAAGTGCCATTTTAAATACAGTAGCGGACGAAAGTTTAAGACCGAAGAGTCGACGAAATTAAACAAATATAAGTTACAACAAAGCTTGAGAGTTGTGTTTAATGTAATTAATGAAAAAGAATAAGTACCATTCAAAGAATCGTTCTTTGAAGTAAATTTCAAATAAGGCAGCTAAAATACTGGGAAGTTATTGGTAACAAAATTGAGAAATAATTTATCGAAACATCGTGGTATAAGTTTTGAACAGCGGCCATTGTTTCAAGCGATCTCAATTTCAGTTGGTGTTTCCGGTCAGTCCTTCTCCGGAAGCAGGGGACCCTCGAGGGACATACATGTCGTTGTTGCACCGCATGTGTAAATCGCGTGCCTTAAAACGCCTGTTTTATTACAAACGAATGACTTGGGATTGAACAAATATGCGTATGTGTGTGTAGTATATGTATTGTACTATTTAAGCGATAATTTAGTAAAAGTCATTTTCCTCCTACGACCGAATTGTAATTTGCGGTCTATATTTTGCGTCCGTTTTTCTTTATATTTATCAATTTACTGCCGTCCCTTGTTCATTGTTCTTTGTCAACCAAAAGGTTTATGAAGTAGCGAAAAGTGTTTTGAACAGGATTTAATAGAAGTTTTACCGAAAGGAGTTGCTTTTGTTTACGACTTCTCTACAATTCATAACGAAACGCGTTTGTAAGCTGCAACGTCGCAACAAGATCTCTGGTTAAATTCGAGATGAATTCTTCGAGCATATTAAAGGGGACATTGTTTTCGCGCGACCGAATTCCACGGAATATTATTAAATTTTACAGTTACATTTGCGCGAACGCTTTAAAATTCTCATGTTTCGTGTCAGCCCTTTTAATTGGAACCTCTGTCGGGATTATATTTCGACCGAACGCATACAATAGCGGACATAAGTTGAACACATCGCACGCGGGTGTATTTCGCCGTGGATTTACGCGTGTAGCTGGCGTTTTTTCGTGAATTTCGCGAGAGTTTGGTCGTTCGGGGAAATCGCAATAAATCGACATCTACTTTGTTTTTCTCAACGAAACTTTCTTTATTTTACACTTAAATATATGTTCTATAATTACTTAACACTATTCCTACCACAACCGGTCAAATGACCGTTTTTAAAATTTCGATTAGAATTTCATATATACAACATAATTGAATCGCCTTTAAATTTTAGACTTTTTCTCAAATATACGTATAATACAGTTTTCAATATTCACTTCTTTTTTCATTGTTTATTTTTTAAGAAAAATTTGTAGTCTGTCTTACGTGGGAATGTCGCGGTAGGAATAGGTATACGTGAAGTGTCGGTAGGAATAGTGTTAAAAAAAAAACGACATGTTTTGAATACTATTTTTTTTATCGTATTTATATAATACCCACTCTCCAGCATAAATCTACTAAATACGTACTTTTACGTGTCCCGTGCTCCAGTGATAGACTACCAAAAACGTAAAAGTACGTTTTACCGCATGCAATGCTTTAAGACCAAAGGGTAATATAAGACATTGCACTATGGTTCGTAAATATTGTTTATGCATAGATTTTTATCGTTACTAAAGTAGAGTATTGTTTATCGATTAACAAAGAATACAAAATTCGTTTGTTGTGCTATTTTTTGTAAATCAATTAATTTGTTTTCGTTAACCCTTCGGTCTTAAATTTCTGTCGGCCACTGCAGCGTCGCAGACGGTGGTCAAGAAAGGGTGGCTACCGTGGAGACACGAGAACGGGGGAATTGCGGGTTTCATGCCAACAGAAATATCTGGCATTCTATACCCTGGCGCGTGTCCTAAGTAGTTTTGACGCGGGTTCAAAACCATCGAGCAGATAGCATCGTCTCGTAGTAAACTAAGAATATTTCTAATCGCCAGAATGGACTTTATTCGATTACACATCCCGGATACGGGTTTGCCCGATTCTGTGTCAGCACCCTCGAGCAATGCATAAATTAACAGAGTCCCTTCGTATCTTCGACGCGGCTCCTCTTTTATTACAGGTTTGCTCGTAACAGCGAATTGGTTCAGCATCATTCTGTAGCCAGTGATAATATTAAGTGCGCTTGCGAATGTTATGAGTGGGTAATTTTATTGTTATCTTTTCCTTTTCTTTCTACTAGGATTATCGATAACTTAGATTTACAAATTATATTGCTTACGTTTCTGCGCATCGTATATCGTATTGCTATATTTCTCCTGTACACTAATAAGGATTTTACTTCGTTTAATGAAATAAGTAAATAAATTTCGAAGGAAAAGGAACTGTACTCTAAGTGCTTCGAGAAACATAAGAGGAATTTTTCAAGAGCAGTCGAAAATTTCCCCAAACAGATTCAAACCATTTGCGAGTGGTTTTATTTAAAAGTTAAACCACCGATAATTTTTCCTTGTGTTTAGAATATCAATGGAAAACATAATTTTACATAGTTTTATGGTACGCACATATTCTTCTTCTTTTTTGGAATTCATACAAAATGCAGTGTCGTAAATGCACTTTATCTACTGACATGTTTTTCACTTTAAATATCACAAGTAAATGATGAACGGTAAAAAAGGACACCTTTCATATTATGCAGCAGGTAAAAAAACAAAAAAAATTCCCAATGACTCACTAGCCAGATGTTTTTTTTATTTACAAGAAAAATTACCTGCCTGTTTAAAATACGACAGAACTTTCCCTCCAACTCAATACATTGTCTTCTCGTTTTAAACTTTTGTCCGTTACTGTATGTTTTATATTGTTCTCTCGTCTTAACACATTGTATGCCGGCCCCGCGAAAACGCGGGTTTGGAAGTCTGTTGCTTTAGCGCCGGGTTTGCGATAATACAACATTCTTTTGTTTGGCGATTTGTTTGTTTCTATTTTTCGTTATCGTTAAATTGCATATAATGAATATGCAAACCAATTTTAGTGTTTTACAATAATGTATACAATTTTAAATATTTTCTTCACCTACAGTTTTAAATGCCTCAGATGCCACCGGCATACAATGTGTTAAACTTTTGTTCGCTACTGTAGCTGCCGCTCGACTTGAAGTTCCCCGCGAGCGGCTCGCAAAAGCGCGAGAATCGGGCGCGTATTTCAATTCCCGACACCGCGAAAGAAAGATGCAACGTTTCTCGGTCGTATTTCAAACGGAAGCCAGCCCCGGCGACGCGACTCGTGATAATTCAGCCCCGCGGTTAACCCTTTCGGCTGCGCGCATCGCACGCGTTCACCTGGCCGCCGCGAAGCAATGCCTTATCGCGCGGCGTAACTCATCGCTTAAGCCTCTTACGAACTTCCCTCGTGCCTCCCTGCATCCGCCACAAATTTATTCGTCTCGCTTTGTGCACGCGAGTTACTGTAAATTGGGACGTAATCGAGGCCGTCCCGGAAACCCTATAATTTGCGAGGAGTATGCTATCGGATGGCCGCTACGCTGAGTTATTTATCGCGTTTGACACGAGTTATTATCCGTGGCTGTGCGTGCACAGGAACGAATTGATGGTGAAATTCCATCGACTGATTCCGCTCAATAGGGGCGTGTAAGAAAATTAACACTTAGCCAACCGAACGGGGAGATCTCCTATTTTTTCCTTAACAAAGCAATGTCATGGATTCTATTTACTTTTATTATTAGTTAGTCTTGAATTGGTGTTGTTCACGGTTCGTCAAACGCATTTTCTGTTTTCACAAAGTACAATTTGTAATCAATTCAACTCCAGTTCAGGGCTAACTAATAACAGAAGTAAATAAAAGTCAATGGCAGAGGAAAGAATAGGGACATCTTCCATTTTTTCCTTAACAAAGCAATGTCATGGATTCTATTTACTTTTATTATTAGTTAGTCTTGAATTGGTGTTGTTCACGGTTCGTCAAATGCATTTTCTGCTTTTCTAAAGTACAATTTTTAATTAATTCAACTCCAGTTCAGGGTTAATTAATAACAGAAGTAAATAAAAATCAAAGACAGAGGAAGGAATGGGAAGATCTCCCATTTTTTCGTTAACAAAGCAATGCCACTGATTCTATTTACTTTTATTATTAGTTAATCTTGAATTGGGGTTGTTCACGGTTCGTCAAACGCATTTTCTGCTTTTCCAAAGTACACAATTTTTAATTAATTCAACTCCATTTCAGGGTTAATTAATAACAGAAGTAAATAAAAATCAAAGACAGAGGAAGGAATGGGAAGATCTCCCATTTTTTCGTTAACAAAGCAATGCCACTGATTCTATTTACTTTTATTATTAGTTAATCTTGAATTGGGGTTGTTCACGGTTCGTCAAACGCATTTTCTGCTTTTCCAAAGTACAATTTTTAATCAATTCAATTCCAGTTCAGGGCTAATTAATAACAGAAGTAAATAGAATCAATAGCGGCGCTTTATCGGGGAAAAAATTGAAGATTTTCCCATTATATTTATTTCCGTTCTTTGTTTTATAAAATCAATCGTCTCCTCGTTGCAACCCCTGACTGAACTCTGCCGCTTTTATTTTAATTTTCCTCGTTGACAGCAGTCTAGAAAAGGCTTAATGCATGGCATCCTATGAGTGGGCTCGCCTAGCAGATGCCTTAAACGATTATCCGTTAACACGTGCGAGAACCCAAAAATTTCGAAACTCCCGAAGGAATTCGTCGAGAAAATCTAGATTCCTGAAAGTTTCTAGGACCTGTCTACCATTTTTCGAATTGCTCCGCAGTGCTGTATAGTATCGTGTAAAATATTTACAGTGACTCGTGAAAATATTCGGACACTAGTATACGTCTAACTTTGATGTGTTGTGTTTTAATTGAATATACAAAGCACTTAAAAAGTATATTCAGGTATATTCTGTTTCATATATCGGTCAAGGGTAAAAAGTACCAAGGATGGCTTGTAATCGTGCGATCTACCTAGAATTTTTAACGAAACAAGGCCAAATCGAAGGCACACAGAAAAAAATGGGAAAAATTCGAGACTGGCATCGCAATGAATGCATTTGCTTCGAAGGATATTGTTTAGACATAACGGTGATATCTCTAAATATAACCTTGAATTACTGCTGAACGAGTATAACATTTTTACGAGGATGAGTATGTTGTTACAACGTAACACATTACATAACGCTACATTTAAAATTTAACGCTATCTCACGTCTATCGAATAATATCTGCGACCCTTACTAGCAATCTCTACGCGTGTAGCTACTTACCTGATCTAAATTGTCCTTTTCTTCGTTAGATCTTCTTGTCGACTCCCAATGGTAGCTTCTCCCCCGTTAACACCGTTTACCTTTGCGTTTATTATACTATTAGTACTGTTAGATAACCGCGATGCAACGTTGAAGATGGATCGTCGTGTACCCGACGAAGAACCGTGATCTCCGACAGGAAGATCCTCTGTGTCCATTTCGAGACAAATCTGCTCGTCCCTGAACGAGTCATAGCGAACGATATCGCTCGCCACTTAAAATTGAGAGGAGACAAAAATAACAGTGTGCAATTTGCACAGCACCGTCAAGATAACGATAACCCTCAGCCTGGACGATCGGTGCTCATTTTGCATCTATCTTTAGCCGCGTCCACATAGAAGAGAACAGTTCGCGAGCAGCTCGCGAGCAGCACACGAATTGCTCGCGTGTGGTTCACGAGCTGTTCGCCAACGGAAAACGCAGCATATCCAGACTGGAGCTCGCGAACAGTTACAAGCTTGTTCGCTTTGAATTGATGGGCAGTTCGCTATTAGCTTTTGCCACCTACTGTGTTACAAACGCGTCCAAATACGCTTCGAGCTCACGAACAGTTTCTTTGATGTACCGCTTCCCGAGCGAACACTGTTCGCTGTTCGCTGAGGAGTTCGCTGCTCGCTGTTCGCGAAAGTGTCCACACTGCTGACGAGCACAGCTCGCGAATTGTTCGCGACCTGTTCGCGAACAGCAGTGTGGACGCGGCATTTCTTGCATGAAGGCGAAATTCTGTCTCGTTGCGGCGGGATTGGGGATGGAACTATGAATGGAAATTATTTGGTTTGCTTCGAGTACTCGTAGTTTGTCAAAGTTTTCAGACAGATAAGACGTCTTTAGAGTTGTTTGCAGCTGAGTTTGTTTGCGAATGGGGATACTCGCACGCTTCCGTCCATAAATCGTCGGATATTCTGTTTGCTTAGCGTAAAAGAGTATGACTTGTATAATTCAATTTAATTTATTTAGCATATATAAACGGGCAGAGCTTAGTAGTGTAAAAAAAAATGTCATTGCAGTTAGGATTTATAATGAAAATTTTACAAGTGAATTAATCTGCGATAATTTAAGCAAACGAGTTAATTGAAAGTAATATATTAAAAGCTGAGGAATTAAAGAACTTACGAATTAAAGAATTAAAGAATACCATGCACGCGATTTTTAAATAAATGTATAGGTATATCGAAAAGATCTAAAGAGGTATGATACTTATTTATATTACGATTATACATCGTAAAGAAGGTAGCTACTTTTCAATCGATTATTTTACGTCACGGTGAATATTTACTTATTTATTTATTTATTCGAATTTACTGGCAAAGCCTTAGTTTTTGTAAGAGTGATGTAAAGATATATACATACAGAATTAATACGGTATAGCGATGCAACGTATAAAAAAAATCAAAATATTCAATTTCAGCTTCTCTCTTTATTCACAAACACACTTGCACACGACCACTTTCTATCTCTCCCTCAATTGTTGTTCCAACAGAGATCTCTCATGCCTACGACACGTTTTCATAATATTTTTCCTTTTTCGAATCTTGGCTGTTGCATTAATCGCGGTGAAAAAAGTCGTGGCTCGATACTGTATCGGGGCTTATTCTTTTTTTTCTCTAGCCCCGATAAAAGCCTCGATCGGAGGAGCCTCGAAAAGTTGACACAGCCGAGCCGGGGAAGCCTTGACAAAACATTTAACCGTAAGCGAGACTGAGAGTGTGCGAAAGATTTGGTTGTTTGCATAGCTTTATCGTGAACGCGCGTGCACAATTCGCTGTATTCGCACGCGAGAGGAGCACATTCTTCTTCTTTGCCCACGTACATACATAAATGGTGTTCGCACGGGCGTTATACGGGACACGTGCCGTTGATACGTTTCGTCAAACAAAAATTAAGCTTCCTGATTCGCTGGATCTTTGGCTTCTCGAGAAACGTAATCAGGCTGCACGCGTAAAATGATTAGCAGCGAAATTGCCGATGATTAACCTTGTCGTTCTCTTTGCTTACTTTTTAACGAAGAGTCTTTTAAGAGTCGTCAAAGATTTAACAAATTCAGTATTAGATATAATTTACACGATTAATATTTATTTATTATATTATGTGTTGTTATATATAATATTTATTATGTTACTTCATATTATATTTTATTTCACTTTATTTGTCTCTAACGATGTAGATCCTTTGTTACAAAAAAGAAAAATGAGTAAGGTGGACAAGCAAGATATAAAAAAAAAATACAAAATACAAAAATAAGGAAGAGGAAATATAAAAATTTGTATACTATGCCAAGTACGCATTGCGGTAATTGCAGTTTTCGAATGAACGTAAAGAGTTATTAAAAAATTCAATAACCTCGCAGAAATAATTTCAGTTTATAAGTAAACGATTTAGGTAGTTGAAATTATTGATCCCATAACAGAAAATTAACGTTTATCTTTCGAAAAATAACTTTTATTTTTCAACGCATAAACCAAAAGAGAACAACACAGTTAAAGCGTACTTATTCGCAGCAAAGAAAACTTTTCACACGAGTAGGACCAATATTTATTCATACTTTAGAAATTGGTGGAAAATTTTTAACAATGCGATTTACAAAATTTCTATTGAAAGGCTACGAATTGATCGTTTCGACGGCTATAGGGTTAACACCATACCTACCGACACTTCACGTATACCTATTCCTACCGCGACATTCCCACGTAAGGTAGACTACTAATTTTTCTCAGAAAATAAACAATGCAGAAAGAAGTGAATATTCAAAAATGAAATATTATATGTATATTATACGTATGAAATATTATATGTATATTATATGAATATTATACGTATATTTCAGGAAAAGTCTAAAACTTAAAGGCGATTCAATTACATTGTATTTATGAAATTCTAATCGAAATTTTAAAAACGGTCATTTGACCGGTTGTGGTAGGAATAGTGTTAAAGCGACTCGTCAAGGAAATATCGCGTAATATTTATCGCTGGTGTCGTACGCCGTGGCGAGAAAATCCGCGGCAAAAATAGCTAATCGCGAGTCATTACGGATTGTCGGGATTTATCTCAGGGGTTAATTCGCGGTTTATCGGAGTATTTCGGACGAAAATACCGTATCTGTTTTCTCCGCTTCCTGCGGCCGACGACGGGAATATCTTTCTGCACCAGTGATCCCTAATTAAAAAAGCTAATTGCACGGCATTGGATTCAAGTTAGGTAGGGTAGGTTAGGTTAGGATTGGGTTTGAGTTAGGTATGTTAGGTTAGCATTGGATTCGATTTAGGTAGGTTAAGTTAGCGCTAGGCGCGAATTACAATAGGTAAATTAATTTAGCGTTAGGTTTGATTTTGGTAGGTTAGGCTAGCGTTAGACTCGAATTAAATAAGTTAAGTTAGCGTTAGGTTTGATTTAGGTAGGTTAGGTTAGGATTTGGTCCAGGTTAAGTTGGTTAGGTTAACAATAGGCTGGAGTTAGAGAGCTTAGGTTAGTACTAGGTTCGGGTTAAGTACGTTAGGTTAGCAATAGGCTGGAGTTAGAGAGCTTAGGTTAGCATTAGATTCGAGTTAGGTAAGTTGGTTTGCATTAGATTCGAGTTAGGTAAGTTAGGTTAGCATCACATGCGATTTAGATGAACCTCCAATTAGTACTCTGTAATTCAGTATTCAGAAGTTTGAAAGGATTCGATCCCTTTAATATCTTTTTGTTACGCATGCAATATCGATACTGTACAATTTCAGGCGTTTGCACGGAGCAAACAATGTCCTTAACGAAATGCATCGTTCCGTTGGAGCGAAATGAATTACGAGAAATTGAACGGCTGCAGAGGCAGACGGCTACCTAAATTATACCCATTAGCCGCAGTGAGCGCCATTAACCGATGCATTATTCCGGCAAACGTAATGAAAACTGATCAAGTGTTTGTATACAGTCGGGAAACTTGTCGGCCGATGAAAATTAATTTGCGCGCACTGCGGTTCTTCCCGATCGATCGGATCGCGAAATTTTCAGCGATCGTGCTCCCTGGGAAACGAGCGTTCACGGCTCGCCCACGAGTGAGACGAAGCATCGTGGCTTTCGACGTTAAACCGAGTGCATTGGAACCGATCGAGGAATGAAATAAATCGGCTTTTCCTTGATTTTCTAAAACTTCTTGGGATCGGTTATAACGTGCTGAGTATCGCGTCTTGTGAAACTTGCTGACGGCGGACTTCGGGTTCACCGGTTTATGTCTACAGCAGCGGACAAAAGTTTAAGACGAGAGGACAGTATCTTAAAATTGAAAAATTCGACATACTTTAAAATTAAAGATAGCCCATATGTGCTATCTTTTTGTTCGGGAGTGTAGTTTTATGATTTGCAAATATATATTCATTTCGATTGTTATTAAGATAGAACACTATGTATTTATTAGCATAAAATATGAATTTTGCTTATCGTGCTATTGCTTATAAATTAATTTATTTGTTTTCATTGACTCTTTGGTCTTAAATTTTTGTCCCCCACTGTAAATCTAAATTTAGTATAGGTAATTGCCGGTGTGACGTTTTTTAATTGCTGTCGTTACTGGTTTGTATTTGTAACTTTACTTATTTATTGTTATCGTTATTTGTTATTTACTATGGGTTGGTTACTTGCTAACACGGACTCGCTTTTTATTACCGTGTATAAATATCTAACAGAAATATGTTATATATACAATATAATTAAATATGTATTAAATATATTAGCTTACAAAAAAGAAATATATTTATATTACCTTTTTATTAGAAAGTGTATAAAATATAAATTTTAATAGAAACGTACTCCAAGTTTATTGCTATAAGAAGTGTTAAAAGATACCTACCTCTGAGTCGAATTCACCGTGACATTTTTATTTACCTGTGGTCATCGAAAAATTGTCGCGTTGCTCAATTTATTTCCGACTACGTACTCTTTCTTCGGCCGAGTTCCCGGTAACGAAAACGAGAGTGGCGCGTTATTTCGTAACCGTCGAAAAAAAGGAGATCAAACGCGCGATACTCGGCCTCGATATTCGTGCAACACAGGAAACTACTTAACGATAAAACGGTGAAATTCCTGTAGCGCGGATGCTCGTTAACGTTGTTCGAGTTCCTATTATTATTTATCGTCTAGGGGAGACCGTTTTCGCGTCACAATAAACGAATCATTGTCAGTTTCGCTGTCAACACCTCTGAAAACCTTCGCGCATATTATATCGAGGGACTACAGCGATTCGACGGCGGGCCCTATTGTTCTCGATCGACACAATGGAGGCGTTTCGAAGCCAATCGAGCCTTTCTGGAAAACAATTAGTACTTTCGTGTCCGCGTAATAACCGGTTAATTTGTAAGTCGTGTTGCACGCGTTACGAAACGCTCGTTAGACATCGAGGGTACGATCGATCCGTTAGACGTTCACGTTTTATTCAATTCCGTTTTGAATAGGACGTTAAGAAGCGTTTTGTTGTATTCCTGGTGACGGGAATGAGTGCAACACGCGAGGGATTTTTAACACGTTCAACCCGGCGTGAACCACCGGTGGTTCACAGGCATTGCTTTCATCTGGCGGCGTGAACCACCGGTGGTCCACACCTAGTTTGCTCTGTCTGGCGGCGTGAACCATCGGTGGTCCACACCTAGTTTGCTCTATCTGACGGCGTGGACCATCGGTAATTCCCATATATTTCTAATTTTATTTGAAAAAGCATACTTTAGATTGAACAACTGGGAAGAGACTAGATGATAATATAGAACGGAAAAGAAAAATTATGTTTGTTGGCGGACACTTTCTGTCCGCCGGTAAGACTTTTTTGGTTGAAAGAGTGTTTATTATTTTTAGGCATTTATTGGGGGTAAGAAATAATATTTTTTAAATATATAAAAATAAAAGAATATATTGAATATTGTATGAGAATAATTTATTTTTCATAGTTATTTTCAATATAAAAAAAAAAAACAATTCGTCAAACAAGAGTCAAAATGAACAATAATTATATAGGAAAGTAATGAAAGAAGCAAGCGCCGCCAGACGAATAAATATCTGATAATCTCGAGCCTGCTGACCATACGGACTTCGAAAACATGCGCCGGGTTGAACGTGTTAATATCCTACTTAGCCAACCGAATGGGGTGATCTCCCATTTTTTCCTCGACAAAGCGCTGCTATTGATTTTATTTACTTTTGTTATTAGTTATAACACTATTCATAGTTCATCAAATACATTTTCTGCTTTTTGAATTTTTAATCAATTCAACACTGGTCCTAACGCTATCTAATTACAAAAGTGAATAGAATTAACGGCAGCGCTTTGTCGAGGAAAAAATGGGAGATTTCTCTGTTTGGTTGGCTAAGTGTTAAGAGAAGAATTTTGTACGACGAGGTTAATCAGATTTAAAACAACTATACGATATGGTTGTTGTAGGACAAGTCTGCTTTTTCAATTTCGTTCTAGTCCTTTTAAGGATCGGTAAAATTGAGCAGTAGGGACGAGATAAGGTGAAGAAAATTTGGAGTTCAAGGAGTATCAGTGATTTAGGAATCAAAGGATATCGATGGATTATTAGTAAGATTTAATAGAATTATATGATATAGTTGTTCTAGGACAAGTCTCGTTTTTGGGATTCAGTCCAAATCCTTTCAAGGATCGTTAAAACTGAATAGTAGGGACGAGATAAGGTGAAGAAAATTTGGAGTTCAAGAAGTACGAGTGACTTAGGGATTAAAGGACATGAATGAATTATTAGTGAGCGGCAAAATATTTGGAAAGAGATAGCTTTTGAGAGGATGACTATTGCAATAAGTAGGCTTGTCTGAGTAGATGTGTATATGATAGCCAGACATACAACAGTTCGAACGAAATGTACCGGTTTCCATTCGTAACGCTCGTCGCAAATTGTTGTAGGAGCGACACCCAGGAAAGAAAGTCCTTTCAACGATAAAACAATGCTCCTCTCTCGTGAATTTGTTTTAAAAGGCTGAAAGAGGAAAAACGTTCTCGAAGGGGCGCGACGGCGGTCTTAAAAGAGTAATTGCGCTTTTTCATCGACGGGTCTAAATTTGGCGAACGACGGAAGGGGCCGTAACGACACGAGAATAAGACGTCCGCGAGAGGGTGATAAATGGCGATGAAAGGAGTCTCTTCGAAGTTTACGAACTATTACGAGCCATTAAAGTTTGAAGACCGTCCGGCGGGGAGAAAATTATTAAATAGTATCAGGCCGCGTCTCTTCCGGTCGCGGGTCACTTTGCGGCGTTCGTAAACGACGTTAAAAATTTAACGCGTCGCTTAATGATTCAACGGGTCCATTGGCTGGAGAGAAGGTGGTTTAGAGGTACAGTAGCGGACATAAGTTCAAGACGAGAAGACAATATAAAGTATGGTACCATGGTTTATAGATAATGTCTGTGCATTCATTTTTATTATTAATAAGATAATATGGTAGTTATTGATTACTGCAGAACACGAAATTTGTTTACTGTACTATTTCTCGTATTAGGTTGTTCGGAAAGTAATTTCGTTTTTTTTTATGATATGTCGAGCTTTGAGATTAAACCTAGGCGTTTCAAATGATCATAAACGGTCGAATTCGATAAATTTAATCTCTTAGTGATCTCACGAGCTGTTATTCGCCGATTTGCATCAATTAATGCCTTTATCGTGTCTTCAGCAGCCTCAACTAGCCTTTCAGAACGTGGTGCATCTTCAACATCAAAATCGAAATTTTGTAAACCAGTTTTGGCACTGGGGTTCTGTCAATACATCTTCTCCACACACAACGGATAATTTTTTCCTTACTTGAACAGCATTTTTACATTTTCGATAGTAAAAAAGGAAAAAATGCCGAAAATGTTGCTTTTTACTTTCCATATTTGATAGGGCACCAATCAAAAACTACTGGGTAGTATCAATCGAAACTTTTCACAAGCAAGCCTTGCTACATGTGCTGTCAATATATATAATGACCATGTGGCTTATGTGTGAAGTTGACTATGAAGAAATACAATTAAGCCCTGTGTTAGAAAAAAACGAAATCACTTTCCGAACAACTCAATATATTAATTACTTTATTTTTGTCCATTCTCTGGTCTTAAACTTTTGTCTGCTACTGTAGCTTCTCTCGGCGGAATTGCTTCGAAAGTTTCTCATGGCTTCTCCAGGCTTCTTCGGTCATTTCGAGGAAGCTTAATGTCAGATGGAGTGAAACGAGGTTAACCGCGCTAACCGTACTTCCTCCGACCGTGAAAATACCGAAAACGTTAAGTCTAATTGACAAATCGCTTCGCGGTCCTATATGCGCGTGTAACACTTAGAGAGTGATAACGGTTTAGGCCATTTGTTATCTTTCGTTTATGTCAAACACCGCGTGCAAAGCTTCATTCAATGTTTGACATTGGAAGCTCAAGGTTAGAGCGAAAGGTTTTACTTTGCGCAAAATTTCTCCAACGTTCGACCTTGCAAGCTCATAGTTGTGCTGAAAATTTAATTTTCGTGGCAAAGTTAATTCAGTATTTGACCTTGGAAGCTCAAAGCGAAAGCTTAGTTATTGTGAACAGCTTCATTCAGTATCTTACCTTGAAAACTCAAGGTGAAACCAAAAGCTTAGCTTTCGTGGGAAGCTTAACTTAATATTTTACCTTGGAAGCTCAATTTTCGTGGGAAGCTTAATTCGGTATTTGACTTCGGAAGCTTAGGGTCAAAGCGAAAGTTCTCCTTTCGTGAGGTGCTTCAGTCAGTATTTTACCTTGAAAGCTCAAGGTGTAACCAAAAGCTTAGCTTTCGTGGGAAACTTCACTTAATATTTGACCTTCGAAACTTAGGGTTGCGTTGAAAGCTCGCTATTCGCGTAGAGTTTAACGCAGCGGTTGACATGAACGGAGGGTAACAAAAATCTATCTACATCCATCTTTCTATCCATTTTAAAAAGAAAAATAGCTGTCCATTTTCGCCTCGACTTACGATCAATTTGCATGACACCAACGTGCGTAAAAGTATTAACGTTGGAATTCCTCTGATGTACAAATTTATCCTTACTTCTGATAGATGGCGCTTACCGTTTCAAGTCGAACAACCACGTCACCGGGGGAAGGTTGTCACTAGACGAAGATCTGGGTGGATGTTCTTTCGAGGATTGGACTAGCAGAGAGGGTAAATCCATGCACCCTCTTACACCGTGACCTTTCGGCGTCTACTTCTACCAACGGTTTAGGTTAGGTTCAGACAGGGAAACTTCGAAATGAACGACTCAGCGGTGTAAATAACATTTAATGTCTGTATATTTTGCACTTTCGACTCAATTACAATTAATTGATTCTCAGTCGCTCGCGTGATGGTGTTCGGCACGCGTGACCCGCTTGCGATCGAGCAACGAAAGGTTGGCGATCTCAGGAACAAGGAATCTTTCAAACAAGTTGCGTCGCGTGCGCACACGCACTTGGTACGCATGCAGTATCCCATAGTGCGCGTGTTGCTCTGTAAAATATCTTCTTTTTCCCTTCTTATCTCCGTATCCTCCAATCTACATTATGTAATTCTACTAGTATTACGCGTTACATTTTCTTCGATAACGAGCAATCTTCTCCACGGACAGGCTCTCGATCTTTCGTGTCTCGAGACGGGATCCTCGTTGCGTCGAGGGCAAGCGGTTCTCCATCGCTCTCTTTCTCACTCTCACTCTCTCTCTCACACTCTTACTCTCTCTCTCTCCCTCACATTCTGACTCTTCGTTCTCGCAGCGAGCTCTCCTTGGCTCTGTTATTCCTTAGGGGTTCTCAACGAGATCGTACATCAACAATTAACACGTTGCTCGTCCCTTCGTCGCTCGCGAGTCGTTCAAGGGAGCGCTTCCTCGTTTCCGTCTGTCTTCTCGAACCTCGTTCGTTCGATCAGACACGCACTCGTCGACGCTCGAACGGCCGCGCGCGACGAACGACGAGCCGACAGTATAATAATGCCAATAATAATGAGCGTAGGCATAAAACGGCTTTAACGTCTTACAACGATTTTACAAGAGGCCGGGGAAGGTCCCCCAGGCCATTTCTTGCTCTTCTGTACAATAGGAATTATACATAGTAGGTAGAAGACGGAAGATAAAGCTTTATTCGTTCCTCGTAGCAGAAGAACGGAGCGGGAAGATCGATACTTTCGCATAATGGAATACCGCGTTCCTTCTCTCCGTATATATATATGTATGTATATACGTATATACCTTCTGAACCGCATACGAGGTATCTCTTATCTCTCAAGACGATTCTCCAAGAGATACCAGAGGATGTTTCTCGAGCACACAGGTACATACGCATCTTTCTTCTTTTTGCCTCTCCATTCACCCCTTTCCGCGAATGATTTTATCCGACGTTATCCGTTGTTCGGGTTGGACAAGTTAACAACGAGGGACAGAGAGAGGCTCCAGAAGGCTTTCAGCCTGGGAGTGAAATAGAAGAAGAATAATAACACGTCTAGGAATTAAATTGATATGATTTCTCACGGTAAATTCGGACATCTTTGGAATCTTCTTAGAAATTCTATCGGAGCGCAGCAGCGCCCGCTTAGCGTTCGTAAGGTTTCTATCGCGAATTTCGTTTTCCGGGTTGAGTACAATTTAAGAAATTATTGGTTATTCTCGTTGTTTTTAGTGATTCAGTTGGTAAAGGGAGAGACGAACACTTTTCACCGCGATTGCGTTATTCTCTCGACGATTTGTACTATTCTCTGCTATCCCTTTGCATTGTTCGATACAATCTTCTGGAATACAGGATGGCTTAAGAATATCGTTAGTAGAACGTGGTATCCGTGACAGAAATATTTGTATCGTAGTCAATTCTAGATTTTAAGAGAAAGTGAGGGGTGAACTGCGAGAATCCAGGTCCGTTGAGGGAATACTCTTGGTGACGCGCGAGGCCCTCGGAATATGCCCAAATATGGTTATATTTTTGGGATGAACTCAAATATGGGCATACTTGAAGAATTTTTCCGAGGTGCGTGGTAGAAGAAAGGCCAAGGGCCAGCGAGAGATTTTCTCTCTGGGAGAAAGGGGCAGAGTTGAACGAAACGTTGGAGCGTGTAGCAGAGTTATACAAAGACTTAAAATTATATACAGCATTGTAATCATTTTCTTTTCTTAACCAATAATAATAAATTTTATTTTTATAACACTACATTTGTTTAATCCAGGAGAGATATTTAAATGAAATCGGTAGCTGCTCCGAAAAGTAGTTAGTATACCAAGACAAATCGAAACAGTTCTGTGTTAGCAAAGGTAATCCAAATCGAAACGGAAACGCGCAGAGGACTCGTGAATAAATTAGCCAGTTGCTGTACTTACGCGTAGACTCTAATTCGAAACGCTAAGCGGACACTGCCGTGTATTTAGCTCTTTTCTAGCCCGTCTATTTAGCGCAAGGAAAGAGATTGGGCGCGGTTTACGTATGCACCGATCATTGGCGATCGTTAATCCTTTGTTCATCAGCCGTTATCTCGTGCGCGCTTCGAGTTAATTGCTCGAGCGTTCCCCGGGAGAGTCGGCGTATCAGCGGCAACGCGATTACGCGATAAGTCTCGACCTTCCAGCTAGGCGGGGCTGCCTCTGGGTTGGTTAAACAGTTTCACGATTCGAGCGATACGGAATCGCGGGAACGCTTGTTAACGGGCGCAACGTAAACGTAATCGCATTTCGTTGTGTGTGGCGCAAACGTCGCAGATAATAACGGAAGTTCGTGCGTGACGTATCGAAACGCGGGGATGTCTGTGCATACCGAGAAAACGTGGACACAGAGACGGGAAACGGAACGAGGAGGGTCACGGGGTAGAGAAGGGGAGAGAAAATTAAAGAGGAAAGAAGCGGACGAGGAACTAGAAGCGATCGTTTGTACGGATTTAACCAGTTCGAGTCTCACGCAACGCGATCGCGCTGTTCTAATTACAGAAGATTATTAAGCTGACAATGGAATTTAGTGAAAGATTCTGTTGGAAATTGAATACAGAAATACTACGAAGCAAAAATTAACGATAAACCAGTTTTCTCTTAACGTACTTTCTCAAGGGCTTCTTCCAAGAAGCTAAGCCACATCTGGCATTTTAGAAAGTTCCAAAACATCGAGAAGCAGGACAATGAGGCTGAAGGACCCGGACGGGGTTGTAAGAATTTCGACCACTGCGTTTTGCTAGTCTTGTGACAAAACTCGCTAGGTGCGGTCAAAATTGCCCTTCCTCGTGCTATATAAAAGTATCGATAAATATTTAAGTATTATTTCACAAATAAGAGTTTATTTCATTTAGCGATATAAAACCCCATTCCCAATAGATTCATTTAAATAGTCAAGAGACGCAGAGTATTTATTAGCCGTAGTAATAGTATCAGAATTTAGAAAACGAGAAGCGTATTTTATTGATATGAAAGTGTAAGTAGACCCGAGAAATCTTGAGGGAGCATACAAGTTTACACGTGCTAAGAGCTGTTTACGATCAATTTCCTAGTTAATGATTGTATACAGAAAATATAGGTCGGAGATAATTCTGCGGGATTCAAGCGTTTTAATGTTCAGCATGCCCATGACCTCGCTACAGTCGTGATTAATAGTAGTCATAAGCGTGCCTAGTTTATATGCCGCAATTCTAATATTTTCTCGAGGTCAGCGCGCTGAACTTTACCAATACATGCGTCGGTCGGGCATTTTTACTTTTACTTTGTCGCGTAAACCGTACGAGTAGCACGTTTTGTTTCTAGTTGTTTCAAAAATTAAAAATATCTGTGAACTTGATCCAAACTAACGAGACTAAGCGTTATCGCGCCGCGTGGCTCGTTTTTTCAACCACCCCAGGGACTCAAACGGTTAATAACGATTACCAGCAACGTCGCGGCGGATTGATCGGCCTGGGTTATAGAGGACTAGAGAGGCTAGAAAAAACGGGATAAAAACGGGACGACGAAGATAGAGCGGAAAGAACAGCGGAGAGAATCCGTGTGAGGTATTCTACAGGGTGGGCACGGACAGACAAGACAGACGGATAGATAGTGTTTCCTCGTTTCCGCGGTGTTCGCCACGCGTTTAACCACTTCGGTACGAGCGTCGACTATAGTCGGAAGCCAAGAACTTTTACCTTATCTCTGCAATTGCAGTGTGTACGTTCACCTAATAAGTTACTTCGAATTATTGCGTACCAGGATGACACCTGTGTGTATATTTAATCAGCAGCAGTGCTGTCCTCTCCGCGAGCTACCATCGTTGGTCAGGCTTCGAGGAGCGTTTTAATTAGATTTTCTAATTTTTCATTTATCCAAATAAAATTGTGAACATATAGAAATATCGTAAAATAAACATATGCTCTGCTGATTTACGTTACAAGTAATGCTGCCTGTAATACAAAACAAGCTTTCGGTGCTTCGAAGTTTTCCTCGTCGCAGATCTGTAAAAGAGTAAGACTATCGATGCACGAAACAGCGTGAGTGCCGGCTGTGAGCAAGGTTTCGAGGCTGATGGGTGACGTACCGAAATGGTTAACCGTGAACTCGCTTTTCCTCTTTTCCCTCTTCCCGTTTCTCTTCCTCCGTTCGCGCCTCGTTCGCTCTTCCCTTTGCCACGTTCGCGTTACACCTCGAGAGAGTCCTCCCGATTTTCCTCTCTCTGCTTCTCCGTTCCTTTGTGTCTCCGCTACGGGCTTAAAGTTTCTAGTCGGAATTTACTTACTTACGCGCTAACGGGACGTTTCGTCCACCGTGTGGGTCTTACGAATTAGCAATCGATCGAACAGCGAGAATAATTCGAGGCCTCTGAACGACCTGCGAGGAAACGGTCAACGAAACGACGAACTTTTTATTCATTTTCCGCGTCGCCGACGCGGGGAGCCGCCGGAGGTGGAGGATTACGAGTAAACGCGTTGAATGCCACGCCAGTTTTACAGGGTTTGCCCGTGGCGCCACGATGAATTTTTTATTATACGACACGTATACCGTTGAAATATTATCTACACAAAGAAGTTACAGCGTGTAACTATTTTTAGATGTTTTATACCGTATTAATTTCTTTACACCGTTGCAGTAACGATGGTAGTAATGAAAAGTTGATGAGTATTGACATTTTTCAAATTATTTTTACAAATTACATTCATCTAAATGATGTATTTCTGCCAATATGGATGCGCCGGTCATCGGTGGCTCTCATGGCGCCACCGCCAGGTGGAGTACCGGTCATCGGTGACCCCCTATGGCATTCAACGCGTTAACGTCCACGATAGTCGCGGGAGGAACTGAAAAATCTTCAACGAACAACCACCTGCCTCCGATGATCTCTCGTGGCCGTCATGCGAACCGATCCGCCTCGGCGACGCTTCTGTAAATCTCATAAAATCAGCGATCTTCATCTTCTATTATATACAACAGGACTATTTAAATATCTATGGTATAGTTCTACGGTCATCCTAATTCATCGGGCGAGATGCTCCTGCGACGCCAAGGAAGAAGAAGGTTTTTTCTCTTTTCTTTCAATTTTCCGCTCGATCCTCTCTCGATCGTACGGTAACGCACCTATCGTTAAACTGTTTAGGCAAATAACGCAACAATACATATATACATCGTGCATAGCCTCTACCGGCGAGCAAAACACTTGCCCTATGAAACTTGTATGTTTCTCTTATGCGGTACAAAACTCATCGATTACTAAACGTGCGTCTTCTTCTCCGTTTCACGGGTCGGGCGGCGCCTTCGCTAGGCAACCACCACCCGCCGTCGACCTCCGTCCTCTTCATCGTCTCCTCTTTACTTCTATCTACTTTACAAAGTTTCGCTATCTTACGGTGTAACTTTAGCTTTCGAAATGTTTCTAAGGAACGCGCGCGGCCCGACCATCGTCCTCCAAACTTTTTCCTCGCCCATATACCGTGTGTCGCGATGGCGAAAATCAAGGGAAGATCGTCGCGTAGAGCAGGGACCGCAAACTTTTTCTCCGCCAAGAGATACAGAGTCCCCACCACCAGTCAAACTGTATCCTACTTCTGTGCGAAGCCACAGACAAGAAGAGGAAAGGGAATAAGTTGGTTATCGGCGTGACTCCGCCCGTTATGTTGATGTCAACAATAGCATTATTCTTATAACAACATATTCTTATTTAAACTTGAATAAACAATAAAATATAAAATAAAAAACGTAAAATAAACTGTGAAAGACACAAGATTCTGACAATTATGGCAATAAGCAAACTAATGAAAAGTAAAGTTTCAGATACTAGGTTACCGGATTTATTAGCTCCCACTATGCCATGGGGCGGAGTCAGATTAGGTATGAGAGGGGGCATTTTTCTTGCCACTTGGTGGGGGAAGATCTATGTAGGAGAAAGAGCCGCAAGTGGCCCGCGGGCCGCCAGTTAACGGTCCCTGGTGCGAAGTATCCATCAATCTCTCGTTTTTACCCATTTTCTTTTCTCTCTGTTCTTTCGTCGCTAGCAGACGCGTCGGGCCGCCTGATACACGCGAAAGGTCCTCGATCCGCGATTCGCGAGGACCGGACTACGATACAACACCAGTCGGAATGGTCCTACGTGTAATTTCTCTTATTTTTCTAACTAATTAACGCGCCTCTCTGTTTGTCTCCACCCTCTCTCTTTCTCTCTCTCTCTGAGTATGTTTCGCGCTGGTGTCGTCAGAGCGACAAGTGCAAAGACAAAGACAGATCAAAGAGCAGAGAGCGTGTGTACATAGGTGTAGCGTTAGATAGGGATACATCGTTTAATTTTATGTTTAGCGTTAGTTATCGGAGAAAGAGAGATAAAGTGTGTATAAGTGTGTATATAGGATCTGTTTTTTTTTTCTGAGAGATAAACTCGGATAGAAACCTCGATACCATTTAGTTACGTTTTTAAGTATTTACAGAACGAACATGGCCAGCCCCGATCGATACATTTTTCCGAGAATTAGGGAAGAAAAGTGCTAAACGGAGACTCGAAGCGAACGAAAACGCCCCTCTGCGTAGATCGTTCGTTCTATGATTTATTTTTTTCTGTTTTCTTTTTTCCTTTTGGTCCGGATCGATGATTCTCTCGTAGAACGTTGGTCGTTTCGCGTATACGGTCGACTAATCAACGGACGAAAGTCGAAACTAGCAGTCGTACACCGAAGAAACTATACGAAGAACAAACTGCTTTCTATCTCTGGGATTTCAATTACTGGTCCTGGCTGTGCGTATGATCGTGACGTTTGATCCTGGTTCGTTAGATTTAGATCGATGCAGATAATTGATATATAATTTGCATGTGAACCAAATTCTAACCGGAAACGAACTGGCTACCACTGGTCCGCGCAATTTCTTCGTCGATACTTTTACGACCGAATCTGTCGATCTTTATTCGCTTGAAACACGAACGCGAACGTTGATAAAAGGTACAACTAGAATTAATATGTTTCTTATTTTCTTTCGTTCAATTGGTTTCTCTTTTAAATCACAGCGATTGAAGACACGCGTCGTTAACCCATTCACTGCTAGCTAAATTTAAAGCGTCTTGCCCTGGGCGCCAAAATCTCATTTTAAAGAAGATATGGGTCATTATTTTGACAATAAAAAGTGATATTAAATTTGTTGTTTTTCAAAAAAAGTATATAAAATATTCGTTCATCCTTTTTCAGGCTATAAACTTATTCCGTGATCAATTGTAATCGATCTAAACTTGTAGCACAAACTACGAGATATCTCGTAGTTGGCAGTGAATGAGTTAACCGGGTTAATCAGTGGTAGCGATCAACGTTAAATCAGCCTGTACTCGCGATTGATCCTTGTATATATGATTGTCGTTAAGAAACAATTGAATTCAGTATTAAGGACACAGAGAACACTGAACGCTGGATAATGTAGAATTCATTGCCGTGTATAAGAAAACGGAATGTTCTACCGTTAGATATGATACTGAAACAGTCGACGAAATGGAAAATTGGTCAAGAACACACGGTGAACGTACAGATATAATATAAAAAACGACGATACTCGTTGTTCGAGTCTTTTCTCTATTTTTCTCTTCAACTCACGCATTCGAGTTTCATATGTTTCAAAAATCTGCATCTACCATTTGGTTCCTTTGTTGCTCGACAACTAAATCCTACCGATCGATACGTACTGATACTTTCGTTTGTACACAATCTACGTAAGCGCCAATTCTAAACTAAAACCTGTCCCTCTATTCTGTCTAGGAAACTCTAATCGTCTTTCCTCGTACGAGATCGTATAGAAAATACAAAACGTATATAAATACGCACGTTGGTCTTGTTTGACCTAACAAATAGAACCGATTTCATCGACCTACGCGAGAACACACTTTTGAGATAACTTTTCTATTTAGTTGCTCTAATTCGTGGTACGTTTGGCGACCAGATCGATCGCTAAGAGAATTTATCTTCTCCTTATTTTTCTTCATTTTGTTTTGCTCCTCGCGAGACAAACGCGTTTGATATATCGGTCGACCTGGTGCAAATTAAAAAAAAGAAACAACGCATCGATGTCGAAGCGGTTATCCCGATGAAGATCGATCTTTCTCCATCATCCCGATGTTTAACACTAGAACTGTCAGAACGGTCAAAATTACGAATTAGTGATTACTCATAATAACTTTATAAATTCATAGCGGTAAAGCTTCCAAAATTTACTATGATTTTCTGCAAAAAGTATAAATAAAGATTTGTTTTCTGTGTATTCGGTATTTTTTCATGTAATTTTCAATTTCATCTCTCCCATGCAAATGAGTACACTTTAATTGTCGGTAGTTCTGGCGTTAAGAGACCAATATCAACGGGACGTTAATTTTGCGATAAGGAATCGATCTTTCTTTCTTGATCGTCGATATTTAACAGATTAATATCAATGGGACGTTAATTTCGCCACGAGGATCTTTCGAGATCGTCGATATTCAACAGATTTAAGACGAAAATTAACTTCGACAAGTGTTAATATTTTTAACAAATTAACCAGACGGTTAATACCTAACTAATCGAACGTCGAAGGGGGCATTGCTTCTGCAACGAGGATCGATTTTTCTCGATCGCCGACGCTTTTCATTTCCGCGACGACGCGAACACGGTTTTACGGGGGAATTTTCACGAACGTCTTCTCGCGATTCTACGAGATTCCGCAGGGTGTTCTTTATCGATTCGCGGTGCCGATAGGGGCTGGGGCTGGCCACGTGGAACGGTGTCCTTAGATTCGAGCGAGCAGAACATCTTTTAACCCTTTGCGCTCGAAAGTCGATCGTTACTCACCAAATGATAGTTCCGCAAATTTTTAGACTTCAGATAATTTATGTGTTAGTTAGACTCAGCGGTTAAATAGTCGTACGTGTAAATTTTAGTACATTACTCAACTAAACTAAATAACGTTTTAATATAGGCGAATGTTAGTAAGTATTTTGCATTTGAAGATGTTTGAAGTCAGTATCGTCAGACGACTAACAGTCGCCTCTCGAGTGCAAAGGATTAAACGCGTTTTCCGCTCGCTGTCGTTCGATTCTACGTGCTTACGTTAACGGTAAGTGCATGGACCGATTAAACGGGACCCTCGAGTGCCGTGAAAAGCGAGTATCACAATTTTCGTTACTTTTCATGCTACTAGATTCTACGCAGTCCTAGGACTGTAAGGTCACCGTCGATACCTTTGATTACTTGATTTATGGTGACTCGAATTAAGATATACCATTGGGTTGGCCCAAAACGTAGTATTCGTTTGTTTCTCAGTAATAAGCATTATCCTTAACCCTTTAGGTACGACGTGCTTGTCTGCAAGTTGGGTACCCTTGGGACGACGCGCCTGGCCGCGAATCACACAAAAACTGTTCTACTACGACATTACGTGGGAATAGAGTTCTAAATGAATAAATTATGAAATCCGATTTAGGTGGCACAAATGAGAAATAAAGCAAGAGACGTATAATTCCGTCCAAAATCATGAAATCCACGAAAGTCACTATAGTGTCATACCATCCAAATTAGTGCTATGACGATTTCCACTATGACATTACGTGGGAACAGAGTTCTAAATGAATAAATTATGAAATGCGGTTTAGGCGGCACAAATGAGAAATAAAGCAAGAGACGTATAATTCCGTCCAAAATCATGAAATCCACGAAAGTCACTATAGTGTCATACCATCCAAATTAGTGCTATGACGATTTCCACTATGACATTACGTGGGAACAGAGTTCTAAATGAATAAATTATGAAATGCGGTTTAGGCGGCACAAATGAGAAATAAAGCAAGAGACGTATAATTCCGTCCAAAATCATGAAATCCACGAAAGTCACTATAGTGTCATACCATCCAAATTAGTGCTATGACGATTTCCACTATGACATTACGTGGGAACAGAGTTCTAAATGAATAAATTATGAAATGCGGTTTAGGCGGCACAAATGAGAAATAAAGCAAGAGACGTATAATTCCGTCCAAAATCATGAAATCCACGAAAGTCACTATAGTGTCATACCATCCAAATTAGTGCTATGACGATTTCCACTATGACATTACGTGGGAACAGAGTTATAAATGAATAAATTATGAAATGTGGTTTAGGTGAAATAAATGAGAAATAAAGCAAATAACGTATAATACCGTCCAAAATCATGAAATCCACGAAAGCCACTATAGTGGCGTACCGGTCCAATTTATGCCATCCGCGGAAACCACTATAGTGGCGTACCGTACCTAAAAGGTTAATTTATCAAACGCGAACGTATCCTTATCTTCAAGGATATGTTTCGTCGCATCCAAAAATCGCTGCATTTCGATTCAATTTTGTCATGACATCACCTTTTGATCAACCCCTACGGTATAATTTTTGGCCGCGCCAAACGAAGGTGTTGGCGCCTCGAGCATCCCCTTTAATCGAGCATCGTCCTAATTCTAACGAGTGAAAAATTATCCGCGAGCTGTCGCGTTGGCGACAACGCGAGCCTAAAGACGTCCCATCGAAGTGAGACGAAAGAGGGAAAGGAAGGACGAGGGGGAATGAAGAAGGGAGAAACGAAACAGTTGGAAATGAAATACGTCCTAACGTATAAACAAACATTAATCTCTTCGAAGAATTATATATGCGAGGTCGAGCTATGCGCTGAAGAAGTTTTAGGAACAGGTGAAGTGTTTACACCACGCTGTGTATAACAATTAGAGGACCCGAACGAGCTATCTCTTTTAGCCTCTTCTATTCGTTCGAGTTTTGCTTTTCGCCGCGTGAAGATTTAGTACAGAAAAGATACACCTTCCTTTAGGAATAAACTTGCTTAATCTTATAAAGAAAGTTATCGTTACTTCTCCCTTTTTACCCATAATCTCCAATAAGAAACGATGAAATACCGCGGTGCGTGTAATGGAACGAAACCTCGTCCGATGAAAATCAAACTTGGTTTGTTCGCAACGTTAACGGACGTTTCTCTGTTAGCTATGCGAGTGTGTGGTGGTCGCCGTTGTGAAAACAAACGCAAAAGTATGGAGAGGCGCGGGAGCAAAAAGAGGAAAGGAAAAAGAAAAAGGTTGAAAAAGAAGGGAAACGAAGGGGGATCGGGAAAGCAAAAACAACGAAGGGAGCGTGTGTAGTGCCGCTTTAAAAGCGGCGGCTCTCTGAATAGAACGAGCGAATTCAAACGGCCATTCGTGGCATAAACATGCAGGGGCGGTTGGTTTTTAGTTGGTTTCGTTGCGGGCCCGCTTAGCAGGATTGAAAGGACTCGCGCGCACGCGGTTGGATGAAGAGTAATTGGAATAAATGCACGAAGAAGAGAGATCGCCCGTTTCCCATAAATTCTCGCGCGATAACGCCGCTGGGCAAGCCGATCGTCGAGGTACGCGTAGCACTTTTGATTGCGTTTGATCAATCGGGTTCTTCGCTCTTCTGCACGGACGCAACATCGCGCGGTGTGTCCGCGTACAGTAACGGACAGAAGTTTAGAGCGAACAACTTATGTGAAATACAGTTTCGAAGTTTGTAAATACGGCTGAGTATCTTCAGGTGTTGGTATCTGAATATTCTAGTATCCGACTCTCTCATATCCGAATGCTCTAATGTTCAATTTCTTAATATACAAATATTCGAGTGCCTTAAAATTTGAAGTTCCACTATTCAAAAGTTTTGTTACTAATATCCAGACCCCCTGTTATTCGATTTTCCGATATTTGAATACCCTAAAATTCGAAGTTCCACTATCCAAAAGTTTCGTTACTAATATCCAGACCCCCTATTATTCGATTTCCCGATATTCGAATACCCTAAACTTCGAAGTTCCACTATCCAAAAGTTTCCTTACAAATACAGAGAATCCTTAAATATGTCGCTTCATTTTGTTTTGCAAACGAGTCAGGACTTTTCCATATTCAAATACCCTAAAATTCGAAGTTCCACTATGCAAAAGTTTTGTTACTAATATCCAAACTCCCTATTATTCGATTTTCCGATATTCGAATACCCTAAACTTCGAAGTTCCACTATCCAAAAGTTTCCTTACGAATACAGAGAATCCTTAAATATGTCGCTTCATTTTGCTTTGCAATCGAGTCAGGACTTTCCATATTCAAATACCCTTAAATTCGAAGTTCCACTATGCAAAAGTTTCGTTACTAATATCCAAACTCCCTATTATTCGATTTTCCGATATTCAAATACCTTAAACTTCGAAGTTCCACTATCCAAAAGTTTCCTTACGAATATAAAGAATCCTTGAATATGTCGCTTTATTTTGCTTTGGACACCCGTTAGGAATCATCGTGCTTACCTATTAAACAACAAAAAACATTATTCGTGCACATTAATCGGTCCTCGCCGATTTTTCGAACGACCAAAGTCAACCAACTTCTGCCGGTTACTGTACGCTGGTAACACCCTGTATCGATCCTCGAACGCGTCCCTATGAAATTCCAAGGGGTTCCGCGTGAATTTCCAAGCGAACTCTCGTCGCGGGTACGAGGAACGGCGCGCGATCGCGAGCGAAACGACGCGACTCGTCGCGAGGCGTGAATCCTCGCAGGAGGAGCGAGGAGAACGGGGTATAACAATACGAGATAGAACGTTTACCGTTTGTAACGGCGTACACGGGTGAAAGATCAAGCATCGAACGTTGCACGTTAGTGGATGACTGTGAACAGGAAGCAACGGGCGGCTCTTAGGACTCGATTACCGTTGCTCGTTGAAAGCAAATCGAAGGATGTGATCAGGTACTTAGTAGCAGAACGTATTTCCAAGCGCTTCGCACTCTGGTCGCGACGAAGCACCTCGTTCAGAACAGAAATCGACGAGTTTTCTCTCCTCTTTATTTCTTCCTTTTTTTTCCTTTCTGCGTTCGTTTCATTCCCGGCTTCCCAACCTGCGAGTCGCCACTCCCAAAGAGACGCTATACATCGGTTACGTCTAATCGAAGATTTTCAACGCTTAATTATACGAACACGGTCAGGTTACCATATTCTATTAACCAGTTAAGCGCGGAATTTAATTATAGATATCCCCCAGAGGGTGCGGAATTGAAATCAAGTAATGGCGTGTATACACGTCGAACGTAGGGCAAACGGTCCTATTATGAATTTCACGAGAAACGAGAAAAGATTACATTTTTATTTAATAAAAAATTAACAATTCATTTATGAAAAGATTGCTGTTATTAGAAACTTGCTAAAAAATTGTCGGAAAATAATAAAATACATAAGATACAATATAAGAATAATATAAATAATAATAAAATAGGTAAACAAGAAAAACTTGTTAATGTAAAGGAAACATACTATCGAATAATATTCTTGTTGTATTTTATGAAAATTTTGAGTTTTGAGAGTGAATGGTAATTTTTTATTTTACACGACGAGTATATACGTCGTACGCACCGCAATAGAGAATTGATCCGACGTGTATACACGCACGCGTTATTTATACGAAAAATACGGTAATTATTTTTGCAAATTTTACTGAAGAAGTCAAATTGACGGGTTCCGTAAACCTAGTATTAAACTTTTGCCCGCTACTGTATCCTTAATGAGTTCTCGTTTGCCGTATCAAAAATGTTTTAGCAAACGGAGTCGCGGGTTATTTGGCTGTTATAAAAGGGGGTCGCGATTCCGAAAGGGTTGGGAAACCTCAGGGTGTGTGTTGGTCGCGTCGTTTGCTCGCGATCGAACGGGGTTTCGATCATTCTCTCGTGCACGAATGACGATCGCTCGGCCAGCAGTCGAACCTCGAGAATTCGGTAACGTTCTCGATCCCGTTTACGGTTTATCACTTCAACGCTTTGCTATTTGAGTGTCGTTCTACATACGTCCTACTATATTATGTATATATTTATACACGTATGTATGTATGTATGTATATATATATATATTAAATCTCTTTGAACGTGGTGTTCCTCTTATTAAAATATCTATGTCGTATGCACCTGTACATACACTATATACTTCTTCTGTTCTTTATACGTACATATGTATATCGGTGATGTTTGGCTGGCATCGCGACGACGACGTCGTTCATGCGACGCTTTTCACTGTTTATGGTTTTCCGTTTATTATGTTTCCCTTTACTTTTTATCGCGCCCCCTCACATCGATCCCCTATCCTCCAGAGCTTTCCTCGATGGACTGGAATGAAACGCGAAGGCAGAGTGCGTAAAGGGTTATGCAGCAGAATTTATTGGATTCCGTGCAATTGACCCTCTTTACGATGGTTGTTCATTTTCGTTTGCAGGCAGAACAAAGAGAACGTTGTCAGCTGTCACACTTATGATAGACCTAATCCAATTTCCAATTACTATTTGAAAAATGACAGTGATATTCAATTTGAAATACTTTGAAATAAAGTTTGAATGTCGTAGAATATACTGTGGCGGTAACAAGTTAACAAACGAAGCGATCAGAATGACAACGGAGGATTAAGGAACCCTAACTTTCGCACAGGTTTTCCTTTTTACAAGATGTTCGTCCTTCTTTCCGTTTCTCTGATCTTCCTCCTTCTGTCTGCAGCCACGTAATTAGAGATGTTAATAATAATCTCGTTCAGAAACAGGTGGCGTGTGTCTGAAGTGCGAGAGAGTGGGTGAAGGGGTGACAAAACGCAATAGCTTTTTATATATATACCATCTTCCTTGTAACATCACTCATTTTTGAATAGAAATCGCCCAGAAGTATAGAAGCAGTTGATCGAATACACTCGTGTCGCATAAAAGCAAAAGTAATGAAAGGTGAGTATTAGTTTCAGGAAACGCTGAAGAAGAAGAGCGATAGCTTCGATTTCCTTGTGCGCGTTTGTCGAATATCGATCATCTTTCTCCGGAGGAAAAGAATGTCGAACGTCTTTTACGATGCATTAAAGTTATTCCAACGAAAATCATGTGCGTATGCTGTCCTTAATTTCTTTCGTCACTTCTGATGATCTTGGTGTGACGGAAACTGATCGCGGAATGACCTTGAGCGCCCATAAGACAACCTTGAGCGTTGCTTGCGATAACGGTGGAATGATTTTTATTTGACCTTCCTATGACTTTGAAGTAACGTTGAAACTACATTGTTATGACCCTGTGACGACCTTGCTTTGACCTTGGAACCACCTTGGAATGACCTTACTTTGACCTTGGAATGTTTTCGAAGTTGTTCTGTTACGAATTCAAAATGATCTTGTGGTGACCGTTAAATGTCCTTGATGTGACCTTAGATGATTTTCAATCGCCACGAAGAGTTTTGATCGACGTTCATTCCCTTTTTTATCGAAAGTATGAAACTTTTGCAAACGTCTTCTATTGCTTCGTAACCCTTATCCACAGAACTGCTTATTATTTTGAACATCCACAAAGGAAACTGAGATGATTCTAATGTAAACTAGCTTTAAAATAAGAAGACTTGCGGTTCGGTTCGATTTTCGTTGCCCCGCAAAAGGGAACAGAAATAAGCTGCGGATTGACGAGCGTCTTTGCCAGGAAATCCGGGTCATCGGTTCGGTCTGACCGCGGTGTTACGTCTTCCCTCTCGTTTTTTCTGCCCGCAAACGATTTAGAGATCGACCGTGATCGATTCGCCTGCCGTGAATCCCGTTCCTCTTTTTCGAGAAAACGTTTTCGCTCCTCCTTGCTTCGAATTTTCTCCACTCGGTATCGGCCAACGTTTCTATTATATCGTCGCATGAAAAGGAAAGCTCCGCCTGTCGCGCGTACACCGTCCCTCGAGTGCACAGCCAGAAGGTTTTTCCAGCCATTCGTAAATAACGCTCCGCCAGAACGTTTGCGGTTCACTTCAGGCCGGCCTTCCACCGGTTTCCCCGTTAATTGTACGCGGTTTCAGGGTTTGAAAGGGGCTGCGAAGCGCTACGTTCGGAGCGCGGATCGTTCGTCAGCCTGCGTCCACGAATTCGAGCGACCTGAATCTTTTGTTGCTCTTCGAGGATTAGCCGTGGGACGGACAAATCCGTTCGCGATGCTAATCCACGACAGACCGAACGGAAGTCGAGAGAGCGCGTCGATCGAGATTCGTTATCGCGGGGCTGAAAATAGTACGGTTAATATCTTAATTAGCTTACAACCTTTGCAGCGTCAATTAACCCATTTGCATCGCGACTCTACTTAACCCTTTCTCTACGAGCGGCGACTATAGTCACTCTATGATACACAATGTTACATCGCGAACATCGCGTTTTACATTTTTTTTCATAGAAAAGGAAAGAAATAAAAATGATTTCTTCATCCGCGACTGGTAATGAAAGAAAGTCACGGCTTTCGGATTATTCCGCGCTCGGTTATAAACGACAGTCGTGGCCCGCGGAATATTTTGCGCTTGGGTGTGTGGTGACGCAAGAAATTTCACCACCGGAGTCGAAAAGGTTCGACAGTGCAAAAGAGCATGTGGTTTTTCTCTCGTGCAGCGATACACCCTGCGACGACACACTCGCACGAAAACTCAAACCTTCCCTTCGTTCCGGCGATGTTTCCCGTTTTTGGGAGGATGTAGGGCGAAGGATCGGAAAGAGAGGAGTCATTCGGGCTCCATATTCGATACGGCAAGATGCGACGTACACATAGAATAAAGTTTCTACGTGAAATCCGGATACTCGTCTCGTTACTCCCTTACATTGAAAGATGCAAACGGGTTAAATTCTTTATTTAGCTAAAGTTTCTCTTCGTTCTCGGTTGCTTTCCCACCAGGGATCGCGAGCTAGATCCAGCCGGTCGACACTGTCGCCTGCAACGTTTCGCTGAAAATTTCAATCGAACAGCCGTTCTCACCGAGAACAAGTTTTTAGGGTAAGTCGCTGACTTCTTCGATAAGTATGACAATACGTGCGATGCATCGGTTTCAACCTCGAGCACCGTTTCAAAGGCCGCCCGTCTGTCTGAGCGGCTGTTTTCAACTTATCCCGTCAACTTATCTTCTGCTTGCAACAGCTTCTCTGTCGCACGTGACGCGCTTTCAATCGCTGATGCGTCTCGCGCCGCGCGTGTGTTTCGTCATCGCCTAACGTCCGTTCGATTCTCTTAAAATGTATTATTAGATACTGGACGCGTCACGATTAATGGAGGACAACGACCCTCGATCAAAGGCAGTGAACACCAACGAAAACTTTGACATTCGAGCGAAGGCCGACCCGCGTCGTGACTGCGTCGTTTAAATTACGTTCGTCGCGCTATCTAATTAATCTTAACAAATAACAAACATGTTTCATCGTGGTGGCAACGATCCGACCGATCGTCGCGGAGAGCGGGCTTATTATCGAGATCGCGCGCGCGCGCTAACTTTTATAACGTTTCCGTTCGAGAAGCATGGGTTCGATTTGCCGGGGTCAACAAATGTACGTTCTAAATGAAAGATTCGTCGATTTGATTGGAGATGTAAGTAAAACGCATAAGTACGTCGCGTGTAACGTGGGTGAAGAAGGCTTTCGTTAGAAACTTTAGAACTCTTCACTCGTGATCCAACTCCCTTTAACCCATTTACTGACAGACAAATTTAGAATATTTTGCCCTAGGTGCCAAGATTTTATTCGAAAGGAAACACGGAATTTAGCAAAATCTAATAATATTAAAATGGCATTTACTTAATTTGAAAATGAAAAAAAAAAAACACTACGAGATATCTTGTAGTCGGCAGTTTTGTTTTGAATGGGTTAACCCTTTGCGGTCGATACCACCATAATGGCGACATTCGCAAGTCGCCGTAGAAGTCGGTGCTGTCAGCCTGTGGGCATGATGTCATTAATGATCATGAAGTAACTTTCTGTAATTTACACATAAAAAGTAAAAAATCTGATTATGCATCGTTGATGTTTTAACATTGCTTCAAGAAACCTCCTTCTTTTGTTTAGTAGTACTTGAAAAAAATACAGTTCCTCTACATATACAAATACTAATACTAATACAATTCCATTTTCTGGTTTGATGTTTATTCTGCTAAATTTCCTAGAGGTGGTACTTTCATCAGAGCAATTTCCCGATCGCAAAGGGTTAAACCCTTTGCACTTGGAATTTTTCTCGCTTAAAGCTTTCAGCAGCTCGGACTTTCTTTTTGCTGCATCTGACTCCTTCGGTCACATTTTTCACCATGGTGAGCAGTATCTTTTTATTTTTATCAGCCAAACAAACGGCTAAATACTGAAATCAACGAAACATTAAATTACATGCAACTAAGATTTAATTGGAAATTACAATCGCTTGATCTTCAGTGCAGTATATCGTTGGTGTGCCTGAGAGGCACACTTCGAGTACAACGCCAAACTTTGGCAGTGCCTGTGAGGAGTACTTCGAGTGCAAAGGGTTAAACGTTCATTATTCAGTCTGTCTAATAATTTGTAATTGTAATTCTTAGCCTTTTTGTGGCATCATCGTACTATAATATAATCCATTATTCATAATTTTATGTACTCCAAGGGCCTTGGCCCGTTTGTTGTTAAATAAATAAATAAATAAATAAATAAACTTTACTATTTCTTAACGCTTTGAGTATCTAGCATATCTTCTGAGCATTTCTATGAAACTCCAAGCTAATTTTTATCGATTTAGTCTTTGAATATAAACGTTAAAAAATGACAATGAAATTAATTAGTATTGAGATGTTATTGTTTTCATCAGACGCATCTATAAATATCTAACGAAATTCTTTTTATTTGAGCAAATAAAACCGTAACTCGTTCATGGTTAATTAGCATTTTGCTTAGGGGTTACCCAAAGCATTAAAGGAACCCGATCCCGAATGTTGTTTAGCATTTCACAAAGGCTTCTTCTCCTCTCGCGGGAGTTGGGGGGAAACGAAAGAATTCGCGCTAGCACTGTACATTGCCTCGCTCTTGCCGCGGCTTTACGTATCGGCAGCTTATTTACCTACGTACGTGTAGTACTCCCTTGTAGGTCGCGACCCGGACTTTATGATGCAAATCGATCCCGATCTACGACTGCTTTTGATATAACACGTCTACACGACGCTCTGGGGCCTGCCACGACCGCAACGATCGCGGCAAGCAGCCTTGGAGCGTTCGAAAACGAGTATGTATGTATACGTATGTACGTGTCGTACGATAATAATAATAATAGTAATAATAATAATACGTTTATATAAAATTAGCGACATCGTTCTCTGGCGAAAGAGGAATGGCAATACAATTCGCTACTAAAATACCATAGAAACCTGTGTTCCTTAAATAAATTAAATAAATATGCTATTTATACGTGTATGTATGTGTGTGTGTGTGTGTGTGTGTGTATGCGTGTGTCCTCTGTGTGTGTATATATATTATATTATATATCTATCTGTTTTTGTTTTCGAGACTAGAACGCGTTTCTCATATCTATCGACGTTCCTTCGTACGTTTTGTCTGTTTTAACGTAATTTATGTATGTATGTATGTTTAAGGCAAACTCACTTCACTTCCTCACACACGTACACCTTTCCCTTCCTCCGCATTCCTGTTCCTCTTTCCTCTCCCTCTATCCATTTGTATTCACTCTCTCCTCGATTCACTCTCTCCCAAACTCACGTATCTACTTTACTCGTGCCTCTTTCGCTCGGCTTCATTCTCACTCTCTCAGGTACGTACGCACACATGCACGCATTCGGTGTGACGTTCACGCGGATCACGTTCGTTGTTAATCGTTCCAGGCGGGGAGGGTGGAAGCTGCCAGTAGCGGTGGTTTTTCCCGGCGCAGAGTTCACAGAGATTCGTTCGCCAGCGAAATCGCACCCCTTCGACTCCGCTCCCTTTTTCGTCCTGAAAGGAGAAACGATAAATCGGTCAGAGAAAAGGATCTTCGCACAGCGGCCGCGAGAGCTGGCCATTCTTTTCCCTTTCGCCCCTCCTCCTCCTCCTCCACCCCATCTTCCTGCTCCTCTTCGTTCTTTCGGGGATGCAATTCGTTCGGTTGGAGATTCCATGTCGGGGATGTGGGTCGCGTGTTGGTTAGTTTCGTCACACGAAACTGAAGACGAGAGCTTGGCATTCCGCTGGTACACGTGGGTTGGCACGTTTTGCAATCGATTCTATATTTAACCCTTTGCGCTCGAGAGGCGACTGTCAGTCGGAAAATGATAGTTCCACAAATTGTCAGACTTTAGTTAGTTTGTTTGTTAGTTAGACTCAGAGGTTAAATAGTTACGTGTGTAAATTTTAGAATATTACTTAACTAAACTAAATGATATTCAATGTAGGCGAATGTTAGTAAATATTTTGCATTTGAAAATCTTTGAAGTTAGTTTTGAAGTTGATAGTTTAATGAATAAGTTAATATATAAGAATCAAATTCTGTATTTTTAACCCTTTGCACTCGGCTGTCCCCTCTCATGGGACATCGTAATCCTAGCATCTGATAGTTTCGCAAATTATTAGGCTTTAGTTCAGAACCGGACGTTAAATAGTCATATATGTAAATTTTAATATATGACTTAACTAAACTAAATGAAGTTTAATATACGTGAATCATATTAAATATTTCGAATTTGAACATTTTTGAAGTTAGTATCATTAAACGACTAACGATCACCTCTCGAGTGCAAAGGGTTAAATTCTGAATATTCATATGATCATTGATGATCTGTAGCTTTTGGTCGCGTTTAAACGCATTCAGTACGAGGCATAAAGTATTTAATGTCGCGTAAGTTTTGTCTTACACGCGATAATTCAACGTTTTCGGCCAACATCTCTTCAACGACCTAAGATTCTGTTTGACAGATTTACCGACGGGGCACTAAACGCGTTGAAAGCGACCTCTGACTGAAAGAGGTTAAGATCAGGGAAAAAATGCATGCTATACTTGCCGAGAGAACGTTTCGTTGAGCACACGCCTTGGCGGACGCGAAGAGTTTAAGATACACGCGGAGCGGGTGTAGGCCGAGGTTTGCTGTTGAACGGGCTCCGTTTAGAAGCCCTCGATATAGCCGTAGGCCTCGAGGATCGACATAATGAGGTAGAACACCCAGAGGAAAAAAAGGACCAGCGACGTGATCAGCTTCGGGACGAAAGGCCCGCCGAGTTCGCCGCCGATGCTCTTCGTCCGCCTTAGCAGGAGAACCAGGATCACCAGGCAAGCTTCTGTGCAGAACAACGTCACGCAGAAGGCCAAGCTGTTTGAAAGAACATCAGTTTTTCTTTATTAATGCTCAAGCGATAAATCGCTCGACTTCTCTTGTTCGTAGTGGATAGAATTACTCGTGTTTGAACGCGAAGGCAACATTCATTTAACGTCTTTATAACTTTTATATTATTCGATATTTCTTAACTTATTGATCGAGACGAATCTCAAAAGTATATTTATTTCAAGATTTTTTATCGGTTTTGTTTTACACGCATACTTATGCAATTACATGTTTAGAAATTTAATATTTTTGCTGTTTTTATACTATCAAGATAAGCTTCCAAGGACGTAAAACGAAGAACATATTTAAAATTCGTACTATGTTCTAAGCGCTTGTTAGTACTCAACCTACCACCAATCGTTTAAAGGTTGACGTCGACTATGTATTCAACCTATGCCTTTTAAGATTATAACGTGTTTCATACTTAAACCTGAAACTCCGATGGATGACGTCAAACGGAACAGAGACCAGTGTACTTTAACGTTTATTCTTAGAAATCGTTTTATAGTTCGAGTGACGCGTTGGCAAAGTTCGATGAATCATATTCCTTTTTTCGTCGCGCGTATACGGTGCGACTGGAGTCGTGTTTTCGGCTGATGGATGCAGAGCCGAATCGATCGATACGAGCTTACAAAAACGATCGAGAACATTACGACGCCATCTGTGCATACATTGCGCAACTACGTACCTTCGGTACCGCTTGTCTGCTAACGCGCATCTGTCGCCATTCGAGTGATATATGGCTCTACGGTGGATCGGTGTTGAATTATTTCGATTAAAAATCAATTTATTCGTTTTCTTTATAGTTTCGGTGTTAGTAGATAAGCTGTATAAAATAGATAATCGTTTTCTAATTTTTGTTCACGCTGCTTGTTGCCGAAGCAAATTCGATTTTAGTCGTGTGGAATATTTATGTTGTTTATTTTTAAATATTTATACAAAAGGAAAATACAGCCGGTACAGAGGGATCTTGTTTCAACGCATAAAGGGAAAGGTACGATAATAGGTTATCTCAATATAAAACGATTTATGCAATAATGCGAAAAAATAATAAGTTGCCTAAAAAGTGACGAATGTCATAAAAAACAAAACATAAAAATTGTAAGTGACGTGTTCTTTATTCTTTTTTATATTATTATATGAAAAAGACTTATTGCACGTATGTTATAAGGAAGGTACCTGTTAAATAAAGTTTAGCGGTTCTGGAAAGTAAGTGCTTCAAGGTTAGTCACGAGCAGTAGAACATATGTGTACGAGGAAGGCAAAGCACGCGCAGATAAAATGCAAGATACGTATATTTTCCTCGTCGTTGAAATTCATACGGGCGGCATGTTTCGGTATCAGCAAAACTGTAGCCGGCAAAATTGAGCACGGTTACCGAAACTTATCCACGACGTCTCGCATAGGAAGCGGTTGATTACGGCCATGAATAACGACTCGCACGCCGATCGAGCGCGCAGTCTGCGCCATGTAAATATTTATTATCAAATTGTCGGCCCACCGGCTGCTCCACTTTTCACGGAAAAACGGTTTGTGTTCGATGCACGTCGTAGGAATAGCGCTTTTCCCAGGGCTTCAGTGCTATACGTGAAAATTATAGTTTGTAATTCGAGGAAACGGAGACCTGTATTGATATTGGTTAGACCAACTGTAGAATATGCATTTAACCCTTTCCACTCGTATGTCATCGTACAAGTAACATTACATGTTTTACTGTTGCGCACGTATATCGCCATATAGTCGCCATCTTACATTTTATTATTATACATATATTTACATTAGTATTTCATTTTAGGGGCCATTTTTACAATATTTTCTTTTAATCTCCGTTTAAATGTGTGTGTATAAAATAAAATAAATAAATAAAAGATGAAAGTTGATTGGTAGGCTTCTGAAATATAGATACGAGTGCAAAGGATTAATATTTGATGGCGTCGTCATGTAAAATGGGGCAGTACAACATAGACGTTTTCGACATTCTTGGCGTGTCATGTTCGTTTATGCATTTATGTATAATTAAAATGTTTAAAACATTATACTACATTCGTAATATATTAAACATTTAAAGTACACTATAAAAATTTGAATTTACATAAAAATCTGTGGGCAGTAATCACAATTAATAAGATCAAAGCTTTCAAACGGTAGGTCACTTAAATTACTCGAACCGGATCGGTAACATTTGCATAAAAAATAAACTTTCGTCGACTTTACCAGAATTCTAATCTAAAGTTTGATTTCTTCGTCCAACTTCGTTTCGGGTCATAAAAATTCCACCAACAGGCACGTACATGTATACGTACTTACGTGTGTACACGATTTTATTCGCCAGTACTCTTTACGGTCACTCGTATCACGGAATATTCCGCTACCGAAAGCAACAATACGCGATTGGACGACTCTCGTGAATTCCCGAAAAGAAATCGAGACGTCCCGCCGCTTGGAAATCTAGGAATTTGTGCCCGGATGGGTCTCAATAGAATCGGCAGTCGTTTCGATATTTGACGTCACGGAAGTGGCCCGTATCGCGTGTTACGTCGAGTGCAACAATATCCCTGCCGATACGTCACGGATAACAATTTTCCGCAGCCAGAGAGAGGGAGACACTGTCACCGTTCCGGCTGGTCACGTTTCATCGCATAAATCGACAGGCGCGCGAGCCAGCCAGATAACTCCCTCTCTCTCTCTCTCTCTGTTGCGATCTCCGACCAAATTTCTTGAGAGAGAACATCGTCCATCGTTCGCGATCGTAAATGGGAAACGACGACTAGCTTATCTGGGTTACGTCCTCGTGTTTTACCTGATATTGTTTTGTTTCGCGTCCTCTTTCCCCTCCTACCTTTTGGTTGCCACTGTACCATACATCGATGCTGATCAGTATTTTGAACTTTAATTCTTTGAGGCACACGATTGTTAAAGAAAATAAAAACCTAAGTTGTACAGAATTTTTTTTAATACAAAAAAATAGAGACGAAAATTCATTTCAATTACAGTAGCGAACAAAAGTTTAAGACCAAAGGATCAAAAATAATAAATTAATTGATTAATAAGAAATAAGAGTATAAATAAAATTTACATTTTATGTTAATCAATGAATAGTGTTTTACTATAATGACAGTAAAAATGAATATACAGACAATATTTACAAATCATAAAATTATGTTTTACATTGTCTCCTGTAGTCTTAAATTTTTGTCCGTTATTGTATTAAAATATTAAACTGTTTGACTGAGTAATTTCAACTTTTCATGGTGGTTTAAAATATATTCCACCATATATAAAAAGCTAAGTAAAAGGTGGGATCAGTTTTAACCCAGCTAACCCCAAAAAGTTAAATCGTGTTCACAACGATCGCGGTGCTTCTCGCGAAACATTCTCCGAATGGTAGATTCATTTCGAAGGATAGCGAGCTACTAGGTTCGTTTTTACGATCGGACCGCGAATTCTTGCGGAAAAATATTTGCGGTATAAAAAGTGTGCTCTGTTAACCGTTTCCGGCATGGAATGCACGGAATGTTTTAGCTGTACCGGTATGAGAAAATAATTAAATCGAATTCCTTTACTGTTTGTGTCCCCTAAAGAAAATAATTACTGTTCTTTATATAGATACCTGCGTTAGTTCGAACCTTAATTTTTTATTATAGACACAATTAATGTTTTTCAAAGCATTCCTCTTTCAGCGTTAGTTTAAACCTTAATTTTTTATTATATATACAATTAATGTTTTTGAAAGTATTTCTCTCTCTCTTTTTAACTACATTTGGACATTTCTTTTAAGTATAATTTAACGTCGTCAGTACACTGTAGATTTTCATGCAAATTCTTGCTTTTACAAGCATAAATGGAGATTTGTCTCGCCCTCTACGTAACACGTGACTGTATAACTTTGCATATTATACGCATATTGTGTTTTGTTTCACTTTCAAATTTTCCATGAATGCATACGAATCTGCAGCCCGGTCGTCGGTTCACAAGCTACGGGAACTTTCACGTGGATCTAAAAATGTTTACACCGATGTCACACCGTGGGATCTACCAAACCGCGACGAATACCAAATACGAACGGTAAAAAAAAAAATTACGCCACCGTATTCGAAAGAGTTGGGGCCAAAAATAAAATACGTTTTTTTACGTGTATTTTATACAGCACGCGTTGATGATGTCGAAAATTGATCGAAATACCCTTAGTACCTTCCGATTGATGTACTAAAGTGGACCGTATTTGCATAAATTTTATTCCTATATTTGGAGATTGTTTATGGAGTACAGCACAGTTTGGATAACTGCTATTCTTTTTTGCTTGGATAAGTGCAACGTAGTTATCCCCGTTACTAAAGGAAGACAAAGATGAACGCAGAACTGGAGCCTTTTCTGGAACTGAAACTCGATCACGTTTTCATAGCTGCAATTCTTCGGTCCTGTGTTGACTATCACTTATCCAAGCTTTGCTGTACTAATTTTTGTTCGAGTTCCGACTGGATCGCAACGTTGGTAAGGAGTCTTGTAACAAGTTCTGTGCTCTAAGCACGCCCTCTTGGAGAGGGGTGTCTCGGTGACTTTTAGGGGTCCTCACCTTCTCCAACTTCCTCCAGGTGCTGACCAATTTGTCAGAGTTACCCTTTCAGAAGTTTCTCCCTTTATGCCACGTCCTCGGCTATTGAGTGGCGAAAGAAAGCGAATTTCCAGCTCGAGGGTAACAAATCACACTTTCCCTCACCAGAAAACATTTTAGTTCTTTTGCTACATGCTGAAGTTACTGTAAAAACCTAAGCTAAAAATAGCCTCTGTTTCACGTTCGTGTCATAAATCGTGTCAGCGAGGAGCGTTGACAAAGTGCTTAATCCTTTCGCTTTGGCAGTCCAGTTCACCGAAGTGTTCACAGATAGCCCTTAGCGGGGGGCTATGATATAAAAAGACAATTTTTCGAAACGCACGGACAGTCATTAGCATTTTTCCGAGTCCGTGTGGCCATACTTTGTTATATTCGTTTTAATAAAACCTGTGAGGAGTTACTTTATTTCTTTTACAAAATCGTCTTTCGTTCGTACAATACGGTTGTTATCTTACTAAAAACTAGCTATGCCCTTTTCCTCATGTTTTTATGGGCGCATCCCCACTTTGCATTTTCCCGAAAAACAAACCCGTCGTTGGTGCGGGCCTGGAAAGTGTAAGCGGCCGTGACCGAGCCTCGCGCGTACTCGGTCCCAACCCTTATTGGGGACCTCTGGTTTATGGTGGCCCTAATGACCACTTTGGCCATCGTTACCCCTGATTATCTGGTTCCCCTTACAAACCCAACCGTTTTCGTTGTTACATTTGATTTAAATCACGCACTCCCACCTCACATATTTTTAGATATTTATATATTTACAAGATGTCGGATATATCCGGCGCTCGAAGCGAAAGGGTTAAACAATTTGCACTGCGTCAGTTCAGGGATCTGGGAAACAGTACTGCAGCGTATATCGTAAAATTTATACGATTTCCTCAGGCTTGGCCTCGATGTAAAGCGTTCGATTCGGAAAGTTTGTACTGTTCTCGAAAGTCTATAACTTCGTTACAGCAAATCGACTCTGCTAAGCGCCAGTCCTCGAACTACTTCCGGCTCGAAAAGAGTTAAGAAAAAGCGTCGATCTGTTCGTTCAAGTTCAACGAGGTTCTCGTATCGAGTTCTTGGATTCTTCGCGAATCAGCTGAAGCGTATGGAGACTTTCCGACAACAGTTTTATCTTTCCACCTTTCGATGTAACGCGAGCTCGCATATATGATTAGGTTCAATCTGTACCGGTTGTTTCATATTCTGTCTATGTAAGTTTTGGAAGTGGAGCAATTTTTGTTCGAAAAGTAACGCAATTCGAAAGTATTTCTACACTTGAACATCGCAGGAAGGTAGCTGATTTACTATTTGTTAAGAAGGCGCTTAATGGTTTCATATCGTATCCGATTATCGTAGAATTGTTTAAATTTAATGTTCCCGCTAGAATATTACATCACTTTAAATTACCCCGTATTGAATACCATCGAACAAATTACGGCCTCTGTAATCTTTATAATCGGATGTTTATTCGCGCCAATACTGCCAATGGTTTAACTGAAATCTTCAACCATTGAATTCTATCACTTAAACTTTCATTACTTAGCATATCATTGTAATTTACCCAAAATTAGTCTTATAATCCCATAATAATTTCATTATGTAACATATCTTATCTTTAAAAGATACGTAACGAAAAGATACGTAATGTATCTTTTCTTTCTTTTGCCAATGGATTTAACCCCGTTAATAAATAAATAAATAAACAAAAAATAAATAAGTAAACAAATAAATAAATAAAAAATAAATAAACAAACAAAATAAATAAACAAAATAAATAAATAAACAAAATAAATAAATAAAAAATAAATAAATAAAAAATAAATAAATAAACAAATAAATTTTCTCGCGATCATAAATGTCGCTTTAACACGCGCAGCAATGGCGCGAGACGGTCTTCGAGCGGGACCTCTCTTTTTGAAGCAGCCTGTACAAACAGGATATCGAAAAGTAAGGGTGAATCGATACTGACTTGCCGGGCTCCACCAGAAACTGTTCGCCGTGGCAGGCATGGTAGATGGCCGCGATGCTCCACGCGATGCCGATCCCCAGGAAGACGTTCACCGCGTTACTTCCGGTCACGTTCCCCACGCTCGCGTCGGCGTACTTGTCCTGGCAGGCGGCCACCTTGCTCGCGAACGTGTCTGCAATAAAATCAAACGCTCAGATTTTCTTTTCCCCCGACGTCGTTGTTGCGCCCTTCCACCCTTTCCCCCTCGTGTTTTCTTTTCGCTGTCCCGTTTCCCTGCCGCGTTCGCGCTATTCCTCCTTCTCCCCATCGAGCGTATCGATTTTGAGGTACGTTTCGTTTACGCAAAAACAGGCAGGGAGCAGGGTGCTCGCAGTCTGGATTTTCTTTCAGGAAAACTGCAGTCTGCGTGAGAAAAGTTAACGTTATGCGATAGACGTAGCCTTAATTTATGAGCCTTAACAGTCTTAACTTCGTATAGAATGAAGCTACGTTTCACCGATTATTCTACTAATATTAACACTTAACTAACCGAAATGGGGAGATCCCCTAATTTTTCCTGAATAAACTGCTGTCACCGATTCTATTTACCATTGTTATTAATTAGTCTTGAATTTATTAAAAATTGTACTTTGGGAGAGCAAACATTTAACGAGCTATGAACAATACTAGTTCAAAATTAACTAATAACAAAAGTACACTGTATATTACATAGTTATATAATCGAAGTTTACAGTTATACGCTTAGACACAGAGTGAGTGCCGAAACAAAGGAAATTCGGCAGGTGACCCATTAAAGCACACAACATACGTTAATGCATGAGCATATTGTTTTGACACCGAGCCTATGTGTCTCTACGTAAAATGTTGCGATTTCTGCCTTTTGGTGTTCCAACACATCATACTAGTTTCTACGCCATAGATCTTGTCGTTTCTTCGACAGACCGCGTATTTGTTCCTCTTTCAGGTTTCCCGGCGAAATAAACGTCAGGAAAGATGTTATGCGGTAACGTGCACTAAGGCGTGACCCAGCAAAAGCACTAAAGCTAGCGGTGCACCGCGATTTGCGGCAGAACCTTGGCATAACTTGGACACTTCGTCCGTTGCAGTTTGCAGTTCGCTGTTACCGGCTTGCCGTGTTCGATATAAAGCCAACCTGAACGTTGTTTTAACGGCGAACCACGCGGGCGTAGCAATACGTCTCGACGAACGCGTAACCGGGACAGTTGTTTCCGTAACGCGAGTAAAGTGGAAAGTTATCGGCGACCGATGTCTGTTTATCAACAGCAACGTACTAAATGGTCATTTAACTCGTTGTAACAGAAGTTCAAGGCGAATTAACATGGTTTGTTTCTAAAATTTGTGTTCTATGTTAATCAATAATTAGTGTTCACCATAATGACGATAAAAATGAATAATTAAACAATATTTGCGAACCATAAAATTATGTTTTACATTGTCCTGTCGTCTTAAACTTTTGTTCGCTACTGTAGGTGTGATTCTGTAGCTATGATTTCGTGTCTTTTAGTTGCAAGTTAGTCGATCATCTTTTCGTTTCCCAATAGTACGCGGATGCGAGAACCAGCTGACGCAAATGGCCGCAGGGGGTTACACAAATCCGTATGCGTGTGTACTTTCGGATTAAATTCAGCCGCGTGTGCACGAGGATTCATTTCGGTTGCCAACCACGCTACTAAACTCACTGTACACCGGCAGGCAGCGTTTCACCGGAGAACTTCCGATACCGTGAACGACGGCAATTATTCCACCACTCGATGCCTGCTCGAGTATTGCTAAGTTCACGGAAACGGAGACAGAGGTTGACGGAATTATTGACGGTCGTGTCTCTTCCGTTTACTAGGGGGACTTCCGCTGATAGTAGTTACGGGCTGTCGACGTGCGACAGCGTCAGCGTGACTTTTAACCGTTACAAGGAGAGACCTCGCGCACATGTGGGGGTCGTCCATTTTATCTGAACTTTTTCTGGTGATTCTGGAGCGAAGATAAGTAGATATTTATGTAGGAGAAAAACAAATCGGTCGTTCGGATTGCTTTGCGCCGGGAATCGAACCTGAGATCTTTCGCTTGCTGGACGACTGCTTTAACCTCTAAGCTAACCAGCTAACCGGCAACTTTTTATTTTCCAGGCTATTTAACTCTTTCGGTACTGGAGAAATTTTCCATACACATGCGAAAAATACCGGCGGTTTTTATACGTTTTTGCAGTGGTACGGGAAATGCTTTCTATCAAAGTCAATCTTAAAGTATTCTTTTAGAAATTTTTATATATTATACGATTGTGTGACCCTATTCAAAAGAGTTGAAGGTAAGATTAAGTAATATCGATTTTTATATCTATTACCACTCAACTGCATCTCTTCACATATTATCTATAACAATTCTACCGCATTATAATTCTACATTCTACTTTAGAATGCGAGTGAGCTTATTTCAAATAAAAAATAACGACCAAACCAGCTCCTGCGAACGGAGCTTTATGATCTGATGGACGCTTAAATAAAAACGTCAGCACAGTCTTCTGCTTTTTTACGGTGTCTTTTACACCATACGGTCTTTTAACGTCTGAATTAAAAGGGTTAAGCGAACGCGCGATTAGGGTTGTTTTCGCTTGTCTAACAGGGCAATTTGTGAGTTAAGTATACAGTTTGAAGACTAGTTAGAGTCACGGAAAATTGATCGTTAAGATGGAACCTTTGGCACGATGCGATAGTGGGAGGCGATCCAGATGGCTGTTTCTTCGTTAATTAAAACCATCTTTGCTAGCCTATACGACGCGTGTCACCGGAAATTTTAATAGAGGGCGGTATCACGAAGAGGTGATGAGAATTTGATTATCGGAATAATTTGCACATTTCGTGACTTTCAGAACGACTATCGGTATCACCTTTCCTTGATACGAGGATAAACTGTTTATAAAACTTATTGTAAAAATTAAAGATGGTCGAATTAGTTAGTTGAAAATCATATATATATCATCTGTTGAAATCTAACACGAATCTTATTACAATTTAAATTGGACTTGAACTTAACCGTATTCTAACTGAAACTTGGCTGAAATTTAATACGAATCTAACCCTAACTTACAATTAGTCCGAACTAAATGTAAGCGAAAGGTTTCCGCTTTCCTTAAACGAAGTTTAAGAATTTTAAACTGCCACAAAAAATCATTACGACTGCGTACATGCATATGTACTTTGGGTGGTCACTGAGAGTGCCTAGACCGTAATTTATGGCTGAGCACTTGATGCGTCTCAAGTTGAAAGTACGAATTATTAAATATTAGAAAGTATGAATGCAACCTAGTGTCCCGAAGACACGCAGCTATCGGACGTCGAGGGATATATTGTTTATAGTATGCGTGGGAAAGTCTAGGAATGGGAAGCAACTTGACGTTGCGTCGCTTAAAGGATAGGACCTTTATCCTGAAGGATCTAATCACGATCTTGACCTTCCGGAAAGAGGACTGTGGTTGATTCCACGACACTTACCTCAGAACCTAGGTCGAGGGAGTATTTATCATATCTTTAACATATTTTTGATAATAATAGCAAGTCACAGTAAATCTAGGAAGATACAAAAAGTTAACCTTTTCGCGATAATAGACATTTGACGAGATCATATCTAAAAAAAGAAGTCGAGTGAACTAGAATAATTGTTTACATTGATGACTATCCTATTAATACGACCATACAATGTGTACGCAGCCCGTATTTTCCCGCGATTTCGTGGTTTGTGCCGGTCATTCGAATCGATTGCACGGCCATTAGAGCTCCTGGGCCCTTGGTATCGGGAAAATTCGTATAATTCCCAGCCGCAGGATTATTCGGGCAACTATTGGCTTTCCGCGCGACGCGTCCCGTACTTTTACGAGCGCGTCGGCCAACTTCCTCGCCGGCAACACAATCTCATCCATATTTACGTCTCGGTTGCATGGCGGGTCCGAGCCAAGGACCTAGCCAAGCTATCCGCGACCTCGTCGCGATCTTTGGAGATCGAGATTTTCTTTTGTTCGCTTTTGCGCACGTTTCCAGTGAGGCTGGTCCTCCTCCTCCTCCTCCTCGTGAAACATCCACCGCAATAGAGTTACAGTAGCGGACAAGAGTTTAAGACGAGAGGACAATGTAAAATATAGTTTTACGGTTTGCAAATGTGATCTATGTATTTGTGGTGTACAATACACAAAAGAAATACGGAGTGGAGGAAAGATGTACCTGAATCCGAGTGCTCGGGCCTCGAGTGTAATAAAGGAATTGGATATGATTCGAGGCCCGATGCAACTCGGAAAAGCCTTTTTCTCCCTGTCTTATTTCCCCAATCTTCGAGGATGAGGCGGTAGGCCTGTAAAAATGAATCTGGGGCGACATTCCTTCCTTGAGTCTCGAAGTGAAAACCTTGTCACACGATAGTTTAACGATATTTTAATAAAGGTATTATACGGTGAGTCAGTATTGGTCACTTTTTTTCTCAACGTCTCCAAATATTCATTTTTACTGCTACCACGGTAGAACGCTGTTTATCGATTAGCATAAAATACGAATTTCGTTTATCGTACTATTTCTCACGAACTAACTAATTTACTTTCGTTCACTCTTTGGACTTAAACTTTTGTTCGCTACTGTACGTCTCCGTAACGACAACGACGACGAGGAGGAGGTCCATCGATAAGTTTCGAGCGCTGTTATGACCGAGGTACAACGTTCGGCTGCTTCTTCCTTGGCCTCGTGAATCAGAATGCAGAGAAATGTTGTCGGATTGTATGGAAGTTTGGAGGACCACGAGCTCGATCGTGGGAAGATTTCGAAATGGAATCCGTTGCTTCTTGTTTTGGTTGGTTTTCCAGATACTTGGATCCATTGACGAATGTCTGGGTGATAGGAAGTATTGTTGAGACGCGGTGTACTGGATTTCGTGCTGATAATGCTGGCTTCACGCACTTCGCTTCCCAACGAGACACTTAACGTCGTCGGGACCGTTATAATGGGATGTGAAACTCACTGTTTGCGACTGAATGTTTGCAACTGAATGTTTGTATTTGACTGTTTACGATACATACATATTCCTCTATAATATCCAACATTAAATCCTGAAACTAATTCTGATTCTCCTTCAATTAAATCAAAAGCCGTTCGATTTAATTCAATTAAAGCTCTTATAATAAATATTAAATAAATAGGAAATAAGATAAAAATAAATTTAATATATTTTTGATACCCTACAATATCTTTAAATCTAAATCTTTCTCTTAATAACATAAAAATATATAATATTAAAAATATTCTAATTTCTAAAGATACTATTTGAGCTACAGACCGTAAAGATCCTAATATCCCATAATTTCTTCTCGATGACCAACCAATAAGTATTTATTGCTTTTATGTGACTGAATGTTTTAGTCTCAAGAACTACCTTGACATCCTCGCCTCGCATGATCGGCGAATATTTTCGGTTGCGATGGTTCGCGATAATACGATGGTTGAATTCGTAGAAATCGCAGGATCCTTCACGTCGCCACAGATGTTTACTTATAGTCCTCTCCGAGTCACCTATTGTAGTACCGACGTTGTCGAATTATTGAACGCGCTTACTTAGCGGTGTTAGGTCGCTTACTATTCTACTGTATTGGTTCCCCGGTAATTTGTAACGTAAACGTTTACACTTCAATATTCAGTGGGGTCAATGCGTTTAGCAATGAAATTTGAAATTGAGAAAGAGATTGTCGTTGATAAATGTAAAGTAAAACGCGTTTTACTTGCAAGTGGCTTTAGGTTGCTCTTCTATCGAACCCGCAAGGTGGTTAGATCATAGGAAAAGATACTGTTGTATGCCTGGCTATCATACACGCATCTACTCAAACAAGTTTGCTTATCGCAATAGGCATCCTCTTAACAGTCATCTGTTTCCAACTATCTTGCCGCTTACTAATACTTCATCCATTTCCTTTGATCCCTAAATCACTCGTACTCTTTGAACTCCAAATTTTCCTCACTTTATCTCATTCCTATTACTCAGTTTTACCGATCCTTAAAAGGATTAGAACGAAATCTAAAAATCAGACTTGCCCTAGAACAGCCATATCGTATAGTTGTATTAAATCTAATTAACCCTTTCACTACGAGCGATGCTCGCTACGTACGAGCGGTGACTATAGTCACCCCGTGAAATTTTGTGAACAGAGTATTATTGCATTATGCAATAATTTTTTAACCCTTTCCTTTCTACGACTGACTATAGTTACGCTCTGCGTAAGATTCCACGGTATTGAACGTACGACGGATAATTACAATTGTTCCATAAGTACACACTTTTGCCGTGGCAGCTTGTTCAGCGGGAATTGCTTGCCGAAAAATCCTCCCGTCGCGAAAGGGTTAACCTCACCGTCCGAAACTCTTCTCTTAAAAATCCCTCACGCGTTGCACTCATTTCCGCTAGCAGGAATACAACAATACATACAACGGAAGTTTTGTATTCGCTTTTAATAGGCAATGTTTAGAAATCAGACTTCGAATTAGACTAGAATTCGTGTGAATATTTGGAACTTATCTCGGAGGCTCGGTATACAGGATAGAACCAAAGATAGACCGGAAATGGATGGAGACAGGCCTTATAGACAACGTTCCCTATCGATTTCAGTACTCCGTGTACAATTGCAAGTGTGCAATACTAAAAACTCGGAAAATGCGAGGATACACGTTTAATCTGATAAGAAACGAAGCATATAGGCTACGAGACGGCTTAATAATTTTTTCGAGACGCCTCTGGGTAATGGAAATGCCAAAGACTTGTTCCTTTCCATCAGCGTTTGGTCGAGGACGAGCAACCTGGAACGGACAATTGATCGAAGCCTGTGAATTCGTTCGTTTCGCGTTGGTTTTGCATAAAATTGGATAACCCCGATTCGCGGCTGCCTTTGCCTCGACTCACGGCTACCTCATCCGGTAATGGTGGCCGGCGATCAAGGCCGGCTATAAATTTGCAGCTAAATAAAAGTTGTTGAAACGGAACAGCCGAATTATCGATATCTCTGCGGAGTTTTTAACGCGTTCCGTGTTTGAATTGAATTTTCCGTTCAAGCTATAGAATTTTCATTGCGAAACGGAAAACATTGGAAAAATGTCATTGTAGTGTAATATACTGACATGTAAATATTTCTTGCTTTGTTCTTTGATACATTTTACACTCTTCACCTTCTTTTTTGATAATTATGACTTTTGCTGAATTATATTTATTATTAGGCGTACGTCAGAAACAAAGTTATTAATCACAATAACGTGGGGCGCATACGCTCCACACGCAATATCGGCGAAATCTAAACTGGCACGGAACGTATTAATAACCGTTATCGTGTTCGTCCTTTTTTCCCCTAGGAATAGTCCGCAGTGAATGAAACAATTAACGTTGGGGGGACCAAACGAACCGGAAACCGAAATTCGAGTTCACGGTCCGACGTAGTTTTCTCAATTTCTCTCGAATACCCCAGTCGCGCTGTGGAAACAATTATTTCGATCGTGATTCTTGTTGAAAATTAATTGAAGAATTACCGTTTTGTTTTTTTAGACTGATATAGTGTTTAGATCTTTACTGGTTACATTTTTATAAGTACTCCTTTCGCTTTATTTTTCGTTAATTTTCTTTCGTTTCTCTTAATGCACACAGCATATTTGTAAATTATCAAAGAATTTAGAGGAAAAATCTTATTTGCATCAGATTTATACAAATATTTTCATCACTAGTAAATTAACTATCTCTTAGTTTACTAAAACAGTACGTTCCTATTTAAATTTAAATCTCCAGAAATTTCAATAATTAGTTATCAGTTCAATAAATATTGTTAACAAAAATCGACAAGAATATTCGCACAGATTTAACCCTTTGCACAGGCAAGTCCTAAGAATGATAGTTCCACAAATTTGTAGTCCCAAATAGTGAAACACACGCATACTTAAATTTTAGTCCATTCCTTAGCTAAACTGAATGAAATTCATTATAAACGAGTCTCAGTCTCCATCTTGCACTTGAAAATCTTTGAAACTAGCATCGCTGAGATACTAAGAGTCATCTCTCGCTTGCAAAGAGTTAACTGAAATTTAACATGAAAATCAATGCAGTTGGGTACAACAGAAATGTTGCGATTTCCGGAAACATTCGGTAGCACGCTTAGAGGGCAGTCTGTAATTTTCACACGATAACCTGAAAAGGTTCGTCCCGCTTATCGGTCAGGGTGCAGAGGGTGGAGGGTAGGGGGTCAAGGGAGACAGCGCGACCTCGAAGCGAGCGCATTGTTCAAGCTCACAAAGGCTGGGCGCAATAAATTATCACCAGGCTCGGGTATGCCTCCGCCGCATATTACCAGCCACCTTATATAGTAACCCCTAAAATCCTGCCCGAATATGGGACAAGCCAGCGAAGGCGGAACCACGGCGGGCGCCGCGATTCGCTGATAAATTCACGTTGCTCGTGTTAATTGCAATTCGCAATTCCCACGAACCAGCCTTCCAATCCGTTGACTCGCCTTTTCTTTTGCATTTTGTTTCTTTCGAACCTCTCGAGGTCAGGGTTACTTCCATTGATTTGTTCCACACGATACCAGCGATTACACAAATACAGGCGACCCTCGACTTTCGCACAATTCGCTTTTTCGCAGATTTTTAAAAATTCAATTTTTTAACCCTTTCCCTACAAGCGGAGGCTATAGTCACTCAACGACTGACGCTTGCTACGTATGAGCGGTGACTATAGTCACCCCGTGAAATTTCGCGAACAGAGTATTATTGCATTATGCGATAATTTTTTAACCCTTTTCTTTCTACGACCGATTACAGTTACGCTCTGCGTAAGATTCCGCGGTAATGAACGTACGACGGGCAATTGCAATTGTTCCGTAACTGCACACTTTTGGCATGGCGGCTTGTTCAGCAGGAGTTGTGCGCCGAAGAATCCTCCCGTAGCGAAAGGGTTAAGCTTTTGCGGTCGAATGTCCCCTCTGAGGGGACATCATGAGTCGACCTGGCTACTGGGTTTCCCCCTTTCAGGGGACATCAGATTTTAGCCATCAGATTACGATGTTATTCCGATCAATACTTTAAAACACAGTTTTTGGTGCATACTTTTTTACATCCTTCTACTTTCGAACATTCAACATTTGCACACACTTTCAGAAACCAATTGCGTGCGAAAGCCGAGGGGCGCCTGTATTTTGTCCCTCGTTGAAATTAAGCGAGATAGAGGCGAATGTGTTCGTCGTGCGAATTTCACGGTTCCACCGATGAGAATAAGCGTTTCCGGTGATGGTTCGTTTTCTCTGGTAAGGTCGGGTGTCGGCCGGGAACGAATAGAATCGTCCTGGAAACGCATCGCCGCGTGAAAACCGGGGGCAACGACGTGCGAACGCGTTTATCACTCGGCTGTGTGCGTTTCTACGTGCTTGTCAACAGACGGTCCTGCTCGTGCGGGCATGATTATCGATGTAAATGTAGTTCAGCTTTTATCTATCTATCTTCAACTCGTTTGCCTCTTCACGATCCATCGCTCGCCTGGTTCTCGGGATTTTTATTTTCTAAGTTTTTGTAGTTGTGCTTCTCGAACATCTCTGTGGTCGACCGTATCTTTCTATGCTAATTGTATTCGTTTCAAGCCCCCTTTCTGCTATACCAATTTCAAATGTTCCATATTTGTGCTAATGCCAAATTCTATATCCTAATCGTACATTTTTAATACCTATAATAATTTTATAATTTTCCTATCTGTATCAATTTATTAATTTACAGTTATGCTAGTTCCAAATATTTCATATCTATACTAATAGTTTCGATACCTGAAATAATTACATAATTTTCCTATCTAAATTAATTTATTAATTCACACAATCTTTCATAACTATACTAACAGTTTCGATACCTACAATAATTTCATAATTTTCCTATCTAAATTAATTTATTAATTCACAGTTATGCTAGTTCCAAATCTTTCATATCCATACCAACCTTATAGTTTCAATGCCTGCAATAATTTCATAATTTTCCTATCAATATTAATTTCAATTCTTCCGTACCTGTACCACTGTATACCAATTTCAAATATTTACGCCACCCAGCCGTGGCCATTTTGTGACGAAGAGCCCTGGCTGCCGCTGCGATTTCAGGATTTCGTATATTGTTATCGTGAATTATGCCAGCTTCAACAGCGGAAGTGGGGGTTCAGCTTAAAGCGAGCATTACAACCCCCCCCCCTCCCCTTCCGTCGATATCATTTTCTTTTATTGATTTGGCACGACGCATTGTTAGCGATAATTGGCCAGGACATTTGTCATTAGTGTACGGGGCGCGATATATCAAGCGCGAACACACACTTTATTCCAGTTTCGCGTGCATCAGGAAATGCACGATATTTATCGATCTGCCTTCCCGTTACCTGTGCACCGATGTTCGAGCGACGCATGCATTCACACAGCACGACAGAATTTATAGTTATGTCAAGAAGATGTCGCTCGTACACTCCCGTTCATAATTCATCGGGCATGCAAGATGAACTTAACCTTTAACCGGTGCCACGAAGGTCCAACGGAGCTCGTAACATTTTTAAGCTAGCTACACGCGTGCACGATGAAATTTTATTTACAATGCTTAGATATTTTTCCAAAAATATAAATAAATAGGAACAAATTCGAGTAAGGTGTGAGTGTTGGTTTTACGTGCACGAGAGGGAGATTGAATTTGATGTATGCGAGTCCTTTGTCTAGTGTTTCGTTAGGTAGTTTATGGTGTACAGTAGCGAACAAAAGTTTAAGACCAAAGGGTAAAAGAAAACAAATTAATAACTGAGTGTAAAAATCAAATATATCTTCAGATTAAATATATATTGTTCTGTGTTAAATTGCAAAATTAACAAGAGACGTTATTCATCATATTCTACCCACATAAGGTAGATTGGATCAGGGTTGCTCATCGATTGGGTGTTAAAACAAAGTTTGCGTTACAGACGCCTGATGAAACTATCACTAAACTAATTATTAATTTCCATATCTACTATCCTGTCTCGAAACTTTGTCGACTACCCGTCACGATAAACATTTTCTTCGTGATTGTAGATAGTATCGTAGTTAATTCTAGATTTTAAGAGAAAGTGGCGACGCTCGATGTCCCCGGAAAATGCCCAAATATGATTATATTTCTGAAATGAACCCAAATATGGGCATATTTGAAGGATTTTTCTGAGGTGCCTGATGGAAGAAAGGACAAGGATCAGCGAGAGCTTTTCTCTCTGGCAGAAATGGGTTGCGTTGAACGAAATGTTGGAGCGTGTAGCAGAGTTGTACGAAGATTTAAAATTATACACCGTATTGTAATCATTTTCCCTTCTTAATCCATAATAAACAATTCTTATTTTTATAACACTACATAATTTACAAGCGTTCGGTTGCTTCTGAACGGGAATGTACTCACGTCCGCGTGAACGTGTGCACGCACGTTTGGCGAGTTTTGTGAAAACAAAAAGAGAGAGAAGGAAAAGGGAGAGAGAAGAGGTCTCTACTCTAAAGGAAGAAACTTCCAGACGGGCTCTTTCCGGCGAGCAAACGAGCCTCGAAAAGGGAAGAAAAGGTAAAAATTGCGAAGGGGAAGGCCCGGTTTGAAAAGCGATGAAAGGGACCTCTGCTTATCGCGGCTTTTCTCTTCTGCCCGGGCACAATAAGCTGATACTTGATTTCGCTCAAAAGGGGTCGCTGAAAAAGCGCGTCTTGACCGTGCCGTTACAAATTTTTCCCGACCTCCTTTTTTCCACCATCCCCGCCCCGTCACGCGGCATAAACGCGTTCGAGCGAGCTTTGGTCTGAATGGCGGCTTCCTTTCAATGAAAACCGGCAGTTCGCTCGTGTAAACGGGCCAACAAATTAACATTATGATCTTTAATTAAAAAAATTCACCGTAAAGATTCAGTGGTTGGCGGTACAAGAGGGTTGTGCCTTTTTACTTCTTCGCATTCAAGCGAGGCAGTGTTCACTTTGTTAATTACCGACCGTGTATGGAACGAGAGAGCTAATTGTCCGGATTACGGGAATTTGGTACACGTGAATTTTTACAACTGTACGATGATTGGGTTTTAAGTTACTTTCGAGGTGCAAAACGAGGGCGTGTTTGAACCGAAAGAGGAACGCACGGTTATGTTTTGGGTTAGGTTTACACGAGTGTTTTAGATCAAGCGAATTGTATAATTAATTTATCACGTTTAACTTAATCAGAACGTACACAATGCTTGAAATGATACATAATAAATAGAAAAATTAATTTAACCTTCTATGTTCTATAATTGCTTAAAAAAAAAAAATTACATTTTTTTGAATAGTATTTTTTTTATCGAATTTATATGATACCCACTCTCCAACACGTCTACTAAATATGTACTTTTACGTGATCTGCGCTTCAGTGGCAGACTTTAAAAAAACGTAAAAGTATGTTTCTCGCATGCAATGTGTTGAAAAAAATCCAGTCGTATTATTGGAAATGGAGTTTTATATTCCTTAAATAAAGTACACTCTTATTTAAAATGTTATAATACTGTATTATGTAGCACGAGAAAGAGCAATCGTGACCGAACCTTGCGAGCTTGGTCATGAGACTAGCAAAACGCAGTGGTCGAAATTCCTACAACCCCGTCTGGATCCTTCAGCCCCTGCAGTTCTGTTTCTGAACGTTTTTAAACTTTCTACAATGCCAGATGTGGCTTGGGTTCTTAGAAAAAGCCCTTGAGAAAGTACGTTAAGAGGAAGCTGCTTTACGGTTAATTTTTGCTTCGTAGTATTTCTCTATTCAGTTTCTAACAATTACGATAAATTATGAAAATTGCAGTGATCGGTGAACGTATTCGTCAGAGAAATTATTAAACGTTAAATTTGTAATAGCTAGTCACTGTTTTTTAACGTTTTCAAACTTTCTAAAATGACAGGTTCTTGGATTTCAATTAAGTTCTTGAAAAAAGCCCTTGTGAATGTACGTTAAAAGGAAGCTGCTTTATGGTTAATTTTTGCTTCGTAGCATTTCTCTATTCAATTTCAAACACATGCAAACTTCAGAAAATAAAGGCGTTCAACACGCGGCATTGAAATTTCAAGAGGTTCGATTGTGAAGCAGACTAACGGCCGCTGCCGTTGCAATTCATAAAAATTGAACGGAACCGCCCCGGAGACGGAGCTCCCTTGTTTCCCTTTCCTGTTTAACTTTCAGACCTCGGACGTCTACCTCGTGGCTTAAGCGACGCCGAAGAATTCCCCGCGCGACTCTTTCCTTTGCCCACCGACACTGACTCGACTCGCGAAAGGAGACCTCGGGGAGGCCGCGTTTCGACCTAACCCGGACAGGGCAACCTCCAAAGTGACGGCGATCGCCTGCAAGATTTATCGCACGGCTCAAACGTATCCGGTCGCCGCCGTTTCCCTGCTTTCATCTCGACGCCGCGCCCTCCTGTCGAGGGGTGAGAAGCAACCGAAAGAAGAGCGGTCTGGCCTCTGGAAAAGCCGATTATACGGCATATTTCGCGATAAATTGTACGTCGTTCGAATTTTATCGACATCCCTCGTTCGATGCTTTCATTGTCGACCTTTAACCCTTTGACCGCTGAATATACTAGGTCGAAATGCATTATTGTTACTCGTACACTAGTAATTGTGTTGCAGTCAGTGAAAGATTAAAAAACAAACGCGTATGAATGTTGAATATTCCAAGGAGCGGGGATAATAATTGTCAGTTAGAGAGTAGTAATAAATTGTCATATAAAAAGAAAGTACTGTAGTAGATTTCGCCAGACGCATATATGCGTCTATAGCAGTGAAAGGGTTAACTCTGTTGAAATCTGCCCCTGCGATGATTATAGTATTTGAAATCCAGGAAGTCTGTTTATTAGTGTTGAAGCCGTCCCTGCGAAGGCCACGGTATTTGTAAATGCAAGGGTTTTGAGTGTAGGCCTGGGTCACATTTTATCTGCATGGTGGCCTGTGGCCCAGTGTGTGTGTCATTGGGACGAGGGATGCTTTTCAGATGTTTCTTTCTCTTCGGTTGGGGGTTCCTGGCTTGCGTTGCCCCCACCCACGGTTGGACCGAGGCAGTTGTTTTTCGAGTGGAATGACTGCAAGGCGATGCTTTTTTTGCCGCGGGTGTCAGTCCTAAACGAGCAATCGAAACCATCGGCTGCGCCAACCTCGTGCCTGAGATAGCTTTGCATATATTTCACAAAATAACATTCGCTCGAATCAACTGCGTTATTTAACAATTAGCTTAACGCTTTTTGCCATACAAATAAAATGGAATTTAATGAGTCTCAAAAGCTTTTTCAGTTGCGTCAAACGCAACATTATTACTATTGATTTTCGTCTTAGAATGTCGCATAGAGTTACCCCTTCAATTTTCTCCCAACTTCGTCCGAACACATAAAGGAGTCGCGCGGTGCTTACCGGGAATGCTGGTGCCAAGAGCGACGAAGACCACCGCGGTGACGGAGTCCTTGATGCCCAGGGTGCAGCCAAAGTAGGATGCGATGTCGCCGATCACCGCTGTCACCACACCGATCCCGAATATGCTGATCACGAAGCACAGGTAACCTCCAGCGATATCTGAAAACCGATACAGACCGGTTTCAGTGAATTACAAACACTCTGCTGAATGACGAACCCTATCAGATTTCCTACCGATTATTTCTCTGCCGGTATATACGTGTCACAGTGTTTTGATTCGGTATACAGGTGTGTATACCTACACGTACATCTACACGTATATCTACACGTATAAAAAGCCATATCCTAACTGATTCACCGATTCATCATCGCAGAGCCTAAACTATTTAAGCTAGAAACATGAGGTTTGGACAATTGGGTTCCTTTTATGACTAAGGAAGGATTTCTTGATATTCCACCCCTAAGAGGTTTAAATAGGGGTTGAAAGGTTGTTTGAAAACAATATTAACGTATTAAAGTAGATGAATGTTATTTATAGATAGTTTTGTAATAAATTCAGCTAAGGTTCAAAAATTCAAAGCTATTAAAAATTACGAGTTGTACTCAAAACTTTCGGGGTGATCCTAGTTTCGGTATGAAAACAGTGGATTAATCGCTTTATTTATTATCTCATCGCCGAAAAATTGCATAGCTCTATCGGTGAACGTTATATGCATTCTTACGAGCGCATTGCTTTAAACAGTCGCCAACGAGAAATTTGTCGACGATCACAGCTAAGCAATGTCGGGTCACTCCGTAGAATTATTGGAAGCTAAAATTCCCTAAGCAATTTGTCTCTAGAACGAACAGAGTTCTCTCAATTAATCCCTTGGCATACAATGACGAGTTAGGGTTGTCATTCACATCATATGCCACAGTAGACTTTAACGAGTTTGATTCGTTAAGGGCTGTTTTCAACGAACGCCGTGCAGTATATAATTAGATTATTCAATTATTTCACTGGTGCGTCGATTCTGTTTTGTTTAAAATATTCAACAAGCTCCCCCCTCCCTCCTTTCAAAAAGAATTTCAAAATAAAATGTTCTGTTTCCAAGCTTGCACGTGACCGTTCAGTTGAGACAAATTAAGTAGTATTTTTCGGACGCATCAAATTCCGTTTCAGTTGTATGCCAAGGAGTTAAGTGGATCGTGTCTCGTAAGAAACAGCAACAGAGAAAGATGTTGGTTGCATCCATTCCACCGCGAGCCATTCTTAACGAAAGGAGCAAGCGGAGTTGCTTGAATTAAACAACGTGTTGACGTTTGTATGCGCGACGCGCTCGCACACAGGCATGTTTATTGCGTTAATTAAGCCGAGTCCGAGAGGTCGCCTGCTTTTTTCCTCCCCGAGCTCTTTTGTGTTTCGGTTAACTGCTCGCTTCGGAGGTAATTAAGCCGCTCGCGATTAATCTCTGTCTCCGTTTAAGGTCCGCCAAGCACCCGAACGTATAAATTATTCGGGATCGGTTTGTTTGTTTATATCGACCATTTACACGTGTTGGAAAATTGGGTTTACTTTGTAAACTTTATTACTGTTAGAAAGATACATTGTATATTGCGTCGATCGGCTTATGTTTCCAGGACTCGCAGCGGTGGGATCGCGCTGGATCGTATTCTTTTGTTTTTTGTATCATTATATATTTGGTAGGAGTTCTCGACATGGAGTAGTCCACATACGTTATGCTGTATAAAAATACCTAATATAAAATATACTCTTGAATCCCTCTCCGTCTTCTTCTTCTTTTTTTGACAATTACAAAGTGTAAAACACAGGAAACTCGCGTTTCATAGGCATTAAGGTATCATAGTATTTCGAATACGAGTGTGTGGCTGTTGTGGAAGAGAAAAGGAATGGTAAGGGGGGTGTTTCGTCCAGGGCCTGCTAGTGGACTCGTCAAGTAAGGTTTACCTAGAAGGCCCCTGCTTTAGACACGGGGATAGGAAGGGACAGGTCAGAATTTGAACAGTGGCTCCAAAAAGTATTCATACACTGTATGATAAGGAAATTCACCTAATCTTGAAATTCTGATTTCAATAAAATTTTGTGTGCGTACAGAACATAGTGTGTCCTGCGTGGAGCAATTTTTTGGCGGCAAAATATCCTTTAAGGACCCTGACAACGAACATCAAAGTTTCAATGATTGTTCATGCTTTGAATACAAGCTTTTCTGGGTTCTTTTTTTATGGCAGGGTGATAGAGTATTATAAGTTAAACATTTTCTATTCGAAAGGTTTTGTTTCATTACGTATCATTACAAAGTTATCCTTAAAAAATGAGAGGAAGTTCAGAAAGTTCAACGGTGGTTTCACCCCTTTAAAATGGCATTTAAATGAAAAGAAGAGATTAATTCATACGTATACTATCACGATCTTCATACCTACAAAGTTTTATTAAACACTTTTATTAGACTCAGAATTGCAAGGTTAAACAAATTTATTTGTCACATGGTGTACGAATATTTTTTGGAGCCACTGTACATATAGAAATTGAGGCGGACTCGAACATTTGCGAGAAACGTGGTTGCTAAATCCCTCCTAGTGGCGAGGACAGGAAGGTCGCCACAAGTGTATTTTATTTAGCGATATAAAATCCCATTTCCAATGCAGACCTTTCGAATTCACTACACGATCTTTGCAAAGACGAATTTCAACAGTTCATCCGTCTATTTATTTATTACGTGACGGGCGAACACGTCGGAAGGGAATCGGCAAACACGTCGAACACACGCTGTTTATCCGAAGCATAACCGGGGATCCCTCCGCGCGACGCGACCCGAGCGTCGTTCCCCTAATTTTGATTAGCGTACTCCAAACTCGCCTGTGTTTGCTAATCAGCATAAGCTCCCCGAAGTTCATGCTAAGTAAACGCGGGGAGATTAAGGATACCTGGTTGAACCGGCGCCTGAGAACGATGCTCGTCGTGTACCGTCGAACAATGGATAGCATAAATAGGATTTAATGGATTACTCGAAATTATTAAACGATTACCTTAATGCTCTCTTAATGCTTTAAGATGGTGCAAAAATATTTTTAGATGTTTCATTCGTTTAATAGGGCAACGAGTTTGATAAATAATCGTATTGTATAAGCACTGTATTCAACGGAAGCGATAAATCTTTTTGCGAACGTGTTGAATATTCAGCGACTCAAATCGATCAAACGGTTTGGTTGCATCGTGTATCAAGTCTAGTCGTGAATTCGCTGTTAACAGTATTCAAAGCTACGTGTTCACAAAGAATTGTAATAAAAGAGAATATTTGATGAATTTTATGAATAACTGTTAGTTAAACTAAAACGACTGTTGTAACAGGGAAATTCGCTGTTAACAGTTTTCGAAGCAACGTGTTCACAAAGAATTGTAATGAAGGAGAATATTTGATCGAATTTGTGAATTACTGTATATTTTGTGAGAGGTCTAGAAGGAGATGTAAATTTTCGAAATCTAAACGAGGGACAACGATTCCGTAAATATGTTTATTTAGCAAAGGTTTATCGTTAACTGTTCGTTACTGCCCTGCGGTCATGACGATACACTCTTTTTTCTTTTCATTACAATATTTAAAAATATTCGAATTCAACGTGCTTTTACTTACAATTTAAACTAAAACGGCTAGTCCAACTGAGAAAATTCATTGTTAACAGTTTTCGAAGCAACGTGTTCACAAAAAACTGCAATAATCCGATCAGTTTGACGAATATTTAAACTAAGTTGATTAAAAATTAACTTTTGCCTCCACAGGAATATTTCTTTAAATATGCTTAAGTAACTTCCACCACATTAGAACGAATTTAACCTTCTCGGGATCGGTCGCTGGCGAATTGTTAAGCTTTATCCATGGAGAAGCAACGCTGGGATTCGAACGCTGTCGCGTGTCCTGCGACCGTCTCGTTAAAAAGTTTCGCAGCCTTGTTCAGGCATCCGAACGGCCAGCTACGTGCGTTTCAATCCTTGATGGATCACCTCGATTTCCATTCGTGCTGAATTATTTCCCCGCATTCCTGCCTGGGAACCGTAGCCTTGACAGCCTTGGCCGATCGATATAGACGGATTCCGCGAGGCAAATGGAAGCGTCGTGTTATCACTGCGATTTGCATTCCGCGCGCTCGCTCCTTTTTTTTGTCTTTTTTTTTTCTCACCAAAATCGATCCGTCCAACAGCAGCGGGGACTGTTCACGCTCGATCAATCTGTATCAACAAGTTCGGCCAGCCATGCACTTGCACGGGAACGAGCTGCATTCGTGGATATTGTTGTATGCCTGGCTATCGTACTCGTATCTACTCAAACAAGCCTGCTTATCGCAACAGTCAGCCTCTCACAGCTATCTCTTTTCAAATATTCTGTCGCTTGCTAATAATTCATTCATGTTCTTTGATCCCTAAATTACTCGTACTTCTTAAATTTCAAATTTTCTTTACCGATTCTTTTTATTTACTTTTTATTTATTTATTTATTTATTTACTTTACCGATTTTACCGATTCTCAACACTTTACAGACCACATAACTTATTGCACACGCACTCCCAATCGGCTCATTTTGGCGTGGATACATCGCTAATGAATTGATTACAATGATTTTTTTTTTTGCGTAACTGATAGTTTAATATCTCTTTACAGTATATATACGATATCACTCGAAACATTCACTTTCGCGTAAGGAAACATTACAAAATTTACAGACTAATTGTAAGTATGTAAAAGCCGATTAATAGGCTTCCAGTCGGTAAAGTGTTAAAAGGACCAGGACGTAACCCAAAGAGACAGAATTGTCCTAGAACAACCGTATCAAATAATTGTATTAAATCTGATTAATCTTGCCGTACAAAACTGTTCTCTTAAAAATCCCTCACGTGTTGCACTCGTTCTCGCCTTCGAGAATGCAACAATATCGCGCAGCTCCCGTCAAAGGGGATTCCTCGCGTTCATCGGCGTTTCAGCTGTTTTTCCGTATCACGAAGCCGAGACAAAGGTAATTAGGCCGCCCGGTTAATGAGACCCTCGAGCGCAACTCGAATTAAATAAAGCGAACGAACAGAATTACTGTTAAGGGAAACTGTTGAGCAGCGGGTGCACGCTTGTCTGTCGTCTCGGTAAATTCGAAATTGTCGCGACGACGCGACGTGGCGCACGTTTAACTCTCGAACTTTAATAGGGCGGAGTTTCCATACCTGTTGTACACACACACGCGCATACACGCGTGCGGAAACAAACACACGCATAGCGATGGACACGATCGCAGCAGCTGCATTGGTAGACGCGCGAGTTTACCCGACTGCCGTTAAGGCGTAATCTGAACAACGAGCTTTTTGCGAGCTCGTCATCGATGTCAAACGAGCTGATCATTAGAGGGAGCGGTTTATCTCCGCTGGATGCTCGCTTACCAACCGCCGGAACGCTGGCTTAGGATCCAGATCGAGCGACTCGTGTAACCGGCGGGATTAGGACAGAAATCCTTCCGCCGTAAATGCGTCCCGGCGTGTCGAAGATGTCTCTCAGCCCTAATCCGTCTCGTACCGGAACTCCTGATTCTCATTCGACATGCAACGCTTGTTAAGTCCGCTTTAGTTCCTGCGATAATACTAAAAATTACCCGGGGGACGATGTTCTTGAATTAAGGAAACATCTTCGAAAAATCAGCTACTCACAATAGCGGACAAAAGTTGAAAACCAACTTTTTTTGAAGTTGAAAACTGGTCAAAAAAAATAAATTAATTAATATTTAGGTACAAAAAATATTTACTTCTACTTGAAAACTCTACATGCTGAAATGGTTTAGGGACACGGTAGCCAGGTATAAAATGTTCGCACTGTCGCCACGTTCTCCAGTTTTTTTCTGTTCCTCTTGTGCGTCGGTCGTATAGATACCATCGACACTTTTTCAATAATTAATTAAAAATCAAAACACTTATTCAATTTCTAACATGGAGGGTAGGAGGTCGCAAAAGTTCGCCAAATGACGAATCTTCTTCAGAATAAAAACAAAGGGAACTCCCGCCGAAATTCCTACGATCCTGTCCGGGTGCTTTAGTCCTTTTGTTCTGTATCTTAACGTTTTCTTACTTTATAAATTGCCAGAAGTGATTTGGGTTCTTGGAAGACACCCTTCAGATTAAGAAACAGCTGGTTTTCGGTTAATTTTTGTTTCGTAACATTTCTGTATTCAATTTCCAACATGGAGTATAGGAGATCGCAAAAATTCGCGAAGTTCTCCAGATGACGAATCTTCTTCAGAACAGGAACAAAGGGAATTCCCGTCAAAATTCTTACGATCCTGTCTGGGTGCTTTAGTCCCTTTGTTCTGTATGTTAACGTTTTCTTACTTTCTAAATTGCCAGAAGTAGTTTGGGTTCTTGGAAGAAACCCTTCAGATTAAGAAACAGCTGGTTTTCGATTAATTTTTGCTTCGTAACATTTCTGTATTCAATTTCCAACATGGAGTGTAGGAGATCGCAAAAATTCGCGAAGTTCTCCAGATGACGAATTGTCTTCAGAACAGGAACAAAGGGAATTCTCGTCGAAGTTGGTACGCGTTTCCGATAAGGTCAACGATTCCGTTCAAAGGTTCGATTACTTTTGGAGCTCGTGCCACGGACGGATGGCCAGCAATAGCTGGAACCCGTTGACGGTTCCGCGGAATTTTATTCCGTTCCCCCGAAAGTCTGTCTCCTCTCGACGTCTACGTATCTAAAGTTCGTAAACAGGGTCGGTTAACCGCCACCGTTCCAGAATTTGTGTCCGACGTCTGATCCTCCCGGAGATCCTCGAAACCTAGCGAGCCGCGAGCGAACTTTCCTGCAGGATTTCCAAACTTCGTAACGACTGTAGTTCGTACGACCACGTGCGAACGCGCTTGCATCTCTGAAACCGCCTCGGAAACGGTACGCTTGCTGGACGATATAATTAATTCTGTTTTTGTTTGGGCGAAGCAGAGATGAGCTGGCTGGCGTCTTAACACCTAACCGACGGTTTTCCGCGTTCCCCGGATATTCGTGAACTTCCAACGTGTTGTCGTATATGTGGGTAGGGTGGGATTAGAGAATTATGATGAATTCGGTTGATCAGAGGTGAACACAAATTGTTTATTAGTTTATTGGATTAAATATATATAAATATATTCTATTTTTACTGTATCACTTTATCTCTTTACTTGTTTCTCGTTCGCTCTTTACTCGCTCGACGATGCCCCCTGACCTGCGTACTCTTTTCAACTGTCTCATCAGGACACACTTCTTTTTCTTATCGATTTTGTTGAAAATTATGGAAATTGAAAATTAACAAAATATTTTCCTAAATATTCTATCAAATATATAAATAATGTAAATTGATTACAGTTATTTCTAGTTATAGAATAAGTTATTGTACACGTCACTTCTTTTTTACGCTAAGTTTAATTATGTATGTCCTCTGATTTTTCTTTTTTTCTTTTTCTATTTAATCATATTGTATAAAGGGCCTCGGTCCGTTTATAAATAAAATAAAATAAAATAAAATAATCGAAATAATCTATTTCCCCACCGCGGTGTCTCGATATCGCCCAGAGAATCGCTGAGCGCATCTTGTTCACAACCTACGCAAAAATAAGCACTGCACGGGTTAACAGGTGTTGCAAGCGTGCTCGAACAATTATCTGATATCACGATGAACGAGAAAGTTATACACATCCGCCCGCGTTGATACAACCGTTCGTTGGTTTGAACTTGAAGGAGGCCCTGTCGAGGCTTTCTCGTTATCGATGAAACAGGATAAGCGACCGTTCACGAGGGTACAACCCTCCCGGGACAAATTCGTAGCTGCTCTCGGTGGTGAACCGGACACGGGGCGCGGTCTAGACAGCACGATTCGCCGATAAATCAAGCCGCAAGGTAGCTCGTCGACGCGACCGATATTCAAGGGAGCCTAGAATCGATCGATCGAGCGAAATCGATCGAATGCGAGTGGTGGATCATTGACAGCATCGATCGTTTCGCCACGTTCGAGAGGAGACGCTACTTTTCCACGGTCGATCGATCGATGCGTCTCGAGCACATCGATCGAGCTTCGATTTAAAATGTCATCGACCCGTGGCGATTGTACGGGGTCGCCCAAGGGTCATTAATATTCGCTTCATTACGAGACGGATGCGACGTATTAGAGCTCGCTAAATACACGATGCCGTACGCGGAGCAATATTGTCTGAGATAACACCGGTTACAGGAACGGGTGCCTTGGTTATTAGTTGTGGTTGGCCGTGCGGATTTTAACGATACCGATCTGGCTCGACTATCTGCGTCGCTCACTTTTTAAATGTCGCGTGTCAGGAAATTCGAATTTTCTTTTATTCCTTTCGAAAAAGATTTTAACGTTTACTTAAATTGTCACAGATTAACTCAGTTGTAAAACCTTTATTGTAATATACGCTAATGGGCTTTGCCCTTTGATATATATTGAATATTATTATATTTCTGACATTTTTTTGACTAGACGATGGCGGAAAACCGGAGAAAGTGAACGACAATCTTAAATCACTCGGGCTAGTGGCTAGTGACTCGATCGTAGAACTCAAGGCGAAACGCTGTTCGTTGTTGTTTGAAGGTGTTAACGCTTTGCACTCGAAAAGCGATTTTCTTGTCGTCAAGCGACACCATCTACAAACGTTTTCGAATGTCAGGTACTGAAATTATAAATAGTACTAACATTCGCTTATATATACGATTTACATAATCCAGCCCGATAAATATTGAGATCTATAAATGCGATTGTTCAACCCCATTTGCATTCCCAAATGTTACAGTAACGGACGAAAGTTCAAGACCAAAGACTCAACGAAACTAGATTAATTAATTTATAAGAAATAGCGCGATAAAGAAAACGTGTATTCTATGCTAATAAATAAATAGTGTTCTACCATAATAACAATAAAAATAATTACACAGCTGATATTTACAAACCATAAAATTATTCTCCGCATTGTCCTCTCGTCTTAAACTTTTGTCCTCTACTGTAGCTACTGAAATTATAAATACTACTAATATTCGCTTATACATACGATTTACATAATCCAGCCCGATAAATATTGTGATCTATAAATACGATTGTTTAATCCCATTTGCATTTGGAAATCTACCTAATCGATATCTTTTGATTGTCGTCTTTCGAGTGCGAAGGGTTTAATCGATCGGATAGCTTCGTTTTGCAAGCTCACGCCCATCTCGCGATCGGAATCGTTCGCAGAGTATGGTTCAGCCGACTTTATACACCGATCGCACACTGACGGCCAATTTACCTAACCCTCTGTTGCGTGACGGTGACGAGCAAGCCGCCCCTTTGGCCGTTCCACGAATTACACCATATTATCCGTGGTAAATTCAGCGAAGCACAGTGCAGCTCTCTCTCTACGTTCCCGCAACCTCGCTCTGTGACAGCGCGACCGATTTATGGGCCACGTTAATGAAACAACGACGTTCCTAACACGAGTGCCGAGATCTTTCCGTGGGAGGTCAATTCGCCCGTTCGAACGAAAAACTAAATTAACCTGGCAAAATGGAGACGCGTGAGAGACCGAAGTTGACACTAGATTTACGGACATTCGTTGTATATCATATACTAAGAAATAGCTATACATCATATACGATTTGAGACTGCAGAACTGGGAGGGAAGTAGATTTGGGGTATACTCGTATCGCTCCATCGATAATAGCAAAAATTATTAGAAACAGTAGTAATTGTTTTTGCAAATCTTGCTCAGGAAATTCGTAAACTTAGTGTTAAATTGAGGAATTCAACGATTTTTCGAAATATTTTGTATGTAAGAGGAACTAGATAATCAGGGGTGACGATGGCCAAAGTGGTCATTAGGGCCCCCATAAACCAGAGGTCCCCAATAAGCGTTGGGACCGAGTACGCGCGAGGCTCGGTCACGGCCGCTTACACTTTCCAGACCCGCACCAATGGCGGCTTCGTTTTTCGGGAAAGTGCAAAGTGGGGAAGCGCCCATAAAAGCATGAGGAAAAGGGCATAGCTAGTTTTTAGTAAGATAGAAACCGTATTGTACGAACGAAAGACGATTTTGTAAAAGAAATAAAGTACACCTCACATGTATATGTTTGTCTATATCCTTTTTGGTCTATTCTACATCGCTTTCAGACAAAATTTATCTCCACATATATATACATACATACACTCTATATATGTACACTAATGGGTCTTACCCGTAAATTATTTAAATAAATAAAGAACTTTAATTTTATAAATAAATAAATTTTCCGAAAATTCCGTTCCATTTCTTCGCTGGATCACCATAGAAAGGAAATCAGAGGCGTTTGCCGTTGAAAGTCTTAGCTATCTAGACTTTTCCCATCAACGAGATGTTTCGAAGTTTCGACCAACCCGCGTACGTGTTTATGGTTCGCGTTCCCCGGTTCCCGTAGGATCGCTGGTATGCTTAGCAGCTGCGGCCTCGTTAGTTTTGTTCGCCAAACGAACGTGACCCGATTACACGGTATAAATTATAGCGGTCACACGTGACACAAATCCTAACGCGGCGACGAGGCACGATCGCATCCCTCTGGTATTTTACTTATTTATTTATTTAAATTGACAGGCAAAGCCCTAGGTTTTGTAAGAGTAATATAAAGATATTGATGTATGCGTGACTGTCATACTCGCAAACAAGCCTGCTTATCGGAATAGTCATCCTCTCAACAGTCATCTCCTTTCAAATATTTTGCCGCATACTAGTAATTCATCCATGTTGTTTGATCCCTAATTCACTCGTACTTTCTGAACTCCAAATTTTTTTCACCTTATCTGATCTCTGCTACTCAGTTTTATCGATCCTTAAAAGGACTAGAACGAAACCCAAAAAGGAGACTTGTCCTAGAACAGCTCTATCGAATAGTTGTATTAAATGTTACTAATAATTCATCCATGTCCCTTTCATTCCTAAGTCACACCTTGAATTCCGAATTTTCCTCACCTTATCTCATTCCTACTACTTAGTTTTATCGATCTTTAAAAGGACTAGAACGAAACCCAAAAAGGAGACTTGTCCTAGAACAGCTCTATCGAATAGTTGTATTAAATGTTACTAATAATTCATCCATGTCCCTTTCATTCCTAAGTCACACCTTGAATTCCGAATTTTCCTCACCTTATCTCATTCCTACTACTTAGTTTTATCGATCTTTAAAAGGACTAGAACGAAACCCAAAAAGGAGACTTGTCCTAGAACAGCTCTATCGAATAGTTGTATTAAATGTTACTAATAATTCATCCATGTCCCTTTCATTCCTAAGTCACACCTTCAATTCCAAATTTTCCTCACCTTATCTCATTCCTACTACTTAGTTTTACCGATCCTTAATAGAACTAGAACGAAATCCAAAAAGAAGACTTGTCTTAAAACAGTCGTATCGCATAGTTGTATTTCTGTATTAAATGGAATTGATCTCGCTGCACAAAACTCTTCTTTTAAATATCCCTCACGCGTTATATTCATTCCCGTTACTGGGAATACAATAATATGTACATACAGAATTCGTATAACACATATAGTGATGCAACACATAAAAAAAGAAAATAAAAAATAAAATCAGCATTACCTTATGATAAGTTACATTAGAATATGTTATAGACAAAATTTGCATATCATAAAACTATATTCTACATCGTCTTAAACTTTGGTCCGCTTCTGTACGTCGAGGAAATGAGAGCTTAGGCGAGTCCTATCCGAGGGAACGAAGGCGTTCCTAACGCCAGAGCTAACCGGAAGGGCTAGAAGTAAGAGAGTCTCGCGTGGTAAATTGTTTCGGAGGCTCTGTTCCCCGGCTGTGTGTACGTTTGCTCGGCGAAACGGCAAATAGCTGCGAAGTGTCTGGCAAACACGCGTTCTCTGCGGTTCACCCTGGTCGGTAAACACGCGTCGTTATGTTTAATGAGATCGATTCTGCAGTTCGGGCTTGAAAGATGCGTCGCGTTACACAGGTTTATTGCCCCATAAAGTAACGCAAGGAGACATTCGCGTTTCCCGTTTGTCTTGCGACTGATAAATCGTGCGTTTGCGTTGGAAAGTATCGTGCGCATGTGTATGCTGCCGTTCGAAAGTTGGGAATATTTTTCAGTAGCTTGTGCCTAGATTGAATCCGCTGCTAATCTTCTTATCGATTCGAAGTTAACTCGATGGGGGTGATTTTTGTGCGGTGCAAGAGGTGGAAGGAAGACAGGTAGGAGAGTATAGAAGTACTTTATTTGCTTTGCTTGAGTGTTTGTGGACTTTATTTTTCCCGACCAGTAATGAAGATACGTGTGCTCTGGTTTTATTTAAACAGGACGAACCCTTTGTGTACATTGTTACGTAAAAGTAGAAGTTTAAACAGAGCACAAGAAGAAGAGAAGAAAAAGGAAAGAGGTAATGAAAATACCAATGTCATAACATTTAGATATATTAAAATCTTGTAAGGTAATGTTAAACAAATTATATTAATAATGGTAGTTCTAAAGGCGTAAAAATTATTTGAAATAAAGTTGACAGAATTACAATAGTTGATTCAGACTTTAACTTAAACTTTATTAGAAAAAAGGTGGGTCTACAAAGATTACAATTAATCGGAGCTGAAATTTCTCTCTCGACTTGTTCCTAACTCAGCGTGGTACTTTGATACACTTTTGGCCAAGGCTTTCTCTAATGCAACATCTTAGAATCTGAAATTCTTTTTTACCAAATTATTGGATTCACTGAATAGATATAAATCCTACACTTTCGTAGTTTTTTGGAGAGTACTGCAGATAACTTTCTTCCACTGTCTTTCTTTTCTTCTTCGGGATCTAACATGAAAATGGCAACGCGGCAGCTTCGATTCCGCAGATGAGATTGAATTTGCATGTTCCATGAGATTTCTTGCGAAGGACCGGAACTCTCTTTCGCCATAAATCTCCGCCGGATGAGAATTACTCGAAAAAGAGTCCGTGTCACGGGCAACGTAATAAATCTCGGGCAAATTTCCCGGGGAACCGCAGGGGAGGCGCGTTCATCTGGATTTTCGGTGTCGTGAAAAGGAGGAAAAACAAGAAACGACGTATCCGACGTTATATTTCATACGGCACGAACGTGCATACGTGTCGTGCAGGTATTAAAAGGATCCCCGATGACGGTCTCACCTTTGCGCGAGTTATAACGTTATATCGAGACGAACTCGGGGCCAACAACGGAAGATACATTTCCATTCATAATTCGTCGGATACGTAATAAACTAAGAGAAGGGAAAAAGTTTGTTTGACGGTTGCAGCACGAAGCTGTCGCACGTTAATTATTCGTCTCGTAGGCAGTGTCAGTCCAGACGATAAGGCTGCTCATCGTGCTGAATCGTCGATAATACTATGAATTCAGTCGATCAGTTTACCGAACATTCAGATTCTAATAATTCTGCGAGTCCAGGCGATGAGATCTCTCATCGTCAATCCTTCAATTACCAATCCTTGAATCATCAACCCTTAAATCATTAACCCTTGAATCACCAAAAATTCCCCACTCTTAGCCAGAACTCTGTATAAGAATATAAATTTACAAGAATAAATCAGTCTTCTGATCACCATTGAAACGTGTCGTCATTGTTTAAATTCCATCAGAATGTAACATTGGAAACTGAAACATTCCAAACTGTCCCTTCCTATCCTACTAGCAGGCTATTAACACCGCTTTTCCTTTCCTTCACCATTTCCCTTAAAACAGCCATCATTCTAATAACATTAAACCAATTACAGTTTACAACTTTCTAGGAATCTAGATGCTGGATACATCCAGCGCCCGTACTTTTAGGTCGTCGAGTGGATGCCGAATATATCCGACAATCAAAGCGTAAGGGTTAAGAAACACAGGAGCAGCGTCCAGCGCGCATAAATCGGACGTCGCTTTTTGGCCAGGCAAATATTCCTGGAACGTTAGCGTCGAGGAGCAACGAAATTCCGTAGCGGGCCTTACCCGTCCCTTCCTACGGGGATACAGAGAGAGTTCTTCTGCGTCATGCACCGAGGCATTCAGCGCGACGTTGATTTATAGGCGAACTCGCCGCTGGCTGGCGGCGCATCGGCTAAAGAACGGGAATAAACAAAGTCAAGCTCTCGCGGCAGTTTGATACAGAGTACTTTCGAGGGCTTTTGCCGGTTCAGCAGGCTTTCGCGCTGTTGTCCGATTGTGCCCGGCGAAATAAAGCGCATCCTCTTCTCCTCCGCGTCCCACTGTTCCTCGTCCCTGCCTTTTTTCGCTGCTCCTGGCCCGTCCGTTCGTTCGCCAACCGGTTTCTCCCTTTTCCAACCCCCTTGGGGGCGGCGAGCTGCCTCGGAGACAATGTATTATTCACCCTTGCGCGCGGCTCCTCTTCCCTTCCTCCTCGGTGTGACGGCTAGCTTTTCCTCGCCCTTAACCTCGAGATCGATTCGACGCGGTAAGAGACGCGTCTCGCTGAGTTTCGTTTGGACTTTGAAGTTTTTGCTAATGCGATAACCGGTTAAGCACCGGAATTTCATTTTAGAAATTCCCCACAGAGTGCGGAATTAAAATCAAGCAATGGCGTGTATACGCGTTAAACGCGATTAATTGGTTAATTACCAGGATCTAGTAATAAGCAACAGTAGAATAACAAGGTCGTTGGATGGACAAACGCAAGTTTATTGAAATGCAGAAAATAAAATATATATGTAAAAAGAAGATGTGAAAAAAATTTAGAGATGCCGCACACATGCCCTTGGAAAGGGCTCTATATCGACTGACTGACGTACAGCTGACGGAAAAACGATTTTGCGGCAGTTGCTGTTCCGCGCTGAGGTGGCATCGTAAACTGAGTTAAGCTGGAGACGCAGCACTGCATACGAGACTATTTCAAAAAATATACAATAGCGGACAAAAGTTTAAGACCAAAGAGTCAAGGAAATCGTGAAGGTGGTTGTAACTGAATCGTGGAAAATTATCCGGAATGCCTTTCAGCAGTTTCTTCTTTCAGAGATTCTGGAAACTTCGCGTGCTCAGAATCGAGCATCACGGAGATCTTAAATAAAATCTTCGAATTTCAATTGAGTTTGTGTCTTCTCGAAGCAAACTGAGCTTAAAATCGCGGAAACCTTCGGGACGACCTAAATAACTCAGACGAGGCAATCAGCCATTCATTCTGCTAACTGTGTAACCGGCGATGTTCCCGTTTTTCGCTTTTCGTCCGAGGATTTTAGGGAACGAGCTGATTAAAATTGATCGAGCGGGGAACAGCCGGACGAGGGAATTCGAGCAAAACGGAGAAGCTGAGCGGGTCTTAATCGTCTGGCTTGTAAGATTAATAAGGAACCGCGGAAACCTTCTGCGGAAAATCTTCCCTTAGCTCCGCTAATCGGACGAGTAACGTGCTCGAGCTGTTTAACCCTGAAACGGCGAGGCGGGCTTTGAACAGCCTCTTAAAATTCTTACTCTGGCTATGTACACCCCTTGGCGGAAGCTTGGAATCGGCTTTCAGCCTTCAAACGTTTCAAATTTCCGGTCGATTTTCTTGTTAGCTCGTAATTAGTATCGTAGTATTAATTGCTGAGAACGTTGATAGATTATGTCAACGTAGATTATGTCTCAATTGCAATTATTGTTTCGATCAGTCGGTATTTGTTGGAAATTGAATAGAGAAATACTACGAAGCAAAAATTAACAATAAACCAGCTTTCTCTTACTGACTTTCTCAAGGGCTTCTTCCAAGAAGCTAAGCCACATCTGGCATTTTAGAAAGTTCGAAAACATCGAGAAACAGAACAATGGGGCTGAAGGACCCGGACGGGGTTGTAAGAATTTCGACCACTGCATTCTGCTAGTCTTGTGACAAAACTCGCTAGGTGCGGTCATAATTGCCCTTCCTCGTGCTATATAAAAGTATCAATAAACTATCATAGTATTATTTCACAAATAAGAGTTTATTTCATTTAGAAATATAAAACCCCATTCCCAATAGTATTGTTGATCCTTTGCGCTCGAAAGGCACCTTTTCGATAGTCAAATGACCGTGGTAGTCATTTTTATTTATTTATTTATTTATTTGACGGGCAAATACCCTTTATGAAGAAGTAATACAGTAAAAATAAAAATAATTAAAAAATAAAACTAAGAAGAGCACAATTACATACAAAGTTATACAGGGGGATATATTGTTCTACATCAGAAGAATGCAAAAGGATACTTGCGAAGTACTTCAGTGTTTTTCACAAATTTCCGAATGCAAACTAGTCTCGTTCAAAAACTTCGGTGTATTATCTATACGAATTAAATAAGTATTAGCACAGGTGTATTTTAATACCGTTTCATTTTAATACTCTGCATTTGGAAATTTTGGAAGATAAAATAACTCGTGTTTCGAGTGTAAAGGATTAAATTTTATCTTCTAAATTACGACCACGAAATACAATTTCTCACGTTTTTAACCCTCCTATGTTATAAAATAGAATTTAACAATATTAATTGACTGGAAGGTAATTGTAAATAGCTGATTTTGATACTCTGCATTTGGAAATTTTTGAAAATAAAGAGATTCAATTGTAAAGAGTTAAATTTTATCTTCTAAATTACGACCACAAAATACAATTTCTCTTCTTAACCCTTCTATGTTATAAAATAGAATTTAACAGTATTAATTGATCGCAAGATAATTGCAAATAGCTATGTTAATATATCGTAGGTTCATCTCACTAGTGAAGACGTCGGTGTCGGTTTTAAGCTTTCGACGGAATAAAGTCAACCTTCGAGCTCGTTCCTCTCGGAAACCTTTCGAAGCTCCGGAATATTCTGCGAGAAAATTCTATAACGCGTTTACTCGTGATGCTAGCCACCGATACGTTGGTGGCACAACCGAAACTCTATGTCACGTTGTATCTTCGCGCGTTCATCCTCCTATCTCGAGATCCGTGGAAAAAAGAGATCGGGTATCCAGGGTGCACTTGGCCTATTTCTCTTTCCTCCGCCACAGGGGACGATCCTATCTGATCCTTTCAGCCACTCGTTGAAAGATTCACGATAAAACGTGCGACAGACACGCCGTCCTATCTGATACGCTATTCGTCCCGTGTTTTCACCGCGGGATGTATTTCGGATAACGTTGTTTCCAACGGCTCGCCGGATTTTTGCGGGAGAACCGAGAAAGCTGGGAAATTAAATGAACCTAGTACACACGTTCGTAGTTGAATCGGAGATGCTTCGACCGGGGTGAGTGTTAACGCGTTCTTTCCGTGGGGAAAGTTTGTTTGGATTAGGCGAAAAGGAAAGTGAAAGCGAATTATCGAGAAGTTACGCATCGCTATGCTTCCTGGCGCTTCAAAGAATAGGATAGTATACGATAGTCGAGTTTCTTGAAAACATAGCGGTTCTAAAAAGTATCTACTTTGTTCGATAAAGTGTAAATAATTTCGTTAGGTTGTACACTTTAGTTCTGTAGGTGATTTATAATCGCGTAAATAAGGCGATTAATGTAGTTCGATTTCATTTTACTTATTTATTTATTTATTTATTTATTTACTTACTTATTTATTTATTTATTTACTTACTTATTTATTTATTTCTTTAGTTATTTATTTATTTATACGAGATTAATCCATTAGAGAATTACAAGGAAATTATTACAATGAGAAAAGTAAATATATACAAATGGAAGAGAAGTGTATAAAGATAAGAAAATTTGATAGAGAAGTGTGGTATAGTAGTAGTAGGTATTGTTAACATTGATGATCGTTCTATCGATATAAGAGTGGTATGCGAAAGCGGTTTTATGTGGCTGTGAAATAATCATGTACCATGACCTGCAAAATATATTTTGCGACTGTGGTGCACAATCTTAAGTTGATTGTTGCTCAAAATTATTTCATTCGTGTCGTCGAATGATGTCTGTTTGGACGTTTAACGAAAGAGTCCTGTGTTCCTTAGTTTTCTCAACTTTTTACGAGGTAGTACGTGACGTGAAAACGCAGTAACGGGGGAAGAATGACAACGTTAACTAGGAGAAAAATTATTGTCACGTAGAGACACGGGTAGTTACCGACTCAGCCGTTCTCGCTACACCACGTCCGCTTGTCGTTGAACGTGGCGGAATTCAATTTCTTCGTTTTCTCGGTGCTCGTATAACGCGATAAACAGGTAATAACGTTCGAAAACACGGGAAGATGCTCCCCGACCCTGTACACGAGTATACGAGAGTACGCCATTTTTTCTCCAGCTCCTGTTATTCCGTTCCTTCTTCTCGGACCCGGGATAATACGATTCGTAAATAGAGGCTCAGCTGCGGTGAAACTGAATGCCTCGATCCCTCGACGTCTTCCTTTCTGCGGTGGCTAAAACTGCTTTCGTTCGATTGGAAGAAAAACGTACATTTTATGTGACTGAAGCTTTCTGTACAAGAACCGAAGCATTGAATAATTGAAAGATGGAAGTAATTGAAAAAATGGATAATTGAAAATTGAAAGATGGAAGGATTGCAAAATTGAAGAATTGAACGATTGAAAACATTGAAAAATCGATGAATTGAATAATTGGAGAATTGAAAATCGAATAATTGAATGATTGGAAAATTGAAAATCGAATAACTGAATAATTAGAAAATTGAAAATAAAACAATAGAATAATTGGAGAACTGAAAATTGAATAATTGAATAATTGAAAAATGTTCAATTCCTCTAAACAATGATCAGCACAGCGAATGAAATATTTTATTGAAAATAATAGAATAAATTATTGGAATGCCATTTCTTTTTCTCACATTTCGAGTAATATTTCCTGTCAAATAATTGAAACGAACTATTTTTTCCATCGTTTTCATTTCCTTTAAAACCTGATGCCTCGAAAAGATTAACAGGATCGATCGAATGCTTTCCCCACGATGACCGTGCGAGAAAAACGAGTCTGTTCCGAAACGCTCCGCGCGCAAAGATAAAAGATGAAACGATTGGCAGCGGTGTTTACGTCGTCGAAGTCACGGCTTGCATTCAGCATTATTAAAAAGAGGGGTTCAGATAGGAGGAGGAGGAGGGGATCAACTGTGCTCGCGAGCCGCGGCCCGAATAAATTGAACCGCTCCCGTCCGTGGATCGTAATTGCTCGGATATTTTTCTCAATTAAAATCGTAATTCCGCCCTCGGACGAGGCGCTCCCGAGCGTGCACCGGGGCGAGGGGTGCGCTGCAAAAATGAACACACACCGGTTAGTAATGTCGATCGATATCCGGCAGGCTGCTAGGATTGTGGGGTCTGCGGAAATTACCTGCGGAAATTTCATTTCGCCGGGTTAGGCTCTAATACCGGTCGAGAGCTATTGCTCTGTATACTGGATCGTAACACCGAGATGTGCCAGGCCGTGTTCTCGTGGATTACTGCTACTTAACACGTTCATCGGCCCCCTATGGATCACCTCTATTCGAACCTTCGATTGTCGTTCGTTTTCACTGCGCCCTCGTCCGATTTAAATTCGAACGGTTGATGATCTTATCGACGATTTTTCGATCAAATTTAATATCCGTAGAAATGCGATCGAGTGGGTACGATTTTAGGAAAGGGTGGAGAATGCTTGAATCGAGCGATAGTCGTGTGAACGTAGAATGTTTGGACTAGAGTGTTTCTGAAGCGTGAAAAATGAGCATTTGAGAAAATAAATGAGAATGGTTGATAGAAAGAAAGGAAATGAGTGTTTAGAATATGTGATGTGATGGGGAAATTGTGAGTTCGGGGCAGAAAGAGTTTGACTGTAAAGAAATTGTATTAAGTCGAAAAGTCGTTTATATATTATCAAAGTTGTTACTATTAAACTGTTCTTAATATATATATATTATATCTAAGAACTTCACATTGTTTTACGTTCACCTGAACCCTACCATCCATCTCTCACTAAATAAAGAAAAATAAGAAATTTCTATATATCTATGTTGGTTACTCGTGTTGTTCGAATAAACGTTTAAAGTTAAGACGAGAGGACTATGTAGAACATAGTTTTATAGTCTGCAAATATAGTCTGTGCATTCATTTTTATTGTTATTATGGTAGAACATTATTTATTGATTAGCATAGAATGCAAATTTTATTTATCATGTTATTCCATATGAATTAGTTACTTTAATTTCGTTGACTCTTTGGTCTTGAACTTTTGTCCGTTACTGTATGTTTTACATTCGATTACCGCGACTGTCTCAAAACAGTCCGTCGTGTGAGGGTTAGTGGACGCTATTCGTTGAATTACCTGTACATTGAATTGCAACGTCTCAGTTGTCCTAACTCCACCCTACTTTGAGCCATAATAGAAAGGATTTCCAGCGCTTGCCGATCGATCACGAGAAATCGGTGATTTGAATGATAGCCGCGTCTCCGATATCGTTCGCGTTGAGGATAAGGAAAGTTTCAATTGTGAAAGTTCCGAGTTTCGAACAACGCCACGGTTACTTTGCGTCTGGGGACCATCGTGATGGATCACCTCCGGTTTTCGAGGCCCCCGTTCGAACCGATCATAATTTCGAGAATATTCCTGTCGGGGGTAGTTCGATTCCTATCTGTTTCGAATTAATGATCCAGATACCGAAGTACTGCGTACTTTGCTTAATAATGATGGATCGTCTCGTGTTTCCGTTCGACGGTGCCTGAAAAGCTGCGTTCGATCTCAAATCATTTTTCACGATCGTGATAATAAAAACGCGTCCGCCTGGTTGTTAATCCTTCATGCTTTTACTTTCGTTTTGTTGGTGGACTTCTTGTATGAATTACGTTTAAAATATTGAAATACACGACGGATATGGTTCTTCGATATACACTGAGAGAGTGCTTGGGAACCGTAGCAGAATGTAAATATCATATATGTAGGAAACAATTAATAAAAGATTATATATTTTAAAATAGTACAAAAGAGAGTTAGGTTACAATTACATGAACATTGCGCACGGAATGAACAAAGGAAGGGCGTCTTGTGTCAAAAAAAAAAAACATTTCGTGACAAAATCGTTTTTACAACTCCGTTTCGCTCGCTCACGATCTTCTGCCCTTCGCGCAGGCAGTGCCGCCCCACGAAATAATTTCGCCACTAAACCTTCATAATCTTAAATCCTAATTAGTATAAATAAAACTTAATAAATCTATGGGTAATTTCTGGCTCTTAACTAATTAGTCAATCAACGCCTAAGTGGAGATGTCGCGATTAGGACAAATTCTCTAACACGTTTAAAACTTTGATTATTTTAGGTTTACGCATACTTTTCTTCCACTAAGATACGAGTTCCCTTACCGGTTAATTCCGATTCTATTACTCAAATCTGTAACTCTACGAACAAGTACTGTGCTGCTATCAATCTTTTTTACAACTCCTTCTAATAGGTTTAGAAACCAATTAATATGAATCTCGTGAAGTCCTAAAGTGCACACTGCTTTCTGTATTGTTCGTAATTTTATACACCAATGGGTTTGTCCTACTTAAGTAATAATAAAAAACAGAAAAAAAAAGTTATACGTAACAGATGATATTATTAATCAGTTATTAATTTCTTCCTCAAGACACAAAGGGTTGATCTTCAAACTGACTCTGTACGCAAAAAAGCAGTTAGAAATACCTACCCCTTGATTTCCATACTTTCAATCTGATTCCGATAAAGAAACTGTGTTACGTTTAGAAAGTATTAAAGCGTAATCAGATCGCAACGTACCAAAATAATATTATGCAAACGAAATAAAGTAAATGAAATTAACCTCTCATCGTCGGTGATGCATGATAAAAACGTGGCGTTACCGCGGTTGAACGTTAAATTGCAATCTGCTGAAAGAACGGCGCCCCCCAAAACCGTGAACGCGTAAAGTTTCAACAGAGATGGAGACGGGGCGTGAATTCTTGAGACATAATCGCTCAAGTTCATCAGAATATAGCGGGAGCATATGTAGGCGAGTACGAACGTGCCTGCGTTATAGTACGTGGGTGGATGATCGTTCCTCGTAACGCGAGACCGGGTGTCGTGTGCAAGCGGCTTTCGGGGGCGAGTTTAATCAGGGACGCGGGTTATCTGGCCGGTTTCCTTCCCCTATTTCTAGCCAAGCTAGCTTTACGATCCACCGGTTTATCATAAGCCAGGCCCGGAATGGCTAATGAAGTCCAACGCGGCAGGCGAGGAGGAGTAACGAGCAGTTAGCTATTTTGCAATTTACTGCTTCGAAGAGCGGGAACGCTGGCAATGGTCCGGATCGAGAAATTGACTGACATTTCACCAAAAATAACAGCTTTTCTATATTAACCCTTTGACCACGGTAGACTTTGAAACGCATCGGTCGTACCATACAATAGGAATCCAATTACGACGTATGCCCGGAACTTTGGGTGAAATTTTGGGTAGGGATGCATTTTTGTGAAAACATATTTCAGTAATCAAAAAGCTGAGTTTTCCTATATTAAAATTATATTATTTATTTTTTTGTATTCTGAATCGAATTGTTGCCGTAAATATCAGGGTGCCGATAGGAGCCTTCCGTGCCAGAAAGCCAAACTGCGTCGAGTACCTTTAGGCGCCTTCAGTCCCAGGCGAATGCAATGGGATAAGCGCCTATTGGCACTCTCAGTGCCACAAACGCAAAATTTATAAGCGCCAATAGGCACCCACAGTAGTCTAGGGGTTATCTCCTGCAACTCCTTTGTTACTGTAGATGTTTTGCAGTATATTTTGGAGACCCCCAGGGATCACACCTAGGTCCTTTACTGTTTATAAATGATATCTCTACTGTGATTCGAAGAACATAACCTCTTGTAACACGCAGATAACCTTAAACTTTACTTAAACATGGAATCCATGAGGGATGCTGACAAGCAGTAGTCCTGATCGAGAAATGGTCAGAAATTTGGCCAAAAAGAACAACTGTCCTATATTAGTCCCCAGCAACTCCTTTGTTACTTCAGACCTTTTGCAGTCTGTTCAGGAGTCCCCTAGGGATCACATCTAGGCCTTTTACTGTTTATAAATGACATCTTTACTGTAATTCGAAGAATATAACCTCCTGTAAAGCACAGATAACCTTAAACTTTACTTAAACATGGAATCCATGAGGGATGCTGGTATGCAGTAGTCCTGATCGAGAAATGGTCAGACATTTGGCCAAAAAGAACCATTCTCCTACATTAATCTTCTGCAACTCCAGATCTTTCGCAGCCTGCTCTGAAATCCCCCAGATATCACACATGGGCCCCTTACTGTTTATAAATGACATCTCTACTGTAATTCGAAACCTTTAGTATGAATATATATTGCTATCGCTAATTATACTCCTTTATCAATAATTATTATTGTAATTAATTTCTTTCCCGTATCAATAGTTTGCGTAGTGCACGAAAATTTTTATAAATTAACCGTACTTATGATATTGTAATTAAGGCAATAATTTCACTAAGATCCATCAATCAAGGACCATTAATGTTTCTTTATTCGCTGTTCAATGCATATTACAGAAGCACATGCTTTTCCCATTGGCCGTGTATGTTCTTATAAATGAAACGTCCAGGTTCCCCAGGTCCCATGGGCGTCATCGATTTTAGTTTAACAAGCAAGCTTTTCTTTTCCTTATTGCGTTCGCTGCTCGATACAACTTCCTCCCGTTGGACGGTTATTAAACAGATTCTGTGTCTTCTTGCATATTTAACGAAGGAATATCGATGCGGCAGGGAGCCGTGACGGAGGGAATTGAATATTTAATAAGTCGCCCGTTGCCGAGCCGGTGCTGCAGCTCTACTTCATCTCGCGCGGCCATTTTTAGATACGGCACACCATTTAAGAAGGCGTCCATGAATTTTCCCGGCATCCACAGTCGGCCGCAAAAGTCTCAGATTTGTCGAATTTAGTATGATAAATAGTAAGTTAGCACTTTTCAATGTACGAATATTAAATTATAAAAGGCTTTCAGCTCATCCACAAATAAATAATAATAATAAGTATTATTAATATTATTATAATATTATTACTATTAAATAAAAATTATTTTTATTATTATTATTATAATATTATTACTATTAAATAATAATTATTTTTATTATTATTATTAATAATATAAGATATAAAAGATTTCTTATAATTACTGGAGAAAATAACTGCAAACTGTTTTTAGTTCTTTGATAATCGCAAAATTTGTATCGAGCACTTTTCTGTAGCTTATTTATATTTTCGAATCGATTAATTTTAAATATTCGAAATTCTGTGAGGCTGCAGAAACTTTTGCGAATGGCTGTGTTTACACCTGCGATACAATGGTCGCAGTATCTTCGCAGGTAGTCCGACAAATTTCCTCGTCGGCGGGAATTTAATGCAGTTTACTCGAACAAGTTTAATCGAGCGTACACTTGCACACTTAGCGGCCGTAACTCTTCGATGCGCTACCACTTTTTGTTTACCGTGTTCTAATTCCTTCTGCGTGCTCGCTATACCCTCGCTTTTATTTACGATACCGTAAACTTCGTAATTTTCGCACTGCAAAAAGGCAAGGAAGCTTATTTATACGCTCGATTCGTGAAGATCTTTTTGTTTCGCGAATTGGTTTCTGATCGCCTACAAATTTTACAGTTTGCGCGAGAAACATTGTTTTAGACGTCGATAATTTCTAGGAGAAAAGGAGAAGATAGTTTTATCGCTGAAAAAAAAATACAGGGAAGTTTATCCACACGCACGATTCGCCGCGAGTTCTTTTCTTTTTCATAAATTATGCTCCAATTAACCGCGAGTTCTTTCCTTTTTCATAAATTGTGCTTCAATTAACCGCGACTAAAGTTGCTTCGAAAATTCATAATTCGCGCGAGAAGAATATTTGCGAACTCACAGATTAATGCGTGAACACAGGAAACCGTGCAATTTCTCATTTTCCACGGGAACTTTCTGCACTAGGGTGATCTCGCGCGGAACACTCCGTCTTCCGGCACGTGAGCACGTATGCGCATAGAAACGAGGATTAAAGATGAGATGTATTACCGTCGTCGCTCGAAGTAGAGGTGGCAACGAAAAATTCGACCTCCATTTATTTCATCTTGAAAACACGAAAGCGTCAGTAATTCCGCGAGCTCTCGGCGAAGAAAAGCCCCGATTGTCATTTGTGCCTCGAGTATAATCGCTGACGTACAACGCGACGAGAAGGCATTTGCATTGCGAATTGTTCGGTGGGAGAGAAACAGATCTGTAATTTGTTTTTCGGCGGTCGAAATTAGAATTTCATTAAGAGTCGGTGTCGCGCAGCTGGAGCCGCCTGCATATGCTCGTTTCGCGTAGAAACTTTTGGTGATCAAATTTTGGAAGGTTGTCTTCCTTCCCTGCATAGTCTATGAAGAGTATAAAATTATCCAATTTACGCGATCCTTCGAAACTAACTTTTCCAACGTTCTCACGTACTTGCAGAATTTTCTATTTTATGCATATGCATGTGTGCATTTATAGCTGTGCATTTTTATATTTTTGATTAATATTTTGTATATTTTTTTGTTTTACCAATATTTGAATTTTCTTTTTTAACCGTTTCTTTCCTTTCGCGTTTTTGTATATTTGGTATGTAAGCGCTAGATAAGGCTGCTGATATTACAGTTTGTGATTGCTTTTTGTTTGATCAGATTTTCTCCGTTCAGAATGGAAATTATTATCGTGTATTACGTCTGAATTGTAAGTGTATACTAGGTGGAGGCGTTCCAAATAATTTTGCGGGCCGAGGTAGAGAGAGCAAGGTGTATCTACTGAGTAGACAATGAGAGCCACAAATCCCTGTGGAGTTGCGATTCTCTCCTGCAGAATAATATCATTCATTCACCTTCGTGTCGTATACACAATCTCCCTTCCCTCCCATCCTCCCTCTTTCTCTCTCCCCCTTAATCTCAATGTGGGCTGGAGGAATTCCTTTGTCGCTGGCTAAAAAGTACTTTAAATTCAGAGATAAAGCTCATTTACTTCCAGGAACACAACTGTTTAATATGTCTAATCTTGAATTTATTTGGGAACCTTTTTATCTTTCTCACTTCACATTTTTTCTTTATTACCTTTTAATATTTTTTAAATATATCCTCACGAATATTTTTGAATGCAGTGTACTACACGTTTTGAAATTTTTAAAGACGGAAAAAATGTTGAGTTTGGATGAGATTTGAACTCTGGACCCTTGGATTTGCAAGCCAACACTCTGTTTGCTCTACCAAGAATCCTTCGGTTCTTTAATCTTTGTTTGTACTACTTAATGATCTTGCTTCTCGATCAAAGTACTTTGCAGCATCTTTTTCCATTTAAGTCTACACCTTTTTTACGACGTGTAGAATTAGTTTACGAAAAAGTCTGTTTTTGCTAAAAAAAAACTGAGAGATTTGCAGAAAGCAATTTCCTGATCTTTCAAACGGCGTTGAACACGTTCTCTCTTTCAGTCAGTTGTTTCGCCCGCCTCCATCTGTGGTGATTGATGGCCCCGTCAACCAGTGATCTATCGCGTTAATCACGAGATATCCCGTTACGGTTTCATTTTTGTTCCATCGGTCATGGGTCACTATATTGGAAGATCGTGACGCTGTCTTAATCTTCTCGCTCCCGCTTTAATATATCGTCTCGACAAACTTTACCTTCTAATACGCAAAGCAATCAAAGTATAGACTATCGTTTCATTAAGCCCCTTAGGAACGATCAAACATCAAACTGTTACCATACCGTTCGTATGAACGTACGAAACTTTATCGAAGCGGTAAAAAGTACAACAATTTTTCGAACAAATTCTCTTTGTTACCACTTTTACCCATTCTATATTTATAACATGTGCATGCAACAAAATACAATAAAAATACAGCAATTTAATAGAAAGCTCCATCTACAGGGACTTCCATCAGCCGTAAAGGTTTTCTTTGTAGATTCTAAAAAGTAACACGGTATCAACTTTCAAGCAATCTGTCACTTTTTCTCTCTCTCTCTCTTTCTCCCTCTTCCTCGATCCTTCCCTCTTTCTCACCCTATCTCTGTCTCTCCCTATTTCTATATTCTCCCCCTCTCAATCTATCTATCTTTCTCTTTCTCCCTCTCCCTCTTCCTCCCCCTCTCGCTCTTTCTCACCCTATTTCTATCTCTCTCTCTGAAATTCTTCGAAGCACCCGCATCGACGAATCAAAGCCGTCGGGTAACCGTCCATTTTATATCGCGCAGCGATCTGTGCCACCTTTATTGCCGGAACCATCGTGAAACGGTACGTACTGTATTTACAGAAGCCATCGGAAAGGGCGTAATGTTCTCGTCGATAGTCGTCAGGGACGTGCACGCGACGTTTCGCGACCGTCTGAGCATCCCCTCGCTCGAGATTGCGTCCTTGGACGTTTTCTAGGACGCCGCAGCCGCAGCCTGCTTTCCCGCGCCCCAATGATCTTCACGGTGCGAGGTAGCTTTTTCTCTCCCCTTCGATACACGTACCGCCGTTATCTCGACCGTTCCCCTTATCTGTCCGAGGATCCTCGACGATCCGATCGATAAACGCCGCCGCTGTTCCAGCGCGCACACAGGGCGGTGCCGTTACCTCGAGGAAAGAAACTTTGCTCGCCGCGAAATTTCCAACGGACGCGTTCCCCGGTTCCCTTAAAATCGCGTTGAGAATCGTTCGTTCTCGAACTGCTGAGAGGCAATCGTTAGGACACCGGGTGCGATTCACCGTTATTCGGTGCCGTTTTCGCTTGGCTAACCCTTGGACGGTTGAATATCTATTTATTTCTTTATGTAAATCGTTAAATGGAGTAACATAAAACTGCTTTTGCACACCACTCAATTAATGTTAACAACACCTATCCTACCCTAGATCTATTCAGCCAATCTCTTCACTCTATGAAACAGCTACTACACCACTCTTTTCTGTAAAATTTGTTTATCTTTACACACTTCTCTTCCTTTTGTATATTTTTATTTTCGTCTGTTAACATTTATTATATTTTCATACCTCACTGTAAT